>WNWU01000057.1:9466402-9535367 GCA_012654045.1 Ptyas mucosa
AGAAAGAAAGAAAGAAAGAAAGAAAGAAAGAAAGAAAGAAAGAAAGATACCTCTAGTAGTCCAACAGCAACTGACAAAGCTACTCCAGTGGATCGCAAGGGTCTCTTTCCTTGAGTAACTGGCCAAGGATCTCTTTGTAGTTCTCCTAGAAGATCTGTCATGTTCATGTCAATTTTGTGAACAGGCTGCAAAAATCTACAGATTTTTTTATCAAGAGAGAAGAAAGGAGAGGCAGAAAGACATATAATATTCTGAATTATGCACTGGGTGCTTGTTTATTTGGAAAATGTTTAATCATAGATTCAAAATGTATTAATCAAACCTCTGTAGTTTGATTCACCTATTACCAGCTTTATATTTTCTCTTACATAGATGGCATAGCCTTTGATCTTAAATCTAAAAAGAAAGGCAGCTATTTCAAACAGCAAAAATAGGCCTGTTTTTAAAAAGATGTTCCTTTGGGGATTTAAGAAAAAGATTAATGCATTTGCATCATTTGAAATATTCTTTGTTCTGCAGAGCTACGTACCTGCTAGAAAGGTGAGGTGATTCTTGGGATTGAGGTGGTCTCCCTTGCTGAGTAGGGACAGCAGGCCTTGAAAGACCCAACATATCCTGACAATGAAAAACATCCATTATAAAATCAGAAAAACTTATAAAAAACATGAAATAAGAACTAGGAAATCCTTTCAACTTTTCACAGAAGACAATGCAAAATATACCTGTATTTGTTTCGCTGACAGATCTTTAGTTCCTCTAAAAACGTAACTTTTGGAGATCCCTTCACAGCTCAATTCATGAACTTGAACCATTCGACCGAAGGTAATCAAGCCCACAAGAGCATCAGGAGGGAGCAGACTTAAAGACATTTGCAAGGATTCTTTCAAAGCTTGTAAGTCCTCCTCTTCCAAACATGTGTCTACCACATAAAGAAAGACCAGGGGTGTCTGAGGGCCACGCTTGATTGGGAAAAAAAGGAATACATATCACACAAATGTACATACAGTGAAAGACTCTAATTTCCCTTACTGTAAGCCATGGTAAAAACACTTTACTTTTATAACATGTTGTAGAAATGTTGAATATAGTTATAGAATTTGAGAGATAACAAAAAGGACTACCTGTACTATATATTCTATTGTAGAAAACTGGGGCATAAGTTCTGCTGGCTGATTCACTTCAGATATGCCTGCATATGCTGGAGGAAACTGAAAAAATACACCAAGAATTAGAGCATGTGCTGAAAAATACCCATTCTTAATAAAATGCAATGTCAGCATTTTTTCTTTCAATTAAACATATGAATTTTAATTCCATTTTATAATGGTTTCTGGCTTCTTAACATTTTGGTTGTAAACAAATGTAGGCATGATTTACCATTTTTTCCAAAATCATATCCCAGGCCTGCTCACCAATTTAACTATTATCTGAGTACACTGGTCTACAAATTTGGGGAAATTATCGACTTCCAAGATAAAATGTGCTAATTTTACATATTTTGATTAGATAAATTAGAAAACAAGTGATAAAGATGCCGGTTGGCTAAAGTTTTCAAGACATTTCACAATAAAGATTTATACACAGATGAGTATATTTGCCTACAAGGAAGGGAAGCATCTAATGATCATGATGCCTCGTAACGTCTCAACAAAGTATGGTAGAACAATGAAAATGGTACCAAAAGGAAGTGTATAAATTTATCTTCACTTTGAGAACAGCAAAGCAGATGAGCATGAAAAACACATGGAAAATTTGCTTATAAATCACTTGATGCAAATATGTCACTGAAAATACACTACTTACACTCGCATTTAGACCATTTCCTATTGAACTGCGGTGCAACAACGATGAACATAGGGAGAGATTCCACCAGGATATCGCAGGCATGGAGAAAAGATACCAAGGGAAATGGAGTCCATCCATGCTTGCAGATTACTGCTGGAATCTTCCCAGGGATGATCCTACTGCAGTTCACAAGAGAAAAGCCAAAAAGCGCAGTTTAGACACCGAATAAAGGCGGAACCTTGTCATTTAATCTGATGTTAGAGTTTATCATTTTTTCATGCAAAAGGCATGAAAATGTTACATGAAAAAACAATAAACGAATGGAAAGTTAGGTTATTGGTATCAATAAAAAGATAAATTTATAATGATTGGTGTGGCACCATTTTCATTGCTATATCACATTTTGCAGAAAAGTTATGGAGCATAATCACACAGCCCCTTGTAATTTTGAATTATTTTGATGCAATTTTGACCTAAGATGTTATCTTGGAAACTGTAGCCAATTAATTTTTCTTTACTAGTGACCCAGTTTCTGGGAAAATTCAGCTATTTTACTTTCTGAGGCTTTCTCCTTGTAGACCAGTGGTATCACTTTTGCATTCAATACAAAGCCATGGGTAAGAAAAATCATTTAAGATTTGTTGTGATGTTTGGATAAGAATGGTGTGCAAATCAATGGCAAATCAAAATCAGAAATCATCTGTTTTCATATCTCACGTTATGATTTATTTAACAAGTACAGCTTATTAAAGACATACATCACATCAAGCTGTCTTTTACAAACTATAATGGCTATGTTTATAATACACGCAATGTGAAAATAAAAAAATAAGCATGAACCCAAGTAAGTGCTATCTCTGGCTTAGTATGATGTGGTAACTGAGAAACCATAATTACAGGTATTGTGTTTCATCTAGATTAATAAAACAGGATTTCATGCTGCCTATTCTACACACTCTCTAGCATGATTTCTAAATTATGATTAGCACGAGCCATATTTTAAGATGAACTAATTGAGATTAAACTGAGCCATAAATTAACCCAAAAACATTGTAAAAATCCAAGTGAACTCTGCTTAGAAGGCTTTGGCAATAATATTAATTAAATGGTACAAATAAAAAATAAAGAGTGATATGACAAACAATCATGGTATACAGTTGACCTGGGGGGTACAGTAGAAAGCCAATGGCATCACTTTAGCACCAACAAGATTTTTTTTAACAAATGTATTACAGTAATGTTGGAACATAACAGTTTTACACTTACCTGGTTCCTCTGAAAGCAGAAGTTACAAGCCCAAAGCTTGGCTCTGTAATCAACTTGACTATAAAAAAGGAATATATAAAAAAATCTGAAATCAAAATTTGAATCTTTAAATATTTAATAAAAATTACTGCATTCTGTTTCGTTCTCAAGCACTTGACACTGGGATAATGATTAAGGTAAATGTATAACGCAAATAGGACCCCTACAAATTAACACCAAATTGACTTGGGGACAACTCTCACCCTGGTCACCACTTCTTTACCCTCCTACCATCAGGAAGGAGATATAGAAGCATAGTCAGCCGCACAAACAGGCTGAAGAACAGTTTTTATCCATGTGCTGTCAGACTCCTGAATGCAAAATAACATCATAACTATGTAGTACGATGGACATGCAGGGCCAGTGCAATGTGTAACATGTTCACACTAGTGCAATAGGACTGGGTGTTTTGTTAATATGATTTATTGGGTTAGGGATTTTCTGTCTTCACTGTGAGTTGTATTGTGTTTGGGGGGGGTGCACTGAGGGAGCTCAACCAAACTCATTGTACATATGTTGTGCACTGACAATAAAGATTTGAAACATTTGAGGCTTCTGACTGATGTCATGGCGAGATCGGACACAGAGAGCGGGTCTCCGTATTCCAGTGCTGAGTTCTCCCCGTTGGTGGGATCCAAAAGCAGCCTTGGAGGGGTGATGAAGCAAAGAGGAACACCCTGGGAGGTCTCAGAGAGTCGCAGCTCTCCTGCCTGACCCAGGACTTACTTCTCCTCTCAGCCATGATGAGAAGAAGAGACAGCCTAAGATGGCTGCCACGAAGTTGGGACAGCCGATGACCATCTAAGCTATGAGCTGCTGCGGACTTTGATGAACAGTGTGGAACTGGGTGAGAGCATTTTTTTTTACCCAAAAGTTAACCCCAAAAGAGAAATCTAGGATTTACTCAGAACTCTGTTAAAGCGGCCATCAAATACTTTGAGCAAACTACCAGACTATAAGGAAAGAATTAAAGAGAGAAATTTTTTTCTTTAAAAACACAGGAAATTGGACTCTCAAATTGGGAAGACGTGTCATTGGGAAAGCAATTTAAAATGCTGGAATTACGGATTTAAAAAATTAACACTGTTTTTATAATTGAATTACAATTTAAAATAATTAAAACCAGATTTCTAGTAACAATATTGAAAATTAACCTGCTGATGAAAGGAAAATATACAACCTGGGAATACCCATTTAAAGGACTGTGACAATATTTACTGGACTATATACATCTACCCTATGACCACTGGAGATTTAAATATGAGAACAAGGAAGACATTTAATTAAAGGGACTCCTGAATGTTAAGTTACATGACTTAATTTATAAAGGAGACTTAAAGAGGCTTGGATAACTCCCTGGACTATGTAAATGGAACTGACCGACTACTTATGGAACATAAAGAACTGTGATTAGTGTATACTTTGAAGAGTAACCTCAGGTTTGAACAAATGGTTCTTGGGCTATTGGCCAAAAGTAGAATTTATTAAAACAAGATAAGATGCAACATAAGGAGGAAACAAGCAGAACTTTGAATAAGATGGACTTGATGTTTCAAAGCATAAAGGATATTATACAGAAAGAACATAAGGCAATTATGGAATTAATGGATGGCATAGATCAAAAATTGGAAAATATTATACAAAGGACAATGAGTAATGACCAAGATGTCCAGGAAAGAAAGGAGCTAGCAGAAGGAATAGAGGGAAAAACAGAATTGAGGAATCAATGAAAAGAAGATGAGGAGTCATTGATAAAATTAATAATGTCTGATGAATCAAACTGGGGAAAACATTCTAAGAGATCTGAAAACAGAATGGGAGGAGCAGGAAGGGAGGCAGGGGTCCAGGTTGATAATTTCAAAGCTAGACTGTGGAAGAAGGTAGGGATGGGAGAAACATTAAATTGACTAGGCAGGATGTAGACAGAGATACAGACAGAGATAAAGATTTAAGAGAAGAATATGGGAGGCAAGTTTAAAAAAGAATAAGAATTAAAATATTGATGCGGGCAAGAGATGATGGATAGAAGGCAGATAGGAAAAGAAGAAAGAAAAAAAATATTTTTCTTTCTTTTTTTATAATGGTGGCAGGAGGAGAAATTAGAACAGAGATAGGAATGTGTTCAATAAGAGATTGAGGGATTACTTGTACATATACCTTTACATTATGAAACAAAAGTAATAATAAAACGGGAAAATTAGAGATTGAATGATGGTATTATTAAGTAAGCTTAAATAACATTGTGATTGGTAAATGCTGAGTAATTAAATAACAAAAAGAACTTTTAATATAAACATGTGTATTAATACTAGAATCATATAGAATGGATGAAAGCAAAGAATATGAATAGAGTTATTTTGTATGTTTAAATAATATTGTGATTGGCATTAGAATAGTATATTGAAACGTTGAATAATAAAACAACGAAGGATAGTATTTTAATATAAATAGATTCAAAGACGGAAATATGGGAAATATGAATAATAACTAAGTATTAAAAAGGGGGAAATTAGAGATTGAATAATGGTATTATTGAGTATATTTAAATAATATGATATGTAGTAGAATAATAAAGTGAAACAATGAGTAATAAAACAATAAAGAACATTTTAATATAAACAGGTGTATTAATAGTGGAATCATATAGATTGGACGAATGTAAAGAATATGAATAGAATTAATTTGTATGTTTAAATAATATTGTGATTAGTGTATTAGAATTGTATATTTAAATATTGAACAATGAAATAATGAAGGATAGTACTGTAATACAAAGGGAACGTCTTTTAATACAATGTTGACAAGAATAAAAGTTAGTTTTGCACCAAAACAATCAGATTAACTGTAAACTTAAATTCTGATTTAATTATTTAAAGCAGGGATGGAAACATGTGGTCCTTCAAATGTTGCTACATTACATCTACTAGTAGCCTTCACCATCAGTAATGCTAACTAAAGTTGCTGTGAACTCTAAGTTCAACAACATTTGAAAGTCAACAAGTTCCTAGTCATACTCGAAAAGAAATCCATTTATCACCTTACCATGTACCTTTTTTCTTTTAAAATACCCAATATTATCTCCTCAATTAGTCGGAGTACGTGAATAATCTTAAAGTTAAAACTTGAAGAAGCATTTCGCAAAATTCAGGACTGAATCTACAATTGTGTTTAAAAATATTTTCAATGTTTCTGCATAAATACTGTTTAAAATGTGATCTGTTTTCTACACATCTTAAAACTAGATGAAGAGAATCCAATTATATGAACAAGTCAAAACATTATACTAGTTCATTTATTTAAGAAAATTGCGCAGGAAGCGGGCAAGCACATGCGTGTGCTCTCCATTTATGTGCAGCAGGCGCACATACCCATCACTCATGCAAATGGAGCTGCGCACTCATGCACATCTACCCATTGTTCGCACAGAACCATCCTTTCTCCAGCCCCCAGCAGTCTGCAAAACCAGAAAGGTTGGGGAACTGTGATGTAAATAATTTTACCACTTCACAGCAATCAAAACAATCCACAGACAAAACTAAATGTACTAAAAAATACATACCAGAGTGGATTGAGAACAGTTTTGCAGGTTGGTCTACTGCATAAAACAGGCTCATACTGGACAGGTGGTAAATCTAACCGTTCTTTCAAAGGTGTTAGAAGACAAGCCAATGGAACAACCATTCTGGTGGCCTCCAATCTGCTGGAAGGCCAAACATTCCAACTGAAGCGAACTCCATCACGCTCTTCATTTTGTTGGATAAATTCTAGGTAAGTCGCCATAGAATTGTATTTCTGCAAAACCAGAACACAAGTTTGAAATACAATTTTAGAGCCTTGAATAGCAGTTTCTTTCCACCCAATGAACTGAAAACCATGCACAGTATATAGTATATTATTCAGGTACTCAGAGGCTTCACTATAAAATTACTCAACTGGTGACATTCACCCGTAATATTGAAGGGAAGGGGTTGTTCTAATTTGATAACATGCTACAATGGCTGGTTCACACTAAACTATAACCATGGATTTATAAGCACAAAGGGTCAATTCACATATTATGAACATAATTACCTTATTTCTAATGCTACCTTTGAAAACAGCTACTATCATTTGTAACTCATTCATTCTTTCAGACAAGCAATTGTGTTCCTTTGCAAAGAAGGGTAAAATAAAAATGAAATAAATACTTTTTTCATGCCTTTCTTTTGCCATTCCCCAGATGGTATTTCAAACAGTTTACAATTATAAATACTGTTTTGCCTTTTGTTTCTCTACACCTTTTTTTTTTATTGAACAATGTGTTTTTTGCTTCTATGCTGCATTTTTTTCTTAGTAAAAAGAAATTCTTCTGGAGCATCTTTGATGTTTTGAAATACTGAAAAGATTAGCTTAATAGAATAAATACTACTGATGTCTATTGTATCCGTATTATAAATGATCTTTTACTAAACTTGGCTGTCACATTTTTGCCAGGGAAATACAGGAAAAAAATAGCAGACATTCAAAAAGGAAACAATAACTCTATATAATGCTACTTCATTGCTGTGGTTTAAGAAGAACAGGTATTCTTAAACAGCAGCTTATATAGCAGTTGGACTTTATGTAAAACCAGTAGGTTAATTACTAAGTTTATGTAAAATGTAAGCTTGTGTAACAAAATCTATAATTGGGCCTCAGACTACCAAAAGATGTTTTAGACAAATCAGGTATTCATGTAAGCAATTATCATATATCAAGGATACATTCACAGCAGCTATCAAAAACAGCTTGAAGAGTTAGTTAACACACAACTTTGATAAAAGAGCAATCTATTTTCAAACTACTTAATAAAAATTTAAGGGTGCAATTCTAATTAAATTTACTGGAAGTAAATCTCAACTCCAAGCTAAATCACAATTAGGCACTAAGGTATGAACCAAGGCATTAAGCGATGCAGGACTAGGCGCTTGGGACAATGGGACATTGTGGATAGAGTCATAATACTATGGTAACACAGCTATACAGGTAGTCTGACTTATGATCACAATTGAGCCCAACATTTCTGTTGCTAAGCAAGACAGTTCGTAAGTGAGTTTTATGACCATTTTATGACCTTTCTTGGCACAATTGTTAAGTGAACCACTACAGTTATTAAGTTAATAACATGGCTACTAGCTTAACTAATGGTTAAGTGAACCTGGCTTCCCCATTGTCTTTGCTTGTCCCGGGACATTGCAACTGTCATAAATATGAGATAGTTGCCAGGTGTCTGAATTTTGATTGATCATGGGGATGCTGCAATGTTCATAAGTGTGAAAATTGTTGTAAGTCACTTTTTCCAGTGTTATTGTAACTTTGAACAGTCACTAAATAAACTATTGTAAGTAGAGGACTTTAATATATTCAAAGGGCAAATTCTTGTTGGATTTTTATACAGAAAGAACTGAAATAAATTGGTAATACCACCATGCCTTTATATTAATTTGTGGCAGTGCCACAAACATTCATGTTACACTTTTTGAAAAAGAAATAGACCTACAAAAAGACAAGTTTCCTAAATGAAAGACTGTATGGATGGGCAACCATCATTCCCCAGATCACTTTTCTTCCTGCCCACCGATCTCTGTCCCAACTGATTTTTGTTTCAGATATTTTTAATGAAAAAACAAGAAAGCAGCATGTTGCAAAGCACCAACCTCCAGCACTGTACTTATTTACAATAATGCCTTTAGGCTTCAGAAGGTTGCACTGGCAAAGTTGAGAAACATTAAGTACCCCAAAAGAAATTTTCCCATATAAAAAATTGCACACTGAACTGAAGAAGCTTCTCGGATGAGAAGGGAAACGTTTTAATTCAAAAGAAAAAAAAACCCAAGGAAGTCCAGTTGCCTTCTGGAAAAGCACCTTTGGGAGAGCCCACTAAACAGTCAGTTCTAATTTAGCGGTGATGATGCTCTCTGTGTATATAACATACCGACGGCCAACAGTTACAAACGGTAAACGAGTGACTGAACTTCCGTTAACCGGCTAACGTCTCAAGAGAGGAGAGAAGGAGCCGGAAAGAAGTTCAAATCGGGGCGGGGGGGGGAAGAGGCCCAAAGGCCGAAAAGGCGCTGCCAGGCACCCCCCTCCCCCCCCAACAGCCTCCGATGCCCCCAATGGCCACCTCGAAGAGGAAACATTCAGAAGAAGAAGAAAAAGGGGGGGAAATTCAACCTCTCGACAGCTCACGCGACACGGACTCCCCTCTTCTGCGGTTCCTCTCCTCCGTTCGCCTCAAAGAAGAGCAGCTGCCTCTTCGCCGCCTGGACCTGCTTCCGCGGCTAAGCCACGCCCACGTCGCTAAGGCCAGCTCAGCACCACCTCGCCCGGACTTAAAATGGGGGCTGTAGCATCAGTTCCTGCCTCTCTGGCCCTCTTTCAGTTCCTGGTGATTTCGAACGCCGCGATCCGAAGGGCAGATCGAGGAGCCGGCTGCCCGCGCTAACCAGAACAGCAATCGGGAACTTTGATTTTTAAAGAGCTGGTTGCGCTGACCTAACTTTTTCTCTATTTCAATGGTTTAGAAGAGTATTTTGGCCGCTGAGGAAGGTGCTGTCGCCTTTATGCCATTGAGTATAATATGATTCTCTCTTCAGTATGGAGAATTGCCCTCTTCCAAAATGGCAAACGGGGGAAGGCAGGCCGGCAAAGAAGAGTCATAGATGTTGGAAAAGAGGATCAGTTGCTTTTTCCGTTTGTGAATATAGCTGAGAGGCTGTGCTTTATCGCTGCTTCTCTCGTCCCTCCTTCCTGCTGCAATAACCGATGGAGCCGAAAGTACCAGTTCATACCTCGTGTAATACGGGCCTTATTTAAGCAAATGTTTTATTTTTTTCTAGTTTCTTTAACGCTGATGAAAACAAGGGAGCGGTTTTATCCACGTGGCAAGCAAATTAGGATTTCCTGAATGTGTCAGAGTGGCATATATTGATGCAGCAAAGGTGCTCCTTGCACTGCAGATCCTAGTGTTGTGACTCAAGCTGAGAAAAGGGGGCAGCTGAGCACCAGGCTTCTTGATCTCTATCTCTTGGCAACAGCCGAGAGGCTGTTGTCAAAGCAAGTTTCTGTTCAAAATTGAAATAAATTTTGAACAATTTATTAACAAAACTATACTCCCTGGGTTTTTTTTCAGACACCGGTTATGTATGCCTCGTGTAGTAACGTATCACTATGGAAGCTCCTACAGAAAAGCAAGAGACTATTTCATTCAAAGACTAGTATAATATATAAATTATAATTTAGAATGATACAGTATCCAAAAGGTATAAAATACTGGCACAGATTCTGTACTGTCACAGATAATTGAGCAGTTATCCCCTTTCAATATCTGCAGGCAACATTAGAGTCATTCAGGGAGACTGTTATTTCTCTCAAGGCACCAAAGAGAAAATTAGTTTGGTTAATAGCAGTGTTGCCCAGAAATCCTTGTAAAAGGGGTGCACAGAAAAAAATAATCTCAATATTCCACGGAAAACATCAAATCTGCACAATGTACTTATTTTACACAGACTAAAAATGGTGGGAAAGTATACTTCTCTATGTGCTTCTTGAAATAATTTTTACAAAGGTTTATTATTATTATTATTGTGCTTTTTTCTTAATCTCTGAATTTTAAATCTCACATAGCTTTTCTCTTCCACAATTAGGTAATTTATTAGCTCTCCCATGAAAAGAGATAAGATGGGAAAAAGCAGTATCAGAAAATAAACTCTGGAATACAGTTAGAAAATAAACCACAAAAGCAGCAAAATTTCAAAAGTTCTTAGGCGTAATGAGGATAAGAATTGTAAGTAACTCTAATGATAGAATGAATCCAGTGCACTTGTTAAATAGATAATCATATAATAGCATGGGACTTGTAAACAGCGGTCAAAAGTCAACAATTTAGAAATTTAGAATTCATCTGCCTTGAGGAAGAATCAAATTACCCACAATCCCTTCTGCTGCCATTTCAATCAATACTCTGTTGATTAAAGAAGGGGTTTGTGATGTATAAGGGTTGATATTATCCTTTGGACAGTCAATAGGCATTGACCTCAGATGAAATCAGTAATATTTTCATTCTGGGTCTGAATGAAACAGATGCTTGCTATATTTTGAAACAGATGCTTGCTATATTTCCAAAGTGTATTGAGACAAATTAACAAAGATTGTGCTAGCAAAAAACTCTGGAATTAAAAATGAACAATGTTATGAATCAAGAAAAATCTTTGAGCAATTAAAAGGATGATAAAACACAAAGAGAATGTCCCTTCAAATTTAGGAGAAACAGGAGACTAGAATTAAGAGGAATTGCACATTTCAAAATAATTTGATCACCACACTGATCACAGGTAGTCCTTGACTTAACCAGTCACTTAGCGACTATTTGAAGTTATGACAGCTCTCTCCAGAGCTATTTGTGGCCTGGTTTCGAAATTCTGATGGCCACCACCCCTTTCTGCGCAATTATGCGATCATATTTTGGGTGCTTGGCAACTAGCTTGCATTTACTGCCATTTACAACATCCTTTGTTCACAGTTTATATTTTTTCTGGAAAGAGATATTTACTTCTTGTTTTTTGGAAAAAACAGCCATTCAGTTTGCTTAATCACTGCTACAAAAACCTTGTAAAATCAGGCATGGTGACATGGTGATGTGCTTATTGCCCTGATTTTCCAGAATGAATTCGCCTTGCCAGTTAATAGACTCCATAACCAGTTAAAGGAGCTGTATATAATGCAAATGTCGACAAGTTTAGTTCTTGGGGTCTTGAATGGCACATTGAATACTGACTCTGCAGGGGAATATATCCATTGGGACAGGAGAAAGCCCCCACTTGAGAGATTATGCTGTGGTTTCAAAGATCTTAGTTTTCTTCCTGTAAATATTCACAATATTTATGTGTTCTGATAGTGATCACTTTCCAGCAGTTCCTCACCTGAGATTTCCTGAGATTATTGATACTTGAATATTAGTTCTATTCCTCAAATAGACTATGAAATAGGTTCAACTCAAATAGTCGCCTTACCAGGACTATCTGGTAAAAAGCATATTATAGTCTGAAGAGGGAATTTAAGTTTGCTTTGTGAATATGGAAAGTTTGGAGGGATTTATTCTACAGAATTATACTAAACTCTTAACTTAATTCTATCATTGATACATAGAGCATAGAGCAACACATCAACCTGCGTGCAGCTGTATTCCTTGTACTGTACCTCAGTACAAGGATTATTGCCAGGCTTCTGCTTACTTGAGTGACCCTCAACATGCCAACAGACTTAAGAAGTATGGTGAGGAAGCTCTTTTTTGGGGTGTGGAGAATCAGAGGGACAGATGTAAGTTCAGTAGCTGGGGATAGGCAATGAACATGGTGCCATTGACAGTGCAATGACAGGAATCAGTGATAATAAATGTTGGCAATCTTCTATGCCCCAACAAAGGCAGAGGATGTTGCCCTGCAGTACCAGCACCACTGATTTACACATAAGTGCTGCTGCTGAATCAGTGGCCATGACATAGTTGCTAATGGACCCAACACCATTCAGATTCTTTGGATCTTAGTGTGAAATTACTGGTTCCTTGGTGCTCCTTTATAATAGCTTCTTGTTTCAGAACATGTTGGAGACCATTTGTTGTGAGCTTATATTCATGTCATCAAGTATAAAAATGGAAACGGGTCATAACCAAAGCATAATATCAGCAAATAGCCCAAATTTGCAAGAACAAAATCAGGAAAGCTAAGGCTCAGCGTGAACTAAGAGTTGCAACAAATGTGAAAAATAACCAAAAAAAGTTTCTTTCAGTATGTAAAGAACAAGAAAAAGGTCAAGGAAATGATTCATCCACTAATGGGAGAAGATGGTAAGAAGGTGATGGACAGCTGGGAGAAAGCGGAACTGCTTAATACCTTCTTTGTCTTTACACAAAAGGAGGAGGGGGGAAAGCCTAACCTACCAAAACCAGCACTGTGAGAGACAGAACAGGAATGCAAGTCAAAATACGCAAGTAATTGGTAAGAAAATTCCTATCCACTCTACACAAGTTCATATCTCCAGGACCAGAAGGTTTACATTCCAGGGCTCTGAAGGAGCTGGCAGATGTGATCTCATAACCACTGAACAAAATCTTTCACAGCTCTTAAATCTGTGATGGCGAACCTATGGCACGTGTGCCACAAGTGGCACAAGGAGCCATATCTGCAGGCACGTGAGCTGTTGCCCTAGCTCAGCTCCAGCACGCATGCACACACCGGCCAGCTGATTTTTGACTGTCCCTGCCCACGCTACCTCTCCTCTTCCAGGAATCTCCACACTGTCCATTTTGGATGCCAGGTAAGTACAGGACTCACACGGAAGCTCTGGGAGGGCGTTTTTGGCCTCCGGGGGCGCGGGGAAGGCCATTTTCACCCTCCCCAGGCTCCAAGAAAGCCTCTGGAGCCTGAGGAGGGTGAAAAACGGGCCTTCCAGACCCACTGGAAGTCGGAAAACAGGCCGTTTTTGCCCTCCCCAGGCTCCAAGAAAGCCTCTGGGTAAAAAACAGGCCTACAGGAAGTCTGGAAACGGGCGTTTTTGGCCTCCAGAGGCTTCAGGGAGGCCTGCTAGGCCCAAAAAGGGGCACAAGGGGTCGTGTGCACATGCACGGGGGGGGTCATGCATGGGGCGTGGTGGGCATTGAATTATGGGTGTGGGCATGCACACAACCCCCTGCGCTCCCCCCGCTTTTGGAACATGATGACAAAAAGGTTAGCCATCACTGTCCTAGATCATTGGCGAACTGACAGAGGACTGGAAAAGAACTGTCTGACACAGAGGTGGGGATCAACTTATTCTCCAAAGTTCCTACAGGTAGGACAAGAAGCAATGGATGCAAGCTTGCTAAAGAGAGATCATACCCAGAACTACGGATAAACTTCCTGATAACAAGAACAACTAATCAATGGAACAACTTGATTCCCAGAGTTATGGGTGCAACAATTTGTCCAGGACTTCTGGTGGCTCCGTGGCTCGTCGAAGACGCCTGGAAATGGGCGCCCGCTTCCTAGTTCTGTAAAAGCTCCCAATCAGCAGGTAATCGCTGTTGGGAAGCTTGGAAAGGCTCTCCCCGGGCAAAGGGGAGAGTGAAGAGCAGGCTGGTGGGGTTAGAGTTCCCCAAAGCCCCCCAGAGAAAACTCTGGGATGCGAAGAAGGGGAACTCCCCAGAAGCCAGCCAAGCAGCTCCGGACTTGGAACGACTCTGCTAGATGCAGAGCAAGACGTCGCGACCACACCAGCAATCAAACCATCTCAAGGGTAAAATATTTTTAAAGAATCATTTTTAACTTTATTTTTAACCGAAATCTAGAAGCTGGCTGAGCAGAGCAGGAGAGAAGAAATTGAGATAGGAAAATTTTTAACTCCGTTTAAAATCTTTTTAAAAAATGGCGCCTGAGGGCGCTGAACAAAGCTAACCAATGAAAGTGAATGTTAGCACTTGTTACATTTGTAGCAGACAAAGAGCTACTGGAAACCATTTAGAGCTGATCTGGAATGGAAGTAAAAGTTGAAATAATGGCTGAAGTTGGACCCGCAGGATTATTGTCTTGTGAATCAGGAGATAATTGAATTGAAATTGCAAAAATTTTTCAAGAACTCTCAGACTTGATTATTTTTAACATTTTGGCTTTAAATGAAAAGAAGTCTGATAATGAAGCGTTGGTGGGGAAACCAGAAGAAATTAAACAGAGGAGCTTGGAGATTGAAATACAAGCTGCAGGGACTGGAATGCAGGAGGATATGATCCAAATGGAAGCCTTGGCAGACATTTCTAATTTGTTTATAGAAGAGTTGCAGTTGGATCAGCCATCACAAGTGGAGGAATTATTTGGCAATTTGAGGTTTGACAAACAAAGGAATGGTCTGCAGGACTACACAAGTAAGAAATGGCGAAATCAGGATTTTAAATTCAAGTTAAAGGAGAAAACTATAAAAGCGAAAGGAATTTTTATGAAACATCAACCTCAGAGCAAGTTTAAGAAATTTTTAGGAGGGGCAGAAGGAACTTTGAAATTATGGCAAAAAAAAAAGACTGGAAAAAGTATAAGAAGAAGAAGAAATTCTTTTATTAAAATAGCAGTCTTAAAGGTTATTTTAAGTATGGATGTTTTATAAGTAAAAAGGAAATTTATTTTTTTTTACAATGATATGAGCCTTCTTTATTATTGTTTATTATCTGTTATTTTAAAGTAAGGATTTACATAAAAAGGATAACTTTTTAAATTTAAATTTGAAGTGAAGGCATTATAATGGTTAATTAATAACTTGAAGGATGTATTTTGGAAAGTTTTCAATTTATATTAATAGGAATGGTTTAAGCCCTATTGATGATTTTACAAGATAAAGTTTAAGGTTTTTTTAAAAACGTTTAATTTTAACAAAAAGGATGGAGAGCCGAACTAAACTGCAGTCTTTAAAGGTTATTCTAAAGTAAGGCTATCTTATACATAAAAATGATGACCTTTTAAATGTTTGAAGGTACTATAATGGTTAATTAAAAACTTGCAGGATACTTTTTGGAAAGTTTTTAATTTATATTAGTAGAAATGGTTTAAGTTCCATTGATGATTTTATGAGATAAAAAGTCTAAGGTCTTTAAAATGTTTAATTTTAACAAAAAAGGATGGATAACAATTTTAGTTTTATTATAGAAATGTTGTAAATGAATAGTGTTTGTGTTGAACTTATATTAATAGAAACAATCTTAGATTTAAAAAGTTTAGGGTTTTGTTTGTGGGGTTTTTTTTTTAATGTATAACTTTAATAAGTAAAAAGCATGAATAACTACGATGATGTTAATATAGATGTTGAAAAAGAATGTGTTGGATAATTTGGGAAGGATATCCAGTTAGGTTTTTTCTTCTTTTTTCTTTTTTTGTTAGTGTTTGTAATATTTTTAGGGAGGTTGATGAATTTAAATAAGGGGAGTTAAAGGAGCTATGGGAAATTTTGAATCTTACAGTGTGTTAGTATATTTTAGCATATGTTTATCATTGCAATACCCTGTTTCTGCTTTGGGAGGTCTAGGGTGGGGAGGGTTGGATGGGTTGGGAGTAAGAAGCTATACAAATGTATCTGTTTATTAAAAATGTGGATGGAGGGGGGATTGGGGGAGGGGGGGAGAAAATGTTTGGAAATTTTTTTTGTAAAACTTTTTAATTAAAAAAAAAAACAATTTGTCCAGGATGATATAAGGTCTCCTGCCATAGTCAGGGGGATGGAGTAGAAGACTTCCGAGATCTCTTCCAGCCCTATAATTCTATGATCTCATAGAGTCTAGTGTAGTGATAGAAGAGGCAGGGATGTTGCTAGTGGTGTGCTAATAAATGTTTAAACAACTTTGCTGGCTCCGTTGCTGTGGCCATGCCACAAACCACCCAAAAGCTGTTTGGACAGTAGACACCATGGCTTAGATCTGCTCTGAATTGGCTCAGAAAATTTCTCAAAATTCCTCCCTCAAGTCAATACAAACTAGCTCTACCACACCACTGGATATTGCTCAGCATGTCATTGTACACGATGAGGTACTTATGCTCGACTACTGTATATAGCACGTTTGTCTGGCACTTTGTCCAGAGTTGGAAAATCCATTGAGATCCACAGCAGTCCTTTCAATTACTGATGTCAATGTTTTTGTGAATGAAGTTCAAAATGAATAAATTGTTTTGATATTTTCTACGGTATGGCTGAGGGATCAATCAAATGAGGCATCCAGAAAAAAAATGAAAAACAATTATTTAACAAATGTTGAAATGCTTTATAAAAATCTTTTAAAATGGAGCCTGGGCTATGGGAAACATCCTTGATTGATCAGTCTTTTCTAACACTGAGTAAGTCAGCTAAACTGAAAAAATAATAGAGAAAAATCAAGAAATGTGGCAGGAAGACCACCAAAAAGGAATAATTGGCAGCATGGGGATGGTGGGGCGGGGTGTGTGTGTGTGCCAGCTGGCTTGTCAAGTTGAGTGATTTCCCTGATTGTTCAGAGGTTGAATGCAGACTGGTCAGCAGAAACACCCCAAAGCCCCTGGCACCATCAAAGCATTCCCAGCCAGCCAGAGTAGACACAAAAGAAGAGCAGAGGGCAGGAACGGAGCAAGGGAGTTGAGCATATAGAGATCTTCATCAGGCACAAGGTTTGCAACAATGTTCATTACATCACTCCCAGCGCATCCTGGGATGGTATATCACAGAAAACACTACTTCCAGCACCTAATCTACTTTAAGGATAGCATAGTTGTACTTAGTGGATGTGATAAATTCACTGACATGCAGAAATATTCTTCCAAATGTGTAATAGGCAGTTCCCATGTTGGGACAAGGAGGCTGTGTGGATTAACCCAAGGAGTAAATTGACAGAGTGACACATCTCAGCCAGCATCCTATGCTGGCCCTGTACAAAGCAGAAGGCACCTGATTTTCAACTTGTCCACCTGTTAGGCACTTGATCTGCAGCTGGAGTAAATGTGTTCAGGATTCTGATCTGGGTACCACACCAGGGGCACCATTGGCTGTTACATTCTCAGGCGCTTCAAACAGAGGTGGGCTGCAGACGGTTCACACTGGTTCAGGCAAAATGATTGTTAATTTTTTTGCCAGTTCGGAGAACCACTAATCCCACCTCTGGCTAGCCCTTCCACACCCCACCCGCCCCTCCCAGGAGTTCCCCTGCATGCCCCATTTTGGATTCCAGGTTAGTGCAAGAGACTTTCCAGGCCCAAACCAGGGCACAGGGAGGGGGGGTGCATCACATGACACACACACCCTGCGCCCCGTTTTGGCTCCCAGGGTGGTGCAGGAAAATAGTTGGGATTTTTGCATGATCATTACTGTGAGGTGAGTCCTATCTGTAGATCAATGTTTTTCAGTCTTGGAAAGTTTAAGATGGGCGAATTTCATGCTGCCTGGGGAATTCTGGAAATTGAAGTCCATGCACCTTAAAGTTGCCAAAGTTGAGGAGTATGGGTCTACCTTAGAGTTTAGGATTTTCCATTCCTGCTTTATTTAGAGTTTGGTGCAATGAAATAAACCAGTTGTGGTTTCATTAACAAATAGTGATTAAAGCGATAAGAACCATTACTGGACTTTTTGTGAGAAACTGAAATTAAAAGTTGATCTGGACTTTGATGATTAAATAAAGGATTATGGAAATAATGTAGACAAATGTTAATCTTAGAGTAAGAGTTTGATATGTTTTTTTACTTATATCTGTACCAAAGAAAGTTGAAAGTCATTCTTTTTAGTTTTTCATTCTTTTCCACTTTCTTACACTTTCACTCTTTTTCTTTCCTGAGCCTTTTCTTTTTTCAAATCTGTTTTTTATTTGTTTATCCTTAGCTTAGCTTTGTTTTTGTTGTTTTTTATGTATGAAGGATCAAATACTCAGCCATTATAATTCTACATTCCTTATTTACAGAAATCAGATTTAGAATGAAATCCACTTGGAGCCATCTCATATAAGGCAGGCTCTGAGTCCCTCTAACCAAAAAGTGTTTATTGATACAAGAGAATATTTGTAGCTCAGGGTTGAACTGTGGGGTCCTTGGTGCTCTCTGAGCTTGGTGGGGGGTTTTTGCAGATGTTTCATTACCAATGTAGGTAACATCATCAGTACTGGAACGGAGTGGAGTTTGCTCTTATTTTCATATACTAGTGGCTTACCCTGTCAATGTTGATCAGTTGCTTCACAAAAAGTGTTTTCATTGGTGCCGGGTCTCAACCCTCAGACAGAGAAGGGCTATTCTGCACCCCTCCCTCAAATGTCTTTAAAACACAGAGTTTCCCAGCATTCCTTTAGGAACCTTCAACATGCAAACTGTGGTTACTCATCCTAAAACAAATCCACTTTACCTGGAGCTTCAAAAATTGCTATTTGCTGGGTAGGTGTGTAGCTAAAAGTCGGTCTACATTTAGTGTACATCTGACTTTGGGGATATTTCTTCATAACCAAACAAAAGTGTATTTTCTGCGAGTTCAAACCCTTGCTCGCTGGATCTGGATGTCACAAAGCAAAGCCCACATTTTGTAATTAACCCCTGTACCCCGTTTTGGCTAGCAGAGTGCTGTAGGAGGCTGAGTGCTGTCATGCCCACCCAACCACACCCACCCAGCCGGTCATTAGGGCAGAGAACCAGTTGTTAAATTATTTGCAGCCCATCATTGACTTCAAATATTTCCGGGCAGTTTGTGAATCCACTGCCAATTGATACTGCATTATTTCTTCCCTTCTCCCCTTACCAAAACATTAATTGAACAACTTTAGGTGAATCATACTTTTAAGCTAGCAGCTGTTACCTATGCAAACTCACTTGCTGCTAGGAAACAGTGGCTGCATGTACTTACCAGACAATGCCCATTACATGCCAGTCCCCTCTGCAGAATTCTGCATAGCTTCCAAAGCTAATTTCTGTTAGCAATCAGGCTTCTTCAGCACTCAGGATATCCAGAACAGCATGGTCCCCTGTGCTGGAGTATATGGATGATCCAATAAGGTGAAGCCATTTGCAAAAGCTTGACCAGAGTTGGACCCCATAAAGACCATGCTGACCAATAGCCACATTCCCTCCTCAGTAAACAAGCATGAAACCTGAGGCCCAGGCAGAGAAGGATATGAATGGCCTCAGTCCACACAACATTCAGTCAGCTCAAGGGTGACTTCCAGAGGTGGTATTCAGCTGGTTCGGACCAGTTCGGGCGAACTGGTAGCAGAAATTTTGAGTAGTTCGGAGAACTGGCAAATACCACTCTGGCTGCCCCTGCCCCTGTCCCCCCGCCCACTTGCCGCTCGTCCCTACCACTCTCTTGCCTACCCATTCACCCCCCGCCCCACCCCACTCAGTCACTCCTCATCTCGCCTCCCCAGCATAGCACACTGTGTGGCTCTTGGCTTGTGTTGACCACACAGTTTTTGTGGCTTGCCTGCCTTCCCACACGGTGCCTGTGGCCCAACTGAGCAGCCCTGATCTGCTTGCCTGGATAAGTAAACGCTGCAGCACAGAGAAGCAACAGCCATGTTGAATGCTGT
Organism: Ptyas mucosa; assembly: GCA_012654045.1. NCBI lineage: Eukaryota > Metazoa > Chordata > Lepidosauria > Squamata > Colubridae > Ptyas > Ptyas mucosa. The sequence goes on from WNWU01000057.1 coordinate 9,486,552, forward strand.
TTCTCTCAGCTGCAGCGCCTTAGATTGGGACTTAAAGGAAAGTGTAAATTGCACAAGACACTCTCCCAGCAGTGCGGAGAAAAGCAGCCACTGTCCCGGAGAGCAGAAATGGAAAGGAATAGGTCCCAAAAGGCTGCTTGGTCGAGCCTCCCAGTGTGACAGAAGCCCTCTGTGTGCGCATGCATGGAAGCCGCACATGTGCATGCGCTCACATTTTCGGCGAACTGGTGATGAAATTATTTGACACCCACCACTGGTGACTTCTTCACCACTGGTGACTTCAGGAGCATGATGGCCGCCTCCCCTTGCCTAGCAGTCCACATTATAAAGTCCAAATTATGAGGAAGATGTGACTTGTTGAAGCTGGCTATTTTGGGATGACTGCCAGAACATAGGCACATTTGCACCCAAAATTGATCAGAAGGTCTAGAGGGCTGCACAATTTATTTATTTATTATTTATTTATTATTTAAACTTGTATGCTGCCCTATCTCCAAAAGGACTCAGGGCGGCTCACAACAATAAAAAAACAAGCAACATCAATGTTAAAAATGCCCAGTAAGATTATAAAAAGACCCTTAAAATCCCCTTTAAAACCTCTTCAGCCCAAAACAGCCAGGCATGTTTTGGGGTCACGGCGGAAAGAGCGAAGGTTAGGGGCCACCCGGAGCTCCAGGGGGAGCTGATTCCACAGGGTGAGTGCACCCACAGAGAAGGCCCGCTCCCTAGGGGTCACCAACTGACATTGTCTGGCCGACGGCACCCCAAGGAGGCCCTCCCTGTGAGAATGCACCGAGCAATGGGGAGCTGTTGCTGGCCGCAGATGGTCCGCCAAATACTCTGGGCCTAAGCCATGTAGGGCTTTATAGGTAATTACCAGCACCTTGAATCTCACCCGGAGGGCAACTGGTAGCCAATGCAGGTCCCGCAGGAGAGGTATAACATGAGAGTGTCAGGACACTCCCATTACTACCTGCGCGGCCACATTCTGCACCAGCTGAAGCCTCCGAGTGGTCTTCAAGGGCAGCCCCATGTAGAGAGCATTGCAGTAGTTGATCCAGGAGGCAACGAGGGCATGGGTGACTGTGCGTAGGACATCACGGTCCAGGTAGGGGTGCAACTGGCGCACCAGACAAATCTGGGCAAATGCCCCCCCGGTCACGGTCGTAACATGATCTTCAAAAGTCAACCGTGAATCCAGGAGGACGCCTAAGTTGCGTGCCCTATCAACAGGGGGCAACACCTCACCCCCTATAGCCAACGATGGAATATTTTCTTGGAATCGGGATGCCGGTATCCACAGCCACTCTGTCTTGGAGGGGTTGAGTTGAAGCCTGTTCCTCCCCATCCAGAGCCGCACCGCTTCCAGGCACCAGGACATCACATTGAGGGCATCACTGGGCTGATTTGGGGTGGATATAAAAAGTTGGGTATCATTGGCATACTGATGATACCCCACCCCAAAACCATGAATGATCTCCCCCAGCGGCTTCATGTAAATGTTGAACAAAAGGGGAGAGAGGACCGACCCCTGAGGGACCCCATACGTAAGGGGCCTCGGGGCAGACCTCTATCCCCCCGCCAACACCACTTGCGAGCGCTCAGAGAGGTAGGAGAACCACCGTAAAACAGTGCCTCCCACTCCCAACCCCTCAAGGCGTCGCAGCAGGATACCATGGTCGATGGTATCAAAAGACGTCGAGAGATCTAATAGGACAAGGACAGAGGATGGCCCCTGTCCCGAGCCCTCCAGAGATACAGCATAATGACCCCCATTGTTTCAGGCCATATGCTATATGATCTAGGAATGGTGGTATACGCAACTTCCAGGCAGACTCCCTACTATTGTTTCATATTTGTGCAAGGGATGGTAGTTTGGACAATGACCACAGTGCTCAGCTCAGGCCATGCCTTAAAGGGCTACAGTCCAGTGGTGGGTTGCTACCGGTTCGCCCCAAATCGGGTGAACTGGTAGCAGTGGCGAAGAGAGGCTCCGCCAAACCCGCCTGGACATCTCTGCGCATGCGCAGAAGCTTCTGTACTTGCATGCGGGCGCGAGCATGTGCATACCCATGAGAGAACCGGTAGCAGCCAAAATTGAAACCCACTACTGCTACAGTTACTCAGTCTGCTGTTCCCTTTGCTGAGCACATTAAGGAAGCAGGCCTCAATTGTTGAGCTAATAGTACTCAGGTCATAAACACCATGCATCTTCAGCTCTATCTCTTAGTAATGGCTGAGGGACTGTCAAAACAAGTTTCTAATCCAGGCAGAAATAATTATTTTTTTAGTATTTATTAACAAGACTATGATGTCTTGAAGAGAGATGATCTGCACAAATTAAAGAATGGTTAATACATTTTACTAGGCAAAAAGTGGTTTGTTCCAGTTTTATCATAGTAAATGTATTGTGGTTTGTATCATGGTTTATGTATAAGCCTGTACAGTTTATTGTTTTATTCAAAAATGTGGTTGAAAGAAAACATAATATTTGAGTATGTATGTCTCTATCTGATAGACAGCTATTTTCTCTCAAATATACTGCTTGCTTAAAAAAAACATTAGCTGTTCATTGGCACTAGCTGGGCTTCCCAGAGGCTTCTATTAAAGTGAGTGAGCATTTTCCATATGCCTCGCCTTTTGGTCCACTATTGAACTTGAGGCTATAAGATACATGATGTATCCAAATTACAAAGGCACCATCAATGGACAACAGCAAAGTAGTGGTCCTATTAGAAGATGTGGGTATCCCATTTTGATCAGTCATGTCTGTGCAAAGAATGGCTTTTTGCTGGAACAAGTGCTTTAATGGGGACCTGAAGTTATGGGATCTGCCTGGGATTTTTCTAAGGGAAAGAGTTTCTATCATTAGAAGCAAAAATATTCAAGAAATCTCCATCACTGCACTAATCCAAAATATCTTTCCATAAAGGTGCTGCTATTGATGCCTAAAAATAATGTGGTGGAACCATAGCATTCTCAAACACTTAAACTTGTCTGGGACTTAGCCATCTATGAATCTTCTGGCAACAAAAGGGACCTTAGTTTTTCTATTAAAATCTGTGTTAATTCACCAAAATCTGATCAAAATTTAAAATAAAACTTGAAATTATCTCAATCTACAATTTTATGTTGATATGAAAAATCTTGAGAACCCTTCAAAGCTATAGAGGCACTGGAAAACCTGTAGGCAGAGTAGAGTGGAATGGAACAGAACAGAACAGAATAGAATAGAATGGAACAGAACAGGTTTATTGGCCAAGTGTGATTAGACAGACCAGGAATTTGTCTTGAGTGCAAAAGTTTTCAGTATACATGCAAAGCAGCAGAGTAATAATATTAATAATAATGATACCAATCAAAGGGGATAATAAAGAAGATGGGAAGGATAATAATACAGCAAGTCCTCAACGTACAACCACAATTGAGCCCAACATTTTTGTTAAGAGAAACATTTGTTAAGTGAATGGTCCCCATTTTACGAGCTTTCTTGCCACAGCTGTTAAGTGAATCTGGTTTCCCTATTTACTTTGCTTATTACAAGGTCATAAAAGGTGATCACATGACCCCAGGACACTGCAATTGTCATAAATATGAGACAGATGCCAAGCATCCAAATTTTAATCACATGACCATGGGAATGCTGCAGTGATAATAAGTGTGAAAAATGGTCATAAGTCATTTTTTTCAGTGCCGTTGTAACTTTTAAAGGTTATTAAGTGAACTGTTATAAATCAAGGACCATTTCTAATACTACAGCCATACAACATGGTAAATATATTTAGACATTACTGTGAAAGATAAGTGTTCAGCAGAGTGATGGCATGAGGGAAAAAACTGTCCCCGTGTCTAGTTGTTTTGGCATGCAATGCCCTATAGCAGCATTCAAGGAAAAGTGTTGAAACCAGTGGTGGGATTCAAATTTTTCTACTACCGGTTCTGTGGACGTGGCTTGGTGGGTGGGGCTTGGTGGGGCAGCACCTTGCTGTGAGTGACATTGAATGGCCATACCCACTCAGTCACATGATCCCCACTGTTATGTATATATCTATTTGAGTGGGAGATTTGAATTGGGAACTGTTTGTGATTGGTTAGCAGGTGTTTCAGAATTGTATATAAGGAGGGCTGTTGCCAGTGTTCCTTTGCTGAAGTCTCACCCTGAATTAAAGAGCTGTTGTCACTAGCCTGCTTGTGCCTCTTGTCATTTCCGCGCTATAACATTGGCGACGAAGGTGGGATAGAGGCCACAAGAAGCTAACAAAAAGAGCTTGGAGATTCAGCCAGGGTGACGAGCGGACAACAGAAAGGCATACCGCATGGCTGCCTACGTCCCGCCAAAACCCTTCGATCCAACCCGGGAGAAATGGGGGTTGTATATGACCAGGTTCGAGTGTTCCTTGGAGGCCAGTGAAATGCAAGGTCTTTCAGCGAACTGAAAGAGAGCTCTATTCTTGAGCCACTGCGGGCCCACGTTTTCGAAATGGCCGAATCCCTCTGTGAACCAATGCCGGTCCAGACCGTCTCCTGGGACATACTACAAACCACCCTCAGGGCTCACTACACTCCGGTTCCATCGAAATTTGTACAACGCTACGAGTTCCGGCAAAGAGTACAAAAAAAGGGAGAACTGGTCAGCACATACATGGTGAGCCTACGGAAAGCCGCAATGCACTGCGATCACCGAGACCTCAAAGACGCGCTCCTAATCCGATTAGCAACTAATCTGCTGCATTAGAGATACGCAGTTACAGAGGCGACTACTCGCAAAACCAGACTTGACCCTAGCCAGTGCTCTAGACGAAGCAAGGGCGCATGAATCTTCCACAAAAGCTGCCGAAATGCTACACCAGCCAATTTCAAAAGACACCCCAAAATCAACGCCTGTACACTGAGAAGAAGTGCAGACCACTACCGAGGAAGAGTCAGACGAGGACGTCTTCCACATCAAAAGGAAAAAAAACGGGCAGAACAGCCACCGAGAAAACTGTTCTAGCTGTGGCGGGGCTCACGAAAGACAGACTTGTAAATTCAGAGACGCCGTTTGCAGGCGCTGCAAGAAAAAAGGACATTTGGCAAGAGTCTGTAGAGCTCCATTTCCGAGCAGCAGCAAGCCACGTGACCGCCACGACCAATCAGAGCCAGCACGCTCTAAACAACCAACCAGAAATGACAGCATTGAAAAACGCCGCGAAAATCAAAAGCAGGAAGTCTACAGCACGAGAATAGGCCAAGCCAGGATGGCTGCAGAAGAAAAAGTATATACCCGGGTAGAAATTGACAGAAAGCCATGCAAAATGGAGATCGATACCAGGTCAGCTTTATCGATCATGTCTTGGACGACGCTAAAGACTCTTTCCTACATTCAAGAGAAGCCAACTGTCACGACAACAAGTTCGCCTCCTCAACTATCAAGGAAATCGAGTTCCAGTGGAAGGCGTGGGCACGTTCCGAGTCACCTACGGCGAGTTTTGAGAATCATTACCCGTGACGATCATCAGCAAGCCGCTACCGAGTCTCCTGGGCCTCGTTTGGTTCCGAGCCCTTGGCATGGGGTTCACAGGTGTTCACAGCCTCAGTGGACCGTCTCTCAAGGACAGCCTCCTGCATGAATTCCAGGACGTTTTCGGAGAGGCGCTGGGCAAGTATGTAGGGACCCCTATTTCCTTTAATTTAGACCCTAAGGTAGCCCCAATTAGGCTCAAACCGAGACAGGTGCCACTTGCTTTGAAACCCAAAATTGACGCAGAGCTGGACAAATTTATTAGGCAGGGGATCCTGGTTCCAGTAGATCACGCTAAGTGGGAGACCCCTATTGTCATGCCAGTCAAGTCGGATGGATCTATAAGGATCTGCGCCGACTATAAGTATTCAATCAACAAGGAGCTCCAGCAGAGCGCGTATCCTGTGCCGGTTGTCCACCATTTACTTCATTCCCTGGGGCCCGGCAAAATATTCGCGAAATTAGACCTGGCGCAGGCATACCAGCAGCTGCCGGTCAATGATGCTACTGCGGAAGCACAAACCATCGTAACTCACAGAGGGGCCTTTAAATGCACCAGGCTCCAGTTTGGGGTTAGGGTAGCGCCAGGGCTTTTTCAAAGCACCATGGAGAGACTGTTACAAGGACTGCCGGGGGTGGTACCCTATTTTGACGATATCCTTATCAGTGCTCAAACCGAATCACAACTTAAGGACAGAGTGCGACAAGTGCTTTTAAAATTTAGGGAAGCGGGATTGCGAGTTAAGAAAAACAAGTGCATGATCGCAGTTCCTTCCGTAGAATTTTTGAGTTACCGAATTGATGGGTCAGGCATCCACCCCACTGAAAGCAATGTTAGGGCTATCCAAAACGCACCCACACCGACCTCCAAGGCTGGACTGCAGGCGTTCCTGGGACTTTTGAACTTTTATACAATGCTCCTTAAAAAATAAGGCCACCGTAGCAGAACCCCTACACAGACTATTGGGAAAAAACATTCTGTGGGTCTGGGGCAAGGCTGTAAAGAGACTCTTTTTGGAGGACAGTTTCCTAATCCAGTACAATTCGAATTTGCTGCTTGTCCTTGTTTGCAACGCGTCCCCTTTTGGAGTGGGCGCTGTGCTGAGCCATAGACTACCGAATGGGTCAGAGGCGCCCATTGCGTATTACTCTCGCACCCTGTCCAGCGCAGAATGCAACTACAGTCAGCTGGACAGGGAAGCCTTAGCGGCTATTGCAGGAGTTTAAAAATTTCACGAGTATTTGTTTGGCCAGATTTTTGAACTTGTGACTGACCACCAGCCTCTGTTGGGACTCCTAGCCAGGGACAAGCCTACCCCCACCGCTCTTTCCCCCCGGATGACCAGGTGGGCTATCTTCCTAGCCGCCTATTCCTATTGACTGGTAAATTGGCCCGGGAGAACTCTGGGCCACGTGGATGCCCTCAGTCGCTGCCCCCTTCCAGACTTGTTGGAAGATCCTACACCAGAAGCCTCTGTATTGTTAATTGATGTTGTATCTTTGCGGCTGCTTACATTGGGCGAGGTGGCAAGGGCATCTACCAAAGACACTGTCATTCATACTGTTATGGGGTGGGTCATGAGGGGGTGGCTGCCCAAGGTGGACAATGGGGAATTTCAAGTTTTCTTTAACAAAAAGAACCAATTGTCTATGCAAGGGGGTTGTCTACTATGGGGTGATAGGGTGGTAATTCCCTTACGGTTATGGCAAAGGGTTCTGGAACTTTTGCATGAGGGGCACCCTGGTATAGTTCACATGAAGGGCCTAGCAAGGAGTTATGTGTGGTGGCCGCAGCTGGAAAAGGATGTCATTGAATGGGTAGGCAAGTGTAGGCTATGCCAGGAATCTCGGCCAGATCCCCCTTCAGCCCCTGTCAGAGAGTGGGAAAGGCCAAAAGGGCCATGGGGGAGGATTCACATAGATTTTGCAGGACTGTTTCACGGGCAAAACTTTCTAATAATTGTTGACGCGTTCTCTAAGTGGCTAGAGATAGCTCTGATGCCATCTACCACGTCCGAAGCAGTAATCAAGGTTCTCAGGAAGCTTTTTGCAACCCACGGATTGCCCGATACCCTGGTATCGGACAACGGGCCCCAATTCACAGTCACACATTTTGAAAGCTATTTGGATGAGTTAGGAATTAGACACGCCTTATCAGCCCTGTTTCATCCAGCTTCTAATGGCTTTGCTGAAAGATTTGTAAGAACCACCAAAGAAGCCCTCTCCCGGCTCGATGCAGGAGATTGGCAAGCTAGGATCGACCAGTTCCTAACAATACAGTATGCCACTCCATGCACTGCCACAGGGCGCAGTCCAGCAGAACTCCTAATGGGCCAAAAACTTAGGTGTATCTTAGACCGACTACACCCCAATTACTCCCAAGACACATTTAAAGGGGAAGGAATAGGACTAGGACAATTTCAAATAGGCACCACAGTGTTCGCTAGGAATTATACCAATGGGCCACTTTGGGTTGCCGGAAAAATTGTGGGAATCACCGGCCCTAAATCATATACGGTAGATGTAGGGCAAGGGAAGGTTTGGAGGAGACATATAGATCAACTGCGGAAACGTTTAGACTGTGAAGATCCAGAGTATTCAAATATTGTTGACCCTGACTGCCAAAGTTTTCCCACAACAGCTACCTCAAGCCCGAGTAAGCCGGATTACTTATCTGGCAAGCCTAGGCTCCAGCACCACCCCATCGAGCTGACACTCCCTGCAAGGGAAGACCACGCCTCAGGAGAAATCCAGGAGGTTCCATTGGCGGAGCCAGGAGAGGCAACAGGCCCCTCTGACCGGCTCGACGCTTCACCGACAACTGAACTGCACAGGTCAACCACAGTGAGATCACGCCCTGGTCACCTGCGTGATTTTGTATGTAAAAATGTAAATTGGTAGACTAAGTGTTTTCTGGAATGGAGGGGTGTTATGTATGTATTTATTTGAGCGGGAGATTTGAATTGGGAACTGTTTGTGATTGGTTAGCAGGTGTTTCAGAATTGTATATAAGGAGGGCTGTTGCCAGTATTTCTTTGCTGAAGTCTCACCCTGAATTAAAGAGCTGTTGTCACTAGCCTGCTTGTGCCTCTCGTCATTCCCACACTATAACACCCATCAAGCCACGCCCACCAAGCCACACCCACAGAACCGGCAGAAAAGGCAACTCCTGCATCTTGTCCCTTTATGGTCCACCTACCTGCATCAAAGTACCTTAAAGGAACACTCAGCTGCCTTCTGAGCAGCTCTGCTGCGACACCGTCCCTCCAGCGCAGCAGGCCATTCTCCTGGCAGGGTCTGGCAATGGAGTGTGGCTGTGTACGCGCACCGGCAGGCAATGGGGTGCGCATGCACGGCCAGCAAGAAGAACAGGGCAGCAATGCCAATGATGCAACTTCAGGCCTCTTTTTCAGCCTGTAGTTTTCGGTGCGAGAAGCCTGGAGCCGCCACCTCTTTTTCAGCATGAGAAGCCTCTTTGCCAGCCAGAACTGAGCCGGCAGCTGCAGCCCTACTGTCTGTTGGAGTCTATACCTGTCCTGTTTGGTTTCTATGCCAAACCAGACATTTATAGAGGTACAAATGACAGAGTCAATAATTCCTCTGAACTTCCTGAGTTAATGCAGGAAGAACATTCTTTGTTGTGCCTTTTTTATGATGGTTCTAATATTAAGTGTCCATTTCAAGTCCTGGGAGATTATACAACCCTAAAACTCACTGGATTCTACTGCTGATACTGTGCTATCAAATATAATAAGAGGTGGTAGAATAAAAGGGCTCCTCCTAAAATCCACTCTCATCTCTACAGAAGCATGTTCAGCTCCAGATAGCCCTCTGGATCTTCCTACCCTGGTCCTGCACCCTGCTCCTTAATGTAGCAGCTTCACACTTCTAAGGCTATTTCATTTATTACAATCCCCTTCATTAATTAAAAATATTCCAATTACTCATACACCCATATAGTTTTAAAATCACTTCATTAAAAACACAATACAATAAAATCACTTCAATAAAAATACAATACAATAAAAATACAAGAGCCTTGGTGGTGCAGCAGATTAAAGTGCTGTTAAGTAACACCAGCTGCCTGCAGTTACTGCAAGTTCAAATCTCACCAGGCTCAAGATTGACTCAGCCTTCCATCCTTTCGAGGTAGGTAAAATGAGGACCCGGATTGTGTGGGCAATAAACTGACTTTTTATAAAAAAGAATACCGCTTAGGGGGGGCCAAAAGCCCTACTAAGCAGATATATACAAAAGTATGTAGGCTATTGCTTAATGCATTGTAAGCCGCCCTGAGTCTCTGGAGAAGGGCGGCATATAAATCGAATCAATCAATCAATCAATCAATTTCATCTTTTCCCTAGTATTCATTTTCTTTACCCCATATTCTCCTTCCATTTTTTTCTCTTTTTCTCTTTTACTTTCTTTTTCTTACCCCTTCTTTTTTGTATTTTAAAATCCTGATTTCTCTTTCCCTAATCCCAATATAATCATTTTGTTTTTTAATATCATAAACACTTCTATTTTGCTGTATCTTTCCCATTATTTTCCATCCCTTTTCCCTTTTTATTTTCTCACTGATAACCCCAGTGTAATCATTTAAGTTTTTTATATTCTTTCTATTCCATCTTCTTTTCTTTTCTTTTTTCTTTCCCCTTTCCCCATTTTTTCCATTGTTAAACCCAATGTAATAATAATTTAATTTTCCATAATCAATCTCCTTGTCTTTGTCTTCATTTTCAGTCTCTTTTCCTTGCTTCTCGTTAGTTGTTTCTTTGTCAGCTTGAATGTATCCTAAATCAATTTTTTTGTCATCAAGTTTCAATTTTTCATGCAACATTGTAGTCATTTCCCTTATTTCCATTTTCAATGATAGGTACATCATTATCATCATTTCCTTCAGTTCCTGCGCCATTTTGTTCTTTCTAAAAAGTTCAGTGCTATAATGATTTTTTTTCCCCTCCTGGAGATGGCTCTCTACAATCCACGTTTACAATTGGCAAGCTTAAAAGGCATCCATTTTGGTTGCAGCCATTGTAGCAGTTTTTACTTACACCAAGTCAATTTAAAATTCAGTCCAAATTTATATAGTCCAAATTCCACGTTACATTCCAATTAGGTTCCAATTTAGAGTCATTAACCAGTCCTTTCTATTACAGGCTTTTCTTCTTTTTTTTTTTCTTAACTCCCTTTAAACTTTCCAAATTGAAAAAGAATCTTTTCGGGTTCTTGGTTTTTCTAATTTTTTTTAAAGTTCTCCAAGTATTTTTACAAACAGATTTCTAGTCAGTTTCTGTTACTTTGTAACTTCCGCCTTATTCTTCTTCTTCCATCCTTTCCCATGCCTATTAGCTGCTATTATGACACCAGGACATTTGTAATTGTTTTAAAAATCCTTCTTCCCCCCCCCCTTTCTGCCTATGAGTTAGATATCACTCACCTGGCAGCAATGTTCCATTCAATTCTCCGCTCCTGCACATCGCTTAATCCGGTTGCCCCAGTTTACTGGCGGTCGTAATGGCCGCCACCTCCCACTGCAGAGTCAGAGAGAATTTCCTCTGACCTCCGAGGAACTTGGTCTTGGTCTTCCGAGGTGCCTCTCTTTCTTCGCTGTCCCTACAGGACAGATCTGGTCCGAAGACCCCTCTGCAGCAGTTCGTCAGCCTGGGATTTTGCAGGGCTCGTCAGAGCCCGCTAATCCCCGACTGTGTCACTGCAACACTTCCGGTCGAAATCCACACTTCTAATTACCACTACCTAACACACCAGTGGTGGGTTTCAAAATTTTTTACTACCGGTTCTGTGAGTGTGGTTTGATGGGCATGGCATGCTTGGTGGGCATGGCAGGGGAAGAATACTGCAAAATCCCAATTTCATCCCGATCAGCCGGGACTTGGGAGGCAGAGAATAGATGCGGCGGGGCTATACCCAGTGATAACCCAGTCTTTCAGAATACAGACGAAATTACATTTTATTAAAGAGAAGAAATTTTCCAGTGTGCAAATCCTTTTAACTTCAATCCTTTTAACTTCAAGTAACACTGAAAAAAATACTTTCAGAACTGCCCAGTTTCATAATGACACAATAGCTTCTCACTGAGTCAAAAGAGGAAAATGTCTAATGCATTGCTCTCATCATATCACTGGTCCTCTACAGATAGGAGTGGTATTCAGATTCTCAATCAATATCAATAAAATAAAATATCTTTGATTGTAAAACTATTTTGCAGAGCCTGGTCTGATTTAAGTATTTACTGCTGCAAGCTGAATGCCCATGTTTTATATATTTTACAAAGTTATTGTAGAAAGTCAGCACCTACCCCCCAGAAGAATGAAATATTTGGGGAAATATTAAAAAGGCAGAATGTTATATTTCCCTAAAGGAGAAATGGAGAAATATGTTTTAGACACAAGAAGCAGCTCCCATTTTTTCTTAATAGCCTACAGTAGATGCCAGCCCTTAAAAGAGATAAAGAGTGTATTGAAAGAAGAAGCCAACTATCTAGATGGCTCTACTGATAAGCAAAGCAAATACTCCAGGCAGAAATCCATTCAAGACAGGGTATTTCAAAACTGCTTGCAGCAACGTTTGACAGCTAACGAAAGCAGAGTGATAGGATTAGAAGCCCTCACCCAAGATCCAACACAGGAGGAAAGCCATTAGCCATAATAGGAATTGGCCAACACCCTTTCAGAACACAAGCCCCTTCATTGCACCACCCCCAGAGGAATCCAAACTTCAAAGTCACAGAAGCCTTGGAACTGATAAACAATAAGCCAGAGGTTGACCAAATTATCTTAGACAAACACCTAGGATTTGCATTTCCTCTTTTGCCTATAGAGCCAGCTATGACCCCTATATAACCCCTATATGACTTCCATAGTAATCTGACAACAGCCAATAGAATATTAAAGGACATGTTATTGCACAGGAACAGGAAGCTCAAATACAAAGTCCAAATAAGTTATAAAACCCACCTACTCTCAACTCCATTTTGTAAGCTGCCCAGAATCACATGTGGTTCTGCTCCATCAATAAACCATCTTTCCAATCAGCCTCCATGTTTCCAGTGTCTTTCTCCCAGCTTGGAACTGAACCAGATGGATTTTTCTTCCAACAATATAAACAAGAGATATTAAAGTCTAACTAGCATAAACAGAATACAAAGGTTAAACTTAGTCCAGTTCTTTTCTAATATTTTTCCTACTCCTCTATACTATCATTGAATCAGATTCAATGGAATGTTACCTGGACATTCCATTTCAACCAGAGATTTCTAATAGCTTTCTCTGCCCTCTTCTTCCACCTCCCACACCCTTGGTGTACCTTCTTCCTCCTTTTCACCACAGTTCTCCCTGCAGCCTCCAAAAAAACCCAAAGCTGCTGTCTCCCAAATAGAGCAGCCTTTGATGTCTGGGAGAAAATATGTATTCAGAATGTCTCCAATCTGCTGGATGTGCAGCTGACAGGCTGAAATATGGTAAACAAACAAGCTTCATAGCAAAAGCCTTACATTAGTATTCTATTTTGCTTCTTTTGTTTTCTTAAATTTCCTCCAGAGCTCTTACAGCATCTCCATTATTTACATCATAGTGGGCTCAGCACCTAAATTATATAAATTAGATTACAAATTAGGGGTAGTATGCATGGAGAATTTTGAATCAGGTCAAATGGTTAGAATTCATCAGGTGAATCACAATACATCCCAAATTGCCCCAATTCCATTTGACTTTCATTTTTCCTCAAGCTGAAGCTGAGCTGTGATCCATTAGCAATAAGACATATTTGTATGTAACAACATACACAGCTGATTGTAACATTCCATGGTCATGGCAGTCCTATTTTGCAGTAGGTATTCTAGATAACTTTATGATCTCTTGCTGGTATTTTCTGATTAATATAACACAGAATAAAAAGGCTTTGGAGGTCTTCTAGTTCAACCCGTTGCTCAAGCAAGAGACCTTATACCATTCTGGACAAACGGTTGTCCAATCTTTTCTTGAAACTGTCCAGTGATAGAGCACCCACAATTTCTGGAGGCAATTCTGGAGGCACTGATTGTTTACTGTCAGGAAATTTCTCCTTAGTCCTAGGTTAGATATCTCTTTAATGATCTTCCATCCATTACTCCTTGTTCTGCTCTCAGATGTTTTGAAAAATAAGTTGACCCCTTTTTCTCTGTGACAGCCCCACTAGTACTGAAAGACAGCTATCACATTATCCCTAATCCTTCTCTTTGTTAGACTAGGGATACCTAGTTCTCTCAATCATTCAACATATGCTGTAGCCTCCAGTCCCCTAATCATCTTTGTTGTTCTTCTCTCTATTCTTTCTAGGGTCTCAGTATCTTTTTTGTATTGTGGTGACCAGAACTGAACAATATTCTGAGTGCAGTCACTCCACTGCAGTATAAATCAATGAAAGTTAATCCCGCCCCTTTGTTTTTTCAAAAACAAACAAACAAAAAACACCACCCAACTGCAGAGAATGAAAAATTAGTAGAATGGCAGAGTCATTGCTTCTGGGGTCTCTGCTTTGTGGCATTCACGCATTTTGCTTCATTTTCAGGGTTAATTAATCAGCCTTTCTGGAACTGACCTTTGTTATTCCGTGTCCTGGTTTCTGGAGTGATTCAGAAGAAGTATTGTATGGCAACAGGCAAAAGGCTGCTTCATTTATCCGGCTGCAGCTATTGGCTCTTTGACTTCTCATAAACTACTAGAGGAAAATATTTCTTTTCCCCAATGGGTAAAAGAACAATTACTGGGCTGGATATGATTGAATGGAACTGAAAGATAGAGCAGTCTTGCCCCTTCACAGCTTTGATTTGTCACCTCTTATAGCACCATTTAGCTTTTTCTATAATCTTTTACAGACAGCTTGAGTTTTCCCTTCACCTTAATATGCTTTCAGTTGTTTAATTTTCCTATTCACCTACTTAGGAAGAAACTATTAAAATCTTGCTAATTCTTACTTTAAGTTTAAAAGGTAGTCTTGAAAGATGACATAAGATTTGAAAGGCAGCCTGTGGATATTTTTTCATAGCTATGAATCTTCGTTGCTTGACAAGTCAAGACAATAGTTCTTTGAAAATGACTTTGACAGACTCTTTCATCTTTTGATATTAAGGGTCAGATATTGTATTAAAATTATACTTTGCTTATATTTCAAAGATTTTATTACAATTAATAATTTCAGTAGCAACAGTAATGTTTGCAATGAAAACTGCCTACTTAATAGAAGAGGACACAAAGCTTTTTAAACCTCTTAATCTTATTTGTTATATGAGTCTGTTTAAAATCACTTTTATCTGCCATTACCTGAATATTGCCACTGCCAGTGAATTGCCTATTGATTCAAGCACTTTATGCAAGCAAAATATGTTAACTATGTAGCCAGCTGTCCTTAGAACTGCTGCCATAAAAATGTGACATACAGTAGTGCTACTGTTAAATGGGAGTATAAAAGATAAAAAAAGTGCAAGGATAATAGCTTGTGGGAAACAAAAACAGAAGACTGCATGAGACAGTTCTTTTCTTTTTTATATATATTTAAAAAAAAACAAAGATAAAATATTCCATCTGTCCTTATGCAATGTGCCATCTGGGTACGTACATCTCTGTGCTATATCACTCCTCATTTATCACATCTTTCACGTTCACATTAACACTATTCTCTTCATACATATACTAACTATTTTCATATTATTTATAACTCTTTCTTAATATATTTTCTACTTATTTTTGGTCTCCTTCATTTCCAAACCCCATTTTTATTCTCCAACCATTGATAAAATACTTCCCATATCATATAATATTCAGTTTGCTCTTTTTCTTTAATTGCTAATGTTAATCTATTCATTTCTGCACATTCTAATATTTTCCCTATCACCTTCTCTTCAGTAGGAATCTCTCCACTTTTTCAATATTGTGCAAATACAATTCTAGCTGTGATTAATACATGAATAATTAAATATATACTCTCTTTATTATAAGTTTCCGGTAAAAGTCCTAACAGGAATATTTCTGGTTTCAACTCAATACGTTGTTGTATCATCTCTTCCAACCATGTCTTAATTTTTCCCAAGTACTACTTTGCTTCTTCACATGTCCACCACGGATGATAGTAAGATCCAGATAATTGGTGACACTTCCAACATTTAGCTGATTTATCTTTAAACATCTTTGCCAGCCTCGCCAGTGGTAAATGCCATCTGCAAAACATCTTATACAAATTCTCTTTATATGCAGTTGATATCATTAATTTATAATTCTTATTCCACAATTTCTGCCATTTATCCAATTCTATCACATAAGCAAAGTTTTTTGCCCATGCTATCATTGTCTCTTTTACTTGTTCCTCCTCCAATTTCACACCCAATAGATAATTATACAATTTCTTTATTGCCCTCTCTTCTGTTCCTGTTAGGATTTCATCTAACTCCATTAATTCTTTATAAAAGACCTGTAATTTAACATCTTTCTCATATCTAGACTGTATCTGCACGTATGAATACCATCAGTGCTGGGTTGCTACCGGTTCGCCCTGGATCAGGGCGGTGGGAGGTTCCACCCATTTGCCTGGATGCTTCTGCACATGCGCAGAAGTGTTGTGCATGTGCACAAGTGCACAAGCGCCCACGAGCAGACCAGTAGCGATGGGTTTTGAAACCCGGCCCTGAATACCACATTATATTGATCCCTTGCTCGCTCATTTCTTCTTTTGTTTTAAGTCCCCCATCTTTGTTTAAGATACCTTTATATCTTACAATATTTCCCATATTAATAATATTTGGGTGAATCAATGTTGAATCAATGTTCAACAATGTCCATTGTTGAAAGCCAAACTGGTATCCTCAAATAATGTTGTTCTTTAATTTTCTCCCACACTAATAATAATGCATTCCTTATATAGTGTCTTTAAAAATATCCATGTATCTGTTTTTCCATACCATAAAGATGCATGGTACCTCAGTTGTAAATCATGTCCTCCCAAAGTCAATAGTCTTATATTCCACAATACAATCCACTCTTTCATCCATGACAAAGTTGCTGCCTGGTAGTATGAGCCACAGTGGTGTAATGGTTAGAGTGCAGTACTGCAGGCTACCACTGCTGACTGCTATCTGCCTGCAATTTGATAGTTCAAATCTCACCAGGCTCAAGGTTGACTCAGCCTTCCATCCTTTTGAGGTTGGTAAAATGAGGACCCAAATTGCTGGGGGCAATATGCTGACTCTGTAAACCACTTAGAGAGACAGTTCTATTTATCTGCCATGTGTCTTGTCCACCTGCAAAGGTAAAACTGGATCTTCTTTAAGCTGGCCAATTTTGCCCCAACTTCTCTCTATCCTGAAAGGAAGCCATAGCTTAAGGGTGTTGCTTATGACTCACAGTGCTGCAACAAAACCATGCTGCTATCCAAATGGCAAGTTTGCCATTTTTCTAGAAACTAGTTCCTGGAATTGAAGATATGAAATCAATGGGCAAAGGGTTATCTATTCTGCTTGTAGAGTTATCACTGATTCTGATTTAGGATGGGAGCATCTGAAAAAGTAGGGTTGGGAAGGGAAAATCTTGCAATAGAGATTTACAAATTTAAACTAAATCTCCTGAAATAATGCTTGAGCTCTGAAGTCAAAAATTCTGTTCTGGTTATCATGCAGAAAAACTTCTAGACTAGAACTTTAAAAGATGACATAAGATGGCCCTGGGAGACAAACAGCAGCTTCCAGGAAAATGCTACGAGAGAAATAAGCTGTCTCTTTCCCAGCTGCACAACCCTAATCAGATTGGGAGGGGGGGTAGGTGGGTTGGAGGTCATGTGTGGAGGAAATCCCCTTGAGAGATATTAATTTGTAAGGTATAGTTCACAGATTGCCCATAGTAGTCTACTTTGGACCTTCCTTTAAAGAAAGGTGATTTGTGTGAGTAGACTAAGGCCTATTTCAACTTCTGCATAAAATCAAAAAATTATGAATAGTACCAGAGCTTATCTTCTACCTATTCTTATACTAAGAATTTACCTGGGCTTGGTTGATTGATTTGCCATGACGTATATGAATATCTTGGATTCTGGCTTTTAGAACAAGTACTGGACAGGTCTGTTCTATATTGTTCAGAGAAAACTGTCATTAAAAATGCAGCCAAGGGATGGCCAGATTTGGCTCTGCCTTGATTGGGTTCCATTACTAGGTCAGGGAACAGATACTCCCGTTGGGGGACATCTTCTGGGAAGCTCTTGCCTGAAGAATATATAGAGAGGGATTGTTTGGTAACAGGGCCAAATATACACCTGCTCTCCCACAAAATCATGTAGGTGGTGGTAATGGAAAGAGATGGAATTTGGTGGCGAAATGGGCTCTTTTCAATTCAGGAGGACTTCTGCAGGTATTGATTCTGAAAATACACCTTGTATTGTTGTGCATTTGCCTCATTGTTCCAATGCAATGCCTTGGGGTTTGTTTTATTTATTATTTCAGAGCAGGATATGTAAGATAAGCTTTGCATTGCTTAGATGCTTTGCTTTCTTGGTCACCTAAGGACATGAGCAGAGATGGATTTATTCAGGGGAAGGCGAGGAACAGAGAAATCTCTGTAAAAGGGACTGTGTCAAAAAAAATTGAACATAAGTCTCAATATTCTACACAATACAAGTAATCTTCGCTTATCAACCACTCATTCAGCAACTGTTCAAAATTGCAATGGCGCTGATTGAATGACACTTACAACCAGTCCTCAAAGTTCCAGCCATTCCAGCGCCCCTGCAGTCATGTGCTCACAATTTGGGGACTACAACAACCAGCTCCACTTATGAAGGTTGCAGCATCCTATAATCGCCATTTGAAACCTTTGCTGACTTCCCACAAGCAAAGTCAATGGAGAAGTCAGCAGGGAAAGTTGCATTTTGTGCTGATACGTCCCCTCTGCTTCCTGTGCACAGCCTTCCATCTCTCGGTCTCCCTGTACAGCAACATGCACCCTCCTTCCCTCAACCTCCCTGTGCTCATAGAGACCCTCACCTTCCTTCCCTTGGCCTTCATCTGCTCATTCCAATTAGTGCCCTTCTTTCCTTGGCCTGTGTTCACACTAACCTTCAGCCTCCCTATGATCATACTAACACAGGGGTCAGCAACCCATGGCTCTGGAGCCGCATGTGGCTCTTTCATCCCTTTGCTGTGGCTCCCTATTGCTGGTCGGCTCCACAATTGATAAGGTTTTCGGTTAGGACAGGTAGAGGAAAAAGGATGCTGCTCTAGGAGGAGACTCTATGGTGGTGGTAGAACTGGACTTCCAGTTAGCAGAGGAAAAAGGATGCCGTGCTAGGAGGAGACTCTATGGTGGGGGAACCGGACTTCCAGTCGGCATTGGAAAAAGAATGCCATGCTAGGAGGAGACTATGATGGGGGAACCGGACTTCCGGTCGGCTCCAGAATTGAATGGGGTCTTCTGGTTAGGACCTTTGTGGCTCTTTGAGTATTTAAGGTTGCTGACCTCTGTACTAACCCATGTTCTCCTTCCCTCAGCTTTCTTAACCTTTGAATTTTAAACCTCACATGGCTTTTATCTTCTGCTATTTGGTATTTTATTAGTTTTGTTATGCAAAGAGATGCAGGCCATTGTTGCTTAATAACCACAATTGGGATCATTAATTCCATCATTAAGCGATGCAACTGTTAACTGAAACATCATGTGACCACATCTTGCAATTTTACTGCCAGCTTCTCCACTGATTCTGCTTGTCTAAAGTAGGCTGTGAAACATGCAAATGGAAATCATGTGACCCTGGAATGCTGTGTCAGTGGTAGTTGCAAGGACTAGTCATAAAATTTCAGCACCTTTGTAATTTTTAATTGTCACTAAACAGGGCAGTCATTAAGCAAGATCTATAACTGTAAGAAGGAAAAAGAAGCAACAGAAAGTAAACTCTGGAGTCCAGTATAGTTGGCAAATAAACCACCAAGCAGCAAGCAGGAAAAATGATAACTTTCTTGGAGAAATCAAGATAAAAATTGTAAGTACCTCTAATAATAGAATGTATCCAGTGCCCTTGTCAAATAGATAATCATGTGCTAGTATTGGACTTGCAAAGAGACATTGAAATTCAATAGCTTTACTAGGAAAACTATAGGGCATTGAGTGCTGCAAAAGGAAGTTACAGCTGCCGTTTTGCATATTGGCCCCAACCCTGCCTCCCTTCTCCCAAGCAAAGTCAAATGGGAGATGTTAGGTGGACAGGGCAGGTATCTCCCTCCAGGTGGTAATTCCTAATGTTATGGATAGGCAGCCAAAAAGAGCAGCTAGCATACATTTTGCTTAAATTACCAATTGCCTATAAATAGAGCTTTGCTTGTCGATAAGGAGTTCTAGGATTTATTTTTTTTAAACTGCCAGGTTCTATAGCCTGAAAAAGATTGAAAAGCCCTGCACAGGGTTAGCTAAATCTAAATTTCCAGACAAGACTTAATCACCTCTGGGGGATGCCAGCCAGACATGAGGCTTCACCTTAACTAAAACAAGAGTTTGTGGCCTATTTGGCTTAGGAAATACTTCTAATGAAATCTTTACAAACATGAAACAGAAGAAAGTTTGCTAGAAATATGAACCTCAGTTAAATTCCAGACAAGGTATCAACAATAGCAGCAATTATCCAATGGGTTTGAAGCACTGGTGAAATTCAAATGTTTTTACTACCAGTTCTGTGGGCGTGGCTTGGTGGGCGTGGCAGGGGAAGGATACTCAAAATCTCCATTCCCACCCCACTCTGGGGCCAGCCAGAGGTGGTATTTGCTGGTTCTCTGAACTACTCAAAATTTCTGCTACTGGTTCTCCAGAACCTGTCAGAACTTGCTAGATTTCACCCCTGGTTTGAAGTCAGCTTTTATCTCTTTTTATACAGTCAGTTGGACTGACTGGAATTTCTCCATTATTGAAGGATCTTTGGCTCCTACCTTTTTCTTACATGTTATACATTGGATTAGATATATTTCTAACATTTCAACGTTTTTTCATTCCAAAATAATAATAATAATAAGTATTATTATTATTATTATTATTATTATTATTATTATTATTTTTCTATACCACTCTTCTCTCGAAGGACTCGGGGCGGTGTATAGCCTATTAAAAGCACAAGACAGACATCAATTAAAATAATTTAAAATTTTTAAATAATTTGGCTCACTTTAAAACCCCAAAATTTTAAACGCCCAATTAAAATTACGTTGATAGCCCAGCCTGATGGAACAACAGGGTCTTAAGGGCACAGCAAAACACCCGGAAGTTGGAGATCTTATGCATTTCTGGGGGCAGTTCACTCCACAGGGCTGGGGCTCCCACAGAGAAGGGCCTCCCCCTGGGTGTCGCCAGCCGGCATAACTTGGCCGATGGCACCCTGAGGAGCCACTCTCTGTGGGAGCGAACTGGCCGGTGGGAGGCTATTGGTGGCAGAAGGCGGTCTCGAAGGTACCCGGGTCCTATGCCATGGAGCGCTTTAAAGGTGGTGACCAACACCTTGAATCGCACCCGGAAGACCACTGGGAGCCAGTGCAGCTCGCGCAGGAGGGGTGTCACATGGGCACATCGGGTTGCGCCCATAACCACCCGCACAGCTGCATTCTGGACCAGTTGGAACCTCCGAGTGCTCTTCAGGGGAAGCCCCATGTAGAGAGCATTACAATAGTCCAACCGGGAGGTGACAAGGGCATGAGTGACCGTGCGCAGGCGTCCCGATCCAGAAAGGGCTGCAACTGGCGAATCAGGTGGACCTGATAAAAGGTCCCCCTGGCCACGGCTGTCATATGCTCTTCTAAAGACAGCTGTGCATCCAGGAGGACACCCAGATTGCGAGCCCTCTCTGTGGGGGGCAGTGATTCACCCCCAATAGTCAGCGATGGCACCAGCTGACTATATCGGGACGCTGGGAGCCACAGCCACTCTGTCTTGGAAGGGTTGAGTCTGAGCCTATTCTTCCCCATCCAGACCTGCACGGCCTCCAGGCAGTGGGACATCACATCAAGGGCATTGTTGGGGTGGTCTGGGGTGGAGATGTACAGCTGAGTATCATCAGCGTACAGATGACACTTCACCCCAAAACCACGGATGATCTCACCCAGCGGCTTCACATAAATGTTGAACAGAAGGGGCGAGAGGACTGACTCTTGCGGCACTCCCCATGCGAGGCGCCTCAAGGTCGACCTCTGCCCCCCTGCCAACACAAACTGCGAGCGGTCGGAGAGGAAGGAGGAGAACCACCGCAAAATGGTGCCCCCGATTCCTAACCCCCTCAACCACTGCAGCATGATACCATGGTCGATGGTATCAAAAGCTGCTGAGAGATCTAATAGGTCTAGGACAGAGGAACAACCCCTGTCCCGAGCCCTCCAGAGATCATCCACCAATGCGACCAATGCCGTTTCAGTGCTGTACCCCTGCCTGAAACCCGACTGGTATGGGTCCAGATAGATAGCTTCATCCAGGTGCTGGGGAAGTTGTCGTGCCACCACTCTCTTGACAACCTTCGCTACAAAACGAAGGTTGGAGACCAGACGGTAGTTAGCTAATTCAGCCGGGTCCAGGGACGGCTTCTTGAGGAGGGGCCACACCACCGCCTCTTTCAAGGCGGCAGGAAAGGCACCCTCCTTCAGAGAGGCACTTGTAATTCCCTGGAGCCAGCCTCGTGTAACCTCCCGGGAGGCCAGTACCAGCCAGGAGGGACACGGGTCCAATAAACACATGGCGGCTCTAATCTTACCCAGAACCCTGTCCACATCCTCCTGTCCACCCGCATACTGCTGCTCAGTAATTTACCATTTTATATAACAATTACAGCATCCTAAAGTAAAGATGAGTAATGCCCCAATTTCAATGTTGAGAAAGCTGCTTCTGTAGGTGGCCCTATAATTAGCATGTACCAGATGCAGTGCAAGAAGATTTAATAAAGTTTTGAATTTCTGCCATATAAAAACCAAGTCCTGCTAAAGTCACAGGTACACAAGGTATATAATTTCCAGGGAATAAAAAAGTGACTTGCTATCAAAGTATACTGGAATGTTTCTCCTATTTATCTGAAAGATTTCCTTTCAACACCTAACTGAGCCTGAATTTCCCAGCTTGGACAAAGTCAACCACTGTGACAACCTTCTTCAGCAGCCAAACAATTACTTTGTACTCACACTGTAGTCTCCTGGCTAAAGTAACAGTGCCATACACTAAATAAATAAACTGTGACAACCTACACAAATGCCAGGAGGAAAGATGTCCACTTGTAGCTTATCCTTCGTTTGAAATACTCTTCAGTGGGCAAAGCACAAAATATTCTGGGAGGCTCATTGCAATTTATCAAACTATCACGTAGCTCATTTCATTTCATTACAGAATCATATATGTGATATGAGTAAATAAATAAATTAATAAAATATTCCTGTGTTTTGTCTTTAGATGTTGTGATATTTGTGGGGTATTTGGTTTAGGTGCCTCCTGCTGACTTATTCAGGATTCAGATTTTGGGAGGCAAAATATAGGGCTTTTGTGATTGTTAGAAGAGTGGGCTATGTCAATGCTAATTATCATAACAATCAGGGGTGCTATTCAGCAGGTTCTGGAGAATCGGTAGCAGAAATTTTGAGTAGTTCGGAGAACTGGCAAATACCATCTCTGGCTGGCCCCAGAGTGGGGTGGGAATGGAGATTTTGCAGTATCTTTCCCCTGCCACACCCACCAAGCCACGCCCATAGAACTGGTAGTAAAAAAAAATTAATTCCACCACTGATAACAATGCTATTTCATGTTTTATAGAGATGTTGGATTATTCATCAGCTTAATATTATTCATCAAGCTACCCTTCATACACAAATAAAGGGTGTCAAACTGGTGGCCCGCAGGCCAGATGCATCACAGGCAGGCCACGCCCACCCCAGCTCTGTGAAGGGAAATATCATTGTGCGATACGTCACATGATACAATGTGATGCCGCAAGTTTGACACCCGTGATATAGGCTGATGAATTGTGTGAAGTTGTCAAACTTATAAAAAAAAGGTGTTGCCAAAAAATATTCAAGGCACTCCCTGATTGTACTTGAGAGCAGATGGGGATGATATTGCTATTTAAGCTTCCTGATATGGCTGAGGGTTTTTTCCTCATCTTTTCAAATCTTAAATATGCTTTCAGCAATTACAGACTTTTCCTAGATACTTCTTCCCAAATGCTTCCTGGAATAGCCTGTGACCACACAGTGTCCCAAACAAAATGTTAAATTTGGCCTGCTTTTGGCTTCTTATACAGACTATTTTTATTCCTTCTATTCTAAGACTGAGAGGGCTTGTCAAGAACAAATACAGCATATGCTGAAATGAAGGATACGTTTAAAATAAAAATACCCTGGTAAATAGGACTAGTTCCTGAAAAAGAGTATTTATACAAAAAGCAGTGGAAAAGTGAAAAATTAATCAAAATGTATTGGAAAGAGACTTTACAGTGCAGTCCTCTTCAGAAGCAGACTCCATTGTGTTTCACAGAAGGTCATCCCAAGTTAAATGGTTAAAGAATTGTAGCTTGTAAAAGATTACAGTCATTAAAACATAACTTTCAAAACTTAATTTTAGATATGGTACAATGCACATGCACAATTACTCAGAAGTGATATCCCGATATATCCTATATCCCAATAAGTTTACACATAGATCACTTATTTATTATTTATTTATAAAAATTATATAGGTGACTCTGGGTGGTTTACAAAATTTTAAAAATCCACCATATGATAAGACCCATTTAAGAAATTCCCCTACCCCCATGGCAGCAATAACACAATCAAATCAGCCACTTGGAGGCTCTCCCTCTCCATTTGTGGTTCATAGGCCCAGTGGTGAAACCGTGTTTTTAGGACCTTTCAGAAAAGCATCCGGATGGGGACCGACAATAAGGAATTATGTTCCATAAGGAAGGGGCCATCACCGAGGAGGCTCTTTTTGTGGTCTCACCAAGTGTCAATCCCTAATCGATATAACTGGGAACATGCCTTGCCTTCCCATCCTGGTGGATTGGAGGCGGTCCTTCAAATAACCTGGCCCCAAGCCGTGTAACCAGCAACAAGAATTGTGCCCAGAAGCAAATTGCAGCCAATGCAGCTCCCACAGAAGAGGTGACACATACATAAGTCTAGGCTTGCGCAAAACTGTTCTGAACTAACTGAAGCTTCTGAATATTCTTCAAGGTCATCCCCATGCAAAGCTCATTATAAGAGTCCAGACACATGGTGACCAGGGTGACTGTGAGACTTAGTCGAAGTAACTAACGTTGTTCCCGCTGTTGCCCATGATAAAGGGAAAGGAAGATCAGCAGGAATATAAAGGAGTAGGTGTCTTAAATTTTTGGCTAGACAGTCAAGTCCTTTTATTTCAGCTATCTAGTTAATATATGTACTTACAAATAAGGATAAATTAGTGCCAATTTTGCAACAATCATTTTTTGGAGAAGTTCTTTATTCAGTCTAGTAGCCACCAATCATACAAAATTAATGAATGTGCTGAATTGAAGAGTTGACAGACTTGCATTGTGGCTGTCCAGACAGGTTTGTTTTTCTGCTTGAGCGTGGGAGTAATGTGTTTGCAACAGAGTCTCATACTCAAGAGCTGAAACATGTACCTTTTTTTAAAAAAAAATAACAATACAGTATTTCTTTCATCTTCCTATTTTCATTGGGCCAAGATTTTGCAGGAAAGACCAAGTAACTTTAAAAAATGTTTCTTTAAACATGTTCAAGGGGAGGAGAAATTGTGGATGTTACTCGATCCTACTAAATGGCTCATCTTAAAATATCTCCAAAAGTGACTTTTTCCCCCAAAGGGACAAAATTCCTATGATGCTGCTACAGAAACTTTACATGAAAGTTGAAAGAATGCCTTCTTCACATCTAAAAGAGAAATACCCTTTTGTATTTGGTCCTCTTAAAGCATTCCTCCACTACCACCCCAGCTGCTTAGAGCAAAGGCTTTCAAACTTCAAAATTTTATGGACTGGGGTATCTGCCAGTTAAAAATAATTACCAGAAAATGACAAATATAACATTTTTTTCTGGTAGAACAACTTTAAACCTTTTTTTAAGACTAGCTCTATTTGAAAGAGCCAGTTTGATATAGTGGTTAAGACATTAGGGTAGAAACCAGCAGACTGTGAGTCCTAGTCCTGCCTTAGGTACAAAAACAGCTGGGTAACCTTGGGCCAGTTGTTTTCTTTAAGCCCTAGGAAGGAGACAATGATTTCTAAAAAACCTTGCCCAAAAAACCTGCAAGGACTTGTCCAAGCAATTATGAGGAGTCAAGACTGACTTGAAGGCTGCCCTCTCCCAAAAAAGCAGTATTTGAGTGGATTCCCTTGTCAGATATTGCCTACGTATGATGCCCCAGGCACCAGAAGGGGTTAAGTCTTCTAAGTCTACAGACATCCCATGTGACTGTATAAACCAATGAACTCCCTTATTGGAGTCATACCCACAAATCAATTGGATATCTTCCCTAATTCTTCCCATCCATCTCAGCAAGACAACAGTGAACTTCTCTCCCTCTCAACCTCTGAGTCATACAGTTAGGGTAACAAATTGCAACAGGACACCCTGTTCATTATTGTATATTTGTAAATAATAAAATAACTTTTAAACCTGAAGCTGTATGGCCTAAATAACTTCCTCATAGACTGAATGAGCACGACCATCAGTATATATCTGACAAATGGTAGCAGACGATGGAGAATTATTGCTCAGGTCTATGAATTTTTGTAATTTTTTTTAAATCATAGAACGTTTTACCTAACATGGAATCCTTGAACCTGAACGAATTATCTTTACAAGAGATTGATGCATTAACCATATCCTTAACAAAACAGCACCAATCATTAACCAAAAGACTAAAAAAACTTTCTATTGAAGCTACACAGCAAGTACAAACCTCTTTACAAAAGGACCCAACTTTTTTTCCTTCTCTTCACTCGAACACCGAAAGAACAGAACCACGCTTACAACAACCTTGCTTCGATCTCCATTCTACTCCACCTCATGACTCTCATCAAGGACTTCAACCTTCTGAATCCCTTGTATGTTCCAACCCTCCAACTTCAGACCAATTTTTATTTTCTCAAGCTTCTCCAAAACAGCATTTATATCAAGCTTTACATGCGACAGGCCTGCTAAATGCAGGCTGGACTCCTCAAAGAACTCTTGAACTGTTAAACACCCTTTCAACCTCACCAGACCTGGTAAGCGACAATTTTTTGCTTCAACCCACAGATTCCCAGACTGAACTTCTAAACACCCATTTTATTACAAATCCTCCCTCTCCACCTATTGACTTTATGGCTTCCAAAATGGCTTCCACCTTTTCCGAAAGCATGGCTTCAAAAATGGCTGACAAAATGACCGCCCCCATACCCCACCATGCGGTCCCCAAAATGGCCGACAATTTATATGACCACACTTTAAACAAAATGATGTCTACCACTTCAGACCACAAGGTCTCAACCAACCCCCTTACCCCCATACATCCTTCTACCCACCCCACAACTGGAGATATTCAGACTGATTCCCTATCTTCTTCATCCAGAGCACCGAGTTCAAATCCTCCCAATTTCTTTTCCAATTTTCAGAACTTTTCTATTTTTCCTGCCGCTGCAGACCTCCCCATCTACACTGCTGCAGCTGTAGCAGCTGCAAATATTTCTACTGATACCAATATTGTTTCCAATGTAAAAAGATCTTTCTCAGTTTTTGCAGCTGCCGCCTCGCTTCCCCCCCTCATCGCTGAAGATGCCGCCACTGCTGCTGCTGCTGCCGCCTCCAACATCACCGATGCCCCGTCCAAACAACAAATTCACATGATTTTTGCAGCCTTTGCATCAAAAGCCAACCTACCTTCTACTGCAGCCGACGCCGTCGCAGCAGCTCTTCCAAATCAAACTACAACCACCATCTCCATTATTCCTCCTATCGTCGAATCACCTACAACATCTTCTCTCACACCTATGGGTCATCGATTCTGGAAGCATACACCATACCACCAATGACAAATCCATATTATATGATATTCTCCCAACCAATATCTCTATTACAACAGCAAATCGTACTTCCAATACAGTTGAATATGAAGGATCTATATTTATACCCAGTATAGGGGAAATTAGTCAAGTGCTCTATACACCTACCTTTGGCCACAATATTTTGAATACTTCAAAATTAGGTAAAATCGGTTTTAAAGTATCTCTTGATGATCAACACGGTTTTATAAAATCCAAACATGATAACAATATTATTGCCAATATTTCTGTCATTAATGATTTACCCTTTCTTATTCCAGATTCCTTTACATCTTCCTCACCCACGACTCAACTACCTCAATCCTCATCGAGACCTGACCCTGACAATCATCCCGACCGTACCCCTGCCACCCACCACCAAGGTACCACACCTCACCATATCAATACACATGACACTTCCGACTCACATAATGACCAACACACCATACCACACCTCTCTCCAACTTCACCATCACAAAACCAACGAACCTCGAAAACAAAAATTCAAACTCATATAGGTGAACCTTTACATGATAATTGTGCCCATTTATTACACAGACGTTTAGCACATGCCAATACTGTTGCTGTAGACAATACTCAAAATTTTTCCCACGGCGTCTGCACTAAGGATTGCCCTATCCAACTTGACTGTGAGATTTGTAAAGCTGCAAAATCAAAGGCAGCCCCAATTCCCCACACCAGCACTAGACGATCAAAACACATATACGAATTGGTACACATTGACATTGTAGGCCCTTTTCCACTTTCTTTGGGCAAACGCAAATATTTTTTGAATCTAGTCGATGATTTCAGTCGTTTCGGACATATCTATACTCTTACTGAAAAATCTCAAGCCTTTCAAAAAATAAAAAATTTTTACACTCTCATACAAAACCAACATAACATCAAACTAAAGAAAATTCAAACAGATTGTGGAGCAGAATTCACATCTGTACAATTTCAAAACTGGATTGACTCCAAAGGCATTATACATTACAAAACATCTCCTTTTACCCCCCAGCAGAACGGGATTTGTGAAAGAAAAAATGGAATATTACAGACCATGATGCGCAGTGTCATGTTAGATGCTGATGTACCCCCTAGCTATTGGGCAGAAGCCCTTGCATATGTCAATTACACTTTTAACCGCACATGGAATAAGGTTATTAACCAAACACCCTATTTTCTTGTATATGGCACTCAACCACACCTCACACATCTTCGCGTTTTTGGCTGCTTTGCATATGTCAATATCACCAAACCACTCAGACGGAAGGGGAATGAGGTGTCCAAAAAATTACGTTTCATAGGATATGCACCAGGTTCGAAAGCATATCGATTCATAAAAAGCAACAACACAGTAATAATTTCCCGTTCAGCCATATTCATAGAAAACCACAACTGGACCAAAATACACTCAAATGACTCATACGTATTAACCCAAGAAACAAATACATCAGATACACCACAGAGAATTCAACATGTACAAACAACAACACCAAAAGTTACACCTCGAACAAACAACACAGATACACAACTACCAATCAGAAAATCCAAACGAATTACACAAGGCATCCCACCTAAAAGATTTGACCTGAACAATGTGACACAGACAAACCAAATACCCATCACTCCAAAAAATTTTAAACACATGCTCCAATTACCGGAATCAGAACAATTAAAATGGTGGGACGCTATGTCCAAAGAAATGGACTGTTTAATAAATTTAAAAGTATTCACAAAAACAACACCTCCACAACACAAACACCCAATTGGCACTCGATGGGTTTACAAAATTAAAACACTCCCTGACAACACATATCTATACAAAGCACGTCTCGTAGCCCAAGGTTTTGCCCAACGCTTTCCCGAAGATTATGATGAAACTTACTCCCCCACAGTAAAACCAGAAAGCGTAAAAACGGCACTGACTTCAGCCATTATCTCAAATCAAGAAGTCTATCAATTTGATGTCCAAACCGCATACCTCCATGCACCATTAGAGGAGGAAATTTATGTCAATGGGGCACCAGGGTTCCAAGTTGAGTTCGGCAAAACA
This sequence comes from Ptyas mucosa, assembly GCA_012654045.1. NCBI lineage: Eukaryota > Metazoa > Chordata > Lepidosauria > Squamata > Colubridae > Ptyas > Ptyas mucosa. The sequence goes on from WNWU01000057.1 coordinate 9,516,173, forward strand.
TGGAGGCTACACAAAGGGTTATACAGCTTAAAACAATCGGGCAAGCTCTGGTTTGACTGCCTTACCAAAACTTTAAAATCAATGGGGTATAATCAAATTCGATCTGACCAGTGCATAATGACAAAAGCTTATGAAGGGGAAAAAGAAATTATTTTAATCTATGTTGATGATTTGATTTATATCGGGCCCAACGAACAATCCAGCAAACAATTTGCAAACAAATTAAGAGAACATGTTAATTTAAAGACCTTAGGTCATATAGACCAATATCTGGGTGTACAAATTTTTAAAACTGATAGAGGTTTTTGCTTCTCACAAAAGGATAAGATTGAAGACCTGCTACAAAGATGTGGCATGGAAAACTGCAACCCCACAGATACACCCATGCGCACTGACTATAATAAAATTGCTTATCTAGACGGTAACAAGCATCATGATAAAACTCAATATCAATCCATCATAGGATCACTCCTTTATATCAGCAGATGGAGTAGACCCGATATATCATTAAGTACAAATCTCTCATCTAGACAAGTAGATGAGCCTAAAGAACAACATTGGGTTGCTATGAAAAGGTTACTCAGATATTTGCATAATACAAAAGATATGGTCTTATTATTAGAACCTGATGAAGGGGTAACCCCAAAACTTACCTGTTATTCAGATGCCGATTGGGCAGGGGATGAAAAATCAAGAAAAAGCACATCAGGCTTTATATACTTCCTAAATGGTTGCCCCATAGATTGGCGCATTTGTCGCCAAAACTTCATTGCTAATTCCACGGCCGAAGCTGAATATGCCAGTGCTTCTGACGCTTGCACCTTCTCACATGGATATATGAATTAGTTTCAGACATTTGGACACAACCTTCACTACCTTTCACTCTCCACGAGGGCAATGAGTCCGTCATAGCCTCTTCGGTCAGGGATGATGTCAGCTTCAGATCTCGCCATATTGATATACGTTATAAAAATGTGAGAGACCTAGTTAAAAAGGGTTTTGTTGAATTTGTTTATTGCGATACCAAGGATCAAATTGCTGATTTCTTAACTAAACCTGTACCTTGTGAAACACATTGGAACCACTGCAAATCAGTTGGACTGTACTTATAATTTATTTTTCTTATACTTGTTTATTATTATCTTTGAGCACTGTTCCATCACACTTGGCAATAGAAGGGGTCTGTCAGATATTGCCTACGTATGATGCCCCAGGCACCAGAAGGGGTTAAGTCTTCTAAGTCTACAGACATCCCATGTGACTGTATAAACCAATGAACTCCCTTATTGGAGTCATATCCACAAATCAATTGGATATCTTCCCTAATTCTTCCCATCCATCTCAGCAAGACAACAGTGAACTTCTCTCCCTCTCAACCTCTGAGTCATACAATTAGGGTAACAAATTGCAACAGGACACCCTGTTCATTATTGTATATTTGTAAATAATAAAATAACTTTTAAACCTGAAGCTGTATGGCCTAAATAACTTCCTCATAGACTGAATGAGCACGACCATCAGTATATATCTGACATCCCTCCCCACTTCTCACAGAACATCTTCAAGTTCTCCGTTTGAAAAACTCTTAGAGCACCCAAACAATATCCAGCCATTGCTGAACTGATAGAGCCTATCCCAATTACCGTTATATTGTTCCAAAAATGATTGCATGACTAAAATGTTTTGTATGTTACTTGCAGGGATCCTACTTAAGCACTCAAAGCCTTTATGCCCCATTCTCTGCAAACCTGCCTAGGAACCCATCCTCATGTTTCCCCAACTGCAGCATAAAGATATTCACTAACCATATATAGAGGACACATATTTACAGGATCAGATCATCTTTAACTGTGGAAGAAGCTTATACTTGTACTTACTTGTTCCAGGTTCAAAATATGTAGCATTTTCCATTTTCTTCCAATACAAATCTTGATGGGTGAACGATCTGCTGTGCTTCATTAACTATTTGGGCAATGACACAGTGAGCAACTGGGATATATATGCCCAGTTGCCTGGGCAATTTTGATCAAACATTATGCACTCTCCTTGTATACATGGATTTACCGGTATTCTAGACAAGAACTAGCCTTTTTTAAAAACATAATTAACAGTTTTTTGAGAGTGTTAAACTGATCTTTTAAAAAAGTCTGGTAGTGGGTTAATTAAACAGGAAAGATTTTCATAGTCTAGCCTCCATTTCTGCACTACAGGTTTTCTGCTGTTTCTGCTGATAAGGATGTTTCCATGATTCTATTTTCTACTGGTTTTATGACACTGGGGAAACATTATATTGCCTATGACAGATGTCCCTTTGCCCCACTTATTGGTTTGAGGATATTCAGAATCTTTGATGAAATTGACAGGCAATGCTGGATGAAATGGGTCACCAGAGGAAACCATCAGTTGGTTTTTGTGCATTAAAACTGTAAAAAGTTTTGTTTTATCACTGGGGCAAAGTAGAGCTTGACTGTGGAAACAACACAAATTGTACCAGGGATGTAATACATAATAATGTGGGCATCAGATGTGCCAGGTACAGGTTAAAAATGTAGCTATAAATCCCCACCAGACAAGAGAATATTGGAGATAATACAATTTTATTTTAAATTTAATTATTGAAAGAGGAGGGGAAGATTGTCTGATCTTTCTGAAACTATCCAAACTTATATATGGTTCCTTTTGCCTGTATTTATAGTGAATCACTGCAGGTTCCATGTATTGTTCTATACAGAAAGTACCTTTGTATTCTTTATATCATCAGTCAAGACTGCTTCTGATTTAGGACAACTTCGCATCTGATAAATAATTCTTGTACTCTGCCTGATAGACTTGCAAAGAAGCCTTCCAAATTGTCACAGGACTGGACCTTAATATCATATATCAGTGATATCTGCAGCTGATTAATTCAGGGCTGGTGTTTCTTAGCCTGAAAAAAGTTAGCTTTAAGAGTGAACATTACGGAACACTTGTTTTCTGATAATAGATTATATATGTGCTTGTTATTTTATTGTTTCATAGTGTCGGTGCCTATTGTGAAGTCTTTAAAATGTATTTTTGTTTTTTAAATGGAACTTTTATGTTGTCCTTAGAAATAACTTTTCACATTTTGATTATGTGCCACCAAATTGGTATTGACTTTTAGAAGGCACATAGGTTTTACAGGATGATCTACCCCCAACCTGGCCCTTTAGATCTTCCAATAATGCATCCTTCACTTGTGTACCTGAATCTATCTACCTTGCTGTTAATTGTCCTCTTCTCTTCCCTCCATTTCCCCCAGCTTTTGGGACTTCTTAAGGGAGTTCATTTTTCACATTATGTGCCCAAAATATAACATTTGAGGCTGGTTATTTGTACTTCAAATGAGAACTCTGGATTGATTTGTTGTATGATCCAATTTTTGTTTTATTGTAGTGTTCTTAAGAGCCTTTTCCAACACCAAATCTCAAAAGCTTCTCTTTTTATTCTGCTTCCTTGAAGTCCATAGAAAGTCACAGGAAAAACAACTGCCTACACAACACAATTCTGATTTTTGTAGATATAGACATATCATGGCATCAGAATACCTTTCCAAAGGCCTTCGTTGCTATCCTACTAAATATTAGTCTACTGGTTCCTTTAATGTTGAAAGTTAATTCTAAAAGACAGAATAAATCCACAACTTGTCAATCTTAAGTCTGGTTGCTGTAACTGAGGGATCCCCAACCTTTTTGGTTCTGGGGACTGGCAACAGTGGCTTTGGCGATGGGGTGGAGGGTTTCACACACGCACCTTAAATCCTATGCATGTACAAATGAAGCTTCGCACACCGAAGCTTTAACTATTGTCATTAGTTTGCTGTTCATTATATTTAATGGTAGTCCCTTCTTTTTTACTATGGTTCTTGACTTTCCTTACTAAAGCTTTTATTTACATTTTCCACTATCAGAATAGTGCCATCAACACAGCACAGGTTATTGATGTTTCTTTAGAGAAAAAAAACAGGAATTGTTCCTTTTTAAATCCAAGTTCGTCTTCTTCAAATCTAGCCACCCTCAATATATATTCAGCATATAGATCAGTGATGGTGAACCTTTTCGGCACTGAGTGCCCAAATCGGAACAAGTGCACCAGAGCCCCGGAAACTCGAACACCAGCTGGCCAGTGCGTATGTGTGGGCCGGCCAGCTGGTCTTCGGGTTTCTGGGTCTCCGGCACGCACCAAGATCAGCTGGCTGGAGTGTGTGTGCCGGAAACCAGAAGAGTAGCCATAGGTTCGTGTGCCATAGGTTCACCATCAGAGAGATAGACTAAATAAATAAGAAGAGAGTATACAGGGTTTTTTAAAAAATTTCTTTGCTATGTCTAGACCAGGGGTGTCAAACTGATGGCCCGCGGGCCGGATACATCACACGCAGGCCATGCCCACCACAGCTCCGCAAACGGAAAAACATTGTGAAACGGCAATGTGACTCTGCAAGTTTGGCACCCATGGTCTAGACAATGGCTTCCAGTCCTGTCTATAGGTCCTGGGATTCCCATTTTCCTAAGCTTGATGTGGTTGACACATTCAAATGCCTTTATACTCAGTGAAGCACATCTAGAGTCTTTTTGGTATTCTAGTTTAGTGTCTTTTAAAAATTACAATAATTGAAATGCAAATCACAAACATTTGTGTTTCAAATCCTGGCTATTTTTCACTGCAAATTAATACATGCGTGCATGGACATAAAACTAGTATACATTTATTTTTAAAGAAATAAGCATGGGCTCAGTGTCTATGACAATGTTTTCCAGACTACATATATGTATAACTTTCTATTAAAAATGCTTTCTTTAAAAACATGCCATATTTCTTGGTAAATCTGTCATAAAACTGATATATGGTAACAGGGAGAAGGCAATGTTTTTACGAAACTCTTTGATGTGTTGTTTGTATGGAAATCCATCAAGATTCTAATTTATTTGCTGTTACCTTGTTCTTCTCCTCACATGAATAAATCTTAAAGATAGAAGATATATTTTTTATCATCAGATATGTTGGATGGAAATCTTTAAACTATTGAGCATTCAGCAAAATACTTCAAAGTATAAGAATAAACTTCATTATAGGCCAATGAGAGGAGTGAAGTTTCTCTTCAGGAGACTTTTGTTTCAAAATTCACCTCTTCTATGGACTTTATATATGGTGCAGGGCAAGTCACTTTCTTTGTCAGCCCCATGTACAAACATGGCATCTTACTTCATGGTGTTGTGGGAATGTAATTTGATCAACTCAGCATATTCCTGAAAAGGCATTGTTTCCACAATATGCTAATGCAAATTTCTAATTATACTATATAATTATACTGTTAGACATTTCAAGCCACCTGTAGTATAGGAGCAACATTACTTTTAAGGTGACTATGGAAGCAATGCAGTTCTTCCTCAATGATGGATCACTGAAGAAGCACAATATAATAGCTATCAGTAGCCAGTAGTGTTACTAGCATCGAAAGTTACCGTCACCAGTCAGAGGTCTATCTGACTTTCCTTCACCTGTTTGGCCTTCCCCGGAAAGATCTGTAACTATATGAACTGGCAGATCCATCCAAGGTATTTCCATTAGTTGAGTTTAAGAACTGATACCAAATAATTTATAAAAGAATAGGGGAAAACGATGATTGATTAAGCCAAGCTGTTAGTAAAGCCCAGATTTTGAAAATAATTTATATTGGTAGCTTTTGACTTGGTTTGGTATTTGGACAAGATTTCCTTGAAAACTCAACCACTCACTTTGCTTTTTCCAATCTAAACTACAATTTAATAGCAGTTTTCATTCATAGGCCTAGGAGCTTTTACAGAAAATGTATTAATCAAAAAGTAAACAAATTTTTAACATCCTCAAATGTTGAAAATATCCTGGATTAATAATGTTGATAAAAATCAAGACAGATAATACCTTATTTCATTGCAATGAATAGTTTTATAAGATTCTGTAAAATGCCACATGAAAAGATTGCTTCAAGAGAGCAAAAGACCATTAGAAGAGATATGTTATATCATGATTTTTAGACAATTTTTTAAAATATTAAATACATTCTTTACAATATGACCATTGTTTATTCATGTTTTGTACCAAGAGACATTTTCCAACATATTCCAGCTTTGCTCAGATGTGAGTCTGTAAGCTAAGAAACCATTTTTGTGCCAGTAGGCTACTTTCTCAGTGATAGATACTTCATGCCTTGCCATGACATTTATGGATGGGTTTCGTATATTTACTTGCTGAAAAAAATCCTCTCTGGAAAAGAGATGCTGCCAGAAAGAATAGCATGCTTTGTAAGCGAGGGGGGTTTTTTTGATAGGAGCAGAGCCAACCAGCACAAGATGCTTTGACTTCAAAGCTGTTCAGTGAAATCATTTATGAACCATCCGTATAGAAATATTCCTGTGTAAGCTACACTGTGTAAGCTACACTGAGTCAAAGAACACTGTTATACAGCTTCCGTGTATTCCAGTGCAGTTTATGCAAAGTATGTAACACCTTTATACTTTAATTGGAACCCTCACTTTCCCATTCTGCTGTTCCTTATAACACCAAAATCTGCCACCTCATCTACTGCATTTCATTTGGCTCAGGGGTGGCCCTTTTCTGATTACGATTGAATAAAAGAACTGACAGTCCCTTGCTATTCCTACATTACATTGATTCTGCAGCTTTGTTTGTATTTTAGTCATGGATAAGCACTAAGCCAGTTACTAGTTCTTAGCCATCCAAAACCCAGAATTAGCTTTCTGGGATAGCAAAACCACTTTCAAACCCTCCACCTTTAGTTTTGTAACTTCAGATGACTCTTACTTTTTGACAGGTGATCCCAAATTTGGAGTTGAATCTAATTTAGACCAGAAACAAATTACAAACAAGGTCTGAGGCTACCTTTTGGTATTTGGAAATGCCCATGGCCTTCTTGCAATAACAGTTTTGCCAATATTAAAAATAAATCAGAAAAGTAAAAAAAGATCCAGAACATTTTTCTTCAGAATTCAGATTGTATAAATTTATGACAGCCCTTCTCACTCTCGAAACTATTTATATTTGAAAGGTATTCCTCTATAGCTTTTGGTAGCAGTCTAATTTGTCAAATTTCATATGTGGTTGTTTTTTGATAGATAAGCTATGAGTGCTACAGCAACTCCTACATAGATGCCTGTTCCAATGGTGATGGATAGCACAGCCAAGAAGAGAGCTCTCCGTGAACTGGAGCTTGCTTGGTGGAAATCCCCTTTAGCAATGGCTTTGTTTGTCTGTAAGAATAGATAAAAGTTTGCATTAGTGAGTGTAGACATGGCAGTCACTTAACAGGAAATAGCATGAAGAAATTTGAAAAAAAAATTATAGAAGATTTGGGGATTTAGTGGCCATTATTTTGTCTCAAATACACAAAGTTTTTTCTCATTTTTTTCTGCAATTCATAGATGAAACTGTCTTTCATCTACTTCATGGAATAAAATAAGTGTTTGCTTTTAAGTCCAACATTTTCAAGGGGCATAACATCTGTGATTTGCATCCTTACCTTGCAGACAATAACAGCTGATCTTTTGTGAGTATGACCAGAAATTTGTTTCTTCCACCATTTGCCCTCTAAGATAACCCTTTATTAACTTTTTCTTATCTATTACCCCCTCCAACACAATTACTATTAAAATCAACTTCATTCCACATTTTCAGAATCAAAAAGGCCACTATTGTTATCCAATAGCAATAGAAAAGCCCACAGAGACCACAGTATAGTGGACATATTTCCACAAAATATTTTACAGTTTATCCAACAGAATGAAATTGTACATATATTTGGATAGCACTTTATGGCTAAGTTAATTTGTGATTAGGTTCATTTTTCCCCCTCTACCCTGCTTCCCCGAAAATAAGACATCCCCGATAATAAGCCCAATCAGGCTTTTGAGTGCTTGCGGTAAAAAAAGCTTCTCCCCCAAAACTAAGCCCTCCCTGAAAATATTTAAACGCAGAGCTGGAAATCAGGTAAGACAGCAAGAGGAATCCCATCTTGCTCCATGCATCCCAAAATAATAAGATTTCCCTGAAAATAAGGCCAAGAGCTTTTTTCGTGGTTGTTCAGATAAATATAAGACAGGATCTTATTTTCGGGGAAACATGGTAGTAGCAACTTGGTTGAAATTACAGGGACTATAGAACAGGACTAACATTTTTATCCCATACCATTTGTTCAACTGAAATCATTTTTCTGAAATTGGCATTGATTTAAAAAAAAGTATGATTCCAAAAGGAAGTGGTCTTCCTTAAAATATATTATAGTCACTAGAAAACCCTTAAGCACTTTTTTTTTGCATAAAACAGAGAAAAGTGAACTTATGATTTATAATTTTGATGATTTGACAGGATAAATTATAGAAAGAAAAGAGTCATGTTACAACATCTTAGAGTAAAAGATGAATTTATAATTGCACTTATAACTGCTGTAAAAAAGATTGGAAGCCATTTCTTTGTGGTTTTTTCTTTCTTTTCTACTTTTCTTGTATTTTTTCTCCTTTCTTTCACTTTTTGCTTTCTTTCTGATTTTTTCTCTTTCTTTCTTTTTTCTCAGACTTTATATTAGTTTGAGTCTATATATTAGGCAATACAACCAAATTAGTCCTAAAAAGCGCACACTCAAATGCTGAGTCCTTTCTTAAGTACTGACAAGGGAAACGATCCTTCAAAAAAGTCTGCATAATGGACTTCCGGTTGAGCCGCCGGCATCGTCGACGCTTCTTTGCGAAGCGCCAGCCCCAGACTCCGTAGAACCGCAAGAACAGCGAAAATCGGCTGTCTTGCGGTTTGGAATCCTTCCCCCCAGGAAGAAGGGGGGAAGGAGAGCAGACAGGTGGGGTAGAGCTCCCTGAGAGCACCAGATTTACCTAATAATCTGGTGCTCGAAGATGAGAGCTCCCCGTGAAGCCTGTCAAAAGCTCCGGACCTGGGATGCCTCTGACTGGGAAGTCCTTCCCTGTCAGAACTAGATGCCGCGACCACCCCATCAAACAACTTTAAACAAATATCTCTTGAATTAAGTTGGCAGAGCACAAGTTGCACGAAGGAAACAGCAAGTATTTTTTTTTCTCTTTTTCTAACTCCAGGGATTTACTTTCTTAAAAGATTTCTTCTAAGTGGAAAGTGAAAGCAAGATGGCGTTTGAGTTTCAACAGGGCGTGAAGAAGTGAAAGTTAAAAACAATTATTGATAAGCCCCTGCTTGAAACGTAAAACTCCTTTTTGAAAAGTGGATGGAATAAGAAAGGATGTAATAATAATAACTCAAGCAGCAATATAAATTAAAAAGTCTTTTTTTTCTTTTTTCTTCTTGAAATTCCTTTTTTTTTCTTTTCTTTTTCCCCGTCCTTCTGAAGGGGAAGGAAGAAGGGGGGCAGGATGGCTGGGCTTTTTGAAAACAAAGAAAGGAAAGGAGGGCTATTTAACCCTCAATGGTCTGATTTTGAGGAAGCTTTGAGTTCAATTACCTCTGCTTTATTGAAAAGAATTGATACTATATTTCAAGCTTCTCAAGCTGGAAACAATGAAATACATGGAAATACTGAGTTGCAATCTAGCAGTGGGGGATTGAATCAAGAGCTGGGAAAGGAAAAAAAACAACAAAAGACCACAGCAGATTTTACAGAAGAGAGAAAGGCTGAGCAGGAGCAAGAAACTCTGCAAGCTGATGAGCTGTTTCCAGAAGAAGCCACATTTCTGCAAAAAGTTTATAATATCCAATCCCAAAAACTGCAAATTTCTGCTGGAGTTAAAAAAGGCAGAGGGATTAAAGTTAAGAAGAAAGTTCGTAAAAAGGAAAAGAAGAAAGCCTGGAGAAATGGAAAATAACCCTGCTTGACGAGATGATGGTCCTTAAAAAGCATTGTTTAAATGTTTAAAGACTTGGAACTTTTGGGGGGGAAGAAAAAAAAAAAGTAGACAGCAATTTAATGCCAGTTAACCAAGTGATGAACGATGAGGAGGCAATCTATAGCTGTATTGGAATATTTTGAGAAGAATAAACAGATCACAGCAATGCTGGTGTGTTGGGCTGTGAAATATGCCCTGACTTGAAGGAATTGGAATATTTTATTAAGGATTGTGATAAATCTGGATTTAATTGTAAACGTAGAAGTTTCATTGAATATACTAAATTGGAGCTTTCTGTCTGATGGTAATAAATATAAGGCAAAAGGACTATGGATCTAGAGCAATTGCAGTTGATCTGGTGGTTTCCTTAATACGTTTGATGGATCTACTAATCTAGTTTTGACTGGATTTGATGGATATTATTACAAATATAATTATAAAGTCACTCGGGGGGTTTTTTTTTTATAAAGAAGCAATTTACTATTTAGGTGGGTAGACGCAAATGATGAAGATGTTCTATATGCTGTTGGAAGATGTGAAGACAAGAAGATTAGCAACTGGTTTAATCTAGTATGAAGAATTAAAATGTTTGATATAGTTATTAAATGATGTTTTATCTGTATTGATAAATTTATAAGAGGTTTGATTGTTATATTCCTTTTTTGACTAAAAATTTTATTATTATTGTTTTAAGTGTTTTAACTATAAATGGACCTTGATGGTTCAAAAATGGAGGACGGAAGATTTTATATAGTATTCTATTTTAAATCTGGGTTGTTGTTTTTTTTTTTTGACTGAGGGTTTTTTATTTTTCTTTGTTGTTGGGTTTTCTTTCTCTGTTTTAAATGAAAAGTTACAAAATATCTTGTTAGATTGTATAGATTTAATAATTTGCTAAGTATTAATTAGTTATACTGAGTAATGATAGGTGTGATTACGTAATATTTAATTGTTTTATTAACTGCTGTAACTATAAATGGAGACATGGAGATTAATTCTGTCGAATTAGATGGAATGAGAAGAAAAGAAGACTTGCTTTCCTTTTATTTACTTGTTTAATGATTAGGATTATGATAAGTGTGAAATGGAGTTTAACTTAGAGAATTTGAGCTGTATTTTATCATGTACTCGTATTTGCTCTGGGAAGTCCGGGGGGTGGTTGGGGAGGGGGGAGAAAATGTATGTAAAAATTTTATTAAAAAACTTTTTCAATAAAAAAAAAGTCTGCATAATGCTCACCAAATAAAAAAAAGCTGCATAAGAGCAGGGGGGAAGGGTTGGTAGAACAAATACATTATTTGCTTCACCTAATTAGACAGTGAAATTTGAAGGAAGGAGGGGTGGATTTTGTCTAAAAAAGCTGTGAGCAAAGCAATGCTGAAACTGAAAATAAATCTAAGATTAGAATACATTCAGCTATACACACACAAAATAAAATTAATGAGTAATCTGGCTTCAGTTAGTGAATGTTAAAATTTTGTTATTAAAACTAATCCTTTCTGAGGAATTGAAAGAAAGCAAAATCTTGGTCCAGAATATGCTGTAACACTGAAGTAGCCAAGCTTAATGCAAATTCTCCCACCAGAGACATGCATTTCATATGGATGAGGTAAAACCCCAATTCTCTTTTCTTTGCTGTCCTGAAGGGCATTTCTGCAATAACTGCATTTCAACTCTTTCCTTTAAAAAAAAACCACAACAACATAGTAAGACTATGGTTGGCATCAAAATGACTGATGAGCCAATTTAAAAACCTCTCCAGGCTGAAATGTTTTCAATAGCAGACTAAGAACTTTAATAAACAGAAGTCACAGCAAGCACAGGAATGCTAAGTTGAGAACTCCTCATCCTTAACAGCACAGGGCAAGCTAACTTGTTCAGCAGGAGATACTAGTAGAGATAACGGTGCAATTCCCTTGCAATTCCCTTGCAAAGGTCTTAGATCCGTGATGGCAAACCTATGGCACGCATGCCAGAAGTGGCACACAGAGCCATCTCTCCAGGCACATGAGCCGTCAATCCAATTTAACAGATAGTTTCATTCATCCTATTCCAATTTTTTTTCAGGCCGAAATAAATTTATTTTTTAAAAGCAAGGGTAAGCAAAAGGGATTAACTCCATATAGTAGAAATGAAAATAAAGATCCAGTCAATTTAAAACAGATGAAGGTTATAGAGAGTAAGAAAGGATGATCAATTTATAAGAAATAGTAAGCATGGAAAGGTAAAAGGAGTTTTTATTTTGAGTTGCTGATGTCTGACAGTTATATCTTCTATTGGAGGAGCCCTGGGACAACTGGTCCCTGCAGGGAACTCTGAGAATACTTTGGGTCAAATTGTATTCAATAATTAAGCACCAGAACATTTTAGGTTTTATGCGACTATGAAACAAATGGTTACTCGGATTAACATGACTAGGGAAATCAATACTGGACCTGGGCAGAGTATAAAAGGGCTAGAGTGACATGCCCAATATATAAGGCACTTAGGATAGAATAGAGATTGTACTTCATAGGAATGTTCTTTTGGAGGATTTCATCCCGAGTCAGGCACTCAAGTAAATAGAAAATATTCCAAACAAATCTGCAAAAGATGACAAAAAACCAGCAGAATTTATTTAAATTATGTAGTTAAAATGCTATTTGTAGTGTGCAAGCATCTATGGGAAATACAGAAATGGCTGATTAAACCAAAAAAATAACAATTTGTGTTCCAATACCAAAAAGGGCAGTGCTAAAGGATGCTCAAAATACCATACAATGATTTGTTTGTTTGTTTGTTTATTAAATGTATATGCCACCCTCTCTGGGTGGCTTACAAATAGTAAAAAGAAACATAATTAATGTTTAAAAAGTTATATAAAAAACTAGAACCAAGCTGATGGACAGCATCAGATGAGACTATCTTCTTACATCGCCAATCACTTCCAGTGGACAGCGCCCCTTTGGGGTTCCAAGCCAACTGGCAAAACCAGGTGTCAATGGCCTTCCAGAAGGCTAAAAGTGTGGGAGCAATTTTCACTTTCAGGAGCAGAATGTTCCATAGGGCAGGGGCCACAGCAACTAGAATTCCTTAACAGATGGGGTCTGCAGCAGACCCCTTCCTCTGGAACAAGTGAGGCAAGCTAGTCCCATTGGAGCAAGATGGCTCTTCACATGCCCTGGAAGGATATGTGATGTGCCATGAAAGACCTTGCAGGTAATAACCAATTGCGCTTCTCTCACATGCTAGTAAGATAATGTACAAAATTTTGCAATCCATACTTCAACAATACATAGAACAAGAATTGCCAAACAGGATTCAGAAGAGGCAGGTATCAAGTTTATTATCGGGCATCCTCCCAATCAAAGATTTACAGTCAAGATGATATTCATCAGATTATTCACAATCTGTCCCATTTCCTAGTGTAAAAGAGTGGTAGATCTGTCCCTATATTCAGAAAGCATGTTTCTCTCCTCCGTTGCAATTCGTAATGGCCGGGGCTTTGTTCTACACCCAGGCAGAGAGCCTCAGTGGCCAATCAGACACATAGATGTGGTCACATGTCATGGAATACATTTCCCATAATGCAATCTCTGTCTACAGCTCCCACAATGCAATCTCTTGAGACAGCTCTTAATTCTTAAAGTAACTAATTTACTGTCTAAGCAGCACATTCCCCACCTGGAATTATAAAATTCCACTATTAACTAACAAATTAACTAAGGTAAACAAAGGCATAGCATAAAACAATGCAAACCTAACTATCTAATTGACTAAAGTAAACAAAGGCACCAAACAATACAGACAATGAGGTAGACACAAGGCATGCAAAGTTTGAGGTTCAGTCTTCAAGCTTCAAGTTTGGTCTTCCTTCTCAGCAACACCAGGTTGGTAATTGGTCTGGTGTAAAACTTCTTGGTGAAAGTCTGTGAGTCTTGTGGCTTCGCGACCTGAACTTCAACTTGGCGAATTAGTCCATCAGAGCAGGGTAGAACTTGGTGCACAAGTCCCATGGGCCAAGAGTTTCGAGGCTCGTCCTTGTCTATTAGCAAGACAAAATCCCCTTCTTCTAGGTTAGGCTCCTTGGTCTTCCATTTGCAGTGGTCCTGCAGGGAAGACAAGTATTCTTGCTTCCAGTGCTTCCAGAAGGTGTTGGCCAGCAGTTGAACTTGTCTCCATTGTTGTTTATACATGTCCTTTGGAATGAAGTTCCCTACTGGTGCTGGCCAATCACCCATCTTCTATGTCAGCAAAGTAGCTGGAGTGAGGATAGCTGGATTCTCAGGATCCGAGGAAACTAGAACCAAGGGTCTAGCATTGATGATAGCTGCCACTTCTGCCATGAGAGTGATGAGGATCTCATGCATCAGTGTGGGTCTTGATCAACATGGAGTCTAGAATTTTACAGGCTATTCCTATCATTTTTCCCATACTCCTCCCATATGGGAGGCATGGGGAGGATTAAATGTCCATACACAGTTCTGGGCCTTCAGATAGTCGTCAATTGCCGGATCAAGGTGAGTGCCATCACCAATCCATAACTCCTTGCAGGCTCCTACAAAGTTAGTTCTGCGGTCAGATCTAAACATCTTGACTGGACCTCTATAGGCTTGGAACCTTCTTAGAGCATTGGTAAATCAGGAGGTGTCCATGGATTCGATGACTTCAATGTGAACAGCTCAAATGCTAAGACATGTGAAGAGAATGGCCCAATGTTTGCTGTTAGCTTGGCCACCTCTGGTCTGACGGGCAGACATGAACCATGGGCCAAAGACGTCCAAATCTATGTTGGTGAATGGTCCCCATATTCAGAAAGCATGTTTCTCTGCTCCGTTGCAATTCGTAATGGCCGGGGCTTTGTTCTACACCCAGGCAGACAGCCTCAGTGACCAATCAGACACACAGTTGTGGTTACATGTCATGGACTACATCTCCCACAATGCAATCTCTTAAGGAGGCAGCTCTTAATTCTTAAAGTAACTAATTTACTGTTTAAGCAGCACAAGAGCATCTTGAACATCAACTTCAAATATGCTGATGATACTTTGATAGATATTTTAGAGAATGTCTTGCAGAAAATAAAGGAGTGCAAAGTTGATTGCTGCTTAAAAAGATTATTTCAGCAGACAATTGAATGCAATTGAATACACAGAAACAGAAATCGATTTTATCCTGCTAGGCTTAAAATTTTACAGAGATCGTTGCTGCAACCATTAAATAAAGAAATGTCTACTACTTGGGAGAAAGTCTGCAACAAATTTAGACAAGATATTAAAGGCATCACGTTGACACCAAAGGTATGCACTACTGAGGTTAGTTGTAAGATATGGCTGTGAAAGCTGGGCCATGAGAAAGGTTGAACAAAGAAAAATTATGACTTTGATTCACGATGCTGGGAAAATATCCTGCACTGCAGAAGAATAAATCATTCAATATTACATGAAGTAAACTAGACTTCTCATTGGAAACTAATAACGAAGCAAACATTTAGATATGTTGGAACCTAATGTGGGGTTGAGAATCATTGGAGAAGACCTTGATGTTTAGAAAAAGCCAGATGAACAAGACACTGACAAAAAACCAAGGTAAATTGATACTATCACTGATGACACAAAGTTAAACTTATGATTCTTTGATTATATGAAGAATTCAAAGAAATAATATCCATTGGGTCAAAAAAATAAAGAAGTGACTGAATAATAATTTTAGGATGCAAAAAGCTTCAGTGTAAGAGGAAAGGTAAGTCAATTACAAATTCACTCATATACCAATAAGGATAAAAATAAATTATCAAAACACACATGTATGTGATGCATATGTTATTTTTTTTTATTGAAAAAGTTTTACAGATACAAATTTTTCCCCCTTTCCAAAACATTATAAAAATCACATTTATAGAAATATAATTCCCTACAAAACCCACCCTAACCCTCCCCCACCACCCCTTTCCCTCCCCTCCCCCTTGACTTCCCCTATATGCAATACTAATAATTCCAAACAATATATGTTATTCATCCCTTCCATATCTTTTTCTCTATTCACTAGCATTTACTAGCATAATCATCAATCCCCCTCAGCTGAAAGCTACAAAATATTTTCTAGTCTGATATTTATTCTGTATATATTCAATCCACTTTTTCCATTCCTGTATATACTTCTCATGCGTCTGATCTTTTAAAAAGGCTGAAATCTTCGCCATCTCTGCAAATCCAGCCATCTTCTGAATCCATTGGTCCACAGTCGGTAAGGCATCACTCTTCCAATATTGGGCAATCAGTAACCTAGCTGCAGTCCCCATATACAAAATCAATTTCATTTCATCCAATGTAAAATCTTTAACTATACCCAGTAAAAATAATTGCGGAGAAAATTGTATTTTTTTCCTCAAAACATTTTGCATTACCCACCAAATTTTTATCCAAAAAGCCCTCACTTTCCTGCAAGTCCACCAGATATGATAATATGTAGCATCTAGACACTCACACCTCCAACATTTTGGTTGAACATTAGGGTACATTCAAGACAATTTCTTGGGATCTAAGTGCCATCTATAAAACATTTTATAGAAATTCTCCCATAAATTCTGTGACTGAGTAAATTTAACATTCTGAACCCATATTTTTTCCCAAGTATCCGTCATAACTGGTTCACCAAAATTCTGTGCCCATTTAATCATACAATCTTTAACTAACTCATTTTCTGAATCCCTTTCTAACAAGACATTATAAACTCTCTTAATATGCATTGGACCTATCTCTTTTATCTGTCTAACCAATTCTACTTCATATTCCATTAAACCAGTTTGTTGATCTTCTTTCCATCTCATCTGTAATTGATTGTACTGCAACCAAGTCAAAGAAGTCCCTTCTTCCAACAGCATATCCAAAGTCTTCAATCGCCATCTGCCCCCTTCAGGATAAAGTAGCTCTTTATATAAAAAACCCCCGAGTGACTTAATATTTGTATTCCACATGGTATCAGCAAGGTCCAGCCATAAAGGAATCTTATAATCCCATTTGATTCGGTGCTTCTTCCAGATTCTCATCAAGGCATTTCTAAGTAGATGACTATTAAACACTTTATCCACTTTATTGTCATAAAATAAATATGCATGCCATCCCCAGACAAGGTCATGACTTTCTATGTTCAACAATTCAGTCTTGGTTTTTCCAAACCAATCACTTATTTGTATCAATGCAGCTGCTTCATAATATAATCGAAGGTTTGGAAGTCTAAGACCACCCCTCTCCCGAGTATCTTGCATTATTTTCAGTTTCACTCTTGGCTTTTTTTCATTCCAAACAAATTTATTAACTCCTTTTTGCCATTCTTGCAGTGGTTTATCTGACTTAAGCACCGGTATCATTTGAAATAAGAAAATAAATCTAGGTAAAACATTCATTTTTACTGCTGATATTCTTCCAAGTAAAGATAACTGCAGTTTCTTCCAAGTTTGCATATCTTTTTGTATCTTTTGCCACAGAATCTCATAATTATTTTGAAACAGTTTTATATTTGAGTCTGCGATTTGTACTCCTAAATATTTGACCTTTGAAACAATTTCGAAACCTGCCACTCTTTCAAGTTCCTTTTTCTTACTCTCAGTCAGATTTTTGACAATCATTTTAGGTTTTTTTTTATTCAATCTAAAACCAGATACCATGCCATAATCTTCTATAATAACCTTCATCTGGATTATTGATTTCATCGGCTGTGATAGGGTAACAACCAGATCATCTGCAAATGCCCTAGTTCTATAGTCCTCTTGCCTTATGACTATTCCATTCAAAGATTTCGAATCCCGTATTGCATTCAATAAGACTTCTAGAGTTAAAATAAATAATAATGGGGATAGTGGACAGCCTTGTCTTGTACCTTTTTGTATATTAAAATTTGATGTTAGACATCCATTAATAATAAGTTGTGCAGATTGCTCATGATAAATTGCTCCAATCGCTTGTATAAATCGCTCCCCCAAATCCATTTTTTCTAAAGTCTTAATTATAAAATTCCAATTCACTCGATCAAAGGCTTTTTCCGCATCCAAAAAACCAGCGCTGCAGAGATCTGTTTATTCTTATCTAGATAGTCCAATAAATCTATAATTTGCCTGACATTCTCCTTCATATATCTGCCTTCAATAAATCCCGCTTGATCATGATGAATCACCTTTTGAATAACTGGCATCAATCTGTTGGCCAATACTTTTGCAAAGATTTTATAATCTGTATTTAAAAGAGATATTGGTCTATAGTTTTCTGGTTTCTTAAGACCTGATTCTTCTTTTGGTATCAGTAAGACAAAGGCTGTTTTCCACGAGGAAGGTATCTTACCTCCTAATTGTATATTACAAAATAAGTCTTTAAGATGTTCAATCATTTCCTCTTGTAAAGTTTTATAATAAACTGCGGTTAGGCCATCCGTCCCTGGAGCTTTAGCTGTTTTCAGTTGTTTTATAGCAAAACTAATCTCCTCAACTGTTATCAATTGTTCCAAATTTTCCTTTTGATCTGATGAAATCTTTGATACTCTCTTTTCGTCTAAATATTTATCTATAGAACTGTTCTGTATATTATCTTTAGCATATAATTTGGTATAATAATCCAAAAAGGCCTTTTTAATTAATTCTTGTTGATAAACGTCTTTGCTGGCATACTCAGTACTATCAATAATTCATGTAGTTGCTTGTTTCCTCAGTGTATAAACCAACCATCTGCCTGTTAGCATTAGTAAAAGTATTATGCTTTGCAAATTGTAAGTTAGTTGCTGTTTGATCTGCTATAATCATTTGGAATTGATCCTTCAGAAGTTTTATAACTGTTTGCAATTGACCATCTGCTGGTTTTTGTATCAATTGTTGTTCTTTCTTCTTTATCTCACTTTCCAACTGTAGTCTCCTTTTCTGTTGACTCTGTCTATATTTAGAGTTCATTTGAATCAGTACACCCCGCATATATGCTTTGCCTGCATCCCAGACTATTTCAATAGGGGTACCTTTATTCAAATTCAATTTAAAAAACTCCTTTAAGTGTTTTTTAAGTTCAATTATGTTTTTTTCATATCTAAATAGATTCTCATTTAATCTCCAGGATCTTCTTTCTCTTTTACCCATCTCAATTTCCATCCAAACCGGACTATGGTCAATGCATATGTTATTAAAACATGACTACAACTCAGTGGTAAAATCTAAAGATTTTCGCCACCAGTTCTGTGGGAGTGGCTTGGTGGGCATGGCCTGGCAGTCATGTGACTGGGTGGGCATGGCCAACATGACATCACTCAAGTCTGTCTTTCTTTCTTTCTTTCTTTCTTTCTTTCTTTCTTTCTTTCTTTCT
>WNWU01000057.1:9535377-9705748 GCA_012654045.1 Ptyas mucosa
TCTTTCTTTCTTTCTTTCTTTCTTTCTTTCTTTCTTTCTTTCTTTCTTTCTTTCTTTCTTCTCTCTCTCTCACTCTCTCTCTCTCTCTCTCTCATGCACACACCTGATCTGAGCGGTTGCTGAGGGAAAAGGTAGAGGAGGACAAGTGGCCTGGCCCGGAAGTGGAGCATCCCCCATCATGGGCTGGATGCAGGCAGTGGGACCCGAGACGGAGGGGAAGGCAAGCAGGCAGCAGTCGCCCAAAGGCCCCGCAGAAGCAGAGTGCGCCAGGCCCAAAAGGCAAGCGAGCCTCACCGTCTTCCCCCAAGGCAGCTCTTCAGCTGAGCGCAGCGGGTCTCCCTTCCCCACCACCAGCGTCGGCATTACATCTGCCCACCCTCCCGGGGCTGCCCATGCACACCCCAGTGGAGCAGCAGTCTCGGGTTCAGCAGCAGCGGTAGGAGAAGGAAGAAAGCGAGCAGCTCCACTCAGTGTCGGTGGCACTGCCCCTCTCAGCCCCAGCACAATGGTTGCATCTCCCCCAAGGGCTGCTAGGCCAGTGGGAATCAACTCTCTCCCACGCAAAGGCTGGATTCCCACTGCGAGCAACAAGAAAATCTAATCAGTCCTCGGGTGGGATGGGGAGGGTTTATCTTCCTTCCTTGTGAATTAAAAACCCATGTTAGAGCTGCTGCGGAGGAGGAGGAAGAGGGGGGCTTGCTGCACAAAAGCCCCAAAGGCTGTGAAAAGTTGCAAACCTTGGGCAAACTTGCAAAATGAACTCAATGAACCCTGCAAGGAGGAGAAATTTGTAGTCGCCTTGCCTTCCCTCTTGCTGCTCCGAGCCCTGCCCAGTCTTGAAGCTGGTGAAGGAGAAGAGGAGGAGGAGGAGGACTGCTTGGTGTGATGCCTGCATCCTCCCTCCTTTGCATGGACAACATCTCGGCTTTGCAGCGTCCCTGGTCTGCCCTGCGCAAGCTGTGGGCATTGCATCGGGGTGCTGGAGGCGAGCAGAACTGTGGAGCAGTTTTGCAGAGGAGGTAGAATAGCGCTGCTGCTGCTGTCCACACCCTGTTTCTTGCCAGCCAGACAGGAGATGGGGGGGGAGGTAGGGGGTGGCTGGGTCTTTCTGGCCTTTGCTTGGTGCTCTCCCCCCTCCCACTCCCCCCAATCGCTTCTGAAAGATCCGAGAGGCATTTTGGGCAAAGGTAGCAGCCGCTGTGTCTCCCCCAAAGGCGTGGGGGTTAGGGTTAGTCGGACACCAACTTTGGAAGGCAAGCAGTGGACCACTGGGAAGGCAAGCGTGGAAGGCAGGCAAGCATGGCAGGGCTGCATGGAAGGGTCTAGGCTGCTAGCTCCCTTCCCCTGCCATGCTTGCTTGCCTTCCACTTGCCTGCCTTCACAAGCTGGCGCCGGGGACGCTGGGAAGGCAACATGGAAGGCAGGCAAGCATGGCAGGGCTGCGGGGAAGGGAGTAGGCTGCTAGCTCCCTTCCCCGCAGCCCTGTCATGCTTGCCTGCCTTCTATGTGGCCTTCCACTTGCCTGCCTTTGCAAGCTGGCCACGGGGACACCGGGAAGGCCGCGTGGAAGGCAGGCAAGCATGGCAGGGCTGCGGGGACGGGAGCTAGCAGCCTACTCCTTTGCCTGCCTTCACAAGCTGGCCATGGTGATGCCAGGAAGGCCGCATGGAAGGCAGGGAAGCATGGCAGGACTGCAGGCTGTGGACCAGTTTGGGGGTGTGGCCAGCCAGTGGTTGCTACTGGTTCAGCAAACTAGCCCCAATCTCCACTACTAGTTCACCTAAACCGGTCTAAACCAGTAGCATTTCACCCAGTGGTGAAATCCATTTTTTTTTTACTACCGGTTCTGTGGGCATGGCTTGGTGGGCATGGGGTGGCTTGATCGGTGTGGGCATGGCTTGGTGGGCATGGCAGAAGGATACTGCAAAATCTCCATTCCCACCCCACTCCTGGGGGAAGGATATTGCAAAATCTCCATTCCCACCCCACTCGGGGGCCAGCCAGAGATGACATTTGCCGGTTCTCCAAACTACTCAAAATTTCTGCTACTGGTTCTCCAGAACCTGTCAGAACCTGCTGGATTTCACCTGATTTCACCCCTGCTACAGCTATTCCTCCCTGTTTCATATCCCCCAAATGGGTTAAGACCAATTCTCAGAATTATCTGGGAACTACTAGAGTTTTGTTCCCAACACATCAGAACAGAATGTCGTATATCGCAGGTTAGCCCCCAAAGCGTTCACAATTTTGCTGGTGCTTTCTTGTGCATATTTAATCAGGAGTAAAACTAGCAATGTAAATCAGTATTTGTGAAGATTTTGTGAGCTGCCCAAATTTGTGACATATGGGTGGCCATTACAGGTATTTTAAATTCATACAGTACATAGAAACATACAAATTTCGTGCATATTTGTGAACATGTGGCATTTAGATTAGTAATAAAAGTATTGTTCAAGTGTGAGTTTTTTCTCATGGACCAGCACATTTAAATAACTTTTGGTATTATAAAATAATTTTATCTATCCATTTTTTATCATATTATCATCTCTATACTAATGGGACATTGCCTCTCTGCCATACAAAGCTAAATGGAATAATAAAATTGTACAAATACCTCATGTGACAAATAGAAAGCAGCTATTCCCAACGGCCAGAAACAACACAGCATGGAGAACACACTGAGCCCAAGATGGTCCCTGGGAGGCATCATAAGGAAATGGTCTTCACTGTCAGTGTCACTTGAGTAATCACTCTGAAACAGCAAGAGAAAAGGACCATGAAGCAGATAAGTTACTGGCAAGCCTAGCCCTTTCTCTCTGCATCAGGCATACCTATGATCCATTTCTTCAAGGCAACATAGAATTTTCTGGCTGAAATTATGGGTAAGAGATATTTGTACTCTCCTGCAATGAAAGAACATTTTAGAAGAATCATATTTTTTTAAAAAAAGATTCTGATAGGATGACATTAGAGATTCATACAGAAAAGGTAACTTTTCATTTCTTAAAATTATGATGAAGGAGGGTCATCCTATTCTGCAACACAGTGACCACAGGGAGAACACAACAGCTTGCAGCAACAGCTTTTAAAAAGAGGAAAATCACCATGAGTGTCATAATGGTAAACAGTCATCCCTACACTATTTAAGAACACTGAAACATATCCCCACTATCGGTACTATCATAATACCAACAGTGGGTGTGATGGTTGTGACATTTTTGCTTATCTGAATCAGCATGGGACCATGGCTTCATGGGTTCAGATCAAGGAAGACACCTACTTGAGTAGATCCCTTGGCGCACACACTCTTGTATGTGTGAAGCCTTTCATTTGTAAGCATTCTCTGTATATACAAAAGCCAGGCCAACACATATGACTTTTGTCATTAGAATTACTTACTTGGCTCTGCTCACATTTTTAAGTCTGAATGGATCTTCTGAAGATGGCTAAAGTACAACTCATAACAAAAGACCAAATGCCAAACAACATTTAATTTGCTATGGGGAAGATTAAAATACCAGATGCCACTCATCAACCAAATAAAATTCTTCCCCAGCTTTGTCAGCTGGCAACTACAGTAAAAGAATATTAAAAATCAAATAGACTAAATCAGTAAAACATAAAATAAATGTTGGCCAACAGCCCAAACACTTGAAATAATAAGCTTATGTGAAGTTCAGATAATAATACATCTGTGTAACATGGAATACTTTTACATTCAAAACAATGTTTTAATGAAATCCTTGCACTGTGGCTATAGCAGTGTTTGATCAGCTATTGAGGTAGATGAGATTGGAAGTAGATGACAGTGAGACACATACACATTCAGATGTTTGAATTCATTTCAAGCTGACTGATGATTAGTAGCTAAAGAGACACTAGCAAAACAAATAAAGCTAGGGAAAAGTCAGAGAAACTAGATCTAAACTGGAAATACAGCAGTCTTCCCTTGTTTAAGGGAAAACCAGTAATATAAAATAGTGATGATACAAATCCAACCTCCATCTAGTTTACATACCCTCTTATCTCTACTCCTATTACTATTGGCCAACTACACAATTTCACTCAGTGTATTTAAGTTCATTTCACCCCAAGGAGCATTGGAGAAGAATACCTTGAGTTTAATATTCTTATAAGTCCACAAAACTGTGAGACTCTAGGCACTTTATAGTAATAAATATACAATAATACTAATATAATTAAAACATAAACTAATTTCAATGTTGGTGGCTCTGTAATCAACTCAAAGGTTCTTCAGAAGATCCAGGTCTTTACCAATTGCTGGAATGCAGTAAGAATGGAAACCAGAGGGCAGAGCCTAGAGGACAGGTTGTTACATAAAAGGGGAGCCTTCAAAAGAGTGCCCATCATCAGCCCTCCCTTCTATAGTGCCTTCTGTTAGACGGTAACCCTTGCATGTGAATTCAGGCCATCCCAACCAAAAAAGGTCCTTTTATTTCTGAAGAGCCAAGCCATATAGTTTTAAAGGTGGTAGTCAGCAGATTTTATACTGAACTTGGACTGGAACCCAGTTCCTATCCACAATCTAAGCTCAACAATATCAAGTACTTTTGCTTATTCCTTGTTGTGTTTATGCATTATAAATCTTAATAAAATGCCTTGGAATGCATAGAACTGCTTTACTTTCAAATGCAGTTATCCTATATCTCCTATAATTCCAATGTCTAAGGTTAATTGATTTGATTAGTATTATGGGTATTGGGGATACCAAATTGGAGAAGGCTGATGAAGAACAATCTGTAAGATTTTGGTTTAGATTAATAAATCATGGGAATATCTAATGGACTTATCAAGAGGAAATCATAGAAGATATCTGAGTGTCATTAAGAAAAAAACTCCTTTTACGACCCTGTAATCCCTTATTTTGAGACAGAGTCAGGGCGACTGAATGGAGCTGAGCATTTACTGGCCAGATGCCCTTCCTGACACCATGTAGAGTTTGCAGCAGATATTTTCTCTTTGTACCCTGAGAGAGAAATATTTGCCACTACCTGGGATTGAACTCAACTTTACAAGTGGGAGGTGAGTGTCTTCACCACAAGGACCCCATGCCACTAGAATAGGAGAAAAAAATAATGCAAAAGGTTGTATCAAATAAATCCCAATAAGAAGGAAATCTGGAGTACAAGTTAAGAGTTCTGATCAATATTTCAAAATGATACAGCTCCTGGGACACACTGCTGACAATGACAATGTCAAACCCAGCATCTTTCTTTAAAAAAGTGACTTAGAGCTATACATTAGTTGCCAACAAACAGGGGGAAAAACATTATTTAAAAAATGTCCTTAGACTCCAGAATAAAATTAACGGTAGCATTGCCAAATAGGCAGTTGAGAGACAGCCAAATGAAGGGGGAAACTTGAATATTTTCTTAATTTGAAATGATTTGAAATTGAGCCACAAGGAACTGGGGTTTTTTTTTTTAAAGTGAAGCTATCGACAGGGAGAATGAAAAAGGAAAGCAATTTCATTAATTGACCCCTTGATTACTTCAGTTCAAATAAGCAAACAGTAACTGCATCCAGTTTGAATGTAGCATTCATTCTAGCACTTCAATACCTGTGTCCCTTCAGAATATATTCAACAATTGGCTTACCACAAGCTAACCACCTCTCCCACAGACATCCAATAGTTGATCAATTTTTATTACAGTCACAGTTTAGTGTTACGCATAAAAGCATTATAAACAATAATAATAAAAAATAAAAATAAATAAAAGACAAAACACTGTATTATAATCGGTGATGGATTATCAGTGAGCATTTAGAGTCTGCCTAATTTTGAACACAGCATAACAGAATTTGACCACGTTCAGAGAAATTACTTTGTACTGGTCTGATAACAGTTGTACGTAGAAGAGATCGGTATTTCCCGGATATTTTATTCTGTGATGTATTATAAATTGAGCCTGTAAATTCTTATAAAGCCAATACAGGCCACAATGAGCCACACCTTTATTGCTGCAATCAACACTGCAGCACAAAGCCCAGACTTTTACGCTTGTGCCAACATACAATGCAAGTATGTAAATTATATGGTTTTCATCATGAAGTTGTCACCCTTTTGTGAAAACTTATCCTTTTATTAAACAGCTATCAGGAAGCATCAAAGTATCTTATTTCTTAATGTTTATTTTCATTTTTTAAATATTATTTGATTGTATTTTATTTGATTGTATGTCCCACATAGAGAGACAAAGCTGGCTTCCAGTCCGGGAGCCTCCCTGTGACATTTTAACCTCTTTAAAGGTTAAAGACAACCTTTAAAGACAAGAGCTTAAGTGATAGCGATATCCTGGGATGCTTGAATGCAATGAAGAACTGGAACAGAATATTTTCCAGTTTCATGTGAACTTCATTTTCCCCCTTTTAATTATAATATTAGCGGATGGCATCCACAGAATGCATATTACCTTTGTATTTGTAAAAAAAATGTAGAATAGTTTGGGGGTTTATTTTTGCTACTGCAAAAATATTGAAATTGAAATCCAGAAAGCATAGAGACTTACAGTATTTATTTTTGTTTTGTTACATGTTGTATATTGCTCCTTTTTTGGTATTGAATTTTTAATTGGTTGGGCACTAAATATATTGCTGGAACAGAAAAAGATCCTTGGTGCAGCTGTTTAACAAAATTATTGATCAAGAAACTTGCATCTAAATAATGTTCTGGAAATAAATTGGTATTTAGGTAAGAATATCAAGTCTGAAATCAAGGTTCAGATATTGTTGAATAGCCTTTCCAGTACGGTTAATGGTAAGGAACCCCAAGAATTGCAATGCATCAATACAGCTATCAGATTACAAATAAGAATCCCGCAAAATTAAACACTCAGATGGTAAACAAGCATTTACATTTTCTTGTTAGCCCATTACAAGATAAATAATATTCTTATCATACCTTAAAGTCCAACAAATATATTACAGCATATCTTTCATAAGAATCACAAAAAACATGCAGGCATATATCACAATAAATACTTTGGGAACAATACATCAATTTATTTACTAAATGCCCTCAACTGAAATCAATTGATTCCTATGGCATTAACTTGGATTGACTTGGATTGATCTTTAAGAGCAGGAGAGGACAAAAAAAAATCAGGACAAAATGATAAATGATTTTATTATCTACAATCTTGTCAAGATGGGATAAATCTATTGGGACACAGCTGATAAACTGCTTTGGAAAGCCACAATCCTTCAGAATATGCTGGCAATGAAAGAGCCAAACTCAACAATGGGCATGACCAGAATATAGAGCTAGAAAGCCACTTCTCTTTATTTCATCCTAATCCATCAGATTGCCAGGGTTGAGATTAATTACTCCTGCTAGAATTTTTGACATAAGGTCAACCAGCATGCTTAACCCTTGAATTGTTTCCAACTAATTTAGGTGTTTCCACATATATTTCAAAACCCAAATAAAGGATTTAGATTTAAAAACAGCTGTTAGAGAAACATCTAATATTTACTTTACAGTATACTGTACACAATACTAGTTACTCACATCCTATAGATGGATATTCAGGTAGTCCTCAACTTATGTTCACAATTGAGCCCAAAATTTCCGTTGCTAAGTGAGACATTTGTTAAGTGAATTTTGCCCCAGTTTACATCTTTTCTTGCCAAAGTTGTTAAGTTTATAATTAGTAACATGGTTGTTAAGTGAATCTGGCTTCCCCATTGAGTTTGCTTGTCAGAAGGTCACAAAATGGGATCACATCACCCTGGGACACTGCAGCCATCATAAATATGAGTCCATTGCCAAGCATCTGAATTTTAATTATGTCATCATGGGGATGTTGCAACAGTTGTAAGTGTGAAAAATGATGTCACTTTTTTCAGTGCCGTTGTAACTTCAAATTGTCACTAAACAAACTGTTGTAAATTGAGGACTACCTGTATAAGGCTGCAATTTGTCACAAAAGCAACATGGTACTCCTTATGCTGCTTCAGTAATGTCTGAATCTTTCTATTCTATTCCATATTGTGCTCTGAATTATACAATTTATTCTTTTTGGACTTTATTTTGGTACATAATTTTTGCTGTTTTAAGAAATGAACCAGCTAAATAAACCAACAGTTTTGGAGATTTTAAAGCTGATTCATACTTGTGAGCACATCAGCTGACTTCTTATTTTAATTTCTTCCTATGAACCATGAAGTACTTAATAATCTTCTGATAGATTGGTCAATTTCTTCTATTAGCTGTAGAAACCTCCTAAAATCTTGATCCCAGGAAGCATTTCTTATGTTCTAAGTATCTGTATATCTCAGAATTATTTCAGAGAGATTAGTTTTCGCCCATCTGTACTGATTTTATACATTTCTGTTGGAAGAAATATCCTCTAGGTTCTGCTCCAAGTGGGGAAACAGACACTGGAAACATGGAGACTGCTTGGAAAGATGGTTTAATGATGGTCAAGATCACATGACTTGAGTTCCTGAACAGAAAAGGGCAGATACAGCGAATCCTCGGGTTTTTATGCTCTCTCTGGCTTTGCATTTCCTGGGCCCCCGAAAGAGTATCCTGATTGGTTGTCAGACTCCCAGGGGGTGGGGGTCTTAGCTAGCCTTGCTGGCTGATGGTCACATGTGCTTCCCAGGTCACATTGGTGAGTTTCGGTTGCTAGATGGGGCCCCATTGTTTTGCAGATTATGGTCCATTGACAAAGATTGAGTTTCTGCCTCTGGCCCATTAACAAAAGGGTGGGGGCAGGAAGGTGGGAGGCAGGAAGCTGCTTTTCTTTTAAAACATGTTTCTCCATTTCTCATCCAGGGAAATATAATATTCTGCCTTTTTAATATTTCCCAAAATATTTCATTCTCCTGGGAAAGGGTGCGTGCTAACCTCCTACATTTCCATGAAAACACAATCACGTAAACATAAACATACAAGAAACCTATCCAGATACAGTTTTTAGAGGATGAAAGTTATAGCTTGTAGCTTATCATGTAAACCATACCTGCTGCATTTGTTATATATAGAATCAGTTACAGGAGCTCTGCACTTTCCTCACTGGTCCCTGTATGTTTTAAAAACAACTTTCTCACCTTTATTTCTGCTCTAACCATCAGCCCAGCAAATAGGGCAATATTTCCTGAACTTCTACAATCAGAAGAACCCTTTCTTTCTGAATTAGCACTATCTACACAATGGATTCTTGCATCCTATCAGGTTCTGTCTGGACAAAAACACCTTGTTAATTGGGGTTTCTTGCCCACACCTCCCAATTCTGAATTTGACTTCTGATGGAAATGAAGTCAATCAAGCAAAGTGGGAATCATCTTTGTACATGGATCCTCTTTCTTTCTGCTTTGGGACTACTTGAATGATACTGTTACATCTGTTGCAGCAAAGGAAATGAAAAGGAAGGGAAAAAAAGTGATTTATCTAATTTAACAAGCCGTTTCTGTGGGTGGGCATTATTTCATTATTTAAATAATGCTAACACGGTTAGCATTTTTAAAACAGAATGTATCCCACCACAATTTATTCTATCATATTATCTGCAATTGACAATATACCAAGAAAACTTCTCTGACCTCTAGTTCTTGGAAGTCGTCGTCGTCATCATCATCGTCTTCTTCTTCTTCCACATCATAGGAGAGGGTCTGGATCTTAATCTCATCTGCGGATAGACTGACAAATTTGCCTTCAGGATAATCCAGGCAGCCTTTGGTGGGTGACTTGTCCTCAATAAAAGTTGTTTCACAGCATTCTGCATTCAGGCTTTCTCCCCACGATCGTAGCATGCTTTCTGAATAGAGGATGATGTTTGGATGATAGCGGGATTCTACTGTCTGTGGCAGAGTACTGGGGTCAAGAAGCTGTTGTATTGGGTCATTTGGTGGATAGAGAGTCCCAACTGGCCGACCCTGATACTGAGCAGTTGGATACACAGATACCAACCCCTCCCTGTTTTCAGCCATTAAGTTCCTTGTATTAATCAACCCATTCTTCTTCTTGGTGTCAATTGCCTTATTGTGCTTTTTAAGCACACCTTTTTGTTTAACTAAGCCATCCATCCTGGATTCCTTTTCCTCTGTTGTCTCAATGAATTGTCATTTGTCTGACAAAAATCACATGGAAAAAAATTATTCCATTTTCCTGAGAAAGAGAGAGAGAGAGAGAGAAAGAAGGCTCATTATAGAAGGGAAATAAGCACCCACCTTTATGCTGATCTAATGCCAGCTCTTAAGAATTGAAAATAAATTTAGCCCTTGCAGATGCAAATCATATTTCTAAAGCATTTGGTACAAATGTTTGTTGTTAATGAACTGAAGATAGTGCTGAAAATTATTTTACAACAGAGAAGTTGTACATCTTACATCGTTGGACAGTTAATGCAGCGTAAGGTCCAAGAGCCAGAGAGGTGATCCATGAAGCATCTGGCTCAAATCACCTCTCTGAACTAGGTCTTAGATAAGCTAATATTGTTCAGACATTCTTACATATACAAAATAATACTCACATTTAAAGATAAGATATAAAATAATTTGGAAAGGAATATATTTGCGAAAGGTAGAATACAAGCATTCCATCAAACACTGTCCTCCTTTTTTTTTAATGTATTATTTCAACTCACTAATTCATTTTACAGATTTAACACTATTAATAATTTGGACAAAACAGGTTAAACATATGACTTTTACAGTTATTTTATGAATAACTACAATCAAAGAGTTAAAAGTGCAATGATGGGACCAATATTCTCCAACATTACTACAACCAATCCCTTTGAGTTTTCTAATTATAGTGTTTCAGAAGTGACTACTTAAATGCTTAAGGCCTTGTCTTCAAGAAAAAAAACAAATTTAATTTAATTGGTTAAAAACTCATTCCACTTAAAAGAGTGAGCATTAATTGTACCTCCGATGATATCACTGCAGGAAGAATCAGTGTACTAGGCTTTGGTCTGGAGCATCTAATAAATGCAGAAGCCAAAGACAGCATCCTGTAAATCCTACACAGTTTGATACACTTTGTTCAGCACGCACAGCACTCCCCCACCCATGCTGTAGTACAGCCAACACATCATTTAATATAAAAAAGCTTACTTGTTCACATTTATATAAAAAGAGAATTGCGCAAATATGGTAAAGAAGTAGTGCTTATATTGAATTAAGATCATATTTCATGGGCACAGATTTGGTACTACAACTATGTAATCTACCCAGAATTAAAAATTAATTTTTAGGCTTAGGAGTTTTCTGAGTCCCAGTTTGGAGTACCTTTCTTTTCCTCCATTTTTCAGAGAAACCAACTTAGCTCGGTTTGCAATCAACCTAAATAGTTTTACTCCTCCATAGAGCTGGAGAGCTGCCCTTTGTTTTTCAGAGTAGGGCTTTTTTCTGTTGACTTCCAGGATGTTCCTGAGGTCATGTTCCTCCATTTCCAAGTACATCTTCCAGTGATTTCCCCCCCCCCCGTCCAATCCGTCTTACATGTCTCAAGATAAGGTCTTTTAAATAGGGACAGTATTCTGAAATAAGATTCTGAAATGATTAAACTTTTCTTCTCCTAGCCATAAAAGAGGGTGTTTTGGTTTATGTACTATGAGGCATGTCCTATTCAGGAAGCAAAGATTTTTTTTGGCCATCTGGGATAAGTGTGTCAGTCAATGTCTGGCAGATCATGGAGTGCCCCTTTAATGCAAAGACATATTGCAGTTAACTGTTAAGAAAAAAAATTCTAACGGTAATCAACTGTGGGGCCAATAAATCAGAGGTGATGGGCTGCCCTTTGCAAATGTGTTCAAATGGGAACCATCATTGCTGATGCTTTTGTATGAATTCCAGTACTACAATGGAGGGAGGCGGGGTTGAATTATAGCCTCCTAAGCAGCTAACTCAGAAACATTGTCTTTTTGTTCAGTGTTCCCTGTCAACTAACATGCTTCGCACAAAATTATTTTCTTAGCCCAGGAATAAGCAGCTGTTTATGAGATGCAGGAAATAATCAGACTTACAGTATATATGGCTTTCAGAAAAGAAATGTAACTTTCAAAAGCAGATGGAGCTAAAAGTAAAACGTGGATAGGGCCACAGTAAAAAAATGAGCTGTGAATATTAAGTAAATGAATAACTAAATAAATTGGCTGTCTCTGGAAGCTGCCAGATAGAACTTCCAAGAGATTAGGCAGAAGAGCTTTTAAATTTTAGGAAATAATTATTCTATTTCAATTTTACCTCTGTACTATTGAGCAAAAAACAGTAATGAATTATATATTCCATTGCCAAAATTAAAAGTAAATAATGGTACTGATAATAAAGTGTTTTAAGAGCTTTATTAAAATTATTAATAGCTTTCGCCATAGGTAATATATAATGTATATTTTTATTTTTCATTTTAAGACTTCACAAGTCCTGGTACAGATCTTACCTTCATTAGAAATGGACAAGCACATTAAAAGATTTATAAGCAGGCTGTAGAAGTTCAAAAGTTTAATTATTAAAAATTCCAGTTGAAAATATGTTTTCCAAGAATTTGTATGGCTACAAAAGAACTATAAGGGGTATTTGAGGAACTCTTTACTTTCCTTTGTGGGGAGATTATTCTAATTCAGAATCCTGTCTGGTTAAATGTGATAGAGATTAATAGCCTTACTGATATGTAATAAAAATTAAAACATATATAAATACTAAAGCAAATATATGTTATTTCCTCTGTTTAACTAAATTAACATTTACAAACTATTTTAATTGCTTTAAATATACACGAGAAGAAAAAATTATATTATAATATGTAAATGATGATGGATTTCATAATCAGTGTTAGTCAATATTCAATGAACAAATAGCACATTGTTAATTTTAGAACACTATATTCAGACTATACAATTTTATGTTACATTTATGCAACTTTAAAACTCTGCTATATCAGAGCAAAGAGATTTGCCAGATGTCTCAAAAACACAATACACCATTGTTGCTACCCCCACTGTTGGGGATTCACAGACTATTCTGCGTTAGAAGTCCCAGTCCTGGGTATTGGCTATTGATATATTTACTCTCCATGATTTTTTTCTCAACCCCCATTTCCACAATAATCTTGCAGTAATACTTTCAACAAACATATTGTGAATGTCATGAAGAACATTATTGTCTGTTCTATATTTACTACCAAAGTAGATGATGAAAGACAGAAATACTAGTATACTTCTCTATCTTACACGAAGGCAAATAAAGAGCAAATTGGAGATTATACTTAGATACAGTATATTTGCAACAAAATCTTAACTATTCCTTTATTTCTACAGGATATGGTGCCTGGTCACTTGAGGGACATCCTGTCTCCCATAACATTTACCTTGTGGGTTTGATCCTGCTGAGTTGGCCTGATCCGGGTTCCTTTGATTAAACAACATCATCTCTCAGGATCTCAGAAGCATGCCTTCTGTGTAGTGGTGCCTGCCCGGTGGAACAAGGTCCTCCCCTCCAAGATCTGGATAGCCCCCTACTCTGCAGTTGTTTAAAAGATCCAGGAAAACCTGGCTCTCCAACCAGAGCTTTGGCCAGGGAGAGTGAAATCCCTCATCTTAATTTTTTATGTTTTATTGCAAGTTCTTTGTTTTATTATTATTATTATGAGCCATCTAGGGTCATTGAGAGTTGGGATGCATACAAGTTTAATAAATCATCTTCACCATTATCATCTACTGGCACATAGCAACCAACGATTTTTACTTAATTATCAAAAAGCAAGGGACATTATTAAAACATTTTATTTGTCTATTGAGGAAAGTCATTTTTGAGTTCAGGCTTGTTCTGAATTCTGTAAGAGTTTGTGTTTCATTTACACCCAATAAAAGCAGAAGCCTCTCTGACTAGCCTATCTCACACTTTTTTTTTTTTAAAGAACCTATCCTTTTAAGGCATTTTCCTTTTATTTACCACACCAACACTGCCTGTCTATGCCAAAAATCCTCTTCTAAGAGAGAGGACTTTTTGGAAAGGCCTAAGTGTGTGAAAAATTCACTACTGGACTTTCCCCCTTTTCATCCACCCATTCCACATTTGTAGAGCTCTTCTGGGATACAGAGGTTTAGACAATTGCAATATAGAATTTCCTTTATGTAAATATCCTTGTTTACACCACACTGATAACATTCCAATGACACTTTTATTACGTTATAGAAAAGGAACAAGTGAAGAAAGGGCAATTACTTTTCTAAGGAAGCCCAGATCATAGCAGAGGCAAGATCTGAATGTACTATTTCTCGTTCAGTTTAATTGTTTTGTCACCAAGTTATGCTGATTCCCATGCACTAAAAAAGGAAAGTCAGATTTTCTTTACTAATCAACTACTATAACCCAGTAGATAAAGGGGAGGAAAGATATTGATACTGACATCAGAGTCAATAGACAAGTTGTCACTTTGAATAATTTTACCAAATCTAATTTTACCAGTACTATTTCTAAGTTTCTCTTATGGGCCAAAACATGCAAAACAGTTTGGATTTATAAAAGGAATAAAGATTAATAAAACAGGTATTAAAGTTAAAATACTAAAATTAAAATATTCTTACAATTAAATCAATCTGGGGGTTCTAATATTAAAATAGTAAACCCAATATTAAACCCAATATTGTTGCCTACATTAATTCCCTAATCAATTATATCAGAAGTATTATCTCAAACCTGATTCCCCCACCTGAAAACAAATCAATCAATCTAGATATGTAGTAAACACTGTAAAATATGAATTAAAAATCTCCAATTTGGAAGCTAGTTCCTGAATGTTAAGAATTCTAATAACTTAGCTCTTTTTACAGAAATCTAGAAATGACAGACAGAGGTCCCTCGTTTAAAATTACATCAAAATTACATCTATTTTTAAGCATTTGTTTATTTTAAAACATACTTAACAAATTGCTACACTCTTGGCATATATCACAATAAATACCCTCTATGCCCCAAGAATGCAATGAAGCTCTAAGGACCTTAGAGCCTATCCAAAAGTTGCTAGTGAGGTAAATTTCAATTTGAGAAGAATTATTTAAATTTGTGAGATAAATAATATTAAGTATATTGAATTTTTAATTCAATTCAATCGGTTGCTTCTGGAATGGTCCCCCAGCCAAATCAAGTGTGTTTTCTTTAGCCAGCCCTCAAAGCCACTCCAACTTTCGTACATACATTGCGTCATCTATATACAGCTTCCGAAATGTACACTATATAAGTTATTTGGATAAACCGATAGGACATACAGAGGACCAAGAGGAAGGAAAGAACCTAACGGGCGACTCCTGTATTATTTCTCTAAGCATGTCCTCCACACGCTAAATGCAATGCAATGCAGAACTGGCGCATCTCGGCAACGAAGTCTGTACCAAAGACCACAAGCGCAAAACAACTTTCTTTGACTGGATGAGCGCTCAGGTCCAGACGCACCTACTCGTTCTTACGCCAGGAGAAGCAAGATGGGGCTGAGAGTCCGGAACTCCACGGGCGCGCACGTGCCTGGCATGCAGACAGAGTCCCAGGTATGACGATCCCGAAAGATCGAGGGCGAACCCCAACTGGAACAGCCTCTTTCTCCGAAAATCTGGCGACAGGCTACAAATCGAAGGTGGGCAGCTTCCCAACCCTATAGAAAGGAAGGCGAATCCGCGCCTTATCCCCACCGCATTTCCGACGACATTCAAGTCCCAGGCTAAGGTCCACCCAGGGAACGACCTCTCGACCACGCCTCCGTCCTTGCTTACGGTCCTGCGCCACTTACAAATCGCTCCAAAGCGGGATAAAATAGCTCTTTCCCCGCGTTTGGAGACGTTTAGCTGACTGTGCCTCGTCGCTTTATCTTGCCCTCCCTCCGCCACTATTCTGCGCGGGGACTCACCTCCGGACGACGCAGCAATATAGGCAGGAGGAAGGTGACCTCCGGCGTCTCCGTCGAATTTGGGACGGCAGCAGGACCTCCGGAAAGCGGCTGTTTTTCCAAGTCCACCTGCCTGCCTGCCTTCCTCCCTCCTCGCTGGCCTCCTACCTACAACGCCCTGGATACAAATCAAAGCAGCGAGTTTGGGGCGCGGAGGGAAAAGGGGCAGCAGCAACAGACGGCGATTCCACGGAGGGGTGGGCTGTAGCCGGCGAGGTCTCGCCTCGTGGTGGCGGGAAAAATACACGGGAGGTCGGGAAAAGCGGTAGAGAGTAAGAATCGTACCATCCGCGGTTGCTGCCGCCGCCGCCGCCCCACCATGGTGCGGACCGAGACTGGGAGCCGGTGCCAGGCGCTACAGCCCTAGGAGATCGAACAGCAGCGGGTCTCCCAAGCTTCTGCTGCCACTGCAATCGCGGCTGGGCTGCCTTGACAGAAGGAATTTACAACCCTGCACAGAGAACGGGGGACACCAACACAAAGTTCCCCCCAGGTCCTAAAGAGAGCTGAGATACGCTACTGCGTACTGCGGAAGAGAAGCCGACAGCCTTTTTCGCGCTCAGTAAGAGGCAACCCTCCTCCTACTCAGACCGAGGTGGGGAAGAGTGGACGCTTGTGAATCAGTACCAAGAAGCAGCGACACTCGACATACTTGTCGCCTTCAGTGTTTACACCTACTTTTTTTTTATTTATTTACCGCCTCATAACGACTAGAAACAAACAAACGTGATTAAGTGGTTCCAGGGTCATTATGATCATTATTATTAAAACGGCTGTTTGTATTAAATTCACAGCATTTTCAAAACCTGTAACAATGAATCTAGCAAGCCAAAGTCAAAACCAGGACACAGATGGACAACCTATATAAGACAGAGAATAAAGATGCAACAAATATGAAAGGCTTATGAACAAAGTAGAGTTCTTCTTCCCAAAAGTAGCATGAAACAATCTGAATGTGCTTCCTTGTCTAGGGACTGGGTCATCCCAGATAGGCTAATTCAGCTGAAAGGTTATACTGCATATCAAAGCAACTTGGTATTATTTAGTAATAGGTTTAATTTGGAACTGTAAGTTGCCCTTTTGCTGCTGCCATCAAGTTACCTACGCCTAAATATAAATCAGGTGTATCCAACCCACAGCCCGTGAGCTGCATGTGGCCCTGGACAGCTAGTAATGCAGCTTCTCAAGATCATAAACCTACATTATTTGTTAAAATACTGTAGGAGGTTAGCACGCACTCTTTCCCAGGAGAATGAAATATTTTGGGAAATACTAAAAAGGCAGAATATTATATTTCCCTGGATGAGAAATGGAGAAACATGTTTTAAAAGAAAAGCAGCTTCCTGCCTCCCACCTTCCTGCCCCCACCCTTTTGTTAATGGGCCAGAGGCAGAAACTCAATCTTTGTCAATGGACCATAATCTGCAAAACAATGGGGCCCCATCTAGCAACTGAAACTCACCAATGTGACCTGGGAAGCACATGTGACCATCAGCCAGCAAGGCTAGCTAAGACCCCCACCCCCTGGGAGTCTGACAACCAATCAGGATACTCTTTCGGGGGCCCAGGAAATGCAAAGCCAGAGAGAGCATAAAAACCCGAGGAGTCGCTGTATCTGCCCTTTTCTGTTCAGGAACTCAAGTCATGTGATCCTGACCACCATTAAACCATCTTTCCAAGCAGTCTCCATGTTTCCAGTGTCTGTTTCCCCACTTGGAGCAGAACCCAGTGGATATTTCTTCCAATAATACAGAGTTGGAAGGGACTTTAGAGGTCTTCTAGTTCAACCCCCAAGCAGGAGACTTATACCATTCTGGACAAATGGCTGTCCAGTCTCTTTTTAAAAACTTCCAGTGATGGAACACCCCACAACTTTTGGAGGCAAGCCATTCCATTGATTAATTGTTCTCACTGACAGGAAATTTCTCCTTAGTTCTAGGTTGGATTTCTCTTTGATAAGATTCTATCCGTTACTTTTTGTCCTGCCCTCAGGTGCTTTGGAGAATAGGTCAACTTCCTGTTTTCTGTGACAACCTCTCAAATACTGGAAGACTACTATCATGTCACCTCTGGTCCTTCTAGACAAATCCAATTCCTGCAACCATTCTTCATATGCTTCCAGTCCCCCAATCATTTTTGTGGCTCTTCTCTGTACTCTTTCTAGACTAGAGTTTCAACATCTTTTTTGTATTGTGGTGACCAAAAATGGATGCAGTATTTCAAGTATGGTCTTATCAGTGCAGTATAAAGCAGTATTAGCACTTCACATATATATACATATATGTACATTAACTATGTTATATATTTTATATGCAACCCCAAACAATTCCTCTTCACTCAATGCAGCCCTTGGCAAGCCAAAAGCCTGATCTAAAGCCACCCTTCATCTCTTTTCCATATTATGTGAGAGGTAGTAAATAGGAGAAAGTTAGTATGTAAGGATCTTGCTGTTGCTGTGCTCTGCCTTCTAATCATCATAGCAAGCGTCAAATTGGAATGAGCCAGGTTGGAGCATGCAGTTTTAAAATGCAAACTGATGCTAGGAATGCTGAAAAGGTCGAGATGGAAAACTATAACTATATCAATGGTTCTCAACTTATGGTCTGCAGATCCCTGGGGGCGTGGGAGGCATGATGTGTCCACAGGCAGCCTGCAAAAGCTTGAAGAAATGTTACGGTTTAAATTTGAGTTACGTTTTGGGAGTCCATGGTCACAAAAGATTTTTTTTAAATAAATGTTTATTAAACATAGTTCAACATTAAAAACCACATTTCCACTCATTACAGCATTTTAGTATCAATATCACTAATGTTAACATAGTTACTATTCTGTATATTATATAATCCTTTAGATATCTATTTTTAAATTGTGACAATATTTACAGGTATGTACAGTATTTTCTCATTTTGCTATACATATATTACATATTCCTTATGTAATAACTTTATGTCTATCTTCTAACAGTCGTACCATATATTCCATATTTTATAGTGTTCCGTTTCTTCTCCATCCTTTAATTCCATAATTAACTTATCCATCTCTGTACACTCAAGTATCTTTCTTATCATTACATCAGACAGGGTGTTGTTTGGTTTCCAATTTTGGGCGAATGCAATTCTGGCCGTGCCGTGGTTATTATTTGAAGTGTTATATATTGAAAATTTTTACATATGTTTCCTCTTAATATGCCCAATAAAAATAATTCCAATTTCAGCTCAGTTTTTTGTTTTGTGATTTCTTCCAGCCATTTCTTTATTTTGAGCCAATATTTCTTTGCTTTGGGGCAGGTCCACCACATGTGGTAAAAAGTTCCTTGTTTACAATTGCATCTCCAGCATTTGGGTGACCTATTCAGAAACATTTTGGCCAATCTGGCCGGGGGTAAATGCCAACGATAAAACATTTTGTACAATATGTCCCACTTCTCACCCGCCCTACTTGCCACCCCCAAATTGCATCCCTAAAGGGGGCAGGTGGCTAAGCAAGGGACTGGAGCCCTGCCATGCCTGGTGAAGGGGGGGGAGAGAAGAGACAGCAAGGGGAGCCATGTCTTGCTCCACGTGTCTTGCTTCTCCCCAGCTCCACCTGCCACCCCTCTTGATAAAGAGATGGCAGGGAAGGGAAGCAGCCAGGCTGCTGTTGTCATTGGGGTGGGATGGGATGTGTTGGGCCGCGAGATGCGCGTCTTACCTTTCAAGCTCTGTTGCTTTCCTCGCCATTGTGTCCAGGGAAACACCCTGTAAAAGAAAACCTTCTCATGAGTTTGAGAACTTTGAACTCGCGAGAAGGTTTTCTTTTACAGCGTGTTTCCCTGGACACAACGGCGAGGAACGCGACAGAGCTGGAAAAGTAAGACCCCCATCCCACTTCTCACCCGCCTACCTGCCACCCCCAAATTGCATTCCTAAAGGGGGCGGGTGGCTAAGCGAGGGGCAGGAGGCCTGTCATGCCTGGCGAGGGGGGGAGAAGAGATAGCAAGGGGAGCCATGTCTTGCTCCACGCGTCTTGCTTCTCCCCGCCCCACCTGCCACCCCTCTCGATAAAGAGACGGCGGGGAAGGGAAGCAGCCAGGCTGCTGTTGTCATTGGGGTGGGGTGGGATGTGTTGGGCAGGGAGGGGAGGCAACAGCGATGGGACATCCAGTCCCATGCTCGCCGCCTTCTGTACCCCCAAGATAATCAAACCCCCTGATAATAAGGCCAAGCCTTTATTTGGGGGGGGGGGGTGTCAAAAGAAAATAAGACCCTTTCTTATTTTGGGGGAAACACAGTAGTACTTCTAGTGATAGGATGAATAGGAGGGGGGATAGAGGCCATCCCTGTCTTATCCCTTTAGCTATATTAAATTTATCTGTTGTTTCTCCATTTAGTATTATTTTTGCTGTTTGGGTGGAGTGTATCACCCTAATCATCCCTATAAATTTTTCTCCAAAATTCATAACATTTAGTTGATTAATGAGGAATTTCCAGTTTAATTTATCAAATGCTTTTTGCACATCCACAAATATCAGTGCCACTTGTTTCTCTGGATGGGCCTCTTAATATTCCAACACCTTCATTATCATCCTTATATTATTTCTTAGGTGTCTGTTTGGCAAGAATCCATTTTGATTGGAATGGATGATTTCATTTAGTATTTTTTTTAAACTCTTTCTGCAATTATTGTGACAAATATTTTATAATCGGCATTTAATAATGAGATTGGCCTGTAGTTTTTAATTTGCTGATTATCTGTATTCTCTTTTGGTATAAGCATAATAAATGCCTCTGTCCATGAATTCGATAATCTTGCTTGTTCAACGGCTTCATTATATAAGTCCAACATTAATATCTCCAGTGGCTCTTGGATCTCTTTATATAATTCTGCAGGGATTCCATCTGGTCCCGGTGTCTTATTGTTTTCTTGTTTTTTAATTGCCTCCTTCATCTCAATCATGGTGATTTTATCATTCAAAAGCACCCAAAATTATCAGTCATGTAGCCTTAGGAAGCTGAAAAACTTCCATCATTGTTACCTTCTGCCACTAATTCAGTAATAGTTCTAAAGGCCTTCCCAAATCAATATAAACTAATCTATGTGTAATGTTTATATTCACTCTTTCTACCTTCCCCTTTCTATAGACTTTCTCCAAATGTCATGTATAGATGTGGTCTCTCTGTACATAAAATTGGCACCTTGCAACTCCAGAAGCAAACTGTATCAAAATATTATAACATTTGCACAATATATACTTATAGCCATTCTTTAACAATGTATTCTGACAGCATTTTTACTTTTTATTATTTTATTTATATGCAGTACAGTATTGCTATCACCACAATTAGTAATTTTGCTAATATTACTAATATTAGAGCATTTATTTTAGTTTTATTCTTCATCATGTCAGTATCATTCTCATACAAATCTCAAAGACTTTTTCCAGTATTTCTGTGGTTCTGATTCATCAGAAACCATTTTGTATCTAATCTAAACCACTCTAATGTATTTTGAATTCCATTACTCTACTGGAGGCTTCTTGGTTAGCCCTCTTCCCTCACTTCTAAAACAATGTTTATTTCCATCAAAAACACTCTGTAAATGGCGAGTTAAATCTGACTAGTTATATTAACTGGACTCATCAATCGTACCAGGCTAAACAATCTTGATGAGATCAAACTGAAACATTCTACAGAAATCTTATTTTGGTGTTCATTTCAGGGAAAATTCTACTTTTGGGATTTTGCCAATAGGTTACCTGCCAGCAAATCAGACCAACTTCTCTTGTTAAGTCAGACTGGAAGGACTTGATTAAATAACGTTGAAGTCCTTCATGACTATCATATTCTATTAGTCATTGCAGGCAGAAGTCAGTCTAATTAATAGAGGAGCTTGCCTCTATTAATGCAAGCTCCAACAGTGTCTCTTGGATCAGATATGCAGTTGGCCTGTAGATTAGTCCTCTCTGTCTCGCCCAAGAAGACTCTCCCTCCTTGAGGTGAGTGGAGTAGTGAGGGAAGTGTCTGATGGATATTTTTCCTTTTCCTTCTTTTCCTTGAATTCCTGGAAAGCTGTTTTCAAAAAAATTATGCATATGCAGGTTATGAGGTGTTATCAGTGGTGGTATTCAGCCAGTTCTATCCGGTTTGGGTGAACCGGTAGTGGCAGCTGTGGGAGGTTCTGCCTACCTGCCCAGACATCATCACACCCTGTTTTTGACGCTCTGCACATGCGCAGAAGGTCCTGTGCATGTGTGAAGGTGGTGCATGCAAGCGAAGCAAGCACGCGCACTCGCATTTGTGAACCAGTAACGAAGGTAAGTGAATACCACCCCTGGTGTTATCTTGCAAGATTAAAAAAGGATTTCAATATATCCAAATTGTTAGACATAGTGAGAAACACATATAGCGCGCTTGAATGTTCATTTATGCTCATTGTGATCAAAGCTTTGTCTAATCTCTTTTAAAATTATTTTTCAATGAGGCCGTCCCCATTTTAGATGAGCAGCATACCCATTGTTCCTTCTATATTTTTATTGTTAATTTTTAAAAAAGTAAATCCTAATTCTTTTTTCTGAGCCTAGCACTCACCCATTTCTTTGTTGTTATGCATTTCTAATAAACACATTCTAACTCTAACAGACATTTTAGTGAGGCTTATATCTTGGATATTAATTTGATAACTTACCTTAGAACTTCCCTAGGCCTCTACAAATTGACTACCAGACACTGACCTAAGGAATTTTCAATTAACAGAAATGGAAAGGTATTTTCCTTCTTTTAGTCCTGCTCTAATAGTTTTGGTTGAGAGGAACACAGTGGAAAGCAATAACAGCTGCATCACCTTGAATTGTTCTGCTTGGTGGCAGAAGATATTTATGAATTTTTGAAATTGTGCCAAAACATTCACATCTTTCTCATCAGCCAAGCCAACCAAACTCCTGAATCAATCTTAACTAGAAAGAAAATCCACACAAAATTAATGCACATGCAAATCTTCAGAAAGCTAATTATTTGTATTTCTTTGATTCCATGATGAATTTCAGTATACAAATGTGCACAGAATGCACTTTATTTTTTAAAACAAAATAGCATTTACAATATGCTTTTTCATGTCTAATAAATTTAACTATGTGTGAATAATTTACTGTGTCAGGCTATAATCAGACTATAATGACTGTAGTCATCCCATCTAGTACTCTGAAATACATTTAAATAAATTAAAATGTCTAAATACAATCAGTTTTTTTCTATCTTGGCTCTTCAAAATCCAATTTTTGCTTCCATAGT
The DNA here is from genome assembly GCA_012654045.1 of Ptyas mucosa. Lineage (NCBI taxonomy): Eukaryota > Metazoa > Chordata > Lepidosauria > Squamata > Colubridae > Ptyas > Ptyas mucosa. The sequence goes on from WNWU01000057.1 coordinate 9,558,550, forward strand.
GTGTCACAGGGCAAAACCATTGCATGCACGATTTGAATCTTTGTACATAAAAATAAAGAACAATTTCTGGACACCTTTTCAGAGACCATTATTGCTACCCTACCAGGTTTCTTTATTGCTTTACAAGCTTCTCTTACAGCTAATAGTTCATCAACCAGCTACCAGTTCATCAGTCCTAATATTGGTTGCTGTATATTTTGTCATTAGTTTGACCTTCTTAATCATATCCAATTATTTCACTGTGGTGTTGACTTTCATTACTAGAGCTTACAGATTCTTTGCATCTTCAGCTATCAGAGTAATGTCATCAGCATAGTGCAGAATATTGATGGTTTTTCCTCCAGCTTTAAAATCATACTCATATTCCAATCTAGCATCGCTCAGTGTAAATTCAGCATAAAGGTTAAATAAAAAGAAGAGATTACAGATAATCCTTGACTTAAGGTTGTTAAATGAATTGCTGCGGTTCTTAAATTAGTAACATGGCTGTTAAGTGAATCTGGCTTCCCAATTGACTTTAATTGTCAGATGGTCGCAAAAGGGGATCATGCAACCCCAGGACACTGCAACCATCATAAATATGAGTGCAGTTGTCAAGCGTCTGATATTTTGGTCATGTGACAATGGGATTGATAAAAGGGTTGTAACAGTGGTGGGTTGCCCCCGGTTCAGACCAGTTCACAAGAACCGGTAGTAAAACCGGTGGGAGGCTCTGCCCACTGACCCGGATGTCATCGTAGGCGATCTGCGCATGTGCACGGGCACGATGCGAACCAGTAGTAAAAGTAAGTAGAACCCACCCCTGGGTTGTAAGTGTGAAAAACAGCAGAAGTCACTTTTTTCAGTGCCGTTGTAACTTCAGTCACTAAACAAATTGTTGTAAGTCGAGGACTACCTGTACACAGCCATGTTTAACTCCCTTGCTGACCTGGAGCCAATGTGTTTCATTATGTTCCACCCAAACTGTAACTTTCTTGGACTCCCTGAGGACAATGAGATGGTCTGGGATTCCCATGTCCAGCTTGAGATGGCTGACACAACCAAAAACCTTTCTGTACTTAATAAACTATGTATTCATTTTTTCTAATTTATCAGCATGTCACAGCGATAATAATGTCTCTTGTTTGGAAACCTTTCTAAAACCAACTTGAATATTTAGCATCCCCTTTTTCAGTAGAATCCAAATCTATCTTGAATGATTTTCAGCATTATTTTGCTCACATGTGAAATTAAAGATATTGTATGCTATTTTGCACACTCAATTAACTTTCTTTTCTTTGGTATTAATATGTAGACCAGTGTTTCCCCAGTGCTGGCAAGTTCACTCATTTTAAAGTTGCCAAGTTTGAAAAACAGTGGTGTGAACTGATTTCTTCCAATCTATTGGTCATTATGTTAGTCTCCATATTTGTTGGCATTAGAATCTTTACTGATTCTTTTGCTGCTTGCCACACATCTGAAGACATTCAGTCAATTTCTGTAGCCTTTGACCAGAAAGCTTCATCTTCAAATAACACATGTTCTTGTAAATAGAGAAAATCTTAGTTGTTGACATCTTTACTGTACAGAATTTCAATATATTCCTTCCATCTCTATTTGATCTTTTTGAATCAGTTATTATTTGTCCATCAAGTAAATGCCTTTATGGAAGGTGCTATAATACTGTTTCTTACATCTTCTAACAATTCTCAGACTTTGTTGAGATCCTTGCTGGGATCTTTGTCTTACTTCTTGACAATTGTCACTTTTTGTTTTGACATCCAGCATGTTTTTCTGGTTTTTGGTCTTTGATAGTCTCTCTTAAAATTAATTCTTAAGAACATTTTTAATTTCATTCCATTATTCATCTGGTTCCCTGTGAATAAGGTTCAGGACTCCAAAGCAATTCATAATATTTTCCTTAACTTTTTTTCACTACTATCTTCAAAGTGATTGTTTTACATTACATAAGACCACATAATCATATTAATCACTTTAACAAAATATCTTTTTGGTTTTGATAATGAAAATATTCTGGTCTGTCACAAATTCTTCATTTACCACAGATCTTTGGCAATTTGAATATGTTACATGGAAATTCATTTAGTTCAAGGCAGGATAAATTAGTCTTAACATAACAGTGGCCCAGAATCGCTAAGTCCTTGTTGATTTTTCTGTACATATAACCTATTAAGCACAAAGTCAAGATGAAAGGTCATTGTTATAGCATGGGAATAACGAGAGGCACAAGCAAGCAAGTGACAACAGCTCTTTAATATAGGGTGAGACTTCAGCAAAGAAATATGGGCAGCAGCCCTCCTTATATACACTTCTAGCAGTAACTGTCAACCAATCACAAAACACTGTTTCATTTGAAACTCCCGCTCAAAATAGATACATACATAACACCCCTCCATTCCCAGAAGGCACTTACATTATCTATTTACATATTTACAAATGAAATCTCGCAGGTGACCAGGGCGTGTTCTCGCTCGGGTCGACCTGCGCAGTTCAGTAGTTGGGGAGGCGTCGAGCCGGTCAGAGGGACCTTCTGTCTCTCCTGGCTCCGCCAATGGAACCTTCTGGATTTCTTCGGAGGCGTGGTTTTCCCTAGCTGGGAGTGTCGACTCGTCAGGGCAGCGCTGGAGCCAGGATTTGTCAGATAAGTATTCCTGCTTACTCGGGCTTGAGGTAGCTGTTTTGGAAAAACTGTGATAGTCAGACTCAGTTATTTGCGGATTTACAAAGACCTCGTCATCTAATCTTTTTCTTAACTGATCTATGTGCTGTTTCCAAATTTTGTTTTGACCTACATCCACCGTGTATGATTTTGGACCTGTGATCCCTGTAATTGTTCTGGCTACCCAAAGTGGCCCATTGGCATAGAACACCGGGGCCCCAATTTGGAATTGTCGTAGTCCTACTCCCTCCCCCTTGAAGTTTTCATGGGAGTAATTGGGATGCAGTCTATCTAGGACACATCTCAGCTTTCTGCCCATCAATAGTTCTGCAGGACTGCGCCCTGTGGCCGTGCATGGGGTGGCATGTTGTACTGCCAGGAATTGGTCTATTCTGGCCTGCCAGTCTCCTGCATCCAACTGGGATAGGGCTTCTTTGGCCGTTCTAACAAATCTCTCTGCAAGGCCATTCGAAGCCAGATGAAAAGGAGCCGATAATGCATGCCTAATTCCTAATTCGGCTAAATAGCCCTCAAATTGCGTTGCTGTAAATTGCAGCCCATTATCGGATACTAGGGTATCTGATAGGCCATGAGTTGCAAAGAGTTTTCTGAGGGTCTTAATGACTGCCTCAGCTGTCGTGGATGGCATTAGAATTATTTCCAACCATTTTGAAAATGCATCAACAACAATTAAGAAGGTTTGCCCATGGAAGGGTCCTGCAAAATCAATATGGATCCTCCCCCAAGGCGCTTTTGGTTTCTCCCACTCTCGGACGGGTGCTACCGGGGGATCTGGGTGGGATTCCTGGCAGGGCCTGCATTTTCCAACCCACTCTGTGACATCTCTATCCAAGTTAGGCCACCAGACATAACTTCTAGCTAGCCCCTTCATTCGAATGATACCAGGATACCCTTCATGCAATAACTCCAAGACTCGCGTTCGCAATCGTGAGGGAATAACCACCCTATCGCCCCACAATAGACACCCCCCTTGCATTGACAAATCATTTTTCTTATTAAAAAATGGTAGAAATTCCTCACTGTCCACCTTGGTCAGCCATCCCCTCATGACCCAGCCCATCACAGTGCGAATGACAGTGTCCTTAGTAGATGCCCTTGCCACCTCGCAGGAAGAGATTGGCCCCAAAGTCAATACATCGAGCAAAAGAACAGAAACCTCAGGTGTAGGGTCTTCCAGTAAGTTGGGAAGGGGGCAGCAGCTGAGGGCATCAGCATGGCCCAGAGTTCGTCTGGGTCTGTGGATCAGCTGGTACGAGTAGGCAGACAGGAAAATTGCCCACCTGGTGATTCGAGGAGACAGGGCAATAGGAGTAGGCCTGTCCCCCGCCAAGAGTCCCAACAAAGGCCTGTGGTCAGTAATCAGTTCAAATGTCCGGCCAAAAAGATAGTCATGGAACTTTTTTACTCCCGCAACAGCGGCTAAAGCCTCCCTGTCCAACTGACTATAATTTTGCTCTGCGCTGGACCGGGTTCAAGAGTAGTACACTATAGGCGCCTCTAAACCATTCGGCAGTCTATGGCTCAGGACGGCGCCAACTCCAAACGGGGATGCGTCGCAAACAAGTACTAATGGCAGTTCAGTGTTGTATTGTATAAGGAAACTGTCCTCTGACAAGAGTCTCTTTACAGCATTAAATGCAGTTGATTCAACCTTGCCCTATACTCAAGGAATGTTTTTTCCAAGTAATTCGTGCAAAGGTTCAGCTACGGTAGACTTATCCTTAAGAAACATAGAGTAAAAGTTCAACAGCCCCAGAAAAGCTTGAAACTCTGTTTTTGACTTAGGTGTGGGAGCATTTCTAATGGCTCTCACCTTGCTTTCGGTGGGGTGGATGCCCGTTCCGTCGACCCTATACCCCAAGAAGTCTACAGAGGGGACAGCAATCATGCATTTCTTCTTTTTAAGTCTAAGTCCTGCTTCTCTAAATTTCGTGAGAACTTGCCTGACTGTCACCCAGTTGAGATTCGTGCTGATTAGGACGTCATCAAAATACGGCACCACCCCCGGAAGCCCCTGTAACAGGCGCTCCATGGTGCTTTGGAATAACCCCGGGGCAACGCTGACCCCAAATTGAAGCCTGGTGCATTTAAAAGCACCCCTGTGGGTCACGATCGTTTGCGCTTCAGCAGTGGCATCATCAACTGGCAATTGCTGATATGCCTGCGCCAAGTCTAATTTAGCAAAGATTTTGCCGGGCCCCAGGGAGTGTAGTAGATGATGCACTATCGGCATGGAATAGGCGCTCTGCTGCAATGCCTTGTTTATCGTGCACTTGTAGTCAGCACAAATTCTTAAAGACCCATCTGCCTTTACTGGGGTAACTATTGGGGTCTCCCATTTGGCGTGATCAACCGGGACCAACACCCCCTGCTTAATTAATTTGTCCAATTCCACATCAATTTTTGGTTTTAAGGCAAGTGGCACCCATCTTGCCTTTAGCCTGACCTGAGTCACGTTGGGGTCTAAATTAAATGAAATGGGGGTCCCCACGTACTTACCCAGCTCCTCTCCGAAGACGTCCTGGAACTCGTGCAGGAGACTTTCTTTCAGGGATGGTTTGTTCAGACTGTGGACGCCCGTGAAACCCATGCCTAGGGCTCGGAACCACATTAGGCCCAGAAGACTCAGTAGCGGCTGGCTCACAATTGTCAGGGGTAGTTCCTTCTGGATATCGCTGTAGGTGACTCGGAATGTGCCGACGCCTTCCACTGGAACCCTGTTCCTCTGGTAGTCGAGTAGACAAACTCTTTGCCGTGTCAGTTGAGCTTTCTTGAAGCTGGGAATGATGGTCTTCAGGTCGCCCAGGACATAATTGACAGGGCAGACCCGGTGTCAATTTCCATCTCGCAAGGCCTCCCTTCAATCTCTACTTTTGTGTAGATCTTCTCTTCCACCCATGTGCTGGCATGGTCGATGTTTGTGCTGAAAGCTTCCCGCTTTTGATTTTCGCACCGGTTTTTTGTGCCGCCATCTTTGCTTGGCTGTTTTGAACAAGCTGGTTCTGGTTGGCCGTTTTGGTCACGTGAGTTGTAGCTTCTTGGAATTATAGCTCTACAGACTCTCGCCAAGTGACCCTTCTTTTCACAACGCCTGCAAACGGTGTCTCGGTATTTGCAAAATTGTCTCTCGTGAGCTCCACCACAGCTAGACCAATTTCCTTGGCAGCTTTTTTGTTCTTTTTTCCTTTTCTCCGTGTGGAAAACGTCCTCGTCCGATTCTTCCTCGGTGCTGGTTCTTGCTTCCTCCTGGTGAACCGGCATGGTTTTGGGGGCATCTTTGGTTGCCGCTGGCCGTTGCAGCGTCTCGGCAGCCTTCGTAGAAGCCTCATGTGCTCTGGCTTTATCTAGAGCACCCGCTAGGGTTAGATCTGGCTTTGCGAGAAGCCTTCTCTGTAGTCTCGTATCTCGTACACCACATATCAGTTGTTCGAGCAGCGTGTCGTCCAGGTCTCGATGGTCGCAATGCGTGGCGGCTTTGCGGAGGCTTGCCATGTACGCGCTGATTGGTTCACCTTCTTTTTGTACACGTTGCCGAAATGCGTAGCGCTGTACAAACTTAGATGGAACAGGAGCGTAGTGGCTCTTGAGGGTGGCTTGGAGCACATCCCAGGGAACAGTCTGGACTGGGGTTGGCTCGCAGAGGGATTCAGCCATCTCGAATACGTCTGGCCCACAGTGGCTTAAGAATAGGGCTCTCTTCCGATTAGCGGAGAGACCTTGCATTTCGCTGGCTTCGAGGGAACACTCGAACCTCGTCATATACGATCCCCATTTCTCGCGGGTTGGATCAAAGGGCTTGGGCGGTACGTAGGCAGACATCGCAATATGTCTTCCGTTGCCCGCTTTGTCACCCTGGCTGAACTCAAAGCTCTTTTTTGGTTTGCTTCTTGTAGCCTCAATCCCACCTTCGTCGCCAATGTTATAGCGCGGGAGTAACGAGAGGCACAAGCAAGCAAGTGACAACAGCTCTTTAATATAGGGTGAGACTTCAGCAAAGAAATACGGGCAGCAGCCCTCCTTATATACACTTCAAGCAGTAACTGTCAACCAATCACAAAACACTGTTTCATTTGAAACTCCTGCTCAAAATAGATACATACATAACAGTCATATTCTTGCATTGTGTAGCATTGCGTAACAGAGAATAATCTTTCTGAAGCATTTCTGGAAACTAAACTACTGAATTTTTTCATGACTTTCTGATTTATTTGTCTGTATGTTATCCATGAGTTCAACTTGATTATGAAGTCTTTTTTTCTCTCTCTCTCTTTTCCCCAGTGAAGTTTGGTAGCAATCCAATACTGTAATGGAGTAATACCTGTTGGGAAAAAGGAAAACACAAGAAGGTCACAGTTGCAGAACCCATTCTAAATAGTATGTTAGATGCCACTTACGTCTAATGGTGAAATTTGACAGCATTTCTTTAAATGTTTGCAGTATTTAATATATATGCTACATTTAGAATTGAGATAAAATAGGCATTCTTCAATTGTGACACAGGATTTTTCAGCGGATCTTGAACTACTTAGAGGTGGGGGCTATTTCTTTCAAGCTTTATCAAGATTGTGCAGTCAAAGTGGGAGCCTGGTCAGTATATGCTTTAGACTCTGCTTCCTGCTCTCTGCATGTAATCTGGCTGCAGTTTTATCCAGATAATAGAAACTTTTCCAAATCACATCCTGTGCTTTGCTCCTCACTTTGCCTAGGCAAATCCCAGCAAACAGGTATGATAACATAAAGTTGGAGAACTCCTGTAACGTATAAATTAAATTTTAATTATTAAAAGAAAGTGATATATTTATTGCTTGCTTGGCCCTCAGCCAAATTACATCATTCATTTTATTCAGGGCAAGGGCAATTCAAATTCATTTATCATTTCAGCAGATTGAGGTACCACTAATTTGAGAACCCCTGAGATGCAGCATAATAAATCAGAACTGTGCATATTGACAGAAATGAGCTAGATGTCCTTCATGTTAATGTATGACTTTATTCTACATATATGAATATTTGTGTACTGATCAGCTTCCATGGATTACATTTCCACATCTATCTTGATAATGGTGAAAAAGGATAATGAACTTCAATTGCCAACATTTATTTGAACTTTTCCTGATACGTAGTAACGTATTAGGTACCATATAGGTAGTCCTCACTTACTGACTTCTTGTTCAATGTCTTTTCAAAGTAATAGTGGCACTGGAAAAGGAGATTCATGAATAATCCTCAAATTTGCAACTGTTGCGGTAGCTCATGGTCACATGATTGCAAGTCAGGAGCTTGGCAACTGGCGCACATTTACAATGATCACAGTGTCTCACAGTTGCTTGATTGCAGTCAAATTCCAAGAAGTACATTCAATGGGGAAGCACCAAGAATTTGTAAGTCACAGTCCTATGTCATTGCACTTAATGACCATGGGTGATCTGGTTCACAACAGCAGCAAAAGCTGGTATCATAAATTGGGCACACTCATGCGATGTTTCACTTTATGACCATGTTGCTTGCTGAGTTGTTGCTTCCTGATCTAGTTGCTGGTCCCAGTTACAGTGGGGAAGTGGGGACAACCTGAACATGCATTCATGGAAACACAGTCTGTTGCAGCCAATGAAGTTAGCTTTTGACTTGGTTTCTGTCTACTACAATTTCCTTTTTATCTATTTTGTCCTGAGTTTTCTTCAGAGGAAGCATTAATTTTATCCTGATGAAGACAATTTTTAACAGATTTCTATGCTGCTATTTTGTGATACTTTTATTACACAAAATCAGTGGTGGGTTTCACATTTTTTTACTACCGGTTCTGTAGGTGTGGCTTGGTGGGCGTGGCATAGTTTAGTGGATGTGGCTTGGTGGGCGTGGCAGGGGAAGGATACTGTAAAATCTCCATTCCCACCCCAATCCAGGGGAAGGTTACTGCAAAATCCCCATTTCCTCCCGATCAGCTGGGACTTGGGAAGCAGAGAATAGATGGGGGCGGGGCCAGTCAGAATTTTTACTACTGGCTCTCCGAACTACTCAAAATTTCCGCTACCGGTTCTCCAGAACTGGTCAAAACCTGCTGAAACCCACCTCTGCACAAAATGTGTATTTTAATTTAGGAAGGCCAAAAAAATTAGAAAAGAAAAAAAATCTGAAAGCCAAAAGTTTTAAACAAATATTTGCATAAAATATAGAGAGATTAACTGCTAAATAAAGAAAGCCAATAAAGAATTCTAAATAATATTAATACTAATAGTGATAGAACTAAAATTAGGAATTCTGGAAATATCTGATGACTTGTCAGCTAAAAGAAAGACAGTACTGTACTCTCCTCTCTAGACCTAGCCCAATAGTGGTAAAAAATTATTACATTAGCTCACCACATCATATATAAAGGACAGAGAAGAAGCAGTTTCCATTTGTTCCAGTGAGTAGGGTCAGAGTCTTGCCAGTGAAGAGATAGTACTATATCTTCATTCTAACAATAAAGATGACAATATCCTTATAACAAGTAAGAGAAAAGGTTCTTCTATGGGATGGATACAGAATATTTCCTAGGTATTTTTAGCATGGAAGAATGGCCTCTTATAAAGAAGGGAGCAGGGCTTAGATCTGTTTGGTTATTGATGTTATTGATGTTGAGCTCTTTGTTCCTACTCTGATTAAGGTCACTGAGGGAAAGCAAAGAAAGATAATAAGCTGGTAACACATACTGAGGATGCCTGTCTTCCACAAAAACTTAAAGTTGTCCTCTGGGACCAAGGGAGGTCAGAGTATACACTCCAAAAAAGTAATTTAGACCTATCTTTTCTATATTTCAAGTGGCAAAGCAACATGCAGATCCCCACAAAGAATTTAATATATAGCTGGGCATTTGCAATAAACTCAAGAATTTAGATTGTTCTACCTCTATTGGGATTAAATTGTAATACGTTACCATGTATTAAGTGACTAACAACTTGGCTCTGCAAATTTTGTAGGAGCTGGAATGCAGTTATTGCTGTTATGGTTAGGAAAACATAACATTTCATTTGCAAGTTTATGGCTCCTAGGAATGACTTCCCTGCTGATGATTCCAAGTTGCCAATGCTTATAAAGATGTGTTCCAATGTTTAAGGACCTTAATTTAATAGATACTAAAACTGCAATTTCCCCCGAAGTGGCAATGGTTTGGTTTTTTTAGGAAAAAACACACCAGTTCCACTTCTTATAGCTATTAACTCCTTTCTGTAGTAAAAGACAGAACATAAAGACTCAGTTTCAAGTTCATGTATGTGAAGGAAAGAATTGCTGCATGCTGCATTGTCTACATATTGAGAGAGACAGTGTTGCATATTGCTATGAAGGTAAAAAGCATGCTTGGACCAGCATATTGATATAAAAATACAAAAGGATAAGCATTAAAATGCAACCTTATTTCACCCCATATAACCATGAATTATGGTAAAACCCCAAAGCACACTACTGAAGTAGCATCACATTGTTTTTATGCTGTTTCATAATAGCAACAATAGGTGTCAATTAGTGGAAGAAACAATCATTTCCCCCAGAACCTAGTTCTAGGGATTGCCTTAAAGCTCCCCTTTAAATCTATTGCTTAATGCACTGTAAGCCGCCCTGAGTCTCCGGAGAAGGGCGGCATATAAATCAAATTTTAAATTTTTTTTAAAAAAACATACATGGTTTTGCATAGCAGCTAGTCTATAATCTGATTTTTAAATCAGATTGTGATGGATAAAAGACTCAAGCACTATCCACTGAGTTTACTAGCTTTCTATAGAGGTGCCTATCATTGAGCTTGCTAATTGCACTTAACAGGCTGATGGGCAAATCCTTCCTATCTCCTTTTTTGCAATTACTGGAGTCAATACAGTAGTAATTGGAATAATGAATCTATTCTGGTTTTCAGGCATCTGGAAAAAAGAGGCTATAAATGAAAACAGCAATATCACATGTCCTTCAGCATTTCTGCTACGATCAAGTTATTTTCAACTGCTTTACTATTTTTGAATTGTGAGATAAACTGGACGATCTCAAGAGACAATACTAGGGCAGAGGGTAGTGGCATTTTATTACATACTTCGACAAAATTCTCTGAAGAGAAAATAGCCTGATTGTGCTTGTAATAATATGTGGCTTTGCTTTATTATAAAATCCACTAAACCGCCCATAAACTTTGATTGAGTGCCTCTTCTCTGATGATGAGACATCCCTCTGCATCTTTCTCTAGGGTATAAAATGAATAATCTCATCCAAAAATATATATTTATTAGAAACCATAATATCAGGGCTGATGTTCTTTTATAATGTTCCAAAAATTGTCAATCTTTTCCTAATCTGTATTCTCATACTATTTTCTTTTTCGTAGAATGTATGGTGAAAATATAAAACTAGGGCTATTCCATCCATATTACATTTCTTATTACTATACACAGCCCCTTAACATAGTGCTTTTTAATAATTTGTGATAATACCACTCCTTTTTAAATATAATCTATTTTTTCTTGAAGAGTTATCTGCTATTGTTTGTCATGATGACTTTTCACACACACACACACACACACACAAAGTTTTCAGGGAATTCTGCACTCCACTTTACCTTTAATTCCTCTAGTAATTTAAAATTTTAAATTAGTAATTTAAAAACTCATTTTTCCCTCTCATCATTCAGCAGCTGAAGAATATTATTTTATATAAACATGCTAATCAGCCTTTCTCTTTCATAGTCTGATACATAAAATTCTACTTCTTTTATACAGAGATGGATTAATTTTCTCTATAGAATGAACAATAGCAATTTATCTGTGATATTATGGAAACATTATTTATCTTGGATGATTGTTTTCTTACAAATCAAAAGTCTCATAAATTTGCTTTGTGCTTATCATGCCTCCATAAGGATAAATGATTGCTGAATTCTCCCCATAGAATTTAGGGGAAGAAGATACATAAAAATCTGCAAGCTGAGCCTTTGGGTCAATAGAAACAAAAATGAGCTTGGCTTGAGCATTTGAACTTCTTCAAGTATATCAAGACTATTTTACCTCTTTGCTTTCAGATGATATGGTGTATTTGATTTTGATGTTGTCTATCCATGAGTAAAGTAATCTCTGGGGTTGTTAGAAAAAAATATTTTCTATAAAGATTTAACATTTTTGCACAAGCATTAATGTATGCCATTTCATTTAGTTTTTAAGGGCAAAATTTTATTTTGTTAGAGATGCTATTTTCTTTTAACATTCCAATTTACTGTAATTAGTATATCTTTATCAGTGTTGTGTCAATAAGGTGTTGCAAGCTGCCCTAGAATTGTTTAGCTTCCTCTTCTTCTGCATCTGTGGTTAGAGCATACCGTTGGATCACTCTAATATTGATTTGTTTAAACTGAGATCTGAGATCTTATTCAGTTTTTGAGGTTGTACCCAATATTCCTTAATAGTCTTTGTTCCACTTGACTATAATCCATTAAGAAGCCATATTACTTATTATATTTCTAATCACTGGAATTGAGATCATCTTTCAATCATATATCTCAACTATTCAAATTGAACTGAAAGATGATTTATAATATTATAGACTTTAAAAATTGAAACCAAAGATTCCACTCATGCATATGTCCAATTAGTTATTCTTAAAGGTTATGTTGTTATAAGAAACCTAAAGTGCAAATTGCTGATAAACTATTTTAATGCCAATGTGAAAAGTTGATTAATGGCTCATTTATAGTGCTGATAAATTCAATATACAGAAATTATGTGATTGTAAAAATAGAATTTTTAAAAAGTATTTGGCGAGATGGCAAATGATACAAATTTGATTAATAAAAACTTAAATAAATATCAATTTTTTAAAAAAGCTTTTAGACAAAACAATTTTTGTGCAAAAATTAATAATGGAATCAAAGTCAGGTATAGTACTGCAGTGAGAAAACTTGGCAATAAGTTAATTATTAGTGATGTTGTTACTTCTAACAAGAACAGATATTAATGTACAGTATCTTTTTCTACAACAGTCAATAGTTTTTAAAATTTATTTTATTGGGAGAGTTTGTGTTTAAATGCATTCAAATAACTAAATATTTTATTATGTTACTTTTTGAAAACAGAACAAGATAGATAGAATAGCCCATTTTTTTTTGCGTGGACAAAAAAAAAGTATGGAAAGAATGGAGCCCTGAAGCACCCTGTAAAGCAAAATTCAAGGGCAACCTTTCTCCACCACCAACATTGACTGGAACCAATTTTGAAGGATGAAGGAGATCCACTGCAATACTGTATCTCCTATTCCAAACCCCATGAGATGTTCCAGAAGGATGCCATGATCAATGGTACTGAAAACTACTGAGAGAACCACATGATGTATTTCCCCATCCCATGCTTACCATTGTTCATCAAGTATGATTGACTGTTTCAGGACTATGTTGTGCTCTGAATTCAGACTGAAAGAGGTCCAGATAATTAGTTTCTTCCAGGCCCCTTTGGAGTTACAAGATGACCACTTTCTCTGCAACCTTCTTTAAAATGACCAACTCTGTTGGATGCAGCAATGGCTTGTTAGGGAGAGGATGGACTCCAAGGACCCTACTTCCTCAGGACTATCAGTCTCAGAGTCATCTCAGATAATCAGGCAAAATCATACCACAATCAACTCCTTAGGACTTGCATAGCTGGAATCCAATGAAAAATTTATTAACCTGATATCAAGAATAATCCTCAGTAAGCCCTGAAAATGCTTACCTGGAAGGAACTGGGTCTCCCTGAAAAAGGTCTCTGGCCAGCAGAAGGAAGGTTGCAGGTTCAAAATCCAATAAATATAAGAATTGTATTCATTTTTGAATTATGATCTTTTTGGAGTAAGTAATTTTCCCCCTCTGCTTTTATTAATAACCACTGATTCTGTTTTTACTGTATCTTGTTCTAAATGAAAGTTGAAAATTACATCTAGATGTTTAATAAGCTTTTTCTTTTTCCTGCATTGATTAGATATGTTGGAGCTGTTTAATTAAAAAGTAGCTAGATTGTTATCAGATTCAAGATCTATTTTATCAATAATTTAGGCCCTTCTCCCACAGTGCAAAACAGGTCTTCAACCCCTGTCAGCTCTTAATGTTGTTCGGATATTCTTTTCATTTGGAGTTTGGGAAACAAAGTTCCTGCTGCTAGCAAATAACACTGTAGCCCCAGGGAGTTCGTTCATCTGGATCAATCTCTTTAGGGCTCAAGATACAGGATGTGTGATCCAGTAGAAAGAAAAGGGACAAGTAAATAAAATTTACACAGCACATTAAAAAAAAATTGCCCACTGAAATGTAAACCCTACAATATTTATAATATTGTTTGCTAAATAAAAATGTCTTACCTTCCTGCTTTTGGAGTATAGTTCTCCCTTCACAAAACACATTTGCAACATTTTCTTAAGCAAGGAGTCTTGAGCATTGTTCTAACACCTCCTGTCACATATTTTAAGTTCTCTGCAAAGCCTGTATTGCAAAGCAAATAAAGTATAAGACCAAAATAATCACAGGTTTTTACCATATCACATTTCACTACTTCTTTTGGAAGAAATCCTAACCTGATTTTAGTCTTAAAGTAATAAAAGAGAATAAAAGAGAAACATGGGGATCTCTCTTGTAAAAATACCATCATTGTTCTTGAAATAAAATAATAAAAATTTATTTAACATCTGATAATAAATACTTTCCCACAATTCCTAAAATCATTGAACTTGACTTCTGCACACATTGTTTCACTGACTGAAAGAATGGCAGAATAATGTTGTTTAACAAATTTAGGAAATGCTAGGAAGGAAAGGTTTGCTTGAACTTATGAAGTACAATGGGTGCAACTGAGAATGCCTGACGGCTGATCCTTCTCCCCTCTCCTTATGCAAAGTGTGAACTCTAGGTTGCCTTTCTCATGATGTCCTTACAGAATGAGCAGATTCAAACACTTAAAGCTGTGCCTAATGTTGTCTGATGGTATAAGGCTTTGTGGGGCATCACTGGCACTTTGAAATAGGGCCGGCAATCTACTTGGTAACCAGTGGTGTTAGGCTACTAAGGTGGGGTTATCCTGTCGGCAATCAAGCAGCCACAACTGGGACCATTCACAGAGACATACACCATTCTGCCTCACATAAACATAGGCACATGCAGATAGATGATTGCCTTTAGTATCCAAAATAGTCACTTTACTTCAAGCTATCCAAAAATAAATGGGCCAGTAAAAAGAAAGTTGAAGGGAAATGTTAAGTGGTCAGTTATCTTCTGAATTCTTAGAGATTATTTAATACTAAAATGATAGTTCATCTAAAATGCAAACCTCAGATCACAAAATGTGTTGCTATGCCCAAAACACATCAGAATTAGCAGGATCAAATAAGCTATTTTTATTTGAAGCAAAAATAATAAGGAAATCCCATCAAACAAAAAAGAATTGGAAAAAATGGCAAAAGAACTGAAGAGAGCTATTAAAAAATTCTATGTACACACTGTGGAACATATGGAAAAACATTCAGTACAGCAACAAAAATTAAATAAATATATTTGAAACAAGAAAATGAACAAAGAAGACTCTGGAACATTGGATGGCAATTATTAAAGGTTGGCTAAGGAAGGAAAAGGAAATTGGAGAAAAACTCAATTAATTCTTCTCATCTGTCTTTGTTGTGGTAGATGTAATGCAGATGCTGATGACTGAATTTGCCCTAGAATGACAAATGTAGCTCCTTGGAAGCAAAAGCTTAATTATGCATGCTGGTACAAAATCCCCTCCCCTTCAACTTTTCTAAGTTGGCAAAGCAGATTGTGTGGGTATGAGCTCACTGAAAATGTCAGGCCATGGGGGCAGTTCCTTTTAAAAAGGCAAAATCCTTACTAGGAATGGTTAGGAAGGAAACTGAAAATAAACCTCCCATAAATCTTTCGGGTAAATCTATAGTGCAACTGAAGCTGAAATGCTATGTGCATAGCCTAATCACTGTACCTCATAAAGGACATTGTAATGCGGGAAATGCTGCAAAAGTGCAACCAAAGTAATTAAACAGCCAAAGAGCTTCTCTATGAAAAAACAGTAAAAAAACTTCTTTAAAGTGAAGGTGAATAAAAGGAAGTGCAAAAAACCCATATAAATTTATGATGTAGAAAATATATGGATAAGCTTTTCTCACTGGAATGTTTTGCTTCTTTTGAAATGGAGATTTCGCTTTTTTTAAAAAAAAAGAGAGGAGTTTTTGGTACTTTCAATCCACTTGTCTTTCCAATGATAAATTTGAATTTTCAGAAAGATTGCTTTCCTTCAATGTCAACATGGACCCCAAAACTCTTCAGTTTTTGCTTCACTTGCCCTTTTCAAGTAAAATGACACAAAAGTTTACTTCTGACAATGACTCAGTGATCAACCTTTTTTATTCCCCCAGTACTTGCTTTTAAAAATATGTAAGAAAACTCTAACTATCTGAAATTAAAATTTATTTTAAGCTCCATTTTGTTAATTATATTTTAAATATGAAGTATTTCATTCTTCTATTCTCAATTCTGTCAGCCATGTTGATGATGCCCGTTGATGGCTACAAATATTTAAAATCAAGTGTTTATAATTCCAGTGGAGACATTTACGCAGAGAGCACAACATAGACATTAGGTATGGAATATTTCCACAACAGTTAACAGTTTGAGGGAATAATGAAACATTGTTTTAAAATGTTGTGAAAGAAAATATGGGCATTGCTCTAGTGTGATTTGTAAACAGCTGCAGAGGAAGCTTGCCATATGTCTGGGGAACCTCCTTATCTCATCTCTACAATTTTTTGGGAGCCATGTAGAAAGACAACTATTACTATACATTGCATATGGTCCTGCCAATGCTATCTTCTATATTCTGATTAGCCCTTTTAACTAGTACCAGTGGCAATGTTGAATTAGGAAAGGGAGATTCATATTCAAATCCACTCACAGCCATGAGAGTTTACTGGGAGACATAGGGCCAGCCACACTATCTCAGAGTGGAAGAAATTTCAGAATAGAATGCTATGTATACCACCTTGAACTCCTGGAGGGAAGGTGGAATATAAAACTTATAAATACTGTAGTAAACAAAATAATTCAGAGAATGCTCTTAAATGATTTATAAAGGTATTTCAACAGTCATGCTTCACAATAGCAAACTAGAGAAACTCTTGCCACCATCAAGGTTCACTCAATGAGACAAGGAGTAGCTACAAGGAGACGGAACATTTCCCTCTGGTACCCCTGGAGGAAAAGATTAAATGAATTAAAGTACAGGATCAAGAGGGAGAGTTAAGGAAACAAGGAAATAAAACATGGAATGAAAGAAATGCTCAGAGAAATGTGTGTTTTATAGGGAATGGTGTCTTACTGAACAGTGCAGGGTAAATTAGATCTCCAGCCACCTGAAGAGTCCAATGTCTTTTTAAATGTACTTGTTAAAATAAATGGAAAGCAGTAAGAAGAAGCATCCAAATGCTTCAGTCAAAGTCCTATTGCCCATCTGTTCCACTCACAGCCTCCCAGTAAATTACTAGCCTGTAGTTGCAGTAACAATATTGGATGATGACATGCAGAGCAAATCGGACTTCAGCAAGAGGTTCAACCAGTGGTGAAATCCAAATGTTTTACTACCGGTCCTGTGGGCGTGGCTTGGTGAACCTGGCAGGGAAGGATACTGCAAAATCCCCATTCCCTCCCCACTCCTGGGGGAAGGATATTGCAAAATCTCCATTCCCACCCCACTCTGGGGCCAGCCAGAGGTGGTATTTGCTGGTTCTCTGAACTACTCAAAATTTCCGCTACCGGTTCTCCGAATTGCTCAAAATTTCTACTACCTGTTCTCCAGAAGCTGTCAGAACCTGCTGGATTTCACCCTTGAGTTCAACTGATCTGCTGGAGTTGCTTCAATGGATCTAGCCCTACCTAAATGATTAGCAAATAAAAAATGGATAGATGTGGAAGGTGTAAAGGGCAGCATTTGGAAACACGAACAGTTTTAGAATTGAAACTGAACAGCCCTCCATTTATGTTAAGCTGACATCTTTTTTTTTTATCCTAAGCAAGAATTATGTGTGACTATATAGTATGTATGTATTCCCCAGGAGACTGGATTATCAAAACCCTAGCAAGGATCAAAAACTCCAAATTCTAGGTCATTGGACACTAAAGCAGACATTAGTGGGGAAAAGCAAAACAAGACATCAAGGAGCAGATATCTATCTGCCAACCCTAATAGAATAGAATAATGGACTAGAATTCTTTATTGGCCAAGTGTGATTGGACACACAAGGAATTTGCCTTGGTGCATACACTTTCAGTGTACATAAAAGAAAAGATACATTCGTCAAGAATCATAAGGTACGACTTCCGGTTGAGCCGCCGGCATCGCCAGACGCTTCTTTGCGAAGCACCAGCCCCAGACTCCGTAGAATCGCAAGAACAGCGAAAATCGGCTGTCTTGCAGTTTGGAATCCTTCCCCCCAGGAAGAAGGGGGGAAGGAGAGCAGACGGGTGGGGTAGAGCTCCCTAAGAGCACCAGATTTTGCTAATAATCTGGTGCTCGAAGATTAGAGCTCCCCGTGAAGCCTGTCAAAGCTCCAGACCTGGGATGCCTCTGACGGGGAAGTTTTTCCCTGTCAGAACTAGATGCCGCGGCCACCCCATTAAACAACTTTAAACAAATACTTCTTGAACCAAGTTGGCAGAGCACAAGTTGCACGAAGGAAATAGCAAGTATTTTTTTTCTTTTTTTTTAACTCCAGGGATTTACTTTCTTAAAAGATTTCTCCTAAGTGGAAAGTGAAAGCAAGATGGCGTTTGAGTTTCAACGGGGCGTGAAGAAGTGAAAGTTAAAAGCAATTATTGATAAGCCCCCGTTTGAAACGTAAAACTCCTTTTTGAAAAATGGATGAAATAAGAAAGGATGTAATAATAATAACTCAAGCAGCAATATAAATTAAAAAGTCTTTTTTTTTCCTTTTTTCTTCTTGAAATTCTTTTTTTTCTTTCTTCTTTTTTTTCCCGTCCTTCTGGAAGGGAAGGAAGAAGGGGGGCAAGATGGCTGGGCTTTTTGAAAACAAAGAAAGTAAAGGAGGGTTATTTAACCCTCAATGGTCTGACTTTGAGGAAGCTTTGAGCTCAATTACCTCTGCTTTATTGAAAAGAATTGATACTATATTTCAAGCTTCTCAAGCTGGAAACAATGAAATACATGGAAATACTGAGTTGCAATCTAGCAGTGGGGGATTGAATGAAGAGCTGGGAGAGGAAAAAAAACAACAACAGACCATAGCAGATTTTACAGAAGAGAGAAAGATGAAGGCTGAGCAGGAGCAAGAAACTCTGGAAGTTGATGAAATTTTGGCTATACGAACTTTTTTTTATAAAATTCAATCTGTACTTAAAGAGCTGTTTCCAGAAGAAGCTACATTCCTGCAAAAAGTTTATAATATCCAATCCCAAAAACCGCAAAATTTTACTGGAGTTAAAAAAGGCAGAGGGATCAAAGTTAAGAAGAAAGTTCGTAAAAAGGAAAAGAAGAAAGCCTGGAGAAATGGAAAATAACCCTGCTTGACGAGATGATGGTCCTTAAAAAGTATTGTTTAAATGTTTAAAGATTTTGAATTTTGGGGAAAAAAAAAAAGTAGACAGCAGTTTAATGCCAGTTAACCAAGTGATGAACGATGAGGAGGCAATCTATAGCTGTATTGGAATATTTTGAGAAGAATAAACAGATCACAGCAATGCTGGTGTGTTGGGCTCTGAAATATGCCCTGACTTGAAGGATTTGGAATATTTTATTAAGGACTGTGATAAATCTGGATCTAACTGTAAACGTAGAAGTTTTATTGAATATACTAAACTGGAGCTTCCTGTTTGATGGTAATAAATATAAGGCAAAAGGACTATGGATCTAGAGCAATTGCAGCTGATCTGGTGGTTTCCTTAATACATCTGATGAATCTACTAATCTAATTTTTGACTGGATTTGATGGATATTATTACAAATATAATTATAAAGTCACTCGGGGTTTTTTTTTTATAAAGAAGCAATTTACTATTTAGGTGGGTAGACGTAAATGATGAAGATATTCTATACGCTGTTGGAAGATGTGAAGACAAGAAGATTAGCAACTGGTTTAATCTAGTATGAAGAATTTAAATGTTTGATATAGTTATTAAATGATGTTTTATCGGTATTGATAAATTTATAAGAGGTTTGACTGTTATATTCCTTTTTTGACTAAAAATTTTATTATTATTGTTTTTTTTATTAAGTGTTTTAACTATAACTGGACCTTGATGGTTTAAAAATGGAGGACGGAAGACTTTATATAGTATTTTATTTTAAATTTGGGGGGTTTTTTTGATTGAGGGTTTCTTTATTTTTCTTTGTTGTTGGGTTTTTTTTCTCTGTTTTAAATGAAAGAAGTTATAAAATATCTTGTTAGATCGTATAGACTTAATAATTTGCTAAGTATTAATTAGTTATATTGAGTAATGATAGGTGTGATTACGTAATACTTAATTGTTTTATTAACTGCTGTAACTATAAATGGAGACATGGAGATTAGTTCTGTTGAATTAGATGGAATAAGAAGAAAGAAGACTTGCTTTCCTTTTATCTACTTGTTTAATGATTAGGATTATGATAAGTGTGAAATGGAGTTTAACTTAGAGAATTTGAGCTGTATTTTATCTTGTACTTGTATTTGCTCTGGGAAGTCGGGGGGGTGGTTGGGGAGGGGGGAGAAAATGTATGTAAAATTTTTTAAAACTTTTTCAATAAAAAGAATCATAAGGTACAACACTTAATTATAGTCATAGGGAAACAGTCAATATAAATCTTAAGGATACCAGCAACAAGGTTACAGTCATACCAGCATAAGTGGGAGGAGATGGGTGATAGGAACGATGAGATGATAATCTGAATTTGTTTGCAAATAAAGCTACTTCTTCATTGTATTTATAATTTCTAGCTGTAGAAACTTCTACCTGAAATATTGAGCTTAACCTTTAACCTTAAAGGTTAAATCCCTTAAATAGCACTGAGTATGTTCTGGTATAAAGGTCTATGTATCTTGTGTTTGAAGATCATTCTTTTGTTAATCATGCCTTGTTTCCTTCTTCGAACAGCACAAAAGAAACTAGATGCCAGACCCATCTTTATCTCTGCCCTGGTGGTGTCTGTTCAATGTATTTTATTTCCCTGATATTCTAAGGGAAAAGGAACCAAATACAACCAGCTAGCAGATAAAATTTCAACCACAAAACTCCATACCACTCCAGGAGAAGCAGCTGTACGTTGATTGTTAATATTTCTGTATCTTGAGTTTGCAGGAAGAGAAACCCAGAGAGGAAGTAACTTGCCAGTTGTTTCCTATTGAACATAACTTTAGGGAAAAAGTTCTTCCCTTAGATTTTTTAAAAAAAGAGAATAATGATCCCAAAACAAATACTAGCTGGCAAGAGTCTTGCAAATGAATTTTAGTCTACTGATGGTGGTTGATGTTTTGTGGCTTCTAGAAATGTATCTTTTTCTCTCTCAAGGCACATATGTCAGGGGTAGCAAATGCTTCCCTGTTGCCAGAATTAATTTTCCTGCCTTTTAATCCAAAGAGTGGATTGTAAAACCAATTGATTTATCCCTTTACTCATACCTGGTTGGAATCCAGGGTTTCTCTGCTCTTTTGTACAACTGCCCCAGTTTTTACTGAATTCTTTTTGGAGCCAGGGAGTGATAGCAAGAGGGAATGTCACATCTGTAAACTCCATACTAGGAAACATAGGAAGCAATGGAAGAAAGGATTTGTTTGAGAGGAAGCGGGAACTGGACAGCATGCTCTCAACAAGCCTTTTTTGCTGCCACCAATTCACTTACCTCACTTGTTATAGAAAACAGGAGAAAGAAAATGAGAGGAGAGGACCAAGAACCATACTAGCTGCTATATACGTGTCTTTTCCTAACTATTATTTTAACTTACCTGTTTAGATACCCTCATCCACTCAATGTCAAGTATTTGAGATTTGCTATGAAAGAGAAAGAATCTTCCAGCAAATTTTCTGAATAGATACACTTTATCTAGAGTCCAAGCTCAGTTTACCTGAGCAGACTTCAAGAAAGAGTTCTTTCTGCTTATATAAATATCATTATGGAGGCCAAGAACATCTTCTTTCCCACCAAAGAGCTCCTCGGAGAACAAAAGGATTGGACTAAATATCCAGCTGTATTTGGTATTTGGTATAAGGATATTCTAAAAACTTTTAAGAAAGCTGAGGCTGCAGAGCAATTTCTCTCTGGCATAGATCCAGTTCTATCTGAAAAATTAGGAAAGTGCAGAAATATATATTGCAGCACAGGGGAGATGTAGCGTTCAATTTTAATTAAATAACTGGCAGGAGGTTTTGGAAAGAACACAGCTCTGCTCACAGTTATCCAATTGGAACAAAAGCATTTTAATGAGGGGGATAAATTTTAGATTTCTTGATCTTTGCTTCACATATCCTGAGTGTTGTTAGCATATTGCATATGCCTCTTAGTTGATGGGATATTGGCAACAATATGTTGCTTTGCAAAGAAGGCTCTAGAGTAGGTATTCTAGCTTTCATAGAATAATCTGAAAACACTTGAGCTTTAGTTATACTTGTGACATACTTTAGAAAATATGTCAAACCTGAACAGCGCCATCCTTACCCTTAGCAGAGTATTCTGTTTAGGACATGTATAAGAAGATCCATGCTAGTTTATGATAGCCCACAAAATCTTATTTTCTTCTATGTAACGTAAAATATTATGTATGTCCTTCTGCTTTTCCCTCATGTTACATAAATTAACCAATCAAGAAAAAAACGTGTATTACTGAATCTGAGGTAGGATTAACAGATCTGAATGAAGGTGACTTGATCCTGTAGAGTGAAACTGATGAATATACACTTTGTGGAAAAAGAAAAGTAGGTTTCATTATGAATAAAAGGGCCAGAATGAATGGTGGAACTGATTTACAAATTGGTGTCATCTAGGCTGTTTGGATATATATAAGAGTTGGAATTCATGGTTATGCTCCAGTGAATGGTGAAAATGGAAGAACCAAATATGTATTTTGGGAAGATTTGTGCAACATTCTGAATGAATGTGGTGTGTGTGTGTGTGTGTGTGTGTGTGTTATTTTGTTAGCTAACAGATGGATTGATGAGAACAGGATTGAAGAGAAAGTGATTGGTACAATTAAAGACCTAAGAACGAATGAAAATGGTGACAAGGGATCATCTACACACAAAAATGATTTGTTTAGAATACAGTATTTAAATATGAACCCATTTCTGCTTTCATGTGAAAAACAAATAAAGAAACTTTAATGTATGGTCAATTTTGTAAGACAATGCCTCCAGTGTTGTTAGTTGCAAATGGAAGACAAGACTGATCGGCTAAAAGTTCTGATGTTTTCTTTAGATCTGTTATTTCATTTTAGTTGGTGGGAAGTTACTGTTAGGGAAAGGTTGTATTGCTACCTTCATAAAGGGAAAGCCTGTAGTAATCACTTTAAGCTACGTTCCATGATTGAATTTGTGATTTTTGAGTCCCTCCAATTTAAATTCACCACCAAATACAGGTATCTTATTGTGATGATTGTGTTGACATGTTTACTGTACATTACTGAGGCAAAAAAATTAAATAAATAAAGTTGGTGAACTGGAAAGTACTAATTTGGGTGAAAGTGACCATCAAGAGGTTTGGGCAAGAGACTGGCCAAACTTTTTTTGTATTGAATTAAAGCAACTTAAAGTTTTATTCCAATGATTCAATATGATCGATCGATCGATCTATCTATCTATCTATTATATCTGAATAATATTATAAATTCAATAATTCAATTTAGGTCAGGATTTGGTGGAAAATAATTTAATTTTTTTTTCAACTTTGTGGTTTTTCAGTCTGTTATTCTGCTGCCCTCTGCTGAGCAAATGATATAATCATATTCATTTAATTTTTTAAAATCATCTGCTGAACAAATAATGTAATTAAGTATTTCCAAATCTTTCCTAACGATTTCATTTCTCCTTCTTTTTAAGAAATTGTAAGAAATTTGTATTACTCTGTCCACAAAAGCTGTGGGTTTTTTTGGGGGGGGGGGGCCTGAATGGCATCACAAATTTTGGTTGAATATAATCTATTTTATGAGATGCTTTACAGGTCATAGTATATGTTTTAATCTGTAAATCTGAAAACCAAAAAAGCTTCAAAACTCCATTCTTTTTTATTTATTATAACATCTCACCATTCCTTAAATTGTATATGTTACCCTAAATTTATTATGAGAGCAAACTTTTAGGTCTCAAAAGCAGAGAAATGTCTAAGACTTTCATTTAGTTTTACTGAAACTCAGTAAATAGGAAATAAATATTTAGATAGCTGTATATCTCAGCTTGGAGAAAATTAGATTTTGTAGATATCTTTTTGGTTTCCAAGAGCATTTATTTGTCCAATTTCTGTCACATTGGGGCAGCTCATTAACTTCAGCCTGAAACTCTATTCCCCTCATTATTTGAGTGACCAGTTGTTTGGCTTGATAATATCCTAAAAAAACCTTTAGGAATGGCACAGGAAGGCCATATAAGGCCAAATTCTTCTCCACAGCCTGTTTCCAGGGAGAATTTTCTATTAAAACTAAAAGGGTCAGTCCAACTGGGAAGATTTTCAGGCAGTAGTTTGTAATCCTCTTCCCAGTCCTTAGCCATATTGGAGGCATTCTTGTGTCAAGCCTTAACTGGGCATTTGCTGTTCCATTGGGAGCAGCAAAGTTTGATCTGAAAAATGTTTTTTTACTGTTTCTAGTGCATTCGTCTTCATGCAAATTCCTACTTGTGCCCCATAAAGAATTTGGGCCAGTAGAATGGCCTCAAAAAGTTTTAATACCACTGGGATTAATTGTCCTCTGCTTATATAAAGGAAGCAATTAATAGCACTTGCAGTTCTAAGAGCTAGGTGTACTATATTATTCTGGTGCATTTTCCAGGTGCCTTTTAGAATAGAATACCATCCCAAGGTATTTAAATGCAGTAGTCTGCTCTAATTTGTGCCTTTCTACTCTTCAGGACAGTTGAGTAGCTCTTTTAACAAAGACCAGAATTTTAGATTTATCAAAAGAACCAGGTGGTTTTCTCTGCAGTATCAAAATATGTTGCTGCTATTGCTTTTTTCAGCCATACGGGGATTTATGAAATTATGGCATCTGTGTAAAAGATTATAGGGAGTTTGCACTCTGCTAGTGAATGGAAATCCATTTTATGAACTAATTTTGCAACTGCATGTAATTTTAGGGACTCTAACAGATAATGGATATAAAATCCATCTTAGTGACCTTGTCAACTTTTAAATAGAGCTGAATTAATCATATCCAACTTAACTTAAAAGACCATGTTGAATTGTTTCAACTTCCTCACTATTCTTTGAGGAGTTGATGCATTATTTTACCTTCCCTCTAAAATTACTGAGGAAAAAACATTGAAACAGGCTGTGGTGAATGCCCAAAGAAATTTGGAATAAATAAGTGTAGATATTCTGCAGGCAAGTATCTTAGGGGATTTGGGATTTGTTAAGAACCAGTAAAACCTTGTCTGTCTTAGCTCATTTTGGATTTTCATATCCTCAATCCACTGCAACTTCTAGATGGCCTAACAAAAGTACTTATAATTATATGAGGGCCACAACATCCGATAGAGACATAAGCAGCCATTGTTCAATCAAGTGGGTGTATGCTTTATTGCAGTGGTGAAATCCAAATTTTTTACTACCAGTTCTGTGGGTGTGGCTTGGTGGGTGTGGTGTGGTGTGGCTTGGTAGGCATGGCTTGGTGGGCATGGCAGGGGAAGGATACTGCAAATCTCCATTCCCACCCTAGTCCAGGGGAAGGATACTGCAAAATCTCCATTCCCACCCCACTCTGGGGCCAGCCAGAGATGGTATTTGCCAGTTCTCCGAATTACTCAAAATTTCCACTACCGGTTCTCCAGAACCTGTCAGAACCTGATGAATTTCACCCCTGCCTTAGAAGTCTTTTAGTCTAAACCCCCACTCAAGCAGGAGACCCTATACCCGTGATGGCGAACCTATGGCATGGGTGTCACAGGTGGCACGCGGAGCCATATCGGTGGGCACGCGAGCTCAGCTCTGGCATGCATGCGTGCGCCAGCCAGCTGATTTTCAGGCCTTCTGGGCCCACCAGAAGTCAGGATTTCCAGCTCCAGAGGGCCTCGGAGGGGGGTGGGGAAGGCTGTTTTTGCCCTCCCCAGGCTCCTAGAAAGGCTCTGGAATCTGGGGAGAGCAAAAAACGGGCCTATGGGCCCACCGTGCCATCGCGTGCCGAAAGCGGGGGGAGCACGGGGGGGCGGGGCGGATAGAATTATGGATGTGGGCACGTGTGAGTGTGACCCCACCACGCTCCCCCCGCTTTTGGCACGCAATGGCAAAAAGGTTAGCCATCACTGCCCTATACTAAATGGCTGTCCAATCTCTTCAGTGATGGAGAATCCACAAATTCTAAAGAATAGGGTTTGAGACACAACAGGGGACTTAAAATAATATGTTCTGGAGAAAATTGGTCTTAACCATTTTTAAGGGACCAAAGGAGTTACATGGGCCTAAATTGGGCACCATGTAGCAGTTGAAGTAAAACTACTCCTTTTACAACAATACAATAAGAACATATTAACAATTTATTATTTTTACTCATAGATTTCAGACTCATAAATTATTGGTTGGCAGTTCCAAGTCCTTATTTATTTAAAGGATGTATTATTTCCCAAATATGTATTACTATTAAAATTTAAGACAGGATATTTGGTAGGATTAAAGGAAGGAAAGAAGGAATAGTACAACAGCTATACTTGTGAATTGTTTTTTGATCCCAAACTCAGCCTACTCAATTTTCTTTGTGCTTATGAGAAACATCCTTGAGACATTTAAAAGTTTATCAACCAATTTGCAACCCACAAAAAGAATGTTTGCTGGCAGTAGCTATGTTGCTGATTTCATTAGAGCACTGTAGCGCAAACATTTTACAATGCTGGAGCAATAAATTCAGAAATGCAAGGACTATCCAATTAGATAGATACCTCTCCCTATTTATTTTATTTATTTATTTTTATTTAATTTATATACTGCCCTACTCCTGAAGGACTCAGGGCGGTGAACAGCCACAAGATAAAAATACATCATACAAAAGTTAAAAACCATTTAAAAGTACATTAAATAATTTTGGCCCCAAAAAACGAATTTAAAAACACCCAATTTGTATAAAACTTAAAAACAAATTAAAAGGGAGAGATTTTAAGGATTTTTTAAAGATTTCATCTTTAAAAACATGGGAGTTCACTTTTTTTGATAAATAAGACAATGATTTGTATAAATCCCTTCCAATCCACTTCATAATCTTTACTTGCTGTTACAAAAGGGTTTCACCAGGGGTTGCTGTGCCCCTTTGTCAGCCAATTTAGCAGCAGAGACCAACACTCATCCTGCTTTGAGGTTCCCATGGATGCTGGCTGCTAGGGTTGGGTCACATCTGGCAGACACAGGAAACTGAGTTTTTCTTGCAGATGTTCCTGGTGTTGGCAGAACATGACAGGGAGGCTGTAACTTAAACACCAGTCCTTGTGGTTCTATGACATAGGGAAGATGTCTGTGGCTAGTGGGAGATCACATTGGAAGGTGTTTTACTTGGCTGATCTATCTCCTTCATGTCCTGTTCTCATGACTATGTGTTGCTATCCCAGTTTATACACTTCCCACCCCTTATGCTACATCAGAGTAGTTGTGATTACAGGACTGAAGCATGAATCAAGAGACGTGAAATATCATCCTCCTTTTGATACAGAAAGTGAAAGGGTGATGTTGAACCATTCATTCTCACCTGGCCTGATATTAGTGTGCTTCTGTAGGGGCAAAACAAAGAGGGGGAGGACAGGAGAAGTATTTAATGCCAGCTAGAGGCAAGGATTGAAAGGCAAGAAATTGGGCAAGCAAGTTAAAAAGCTGTTGTATGAAAGTGTGTGATGCATACTCTGAAAGCATGAAATACAATTCATCTCAGTGCAGAGTGCATTTCTGTCAGGAAAGTAATTTTGGATTGTACATATAAACTGTTTGCACTCCAGGCAATTCCTGATGGTTAATATATCTGGGTTTTGGTAGCTTGTAGTACTGTAATCAAACAAAGTGTATAAAGCAACCCAGATAAAATTCTATACTCTGACAATCTGTTCTGTTGACCCACCTGGAAAGTACAGTGAAGCAGTTATTTTATGTCATGAATTGCATGAGTGCATTTTGAAAATAGCCAAATAGGTTCTAGGGGTGGACAAAGGGAGTGCCACTCTTCCCCACTTAGATGCAGCTATGTGTGAGAGGTATATATTTGGTCAGAAAACAATACATTGCTGGTTGCATGACCACCTCTCTGCATGAACCTACCAGTAGTGCATATGAGCAATGACTGCTCAAAGAAAAATAGCAGGTGTCACCACTCTCAACTCACCGCTCAGGATCAAAACAGGCAGGATAAGAAGCTCACCCATAAACTTTTATTGCATTCTGGGATCAGACCCATGCAGATACAGAACACCATCAGTTCACCAGTGGCAGTCTGTAGTATTGGAGATTAGGTTTAAAAAGGACCCATAAGTTTATCACAAGCTAAGATCTGCACAATGCATAAGGAGTAAACATTGGCAGTATTATTATGCTCACAAATGTATCCAGGACAGGAGTGTTTATATATATATATATATATATATATATATATATATATATATATATGCGCCGCCCTTCTCCGGAGACTCAGGGCGGCTTACAATGTGTTAAGCAATAGCCTTCATACTTTTTGTATATTTATACAAAGTCAGCTTATTGCCCCCACAAACCGGGTCCTCATTTTACCCACCTTAGAAAGGATGGAAGGCTGAGTCAACGTTGAGCCTGGTGAGATTAGAACTCGCAGTAATTGCAGGCAGCTGGATGTTAAATGCTGCCTTAATAGGAGGCATTAGCCTGCTACACCACTCAGGCTCCTGCTCCTGCTCTTCCTCAAGGAGAGATACTTTCATCATGGCATTGGACCAGGCAGAAGTTAGAGGAACAGACAAAGCATTTGTCTACATTACTGCCTGCAGTTTCCCATATTGAAAGCTATGCACTTCTGTCATCAAAATGCTTCAGAATTCACCATCTCTGTCTTTTCCTGCCATGCAATGCAAGGTGCCTTTAAGCCTCTTTGTTCCTTCGTTCCCTTCCTCCCACTTTTCCTCATGTAATTCTTTTTTCATCTCACACATAAACAATCTTGCAGCAATGTCTGGTTGGCAAAGTTGTGTAGAAAGGAGTGGCAGTAGGTCTACACTGAGAGAAGAGTCTTTTATTCACCATACAGAAGAGAAACAAATTATATTGCGGAAGGAGATTGTTGCTGAAAATGCCAACACTGCCACTGTTTGCAGCAGCCGAAGTATAAGGTTTTTAAACAGGCACAGATTTGGACCTATGCATCGCTACCAATAAAGTCATATAATTGCTCAACTATCACCCATGGAACATAGCAGCCCCGAGTGCACAAGGTGAATATTTCTACTGTTGCCATTTAAAATATGTTGTTGCCTATCAAAAATAAAGGGTGGGGGAGACGACACATGGCAACAGCTGCACTATCTCCAGCACTGTCTCATTGTTATCCCAGCAGGTCCACTTTGACAAATAACTTTTCAATTCACTGAAGATTCTTCTTGGATGAGAAGCAAAATGTCTTCAAGAGAAAAAACAAAGGAAATCCAGTTGCCTTTTGAAAAAGCATCTTTTGGACAACCATGACATAGATGACCGAGAATCTCCAGAGACATCTAAAGGTTTGGGTGACCAACAACCATTGTCTCTTGATGTAGATATGAATTTGCATGATCCAATGCTCTTGTTGCCTTTGTTCAGGAAAAGATGCACATCACACACAAGCATAGGGTGAAAAATAAGGAAAAAGGAAAGCAGGAAGAGAGCTTGGCTGCATAATTTTCCCAATCATATAACTCAGTGAAATAGCCATTTGCATGGAATTTCCTCTTCTAGATCTCCTCTCAGGAGAGGAGAGTTCGATGAGGAACTTAGCAGTTCAATTGTCTATGTGAGACTGAGGAATATGTTTGAAGAAAACCCCACTTTTGCTGTGGAAGACAAGAACCATTCTCAAGGATGCCTCTATTGTAGGCTAACACTGGGGTAAGTTTTGCAGACCTCTGTTCTTGAAATGGAAGATGAATTATGGCATCGTGAGGTAATTGTATGGATTAGTCTTCTCTCAAGTGAGATTAGAAGAGCTTTGTGACTGTTTACATCTAAATTTTTCATCTTTAGGCCCTGCTTCACTGTTCAGCTCTATTACATTATACATATTTCTGTGATTTCCTCACCTCAGAGGTAGAACTTCCATTTTCTTTTCACCCCAACATCTCCACTATTGATGGGTTATCAAAATGCCTACTTTTATTATAGTTGTACTTTCTGTAGTATACAAAATAATGTTTTTTTATAGTAAATTTCTCTTTTATATGCCAGCTTTTTTTCTAGCCAGTTTTATATATTTAGTGAATTTGCAATAATGGCGAATATCTGTAGGATGAGGGTGAAGGAATTTACTGGATTCATATCCTACTCTAAGCTCCTTAACTTTTTTCTAGGATATAGCAAATCGTATTTCATCTGAAATTCACAACATGAATGTACATTGACAGCATCTATTGGCAGTGCTAGAGGTCCGTGCGTCACTATCACTCAGCATCTTTGGAAGATACATACCTGAATTGCAGAGGTTGCTGTTCTGTTGATGGCAACAGAACAGAACAACCTTGCCCATTCCTCCTAACCCTAAGGCTTTAGCCAGCCTTTTCCACACTAAAGCCAAATTTATCAAAAGGTGTAGTTTTAATGATGGTGAGTAAACAGGGTAGGCTAACTGGAAAGCAGCTGCTAGTGGGGAAATCCTTTGTTTTATCTAACTTCCTCAGGCAAGAACATAAAATTCTTCAAAAAAATAAAATAAAAACCAAGCATTTCTGCCTAAACGAATCTTTGAGCAACCAGTAAAATCCTGGTGCTACTTCATTTAGGACACATTTAAATCAAGGAGGGATTTGATAAGTTGTGTTGGTGAAAGGGGCAGATGTGTAACCCACATCTGAGAACAAGTTTGGAAGCTTTGGACAAATAGAGATGCGGCTGATCAGTGCTTGGAATAGTTTCCCATTTTTTTACATTACTTCTGTCATCTCAGCAGCGAGACTGAAAGGCAACCTCTTCTCCCAACATCTACTCTGGTTGAATTTCTGGCTCCCATCTCTGTTTCGGATCATGCTGCAAGTCAAGGCAGCGCAGCAGCTTCTAACCAAACGAAAACCACTGGAGACGCCAGGACTTCCTGAGTTTCGGAGCCATGCTTGCGTCTCGCTCCCGGCTTCCTGGGCCCGTTGCCTGGGCCCGTTGCAGGAGCCCCCCTCGCCTTGAGGAGGGGGCGCGGCGCGGCGGCCGCATCCCAGGCAACGTGTAGCGCTTGGAGGGCGTAGCCAGTCTCCGTGTGGATGGAGGAGGGCTGTACCGAAAACCCACCACCACTTTTTCTTCAGGGCTGCCCCCTCCCTCCTTTGTTCTCTCGGCCCCGCCCCTCCCTCAAATTAGCTTGGCCATTGGCTCATGCAGCTTTCACTCGGGGTGGGGGGACCCGCTTGGTCCCGCTCCCCGACCCTGGTGAGATTGCCGAGGCGGGGAGCCCCGGCGCTGCCTTTATTCCATTTTGCCTCGTCCCGGGCTACGGCAGCGGCGCGAGACAGGCACCAGGTAAGGGCTTGCGCGCTCCGACCTCAGCGCGTCCGCTCCCTCAAGGCCGAGCAAGGAAGGAAGGAGGGAGGGAGCTGCTGCCCGGCAGCCTTCCAGCCCGGAGACAAAAGGCGGCCTCTGACGGCCGCGGCCGGGTGCCTTATTTCTGAATGCCCTGACGAGACCCCGAGGTCGAAGGCTGCCTGCTTGTGGCGCTGAGTCTCTGGGATGTGGGCCGAAAGCAAGATGGGGGTCTGCCCAAAATCTTGCCTTTCGGCCTGCGAGGGAGATTGCATCATGTAACCGTTCCAGACTGGGTGCGGAAGGCTCTTTGCTAAATTCTCCAGGCCCAAGAAAGCCTCCCGCCTCTTGCCCTGGTAGGTTGGATTGGCTGGCGGGGGATTTGGAAGGCTGACCGACCGAGGAAATACGAAATAGTCCTTGGAGCGGAACTTCCGAGCGGCCGGGAAGAGGGTGCTTTGAAGCGGGAGAGGTTTAGGGAGAAACTGTTTGCAAGCACCGGTCTCCAGACTTCAGTAGGATGGTACCGATGCTCCGGCTTTGTGTTGAGTGTCTGGGATACGTTGCACAAATCTGTGCGTTACACGCTTGTACAGTAATGTAGCATAGTCAGATTCATAATTAAGAGCCGCAAAATATAGGTCTCCTTGGTCTGTTTACAGCAAATGTTGAATAGAGAAAACAATCGCTTGCTGTTAATTACATTGGTAGACGTGGAAAGGGGCGTATTTATGCAACTTTAGTCAAAAATAGATGTAAGCCAAACAGTCCTGTGTATGTTTGAAATAAGTAAGAATTCAGCATACTGGAAAAAGAAATACTGTTAACCTCTTTTAAAAACTGGTTGAAAACCTTTACAATTATTTTAATTAATGTACGGTACTTTCAAAGAATTGCTAGTTTATGATAAAGACTGCCATGTATTGTTGTGGTTTTTGCGCTAATAAAAAATAATAGCCTTCATACTGTAGTTTGGTAAAATTAATTGAGGTCAATTGAGGTTAATCTTTTCTGGGAAAATTTATTTTAATCTTTGGCTTTAATGTGATATGCTATATTAACATTTTGTAAAAATTAGTTGAAGAACAAAGTAGCAGCACTAGGCTAATGAATAAATGTAATATAATCAGGTGCAGGAATGGACCCGATCAAAGTAGGCAGATATATAGGAAACATTCCACATCTGTAGACTAAAAAGCTAGAAAATGGCAACAAAAGGTATGTGTTTTTTAGTGTGTAAAGTACCTGCAATATCTGAGATTACTGTAACAGAATAAAAATTTAGTAGGATTTCCTGTTCCTCAAATTCCATTCAATTTGTATTGGTTCCCAACTAAAGGGAATAATTTCAACTTCCAGGGAACAAATGAATTTCCATTTCAAAAGGCAATAATAAACGGAATAATTCAAGATAACATTGCTAGTAAAAGCAATTGTATAAAAATATTACAGTGAATAAAACTTCAAATGAAGAGAGAAGCCTAATAAGTAGAAACCCATTACATTCATTTCACTTACATGATCTGTGCTAAAAATTCAGTAATTGATTCCAATTTTCACACATGATATCTTTGAAGCTGAACTGTCTTTATTACAGGTAGTCCTCAACTTTCAACCATTTGTTTAGTAACCCTTGAAGTTACAAGGGTTGCTGAAGTTACAGTGCATGAGCTGCACTGGCTTCCTGTGGTCTTCCGGGTGCGCTTCAAGGTGTTGGTAACCACCTTTAAAGCGCTCCATGGCTTAGGGCCGGGGTACCTGCGAGACCGCCTTCTGCTGCCAATAGCCTCCCACTGGCCGGTTCGCTCGCACAGAGAGGGCCTCCTCAGGGTGCCGTCGGCCAGACAATGTCGGCTGGCGACCCCCAGGGGGAGAGCCTTCTCTGTGGCAGCGCCTGCCCTCTGGAACGACCTACCCCCTGAGATACGCACGATATCAGACCTCCGGACTTTTTATCAGGCCCTGAAAACGCACTTATTCCATCTAGCAGGGCTGGCTTGATCCCGTCCTCCCAGTTTTAATTGAATTCGGTTTTAATTGAGTTGTTTTTAAATTGCTGGGCCAAAATTGTTTAATGTCTTTTAAATTGTTTTTAAATTTTGTATGTTATGTTTTTATCTCAGTTGTGCACCGCCCTGAGTCCCGCAGGAGAAGGGCGGTATAAAAATTTAATTAATAATAATAATAATAATAATAATAATAATAATAATAATAATACAAAAGCACTGAAAAAAGTGACTTATGACTGGTCCTCAAACTTAAAACTTTCACGGCATCCCCACTGTCAGCAGAGCAAAATTTGGGCACTTTGGAACCTGCATCTATTTAAAATGATTGCAGTGTCCCCGGATCAGGTGATCACCATTTGTGACCTTCCCAGCTGGCTGCAGTGATTCG
The DNA here is from genome assembly GCA_012654045.1 of Ptyas mucosa. Taxonomy (NCBI): domain Eukaryota; kingdom Metazoa; phylum Chordata; class Lepidosauria; order Squamata; family Colubridae; genus Ptyas; species Ptyas mucosa. Next base: position 9,592,480 of record WNWU01000057.1, read on the forward strand.
CTTAACAATCAAGGCAAAAGGGTCATAAAATTGGGTGCAACTCGTTTAACAACCATCTTGCTTAGCAATGGAAATTCTGTTCCCAGTTGGAGTCATAAGTTGAGGGTTACCTATATAGACTTTAACCTCCATTACAAATAAAAGGAAAATAAATTGCTATAGAAAATCCATTATCCAAAAAATTACCATGCAACAGTAGAACAAGCAAGCTTGGTCAAACTTTGCACATTTGTATGGCTTAATAAAGGTATTTTGAAACCCAGAATGTGAGTGAAGAGTTAACATCCCTTAAAAAATAAAGAACATAAAATGTACCTGTATTGCCCTCGAATCTGGAAACAATTGTGTAGAGCAAATAAGAGAAATAATTGTAAATTAGGATACTATTTAAGGATCATGTAGGAATACATGGGCAAGAGTTTCTATCTACCAAGAACCTGATTTTTTTCCTCTTTTAAATATTCATCAATTTTTTCTACTTTTAACCAAACTGGTCAGATTAGATTCTTTTTAGTCAAGCAAATGTAAATCAATAGTCAGCTTAATGTTATAAGATGCTATGATGTTACATTCATTTGTACCTGAAGAGTATTCTTGCTGTAGCAGGTTGAATACATATAGGTACTCCCTGGGTTACAGTGGCAATTGGGATTGGAATTACTCTGAATTACTCTTATTAAGTGATGCACTGATAATGCCACATCAAATGGCCATTTTGATTAGCAACAATAATCCCAGCAGCCCTGATTACCATTGTTAAGGATTGTTTAGATTGTTAAATGAGAATTTTGTGATCCTGACTTCCTGTTGCTTCCACATTGACATTGTTTGTGGGAAGCTGGCATGGAATATTGGAAAGTGTGATCACATAACTGCAATTTGCTGCAATCTCATAATTGCAAGTCAAGCACTCCAATTATAGTTATGCGATCACTTCTCTGTTTCTTTATCTTGATCTCCATACTTTTCTGATATTCACAGTTTACATATTTTTTGTTAGAAATGAGTGAATCAAATATGAGTAGATTTATCTTTCCTTTGCTGTTACTTACCAGTGTGCCAGCCATCTTCACTGAACAGCTGGTATACTGATTCTTTTCTTTTCCTCTTCTTTTGAACAAAACTAAATATTTAATATTTCATATTTGTATCATCCTTCAAGTCTCAGTTTGAATTTTTCCTTTTCTGACCCAAGCTCTGTAGTGTCAAGCTACCAGTCTGTAGTCTTCCTTTATTAACCTGACAATCTAGATCCCTGTATAGTCTCACTTGCAGATAATTCTGAAATCATGGGCACCAATGATGGTATTGTAGATAGCACAGATGGACCAAATCAACATTTTGATTTGTAAATTCTTGTAAATAAAACAGTCCAAAAAAGGGTTAAAGTATTAACTGCTTGATTGAGTATTGCTGAGTTTATGCATTTAAAAAGTGAGGATTCAATGAATATCTACCTTTTTGTTTAACTGTAATTAAACTGTCATAATATAGTAAAACTTTAATTTTAAGGAATTTGAAGTATTGCATGCTATGTGAAATATATATTTCACAATTATGTGAAATATTGCATCACATCAATTATTCAGAGAGTTCTGGAAACCATCAGTTTGTTATTTAGGGGTAAAATTTGAATTATTGACTGAAGGAGTTCAATTATCTGTAAATCATCAGCATACCAATTATATTTTTGTTCATTTATGGGAATACCCATAGTAACTTCAAAATCCTATGACCAGAAAAGTCACAGTCCTTGGAAAAAAAGGAACTATGATGCTCAAGGATTATTTACTGACATTCAGCACTTTCAAAATCAAAGCAGTTCTTTTGGTAATGCTTTCTTTAGGTAGTAAGACCTTCATTTCTTTATCACACAATTTTCATCTTTAATTTTGGCAGTTTTACATACAAATATAGTAATTTCATTAAAACGTTCCTCTGCAGGATCTTTTATATTTGGTGGCCACTGAGAGGTTTAATCAACAAAAAGGACAATATTTTTAATATACTGGCAGTGTTTGAGCTGTTATTTGAGGGTTGTGAGTGCCATCTAATCAATGCTGATGCCAGGTGATTGTCTGGACAAGTCCCTGTAGTTTTCTTAGCAAGATTTCAAAAGTGCCATTGCCACTTTTCTAGGGATGAGAGAGAGTGACTGGTGCAACGTTACTGGTCTGGCTTTGTACGTGATGGAAGAAAACATATTTACCCTTTGTAAAAAGAACAAATAACTGAGAAAACAATTTTTTGTTTTGTTTTTTTATGAAGGGTAGATATTTTTGCTTCCATAATGTTATTTTAAAAAGTATTCACCATAGAAATAAACAAAAATATAGGCAGAAATAGCATAACACATTGTACTGTGAGACAAATTATACGAATATTTTATTTACTTAGCAGTTTTATGATTTTTATAATCTGGGGAGATTATGTATTAATTCTGATGATTTCCAACAATGCTGCTTTGATGCTTTAATCCCATGCATATTAAGTGTTCATATATTTTCATCATTAGTATCTGAAAGTGGATAGCTTTTTAAAATATATGTCCCTTCGTTGGATTAGAATTAGATACAGTATAACAAATCTGAGTTCAACAGGAGGGCTACCCCAAATTCTTGGCAAATGACAGTTATCTCAGTCAATAAAGAGGAAAAAGAGCTTTGCATTTTTGCTATTTTTCAATATTCCTTTTTAATTTATCTTACATCTTCCTATCATCTGAGAAAGAAGATATTATTATTAATGCTGCTTCTTAATTAGAAGTATGCATGTTTCAGAAATGCTTAGGAAAATGTGCTTCAGCCCTTAGAGAGCCATAGCACATCTGTGCTATTTGATAAAGCAGTCTGTTTTTTCTTAGATTTCTGTGATTGAAAAAGGGATGCAGCTGCTTTAAAAATCACATTAATGAATTAAAGTATTAATGCTATCACATCTTTTTATAGACTCACAGGAAAAAAAAGGTAGGCTGTTGAAGAGGTGTAACAAATTCCAAAGTACTTATTTCAAATTATTTTTGGATAATGTACAGGCTTAACAATTACAACATTTCGTTGAAAAAAATAGATGTGATGTTTTTAGAATTAGTTCTGCTTTTCAAACTATATTTGAAAATAATTTTACTAAACTCAGAATTGAGATATTTTATTTTCAGGAGAGTTTTTTTTCATTGAAGTGAAACTGCTTCAAAGTTAACTGCTTCAAAGACAATTTTGTCAAAAAAAATTGAGAACAGAACCTAGTTTTCAATAGAATTAATATTCATTTGCTGGGTAAATTATGTGCTTGGTCTGTTGCAAGAGTAAGTTAAATCAGAAGAGGAACTGTGTCCAAAGAAGATACATTTCCAGCTGGGATCTGTAATTGAAACTTTAAAAGAGGGGGCAGTCCTTATTAGGTCATTCACATTTATGAACAATACAGATAAAATCCCAAATGAATTGGGAGGAATATTCAATTTTGCTTGCACTTGGCAAGCATGCTTATTCTGGCAGAAGCCTCTGGCTTTCTTTTGAGTCTGAAAAAGACAGGCTATTTCTCTGACCTCACACTTAGCTGTGGTTACAGTTGTTTAAACAATAGGACTTCTTTCAGCTCTCCAAGGGACTCCAAAGTAAGCACAGGATCAGAGAGACACGCCCTTCAATGGGTTCCAAAAAAGGCAAACACATTTGTGCTGAATCTGTCTTTTAGTCTGCAATGTCCTAAATTTTAAATGGAAAATATCATTTACAAAACACATACTTAGCAAATAATTTTCATGTATAAAAATGGCTCAAAATACTTAAACTTTGGAAGAGGTGCACCTAGTACACTATTTCAAACCTTGAAAAGGGATTTACAGTATATCACAGAAGTGAGTACACTCCCCTCACATTTTGTAAATCTTTTTACAAAAGTATATGTTTTCATGTGACAACACTGAAGAAATGACACTTGGCTACAATGTAAAGTAGTGAGTATACAGCTTGTATAACAGTGTAAATGTGCTGTCCCCTCAAAATAACGCAACACAATGCCATTAATGTCTAAACTGGTGGCAACAAAAATAAGTACACCCCTAAGTGATAATGTCCAAATGGGGCCCAAGTAGCCGTTTTCCCTCCTTGGTGTCATAACACGTTAGTGTTACAAGGTCTCAGGTGTGAAGGGGGAACAGGTGTGTTAAATTTGGTGTTATTGCTCTCACTCTCTCATACTGGTCAGTGGAAGTTCAACATGGCACCTCATGGCAATTAACTCTCTGAGGATCTGAAAAAACGAATTGTTGCTCTACATAAAGATGTCCTAAACCCATGATGGCAAACCTATGGCATGCGTGCCTGAATGTCACCTGGCACGTACGGCATCACACATTCCTCTTCTGGGTTTCTGGCGCACGCAGTGCACCAGCCAGATAGGCTTTTGGTTACTGGTGCGCATGCGTGCACAATGATCAGCTGGCCTTCACGCGTGCAGCAGTGCCAGAAACCGGAAGATCAGCCAGCCAGCTGATCGTCACGCATGCATGCGCACCAGTAACCAGAAGACTAGTTGGCCAATGCGCATGCATGTGCCAGAAACCAGAAGTTCATTTCTTGGCGTGCACATGCCCACTGGGCAGCTCTTAGCGCACATGCCATCAACACCCGCATGCAGCCCTGGGACATCTACTCCCTTGCCAGCCAGGAGCACGGGGTAGGGCACATGCAGAGGATGCATTCATGAGGGGGTCATGCACGGATGCACAGGGGGGCACGCATTGCATTATAAGTGCCGGCGCGTGCGCGCACTTTTGACACATGACAAAAAAGTTAGCCATCACTGGTCTAGGCTATAAGAAGATTGCCAAGACCCTGAAACTGCGCTGCAGCACGGTGGCCAAGACCATACAGCAGTTTAACAGGACAGGTTTCACTCAGAACAGGCCTTGCCATGGTTGACCAAAGAAGTTGAGTGCCCGTGCTTGGCGTCATATCCAGAGGTTGGCTTTGGGACATAGACGTATGAGTGCTTCCATCATTGCTGCAGAGGTTGAAGGGGTGGGGGTCAGCCTGTCAATGCTCAGACGATACGCCGCACGCTCCATCAAATTGGTCTGCAGGGCTGTTGTCCCAGAAGGAAGCCTCTTCTAAAGATAAGGCACAAGAAAGCCCGCAAATGGTTTGCTGCAGACAAACGGTTTGCTGGCTGTGTGTTGCGTTATTTTGAGGGGACAGCACATTTACACTGTTATACAAGCGGTATACTCACTACTTTACATTTTAGTCAAGTGTCATTTCTTCAGTGTTGTCACATGAAAAGATATACTTAAATGTGAGCGGGTGTACTCACTTCTGTGACATACTCTATCTAGGAATACAAAACAATCAGCCTGTTTGCTATCAGAATATATACACACATTATTTTTATTTAAAATGAAGGCTTGAGCAGTGGGCTCAATTAGTGGGAGATTTTCTGAAGAGAAAGGCTCCCTCTGTACGTGTGTGTGTGTGTATAACACACACACACACACACACACACGGCTGCATGACAGATTCTGTTCATGTTTACTCCCTTTCAGATTTCCCTTTTCAACACAAAAAGGGTTCAAAAGAGGTACATTTGGGAGATACATGCTTTGTTGTCTATACTTTTTGAATTTATTCATGCTTTGGAACATTTGAAAAAGCCCTTTCTGGCTTAGCAGGAAGAACTTCATAAGTTAGTAGGGATTGACAGTCATTTTCTATTGTGAATTCTTCTACAGGTAATCCTTGACTTACAGCAGCTCATTTAGTGACCGTTCAAAGTTACAACGGCTCTGAAAAATGTGACTTATGACTGTTTTTCACACTTACAACCCTTGCAGCATCCCCATGGTCACATGATCAAAATTCAGATGCTTGGCAACTGACTCATATTTATGACAGTTGCGGTGTCCCAGGATCATGTGATCACCTTTTATGACCTGACAAGCAAAGTCAATGGAGAAGCCAGATTCTTTTAACAGCTGTATTACTAATTTAACCACTGCAGTGATTCACTTAACGAACGTGGCAAGAAAAGTACTAAAATGGGGCAAATTTCTCACTTAGCAACATAAATTCTGGGCTCAATTGTGGTCGTAAGTCGAGGATTACCCGTACTGCTAGATATGTTTGTATCTCTTTGGGGATGGAAATAAATTAAACTTTGTTGGCATCTGTCTTTGGAGTGGACAGATGAGACCAGTTTCCGCTGGGATTGATAGGTTAAAATTGTTCAAGGGTATGGTATGTGTGTCTAACTTATGATTTAGTCACCACACTTGAATGGCACTAAATAAACAAAACATACAACAATTTCTTAACATTTGAATGACATTAACAATTTTTACTTTGATTCGTTGTCTGTGCTGTTATATTTAACATTATCTTGGAAGAAAGGACTTCCAATATTTAGGGCTTTAGTTGGGTGGCACTGACAGATTACCATACTGATTTCTTTTCTGCAGTCCTTGAAGAACCTTGACTAATCAGAGTAAGCCCTGTTAGGGAGGTCTTTCCCAAATTGAAATTGTAAGGAGAAAAAAAAATTAAGGTACAGAGAGATAATGTTTTAAAAAGGAAAACTAACATACCGTATATACTTGAATATAAGCTGAGTTTTTCAGCACGTTTTTCAGGCTGAAAAAGCCCCCCTCGGCTTATATTCGAGTCACGGGGGGGGGAGCCTTTTTAAAAGAAAACAAATGAGTAGACCCCTGTCTGCAAAAATAGAAAAAACAGCCCTTTCAGCTTCAGTATAGGTTAATTACCATAAGTTGTTTTGAAGAGCCTCCTGACCCTCAGCTGATTTGCTCTCAGCTGTTTTGCTAGCTGCAAAGAGGTGCAGATTCCCCCCCCCCAAGCCATGCTGAAACGCGAAACTGAAAGTAAAGCAGGGTCTTTGCTGCAATGTGACAAAATGAGGCAGAGAGAGATTTCTTTTTCTTTTTCCTCACCAAAAAAGGTAGGTGGAAAACTGCAAACAATGGGAAATTTATGGCAAAAGAGGAGGTTCAAGATTTTAAAACACAAAAGAAAAAAAAACTCTATTTAACTAGGGAATTGTAATAATTGAGATATTATTAATTGTATATTGTGTTGAAAGCAGAAATGGTTAAGTTGTGGTTTGGAAGAATATATGGGGGAAATTATTTGTTTTATTATTATTGGTAAATATAATTAATTGATTTGTAAGAAATTGGATTGCATGGAAATAATTGGAATATTCATGTTCATATTGATTAATATACAAAAAAGATAGTTATATAACTAATTGATTTATATTAAAATGTTGAATTTGTATTGAACAACTGTAATATTACATAATTAACCAATGTGAGGATGGATATAAAAATAGATGACAATGGGAAGGGGTATAATATAGAATAGAAGTGAAAAATTGAATTTGATTAAGATTAGAGATGAGGATGAAGGGTAATATTGGTTTTTTTTAAAAAATAGATGAGGAATAAATATGGCAAAAAGGAAATATAGAAATTGTAAATTTAAGTGAAATGACTAAACACTGTTTAAATTTGTAAACCGGCCAAATACTCTGTTCAAAGAAAATACATTGTATGTTTGTATGTGTGTTTCTAATTATTGCTATTTATTCATATTTGTTCTCTTTTATTCTTTAAAGTTTAACAATTCATTCTTTATCTTGATAGCTTTATATTTGTTTGGGGTTGGTTTTCTTCCCTTTCATCTTTTTTATTGTACAGCAATCTTTTTCTTCAAACCTACCACCTCTCTCTTTGAGAAAGGGGGCAGAATGAGAGAGAGTGTGGGGGAGAGAGAGAGAGAAAGAGGGGGAGAGAGAAATGGTGATAAGATAGGGCAAAAACGTAAAATGTGAGGACAGTCGTAAGTTCGAGGACTGGTCACAAGTGCGAGGACCAGTCAAAAATTACTTTTTCAGCCCTCTGAGTAGTCCATATGCATAAAAGGACTATCCAGAGGGCTGAAAAATGTGATTTCTGACAGGTCCTCGCACTTTTGACCGGTCTTCGCACTTATGACTGGTCATCATTTATGCCCATTGTAGCATTCTTAACAACCATGTCACTCATTTCACAGCTGCTTCTCTTCACCATGGTGATAAGATAGGGCAAAAACATAAAATGTGAGGACAGTCGTAAGTTCGAGGACTGGTCACAAGTGCGAGGACCAGTCAAAAATTACTTTTTCAGCCCTCTGAGTAGTCCATATGCACAAAAGGACTACCCAGAGGGCTGAAAAAAGTGATTTCTGACAGGTCCTCGCACTTTTGACCAGTCTTTTTTTATTTTGAAATTTACCAATAGCCGCTGTGTTTCTCACCTCCGGCTTATACTCGAGTCACTAAGTTTTCTCAGTTTTCTGTAGTAAAATTGGGGGCCTCGGCTTATATTCGGGTCGCCTTATATTCGAGTATATAGGTACTTAAAATTGTATGCATTTTCCCTGAATTTCTGTAGGGTGTTCTAACTTTATAGTAAGGAACATAATTCATCTATTTCTTCGTGAGTTTTTTTTAATGCTGATGTTCAGTACATGAGGAGTTGATCTGATCATATCAACATGTGCAGATGGGCTACTTCAAAACCTTTCTCTTCAGATGTTTACTTCATGACATTTTCCCTCTTTTTTATGGTATGAGTTGTTCAGAGTAGCGATGCTCCCTCAGAAGTTTGTAAGAAGAGGCTGGATGGCCAATTATCAGTAGTAGATTTCTTATAACTGCAAGGAATTAAATTTAGATGACCTTTAACACATATTCTTGTTCTTTGAATAATAAGTTTTATTTATAAGTTAGATGACCAATTCTGATTGATTTTGTGGCATCAAATTGTTGTTGGCTTTTAACAATCACACAGATTGTGATAGGGAACTGTTTCTGAGAGGTGTGCATGCAAAAATATGTTTCCCAGGAAGATCACATAAGTTGTAAAGATCATCCCACTGTCTAGTTTTAAAGCAAACAAATCTATTCATGGACAGCAGTGATATAGGAAAATGTTGGATGCAGCAAAGGCATAAATTCATACTATATAGAAGAAGGCAATAGTAAATTACTCTTGAATTTTTACGAAGAAGACTACATGGATAGGCCAAATCTAGTCACATAAATCAATTATAATCTCCTTTTCAAGAACTAGCCAGGCTTGATTCTGCTTAACATCTGAACCCTGATGTGGCCAGGTAGATGCTGTCACCTGCTGAAAAGGTCTTTGAAGGCTATAACTAGGCTTTAAGTTAAACCATTTCCAAACTCAGTGAGATTCCCATCTGGGTAATGACCACACTGATCTTAAAAAAATTAAATAGGCTCTCATCTGGTTAGAATGTGAATCCGAGACCACTAGATAAACCCAGGGCTGTAGATTAGTCTGGGAAGTTAAAAAAAAACCCACAAAAAGACATTAGCAAACAAGTTCTGTAATCTTGCTAAGAAACTTCATAAATGTACAGTATCACCAGGATTCAACCTTGACTCAGAGGAATCTTTACCTTATAAGAACAAAGGGAGCTAAGCTTGGTAACAAAAGTAGACATTTAGTGATACATGGAATTATGCAAACATTTTTGTGATGGAAAAGAAAGGGATATTTGGTCTTGATTATGTTGATGATGTAATGCTCTGTTCAAGTTGTTCATATACACCCGATTGCATTTGGCATACAAACCATAGGTCAACTTGGTTCAGTTAGGTGTGGCTTTCATATTTGAAATACTGTGCCAAAGAACCTCTTAGCATCTAATTTCTTTTATATGTTGTAAAATGAATGCAGAAAAGGAACATTGAGTACTTGTAGTTTTATGTTTCAAACACTTTTCAGAATTCTGAACCATTTTTATTTTATAGCATATTGAATAATTTGGTAAATAAACATTTTCAATTAAAAATCATGTATAATTGAAGAGGAGCTTTATGAATTTCATATATATATATATTTCGTGAACAGAAAGTCTCAGTCTGAAAATTTATATTATAATAACTACATAAAATAGTTACTTGATTTTTCTGTAACAAATCAAGATATTTGTCTCTCTGTATATTGCCTACACTTCTGAGAAGTGAATTTGGAGAGGAAGAAGTTTTAATTTCAATAAAAGCACTTTTTATTTAAAAAAAAACCTTATGTGAAATAGATTCCTTGGGCCTGTGATATGTTGGTGCTATTGCCAACATGTTTTGGACTGAAGTCATAGGATGTGACAAATCCTACTTTGATTATTTCCAGGCATATCTTGATCAAATCTTGATAATAATGTGGAAACTTCTCTTTCTTATTTTTAGGGCTAGAAGAATTATATGGATAACTTTTTGCTGTATATATTCTGACATATTTTATCTGTCACTAGATGTAAAAACACTTAAATACAGTATTTAATAATGAAGTTAAGTATGCGATAGATTAAAAATACAACAAATTAGTACTAAACATTTCAAACTGAAAACACATGATAGTTGAAGTCTTTATTTATGAAGCATACTGTTGGGATAAAACAGTTTCCATGTTGGCAATATACAGCATGCTGTGAGTTTATTAAATTTACATGACTTTGTCTTAAACAGATGGTGGCAGTAACTATTTAATTCTGAAAGACATCTTTTTAATTTACAAGTTATTAATGAGGTTATCGGCAAGATAAGTAAAGCATTCTCAATTTTGCTCATGAACCTTGTGTGAATGAATGATTTTTATTGTTTGATCTAAAGGTTCAGCAGATTAGAGCCCTCATGACAAATTTGTATCTGGATATGAAATTTGTATTCAGAAGTAAGATGCCAGAAATATGAAAAGCCGCTCCCAGGAACTCATGAGACTTTAATGAATGCTTCATCATTTGTAAACTTGCCAGCAGGACATAGAGATAATTCTCCTTACCAGCATATTGTCTGAACATAGAGATTTCATTTTGCTAAAGCAAGCAGCCATACGTTTTTCCTCCATTCATATTTTTAATTTTGTCAAAAGCATCTGAGCCTGACTGAGGGTTATCAGAATTCATACCCTTTAATTGAAGAATATATAATTACTATTTTATTTCTATTTATAAAATACAACATGTAAATAATCTGTAGAGCATAGGTATGTAGAGCATAGCTCCTCATATATGATTGCCAAGCATAAATAAATAATGCTTCTGAAATTCAGCAGCACACATTTGTCCAGTGTTTAGCTTCTTTTGCTTACTAAGATTATTCTTTTTTGACACCTTGTATAATGTTGTGTACTTCAAAAAATAATATTATGATGGATTTGTGTGTGCGTGTGTGATTAGGCAGCTGTTATTGTTAATTTTAATACATTACAATAGTAATTGTTTATAGAGCTCATAGGTTATAATTTTTTTTTGTTTTAGGTTCAATTTAGATGCTTTATTTTTATCTTTCAGCCATGGAAGAATTAATAGTTGAACTGCAGCTGTTTCTTCAACTTCTGGACCATGAATACTTGACGTCTACAGTCAGGGAAAAGAAAGCAGTTTTAAATAACATTCTTCTAAGGATACAGGCAACAAAAGGTCAGTGTCATTGTCATACTGTTTACATACATGATGCTCTAAAGCAACATGCAGAGATAGAAAGAAAACAACTGAAATCCTCACCTCTGCCTTTAGATACACGGATCCATATTTATACAAAACACCTTAGAAGTTTTTGGGGCTGTTTTCCTGTCTCCCTATGTTCAGGCCCTCTGTTGGAGCGGCCTGAAAAATAGAGGGATGTCTTCATTGCCATTTTATTATTTTCTGTTTACAGTATTGAACTAGGAGCAGGGAGAAACCCAGTGCCTTTCTCTCAGGCCAACCTATCATAAGATTCTTGTGGGGAAAAACTGTGAAGGGGGGAGAACTCTATACACTGCCTTAGAGTTCTGGAGGAAAGGCAAACAACTGACAAACACCCAAACAAATGTACTGGACCTTATACTAGTCGGGAATTTAAAGAGCTATACCCAACAGCTCTGGTGGACATTAGACTGGGAAACGCTGCCTTCTAATACAGATTAATGGTTTTGTGTATTGGGGACTAGTCCTTTCCAGCTTTTGTTTTTCATTTGATGAGATATTCTGGGGTTTTTTTCCATTTGTTTTTTCATATGTACATATGTTTGTATCGGCAGATATTGTGGAAAGGTTCATTTAATATTTTCTATTGTAAATGCATTTTCCCCTTTCCATTAGACTTTGAGGTAAAGGAAAATGTACAGAGACAAGAGATTGCCATCAATTTACCTGCACCACCTCAGATGCCTTTGCCAGAAATCCCACAACAATGGCTGGTAAGTCTGTCATAAGAGATCTCTTTCCTCATTTCCTCAGTTTTTAAATCAAGCTACACATTTATCTGAATGGATTCCTTCTAAATTATTGTATAAAGACCGTTTCATTTTTTTCAAGTAATTATTTAATTACAAGCAAATATTATTCCATCACAAATTGATGTCTTAACACGGATTCAAAATTTATTTAAGATCTCGTCTAAATATTCACTATTTTGTTTATTTTATGAAAGATTACGGCAGATAAATAGTTTTCTTTACAGATTACTTACACAAGTTATCCATCTGGTCTGTTAACTAGTATCACTGAAATAAATTTGCATGCAAAATGTTTTTCGAATTATAACTGGGTATTAGGTGATTATTTGTAATGTACTTAGTTCTGTAAAGAAAAGTGAAGATTTCCCCTGTCCAGTTGTGTTCAAATCTAGGGAACAATGCTCATCTCCGTTTTTTAGCTGAGAGAGTCCAGCATTGTCAGAAGACATTTCCATGGTCAGGTGACCAGCATGACAATACCCAAGGCATACAGAATGCTGTTACCTTCCCACCGAAGTGGTACCTATTTATCTACTCGCATTTGTCGGCTTTTGAACTGCTAGGTGGGCAGGAGCTCACACTGTTGTGTGGTGCTCAGGTTTTGAACTTTCCAGCTGACCAGCTCCTGAGCCATCGTGCTCCCCCAGCAGTTATGTAGTATATGACTTATATCTGAGATTGATACAAAGTAATCCATTGTGTTTTATTTTGATTAGTTTATTAGATCAATGATAATTATTAGTATATAACTGTTGATATTTTGCAGTATTCAACAGTTAATATGAAATTATAACAAAGGTGATTTTTCAGATTTTCTACTTTTCAGGAACAATATACTGTATATATCATATACCAAATGGCTTTTAGCTATCTTCCAATACTGTAAAACAAACAAACAAGAAAAAATGATAGGCTCCTTCTAAAAATGCAAATGTTCAAAATAACAGAAGGTGGTGGCAACACGGACATTTGCATTTTTAGAAAGATTCAGAAAGAGAGGAAATGTTGGTACCTATTAAACTTTGATACTTTAGGCTGGTACCTACTTGGCTTTAGTCTAAAAGTGGCCCCATCCTAGGATATTGTGTAAAAACCACAATGAACCTTAATTATTAAAATTATTATTTTTAATTACTATTAAAATCTGGCCATTAAATAATGGACAGGCAGTCTGTGACCCTGGTTTAATGGTATATGTGTGCCAAAATATGTTTCCCTTCATGCAACTTTCTGGTTTGGGAAAAAAAGGAAAGAAAGTCCAAAAGAGGAGGAAAGAAAGATATAAAGTCCTGTTAGAAAAAAAATATGTATCCAGAGGGAATGGTGTTTTTCAACCCTTTCTGAGACTTGAAGCAACCAATTTTTATTTCATCCCTATCTATTACCCTCCCCAAAAGATTACCTTAATGAGTGTAGATCTTGATAGTATATATTCATGTTTTGAAATGGCAAGTATTACTTGTAAATATTTACATATATTTTCTTGGTCCCAGCCCTTTAATAAGTTCATGTATAGCAATAGCACTTAGAGTTATATACCGCTTCACAGTGCTTTACAGCCCTCTCTGAGTGGTTTACAGAGTCAGCATATTGCCCCAAACAACCTGGGTCCTCATTTTACCAACCTCGGAAGGATGGAAGGCTGAGTCAGCCATTAGTCAGTGAGAATCAAACTGCTAAATTGAATTAATTAATACTGCAGTACTGCATTCTAACCACTGCGTCAAACACATTTCAGCTTAATTGATGTTGCTACATTAAAAAATGAAAAAGATTGTTTTTGGAATAATATCTGTTAAGCTGTATAGAATTACAGTAAAGATTCAAGGTTTTACAACAAATCAATAAGATTTGAATAAAAGATCAAACAACCGTTCTTTATATTAATGTTTTTCTTTGATTGGTGAATTTGCCTAATTTTTTTCTCCCATTTAGCCACCAGATAATGGTCCTCCTCCATTGCCTTCCTCTTCTCTTCCTGAAGGTTACTATGAAGAGGCTGTGCCACTCAGCCCAGGGAAAGCTCCTGAATACATTACATCCAGTAAGTAGAATATACCTTTAAAGGGATGCAAGACTATTCACTAGTATCTCTGACTATAGCATACTTTATTAAAATGGTATTCCTTTTCCCTTAACCAGCTCCTAATGAACATGTGACAGTGTTTCTAAATAATATTAAGATACTGCAGAAGTTACCAGAAATAGTGCTATTGATTTGTTACACATTTCTTATGTATTTAGTCTGCTTTTACTGTTACTAAATAATGTTCATCTTCTCCCTGGAGCTGGATCGAGAGAATCCAGGATGGGTGTTGCTCTGTTGTTCTTCTGCCTGGAGACTGAGCACGTGATCTTTTATTTGCATATGTGGTTACTCCTCCCTCGTCTGGTGCTTCCCAGTTCGGCTCAGTCTTCAACGCAGAGAGACGTGTTTGAATAAGCGGCTTTGCCTTTGATTCTTCAATCAGCAAAGCATGAGCTTATTGGAAGCATTCTTGCTATTTATTTTTATGTGGCTTGCTTCTGTGATCTGGCCAGCTAACTGGTTTGCCAGTTAGCGACCTTGTGCCGGCTTTCAACAAGCTGAGGTCCCCACCAGCTGCGATTAGAAGTAGGGCCTTAGTAGGCCAGCTACTATTCGATCCAGGGCCCGGGCAATCCCTCTGGAGTGTGGAAGGGGAATCAGCCCCTGCCCAGTTTCATCTGGGCATACTGTAAAGTGGCAGGAGCACACGGGAGTGCAAATCAGAGCCACAGCAGTTTCAGACCTTCGTGGGCCAGTTTGCCTTCATAGCGGTGGGAAATGGTGTCGTGCGCGCCTACCACCAGCCAGCAGGCCCAGAAAGGGGATAAGTAGGCTTGCCCTACAACCTCCCCGGGTCAGAGGCATGGGGCCTCCAGCCAGAGAGCTGCAGCAAAGGGGGCAACAGCAAGGAGCCAGGCAGCCACTTCGAATGGCAAGAGGGGCTCCAAATTGGCCGAAAAAGACGCAGAATGGCGTCAAAAGGCTTTGGAAAAAGAGCTGTCCAAACTCCAGAAGGCTAAACAGAGCCAGTAGCGAAGCGACCCCCCCCCCTCGAGGAGGAGCGGAACTTTCCTGCCCTCAAGGAGAGGAGTCAATGGATCCCATTAATGATCCAGATCCTTTACAGCCAGCCTCTTACAGTGCCTGGTCACCAGATGGCGCCAGGGAGTCATCCTCTCCAATCTTAGGAGAGGTTTTGAATAGAGCTGAAGCCTTTGCCTTTGCAAACCCCAGCTTGCCTGCAGCAAGCTTTGCAGAACCACGCCCACATTCCAATTCAGGGCCAGCTGCTTCTTTCACTCCTACTTCAGCAGGAATCCGCCCACAGGAGGAAACTGGGTCAGCTGTGCCTGGTCATTTGCAGCAACTGATTTCTCAGGCTATTACCCTAGGTATAGCCATAGGCTTGCAGCAAAGGAACCAACCTTCTCAGGGGGTTCCATTCCATCAGCCTCCATTGTTACAACCTGTACATCAAGAGACATGTATGAGTCCTCAGAATATTCCACTTATGGTCCCTTCTATCAGGAGTGGTGACTCCTCGGGCGAGGAGGAGGAATTTATGGTCTTTTCTGAGGATGAGGGGATGGATACAGAACCCTCCCCATTTACAGGCCTTTTCAAGCTGGATCTATTTAAACCATTGCTTCGTAAGGCCAAGTCCATTATGAATTTGGAATCTGAGGCTGTTTCAGACCCTGCTCCCAGTCTGGGGGATTCTAGTCGTGCTCTTTACAGAGCCAGCAGTCGAGGCTGAAGTAGTTCCATCATTCAAATTATTTTTGGACGTTGTCCAACAACAATGGAGCAACCCTGGTGCAGGGCCTCCCCCGTCCAGAGCAGAAAAGAAGCTATATAATGTGCCTCCAGATCTGGCTGATATTTTGCAGGTACCCGTGGTGGATAAGCCGGTGGCAGCATTGATATCTGTTGCTCTTCTTCCAACTGATGCAATGGATTGTTTGAAACCTGATGATAAGAAAGCTGAATTGTCGTTACATAAGGCCCATCAGTGGCTGCCTGGGCGGATAAGGCTGCCACTTCGGCTTCATTCTTCAAGCAGGCTTCGCTGCTCTGGCTCCTCCAGATGCAAGAACACATCTCACCAGAATATTAATAAGTTAATAGCTGCTGCTGAGTTTTCAGCAGTTGCGACATTGAATGCGGCTAAGTTCGCTTCAAGGTCTATAGCATGTTCAATTACTACTTGACACCTGTTTTGGCTTAAGCACTGGCAGGCTGATAATAAAAACAAATGGATATTGGCATCAGCTCTGTTTACGGGCAACATATTATTTGGTGAGGTTCTGGAACCTATCCTGATCAAGACCAGAGGCAAGGGCAAGGCCATGCCTTCCCTTTACAGACGGAGGGACCACTGGTCCTCCCCATATTATAGGAGGCAGACATTTCGCATCCCAGATCCGGGTCTCGACTATCAACAATTCCAAAGGCTGTACCCTAGCCGGCAGGATAGACAACCTGATAGGTCAGACTTCAGGAGGTGTCAACTGTCTCAGGGCAAACGGCCCATTCGAGGAGCATGAAGTAGTCCTTACCATCGTTCCAAATGACTGCAGGGCCGTGCCACCAAATGATGGAAGGCTCAGCCTCCACATCCATCAGTGGGAGGCCACAACTTCAGACAAATGGGTCTTCATCATGGTAAGTTACGGCTTGGCACTGGCGTTCCCCTCCACCCCCCATCCCCCCAAATTCTTTATAAGGTGTCCCAGGTCCAGAGACGCATTCCAAAGAAGCCTGATGGAGACAGCCATCCAGCACTTGCTGGATATCCAGGCTATCGAACCTGTTCCTCCGGAACAACAGGGACAAGGGTTCTATTCGATTCTGTTTGTGATCTAAAAGAATTCCGGGGGGGGGGGGGGGGGGGAGGGCAATTCTAGATCTGAAACATTTAAACTGGTGTCTGGAGTTCAAAATATTCAAGATGCAGTCACTCAAATCAATCTTGGACAGTACATGCGAGGGCAGCTTCCTCACCTCAATAGATTTAACAGAAGCTTACCTCCATGTTCCAATCAGGACTGCGCACTGGCAGTTCCTTTGATTTGCCTGTTTGGACAATCATTACCAATACAGAGCCATGCCATTCAGCCTCTCATCAGCTCCGAGAGCCTTCACCAACATATTGGTGGCTCTGGCAGCCCACCTGCGATTGATCCCAATCAGAATCCAGTGCTATCTGTATGACATTTTGATCCAGTCCTCTTCAGCTATTCAAGCGAAGGCAGATCTACGTGTCACAATCCAGGCGCTTCGAGATCATGGCTTCTCCATAAACAACAAAAAAAGCCATGGACTTGTGCATATTTCACCAGGATAGAGTGGTCCTGAGGTTGGACCCTTCTTTCATTCTGAAGGTTAATACATGGTTTCATAGGGCCCAGGAGTTGGTTCTGCCCAACTTCTGTCTGGAACCAAGGCATGCCCTTGAACACAGGTGGCATACCTTGGAGGTCAGATGGGCCCTCCGTATTTATATCAAATGGACATCTTCCTTTAGGAAGACTGAGTCCTTGTTTATTTCATTTCAACCATCAACATTGGGCAACAGGGTCACTCCTTCCAGAAGTGCGGCCACCATGGTGGCATGGGTGACACAGGTATCCATTGAGGAGGTGTGTCGGGCAGCTATCTGGTCCTCCCCGTCCCCATTTATCTGACATTATAAATTAGACACATTCGCTTTGGCTGAAGTAGCCTTTGGGAGTCGGGTCCTCCAGAGGGTAAATACTACAGGGGGGGACTTAGGACCAGATGGCTACCCACCCGTTGGAGGGACAGGTTGGCTTTCATATGTCCCATCCTGAATTCTCTCGATCCAGCTCCAGGGAGAATGGGTGTTGGTCCTACCTAAACACCTTTTCTACTGGAGGCTGGGAGAGAGAATCCAGCCTCACCCTTGTTTACGTCTGGTCCACAGTCTGGGAGGGCTAATAATTTTCAGGTCACACTTTCTTCATTGCTATGCCTTCACTGAACTGGGAAGCACCAGATGAGGCAGGAGTAACCACATATGCAAATAAAAGATCACGTGCTCAGTCTCCAGGCAGAAGAAGAACAGAGCAACACACATCCTGGATTCTCTCTCCCAGCCTCCAGTAGAAAAGGTGTTCAGGTAGGACCAACACCCATTCTCTTGAATATATTCCTAATACAGTCAAAACGGATCAGATAATGCTGGCCTAAGATAGGTAACAGGTAAAGGTCAAAGAAGTATGAATTTGAAGCAGAAATCAGTGAAGTAAAACACTGAAATATTAGAGTTACGATTCCTGTACAGGGCTTCTTGCTGAACTTTTTCAAGCAAGAATTTCTGGAGTAACTTCATGGCAATTCACTATACAATTCATTACAAACCATAGATTATTATAGTTTCATTGTTTAGATACATATTCCATCTTTCATTCAGAAGCTCAAGGTTGCTTATCAGGGTTTTTTTTTAATTTTATCCTCATACTAGTTTTAAAGGGAGGTTGAGCTGAGTGAGAGTGACTGACCCAAAATCACCCAGTGAGTTTTCATAGCTGAAGGCAGAGAAAAACCTTCCCCATTCCTGGTCCAGTATGTTATTGCAACGCCCAACTGGCTCTAAAAGCATCCTCATGCCAGGCACTTGAAACATTGGGTTCCTTTCTCTGGGGAACTGTCCATCACAATGGCAGAGTTAACTTGTGGGGGACAACTGGACCAGTTCTTCAGAGCCCCAGTTTAGGGCCTCCAAAACCCTGCATCTTTTTTCATGGGTGAAGATGTAACAACTTCTAATGAAACATGTTTAAATATTATTTCTTGCAATTTCCTTTGATTCATAAAGTTTATTTTTCATTTCTGAAAGAGAAGATCGTATTACTGTAGTCATATATAGAACATTGCTTAAATGTTTTTGTAACTTTCAGGAGAAAACATGTTTCCACAACCACCTCTCAGGCAATCATGAGAGTTGGTTACAAGTAGTCCTTGGCTTAATGACTGTAAGTAAACCCAGAATTCTAGTCATAAGTTGTACCAGTCGTTAAACAGGTTATCCTGTGACTGATCTGATTTTATGATGTTTTTTCAGCAGTTAAGTGAATCACCATTGTTGTTAAGCAAAACTGTGGTCATTAAACAAATGCCATGGTCGTTAAGCAAACCTAATGTTTGCAATGGTGGGGGTTTTTTTGGCTGAAAATTGGAAGTAAATTCCACTTTCCTGCAAAAATGTAGTAAGTTGCTGTCATGTGACTGTGGGGTGCTGCAAATAATCATAAATGCAGGCTGATTGCCGAGTGCCCAAAATGCGATCATGTGACTGCAGGGGAGGCCTGGTCATTGGACCTTTGATCCTGGGCCATAATTACAGTTTTGGGGTCTGTTATAACTGAATGGTTGCTAAGCGACCAGTCATAAGTCAAGGACCATCTGTAGTTAACTTTTCAGTTGCCAACTTCTAGATTTATATAGTTATTTTTTTTATGTATAAAGAAAATTTTGCCAGTTAAATATTTTATCATTCATATTATAAGAAAATATAATCATAAGGAAAGATCAGCAATAATTGCTTTATTATTTACACTTTTTTAGCTTTGGTATTATTTATGACTTCAAAGTAAGCTAATTTTGCTTGTAAAAAAATATTTTTATATACATATCTATAGAATTAAATCTATGTAGTATATAATTCTCTGCTGTTAACTTTTAAGGCAAAAGTGCATTTTATTAAATAATGAGGTTATACTGCTTAATTCCAGATGTGACTTTGTTTGTCTGTTATATGCAGATTTTATTTTAATAGAACTTTTTTGCCTCATTAAGATTATGATTCTGATGCAATGAGTAGTTCGTATGAATCTTATGATGAAGAAGATGAAGATGGAAAAGGGAAAAAAATGAGACATCAATGGCCTTCTGAGGAAGCATCGATGGACCTTGTTAAGGATGCTAAAATCTGTGCCTTCCTTTTACGAAAAAAACGATTTGGACAGTGGACCAAACTATTGTGTGTGATCAAAGAAAACAAACTGTTGGTAACTAAGCCTTATGAATTTTATTGAAATGCCAGTTGCAGTACAGAATTAGGTCAGAGAGGCGGTGGCGCAGTAGTTAGAGTGCAGTACTGCAGATTACTTCTGCTGCCTGCCGGTTGCCTGCAATTTGGCAGTTCAAATATCACCAGGCTCAAGGTTGACTCAGCCTTCCATCCTTCTGAGGTTGGTAAAATGAGGACCCAGATTGTTGGGAGCAATATGCTGACACTGTAAACCGCTTAGAGAGGGCTATAAAGCACTGTGAAGTATATAAGTCTAAGTGCTGTTGCTATTATGCTGGAAAGTCATCCATATGACTCAGATGCATTTGCTTAAGTTTCATGATTTAATTTGTCTTTTCATGGCTTAGATCAGGGGTGTCAAACTCGATTTCATTGAGGACCACATTGGGGTTGTGTATGACCTCGGGGGCAGGGTGGGTGTGGCCAGGGTGGGCGTGACCAGCTAGACATCACTCTAAGGGCCGGATCTGTTCCCGGGCCTTGAGTTTGACACCCCTGGCTTAGATAGTTCTTCTGCATAAAAAAGGAGGTAGCAAGTATCTAGCTTCTGCAATATATCCTTGTTTTTCCCCCTGAAGTATGGTTAATTACTAGGATAGCATGGGCAGCCCAGAGTGCAAACAATATTTGAATTCTGACTGAATTATAATTAATGGTAAAGTTTTGCAGCAGATTTAGGCAGGTTGAAAAAGATGTACAGAATAATTAGATTGAAGAATAAGTAAGAATGCTGTGCATACAGTGCTGGTACTTGGGAGACATCTTGACATTCAGACATGCAAGTTTTGATTTTGCCCTTTTGCCCAAATCCAACCTCAATTTAGAATAATTTAAACAATCATTCTATAATAATGGACAGTCCTATATTGGAAGAATATAATTATTGTCAAAAGCTGGCTGCTTTTGACAATTGGTTGCCAAAAATTGATCTTGAAGAAATTTCTATATCGGGAACCTTGATACTGTTGACATATTCATTAAAAAAAGTATTGGAAAAGCATAATCTTGGAACATGTC
The DNA here is from genome assembly GCA_012654045.1 of Ptyas mucosa. Lineage (NCBI taxonomy): Eukaryota > Metazoa > Chordata > Lepidosauria > Squamata > Colubridae > Ptyas > Ptyas mucosa. The sequence continues at coordinate 9,613,885 of WNWU01000057.1, forward strand.
AGAAATATTTTTTATTTATATATTAAATTTGCATAGCCACCCAATTCACACTTGTCTATGGGCAGTATGCAATAAAACAAGCAATTAAAAACAAATCTAAAATAACCATTACAAACAATTCTACATAAAATATGAATAAGACTGTGGGAAAGCTCAAGTATAACACCTTGAATTGAACCAGGAAGCAAACTAGCAACTGATGCATGGTATACAGGTATAACATGTGCCATTCTAGGAGCACATGTAATAATTCCCTGCACTACCACATTTTGTTCCAGTTGAAATCTCCAGATGCTTCAAAGTAGCCCAATGTAGAGTGCATTACAGTAGTCCATTTGAGAGGTGACCAGGACATGAGTAATTGTGAATAGAATCTTATGGTACACAATATGAAGTTCTGCAAAAGCTTTCCTACTTAGGTTTGCGCCTTGAGTGGGAATCATGAGCCCAGAAGTCCCACTAAATGTGCCCTGGGGATCTTTGGGGCATTGCAACTCCATCTAATACCGAAGATGGTAAAGTCCCAGAACTGGAAGGCCCTAAAACAAAAGCCGGTCTTGCCACAGTTTAGTTGAAGCCTGTTCTTGTCCAAACCCCAACAGTCTCTAGACACAGAGATAGGGCGTCAAAAGCATAATTTACTTTGCCAGGAGCAGAGACATATAATCAAGTATCATCAGCATATTGAGGATACCTCACCCATGGTCTCAGATGATCTCATCCAGTGGTTTCACGTAGATGTTAAACGAGTGGAGAGAGCACCAAACCATGTGGAACCCCACATAGTAAGAGACTTAGAGTGGGGTCTCACTACCAATCAATATTGTTATCAACCTCATAGATGAGAAAAGAACCAGCCCACTTCAGTACTGTCCCCTCTCACTCTACAGAGCAGATCCAGAAGAATACTATGGTCAATGATATTGAAGTCTGCTGTCAAGTAGAGATAGAATGGATGCACTATTTACATCCTGCTCCTGCCAAAGATCATCCAAAAGCACGAGCGATTTCTATTGAAACTGCTGGGTAAACCACATTTTCCAGAGCCTTTCCTTAAAAGGGGAAGATTGGAACTGGATGAAAATTGTCCAGTGATATGATTCATATTTCAGCTGAGATTAATTTTGTTTTTAAATGGCAATTTTTGTCATTTATTGTAACTATAATATTATTACCAAAGGGTGTTTTTTTTGGCGATTGTTAATTTTGAATAATGGAAAGATGATGTGAATGGAATTGTTTATTTAATGTGAAGTTGATGTTTGCTCACTGAAGTTTGATTCTCGCTTCCTTACTTTTGCCTTTAGTGCTATAAAAGTTCCAAGGAGCAACAGCCTCAGATGGAACTGTTATTGTGTGACTGCAGTATTACATACATCCCCAAAGACAGTAAAAAGAAGAAGCATGAACTAAAAATTGCACACCAAGGTCAAGATGCTCTAGTCCTTGCTGTACAGAGCAAGGAACAGGCAGATCAGTGGCTGAAGGTATGTCATGTTGTAATCAATTCCATTCCTCACCTTCCATTGATTAAGGCCAAGTGGTGATTGATAAAAATGTATTTAAAATATATGAAAACTTAGCATAAAATTGAACATGTAAAATATTAATTTTGCCCCATCATTAAACTTGTAGTGATATAGGAATTCAGCCAATCAGCATACTTAAGTAATAAATTAGAGTTGGACATTAAAAATTACCCCCTTCTGACTCTAGCATGATTATTTAATTCCAATAAACTAATCACGTGGGAGAGGACAATTTCTGTTTTACAAAATATTAATATTCCAAAATATTTGGAAGCAACAGTGGATTTGCTGACGATTGCAGGTCTAGATGTGGCCTGGTTAAGTTTATTATTAGGAGGTGCAGTGGTTAGAATGCAATACTGCAGGCTACTTCTGCTGACTGCCGGCTGACTGCAATTTGGCAGTTGACTCAGCCTTCCATCCTTCCGAGGTTGGTAAAATGAGGACCCAGATTGTTGGGGGCAATATGCTTATTCTGTAAACCGCTTAGAGAGGGCTGTAAAAAGCACTGTGAAGTCTATATAAGTCTAAGTGCTATGGCTATTATTGGGTAATTAGAGATACAATTTAGCACAATTATATCTTGTTCAGTTATAATTAATTTAGATTTTGAAAATAAAATAGTACTGAATTGAAAAGTCGTACCTAGGCATGTGTTGCATATCTGTTTATTTTAAAAGAATTGACCTTCCATTCCAAAGTATTTATTCCTTACAGGTGTTTGCTCTTTTAAAGCACCTGTCCCAAATATTTAGGTCAGAATTAACCCAACCTTGCAGTCTTGCATGGGGAAAACTGGTGCAATATCCAATTGCCTTTGGATCTTCCATTTGTTGTTATGGCTGGCATGCCCTTTCATTTCATAATACAAACCATAGCCAGTTGGGCCATATTATCCCCCTACCCACCCCGAGGATGGGTATTCAGAGCAATCCCTGCATATTTGCTTTTTTTCTAGCCAGGCACTGAAGCTCAGCTGACCTTCCCTTTAACGTTTTCATCTTTAGAGAAATAGTAGCCTTCGGTTTTTTCCTCTCATCTGCAAAAATCTTTGTGGCATACTGATAATACCTTGATACTTACTGGTTTATGTTTTTTTCTGCTCATATTCTGATCCTGTATCTTAGGCATGAGAACAAGAAGGGAGACAGGCGATATTTTCAGGAGTTATATTTCCAAGATTTAATATATTCTTTTTCATGTAAGACATATTTCATATGAGATACTATACAGATTTAAGAAAGAAAAAAACGAGAGTGTACTTATCTATAACTGTCTACACTACAGGCATACATGCCAAGTTCACCTTATGTGCCTTGCAGAGGTTATGAAAAAGCACAGCAGGAGACTTGTATGCAGATAACAAAGTTGTCTTCATAAAAAAAGTTAATCCCGAAACAACTTTTTTCACTCCAATTTATTATTTATTTATTTTGATCGATTGCCAATTTTGTACCATTGGGAGGGAAATAAACATATAGGGGGAGAAAAAGAAAATACCCATTACAGAATTAAATTATTCCGCCTTAATTCATATTTTTAGAAATTAGTCCAAATAAGGTTCCTCTAGAAAACATTTTAAACTCAAACCTCTCCCAAACAAAGAAGAAAATTTCACGATTCTGAGTGAAGCAACTCCAGAAATTCTCTTTTTGTGCCTTCGGGCCACGTAGCAGTCAAAAAAACTAATTTAAATCATACTTAAGGAAAATAATACAATATCCTGAAAAAGTAACCACAAAGTTCTGTAGAATTCAAGCTCTTATAGGCATTTGAAGCTCAAACTGGGATGGGATTCTTTTAGAATATTAATGTGTTTATTCTTGTGTTTAATTTGACAGTTTGCAAACCTCTTAACCTTCTCTTCAGGTATTGAACAGAAGGGTAGACTGGCAGCAGATGCATATCTCTCCTTGGCTCTCTTAAAACATCCCTAGTTCTTAATTATGTAGCAAACAGTTTGGGATGAAAATAGCTAGCCTAATAACAGTGAGGGGCCTGAGTTCTGTCTTACTGGAATGATGAAATCTATCTTTTGAAAGAATGCATGATTTCATAGGCACAGCTCATGGCCAAATTATTCTCTTTGTCCTCTCTCTGACTTCTATATCTTGTGTAGCCAAAACTAATTGCCTCTGAGATAAACAGATGCTGAAAACATGAGCAATACCCTAAGGGTCACTGAAGAGGCAGAAGCAAAAATACAGAATACAGAAATATTTGCAGAACTAAAAGTGATGCTTAAATTGAAATACAAATCACATCAGTTTTTTAAAAAAATCCATATAGAGATGCTGTTTAATGTATTAAAGCAACAGCGGGTTTTTTAGCTTATATGGGGGGGAAATGAGCAGGGATTTTTTTGATAAGATTTTTTTTTATAAAGGAAAAACAGGAAGAAGCAATTTAAGTGTTTCAGTCAAATTCTGTAATAAAACAAATACCAAAAATATTTTGGTTTTATAGGAATTGTGCATTTTATCTTATTAATAGTCCAACAGCTGTGGTCTTGGCCAAGAATTGTAACTTAAAAATTAGGTGTAAGCATATTGTTCTGCTTAAGCAGTAGAAGCGCATATTTTCTTCCGTGCCTCAAACAAATCCCTTGGAACTTGCATTCTTGCTCTAATTTTCAAATATCTCAAAAGAGGGCCTGGAAGAGGAAGCTTTTTGCTTACAGTTTGTCCCAGAATTAGTAGTGCTTATAGAATTCCCATAGTGGGTGTGTGATAGCAATTTTCAAAAGTATTTTGAAACATTATAACTTTGGAGGCAACAATAATAGGCACATGCTGGAAAATTAACTAATCTCACTGTGCTTTTGAGGAGAAGGGTAAAGGTTTTTCCTTGACCACTACTGTCATCTTTATTTGAAAGCAGATTCCACTGCATCTCAGAGTGTTTGTCCAGTCAATGCAGGGGAGGTGGGGATAGCATTACCTGTATTATAATGTTTGTGTTGTAAAGAGTTATCTTAAGAATTTACTACCTTTCAATAAATGTCTCTGGTAGACCCAAAGAATTTTGCGTGAAGTAACTCCTTGCTGCTATTACCATAAAGAACTCTCATTGTGGCTGAGCTTTGTGCTACGATTTGCTACATTTGTTAAATAGTGGTTATATGTTAGATTGCTTACAGTGGAAGTTAAATAAAAGTGGATATATGGAAATGCTGTTTCCAGTTAGGGTTGTTAATTATTGTACAGTGATTTTCAGCAGCATCTCATTGTCTGAGAGAAGCAGTTCAGTCCATCAGTGAGATCAGTTGCAAGTAAAATAACAGGAAATATGCTATCTCTTTTTTGGCAATACAATATTTTTATAGTAAAATTAAATTCTTAGTATTCTGTTATTTATGATATTGTACGTAAAGAAGAAAATAAAAATACAAATTCTATCCATATTCATTACAAGTTAAGATATCAGTAAAACATTGAAGCAGAAGCAGTAAAACATTGATTATAATAGAATTTATTTCAGACAAAGTTAAACTTAACATGGAACAGGAAGGGATAAAAGAACACACTGTGACATACATTAGTGTATTTGTTATTTAATAAATGTTTCAGTCTTAAGCTAAGTTACTTCTAAGTTACTTTTGCCCATCTTTTAATTCATATTAATATTACTTTTATTGTTTATTTTTATTGTTTCATTGCTTTGCTACTGTTACATTTACATTTTTTAATCGTTATTTTTCTGTTTTATTGTTTTAAGCCACCCAGAGAGCCCAACAGCGGGATGGGGTAGCAAATAAATTTAAGCAAATAAATAAATATTTGATATTGAAGGTCCATTATATTGTTACTTGATATAAATATGTGAGTGTGACTGTATGTGTGTAATATTTATACAAGTAGCCCTCGACTTGAGAACTGAGTTTTATTTATGACCGCTGCAGTGTTCCAGGGTCATGTGATCTCCTTTTGCCACCTTTGACAAGCAAAGTCAGTGGGGAAGCCAGATTCAATTAACTAGTGTGTTACTAACTTAACAGTGATTAGCAGTGATCCACAACAACTGGGACAAGAAAAGTGGTAAAATGAGGCAAAGCTCACTTAACAACGGAAATTTTGGGCTCAATTGTGGTCGTAAGTCGAGGACTACCTGTACACGTCAATAAAAAGAAAACATAAATAGACAAAGTCACAAAATTAAAATACTAAGAGTAAACAAGATAAGATAATTCCATTTTAAAACAACTATTATCCCTCTTTTCAGTTTAAACTTGAATTGAAAAGTTCAATTTGAATTTAAGTTGCCTAGCATTTTTCTAGGTGCATATGTATATAAAAGAGAAAGAATTGGCTGTAAGTAGGAAATGAAAAGAAGGAATGTTAAATCTAATAAGAAACAGAAAGAAGGAGTAGGGCCATATTATATAAATATTCCTTTGTCCAGCATGAGAAGCTTCAGATCTTGAACTAAACCTTTTATCTGTAGTTTTAGTGCCTTCTTCATGTCATGCATAAGATGTTAACTGAGTAAATGGCAGATATTTATAAGATATTTTCTGGTTTGCTACTCTTAACAAATTCTCATTCTCTAATTATCAAGACTGTAACTACTAATTTATTTTTTTATACTATCTTTTCTGTTTTCAGTATAAGCTTTTATAAGTTTTTTGAGTTTCAAGCAAGATACCAATGAACTTTCCTCCCCATTTTTAAAGGTAATAAAAGAAGTTTGCAGCACCTATGCTGGCACAGTAGATTCAGATGGACCATCATCTAATTCTGTGTATAAGACTGATCTGGAAAAGGTAATTAAATTGCAAAAAAACAAAACACAGTATGGTGGTTTGGGGTTGTTCAGAAATCATTTTGAGCCAAGAGTCCTGAATTATTAAATCTCCAAGGAGATGAACAATAGTGTGTTGGTTCATGCAGTCCATTCCTCTTTGCTTTAGTCTTCTATCCATGTGAGTAGCCAAACAAATTTAGCAGGAGTGAAGTTGGGATTGTGGTTTGTTTATTTGTTTTAGTATTTACGCAAGGCAAGATTGCAAACTAATTAAGAACTAGCGTTTATGGTGTGGCCCATAAATATACATTATACTCTGGTGTCTCCTCAGATTATATATACACCGTGGCTTAATAAAGTATGAGCTGTAGATTCAAGTGATGTGCAGACATCATACAAGGTAGACTAGTCTAAGAAATACACAGAAATACACAGCAGACCTAAAGCTACTTTTATTAGAACAGCTATAGTAACAGAATTTTGGAAGTCTGAACTTCCTTTCCCCTTTTAACTTAAGGAGGGAGGTTGCCTGAGGCATTTTTGCACTTGCTTGGTCTAGGCTCACTTATCTGACCATTGCCTTGGTAGGGGATCTTCCCTATGTAGTGTGGTTAATTTAAAAAATAAATAAATCATATTACCATGAATTAAACAAAAATAAAAGACCTTTTTAAACTGCTACTGTGAATGTTATTTCTGGCCTAACGTTTGCCAAAGGGATCTCTGCGTATTTGTGCATGCAAGTATTTTAAAAACAGGCAGCTCCATTAATCAAACATTATTTGGAATTGAATACAGTGAAGGAAAGCTACATTTTTCTTGAATAAAGGAATCAATGATTAAACCATTTTAAAACAGAAAAGGATGTACAGGTAGTCCTTGTCTTACAACCACAATTGAGTCCAAAATTTCTGTTGCTAAGTAAGGCAGTTGTTAAATGAGTTTTGTCCTATTTTACAACCCTTTTGCCTCAGTTGTTAAATGAATCACTGCAGTTAACTGAATCATGCAGTTGTTAAGCAAATCAGGCTTCCCTTTTGACTTTGCTTGTCGAAAGCTGGCTGGGATAGTACTACTGTCATAAGTACACTCCAGCTACCAAGCGCCCAAATTTGGATCATGTGACCAGTCATAAATTAAAAACCAGCCATAAGTCATTTTTTTTCAGTGCCAATGTAACTTTGAATGGTCACTAAACAAATGTTTCTAAGCCAAGAAATACCATATGCATTTCTACTGAGTGGAATGTCTATGGAAATTCTTAGTCATCCAGGTCATGGTTGTCCCAAAGGTGCTTTTCAGGTGCTTCTCATTCCACTGAGTGGAATGAAATAGAGAGTAGTTAGAGAAACAACTTTTTATTTTCCTTGTAAATAATTTGCTATTGTTACATATAGTATCATACATAAAATAAATGTGCCATTTTCTTTAGCACACTTTGGATACCACAGACAAATTGTACATATACTGCATGGTCGTTCACAAAATTGGTTTTGCTATTTTATACATGCTTAAAATTCAGTTTGGATTTAATAGATGATCTCATTTAATCAATATTTATTTAGACAGTTAAATGGTTTAAGCATTTACTTAATGTTACAGTAAAAAGGACCCTGAGCCTTTAAAGTTACAATGATAGCAGAATGCCAAGAAGTGATTACAGCCTTCACACATTATCCCCTGTGAACATTGTGTATATCAGTATTATGTTGAGTATAAGATGTAACACTTGAATGATAAAAAACATAATTCCTGACAAAATAATTCTTGGATGTGTTGTGTTTGCCTCATGATAGATGATGTTTTGTCATTTGATTCACAGCAGATTATTTCCAGTGTAACTATATTAATAATTCTTTTTCCATCCAGAAGCTGTCCTTAGAAAGACCAAGTTCTGATGGAGAAGGTGTGGTAGAAAATGGCATAACCAATGTTTGTAATGGGAAAGAACATGGTAAGATGCTGCTAATAGTACTCAAGTCAAATCATAATATTCACAAACATTGTAAGCTGAGAAAAGGTCAATAATACATTTTCATAGGCATAGTCCTGGAAAGGTCAGTTCACTGAATGTAAAACTTCTTATTGTCAACAGGAAGATTAATGGTTGTATCAAGGTAGTAGGCAGGCCTAAGCATACTTTTAAAAAATGAAGACTTTAAAAATTATTTAAATTTAATTTTCTTAATTAACTTTAATTTTCTAGACTTCGCCAGAAATTTAGAAGGAAAGGAAAACATGAAAAATCAATCAGTTGATCTGAAAGAAACCGGAGCCTGAACTTGTGAGAAAACATTAGGAAGGGGAAAAAATGAAAAACATCAAGCTGCTTAGTACTTCTTAGAACTCTTTTGCCCCAAGCAAACTAATAGGTATAGTCTTGACCTTTTAAATGTGGTGAGGGTATGAGTAATGAATAGAAGCTTAACTGTTTTTTAATGGCATTATTCAAAAAGGTTAGGGTGAAAAAAATAGAATTTTTTAAAAAAATGCTTAAGTGTCAACTTCTTAAATATTGGTACATGAAAAGAAATCACAAATATGAGAGGATAAGGAAATTTAGAAAATAGAAGAGAAAAGGAAGCTAATTGCTAAATTAATCCAAAGATTTAAAAGACACTTAATTGGTTATATTGTTTTAAAGTACTTCATTAGCAGCTTTCTTTTAAATCCCTGACCAGTCTAAAAACTAGCAATTCATATATGAAAGAGAGTTCCTTGCAAGTAATTAAAAGTGGAATGAGGATGTTCCTGCGTTATTCTTCGCCACAATAAATTTGTGATTTAATTAATGCTTTATTGGAGGATGACATGGATGGGACACTACAGCCTACCTGGTGTTACTATTATTCCTAATAGCAGCAATCAACATTGTGAGTAGTGCAGAACTAGTGCCAAGTCAACAACATCAAGAAGCCCAGAATTTAGTTCGGAGTAGGTTTTTTGAGGCATAAAAGACCATTAGACTCTGAGATCAATTTTCATTTCTGAGTATTTTGTTGAATAATAGAAAAGTAATGCTTTGGAATTCAAGTAGACCCTGTTATGCAAAACAAAAAACATCACAAGAATTGCTCAGATGATGCTCTGACTGGTTACTCTATACTGAGAATGTAATTGCTTTAAGTTTGGTCAATTTATAGGTGTCTTGTGAAATGGCCAGTTGGATAGCCAGCTTTGCATCCAATTCACTACTGAGCCTTTTGCTCTTTGTTTCTAAAATGAAAAGGACTTTAAGTCAAAATGTGAAGTTGATGTAATTAAGAATATCAAATACAAATGTGCAGAAAGTCAGGTTATCATAAACAACTGCTAATAATTGTTGGATTAAATGTGTGTGCAAATTTTGCATTTACCGAACTTAATTTTCTTTCACGTTTGAATATTTTAAATTGAAAAATTTATGATAAATCTATTCTAATTTAAATTGATTCATTTTGTTTGGAGATTGACAATCCATTTAGATAAAACTAGGTTGTAGCCCCTTTAAATCCACAAACAGGTTTTTTTTTAAAAAAATCAAGATGGTGGTTGCAATTGATGCAATTGAAACCCTTTGTATGTGAGTGCCACAGTGACATGTAGAAAAAAGGTGGGGCTTCAATCACACAGGCAGTCAACACTTTGTGTTCTCTGGGGTATAGCTAGAAGGCTGGAAAGGTATCTTCCTGGAGTTATCTAACTTGACTTGGAAAATTGTAATCTCAGACAGTTGGAACTGCCAGTACTGGTTTTCCCTGAGACACTTTGCCCAGAACATCCTTAAAACTGGAAAGGAAGAGCCTAGCCTTCTATAGTGAAACTGGCATGAAGCTGCAATAAACTCGTAAGCAATTTATGTAGTATAAGCACAGGTTAGAAACCACACTTTTTGTTTGGACAGTCTTTTTTTCAGAGTTGGGCAAGACTATTGAGTAAAAGTATAGTTGCAATGAATGGCAACATAACCACTTCAATTAATAATGGTTAACCCTATGGCACTCCTTTTCTGGAGGTCTACAGTAAGGTGATTTCATTAATTTCAAGTACTTATATACTCAAGTATAAGCCGAGTTTTTCAGCACAATTTTTATGCTAAAAAAAAGCCTCCCTCGGCTTATAATCGAGTGAGGGAAAAAATGCCTTTTTTCCTGCAACCGTTTTGGCTCCCAGGGGTTGCAGGGAGGCTTGCTAAAGGCAAAATGGGGCATGGGGGGGTACGGCGCCCCTCCCCCGTGCCCCTTTTTGGCTCCCAGGGGCTGCAGGGAGGCTTGCGAAAGGCAAAATGGAGCATGGGGGGTTGTGGCGCCCCTCCCCCGCGCCCCTTTTTGACTCCCAGGGGCTGCAGGGAGGCTTGCTAAAGGCAAAATGGGGCGTGGGGGGTGCGGCGCCCCTCCCCCGTGCCCCTTTTTGGCTCCCAGGGGCTGCAGGGAGGCTTGCTAGGGGCATGAGGGTGGTGCCTAGCAAGACTCCCTGCAGCCCCCTGGAAACAAAAATGGGCTGCGGGGAGGGGGGCTTCAAGGGAGAAAGAAACAAAGAAATCCTCACTGTTAGGGAGATCCCATGTGCACTGAGCTTGAGTTGAGAGCTTATTGTAATTGAGAGCTTATTGTAATTGTAATTGAGAACTTACTGTAATTGGCTGCTAGCTATCCTTGCTCAGGCTAAGGCAGGATGGGTAAATGTGGCCCTTTTACAACCTGTGGACTTCAACTCCCAGAATTCTCCCAGCTTGGCTGTCTCAGGAATTCTGGGAGTTGAAGTCCACAGGTTGTAAAAGAGCCACATTTGCCCACCCCTGGGCTAAGCTAATCAATAGTGGAGCTCTAAGAATGCCAGATGAGAAGGAGAAAGGGAGGGAGGGAGGGAGAGAGAGAGAGAGAGAGAGAGAGAGAGAGAAGAAAGAAAGAGACAAAGAAAGAAAGAGAAAGAAAAAGGAAGGGAGAGAGAGAGAGAGAGAATGCAGGTATCTCTTAACAGAGGCTTGAATTTGCCTGAAATTAGATCAAGCAGTGACTGGGTGGACGTGGCTAGCCGGTCATGTGATATATGTGTATAGGGACTACTCAGAGGGCTGAAAAAAAATCATTTCTGACAGGTCCTCGCACTTTTGACTGGTCCTCACACTTATGACCATCCTCACATTTATGCCTGTACAGCATTCTTAACAACCATGTCACTCATTTCACAACTGCTTCTCTTCACCATGGTGACAAGATTTTTGTTTTTGTTGAACCTCTTTTCCACTTACAGAGCTAGTTTACTGTTTTTCTTTGAAATCAATATTCAAAAACATTTAACCTACTGATGCCTCAATTAATGTAATTTTATTGGTATCTAGTTTTATTTTGAAATTTACCAGTAGCCACTGCATTTCCCACCCTAGGCTTATACTCGAGTCAATAAGTTTTCCCAGGGTTTTTTTGTGGTAAAATTGGGTGCCTCGGCTTATATTCGAGTCGGCTTATACTCGGGTATATACGGTAGGTTGTCTATATTTTTTAAACACATTTTGGGAGGTGCCATTTTTAGAAGGTAATAGTTGTATAATAATGTGAGTTGCATATTATTTTTTCATATGATTTCCAATCCTTATTTGCTTTTATAGGTGCACTGACAACATTGTTGTCTGCATATTAAGTGTTCTGACCCAGCTCCCCAAACATGGCAAACCCTCTGAAGTTAACTCAAAGATTCCTTTATTAGGAGCACCAGCAGCCCCTGCAAAAAGTTTCTCTCTTACCACAGGCTAACAAGTCTGTCTGGCAGGGAGATGAATAGTTGTCTGCCACATCTATTCATCTCTGCCCTCTGCCTTTTATCCCCAGAGCTAGGGTGGGGCTTTGCTAGCAGTGGTGCAAGCATCTTCCTTCCAAGGATTGGCCAATGGATTTCCACTGCTCTCCTCTCCTGTGCCTTCTGTGCATCTATGCCTCAGGCACTGGGCCCAGCTGTTCCTCCTCTTCCTCATCAGTCACCTCCAGACCTGGATGCTGTTGACTCTCCATCTGAGGGCTGACAGACAGCCCAGGCTCCACCTCTGTTTCTCACTCTGCCAGCTCCATTTCCTCTTCCCCCTCGGAGCTCTCAGGTTGCCTTGATGCTGACTCTGACTCCCACGCTGCCTCCTCATCTGATTTGGCTGCTGGAGGAGCTGGCGGCTGACAGGCCACAACATTAAATTCTAGTGCAGTTGCCTTTGCATGTTTTAAAAATCTGGTTTGGAATTACTTTTATAAATATAGTAACTCTTATTTACCCAAATTTATAAAAGTTTAAGTTTAGAACATTACTATTTATGCCCTTCTTTTTAAAAATCCTATCATTTGACATATTTTTTAATTATTCCAATAAACATGAATATTGGACATAAACTTACATTGCCAATTATTGTATTCTTTTTCATTTTTAGATGATGAAATATAAGTCAAATAAAAGAAAGTAAGCTTTATTACAATCTTTATTAGACAAGAATAGCCATAGGAATAGCATTTAAACTTATATACTGCTCCATAGTGCTTTATAGCCCTTTCTAAGTGGTTTACAAAATCTCATATTGCCCCCAACAATCTGTGTCCTCATTTTACCATTCATCAGAATACAACCAGAGATACAAAGAATTTTTAAAAAAGTATAAAAATCATGATTTCAGCTTCGCCCAATAAAAGTCCATTCAAGTTCTAATGAAAATGCAATGATTCAATAAGTACTCATTACCCAAAAGCAGAATTTTGCAACTGTCTGTCTACCATGTTTCCCTGAAAATAGGACATATCCCGATAATAAGGCCAAGCCTGATTTTTGGGGTGGGCCTAAATATATGCTCTCCCCCAAAAATAAGCCCCCCCTCTCTCACACACAAACAGGTCCCTCACCCCCCAACCCTCTCAAGGCAGCCACATCCCTATGAACTTCTGTGCCTCTGCCCATTCCACCACCCGCAGCACTGACCGTATGCCTCGAGTGCCTGCTCCTGCGCCCACTCTTGCCCCCGCGCCTAGGCACCGTGTCTGCATAGCCCACACTACTGAGTGCCCGTTACAGCAGCCCCAGCTGGAGGACGATGTAGGACAGTGGAGGGGAAGCACGCAGGGGCCATGGCATGGCACCATCCCCACCCCGCCCTTTTGCCTCACCTGGTCTGTTCATCATCCAGCCTGCAGAGCCTTGATGCTGGCAGTGTGAGACAGTGGCTGTGGCCAGAAGAGCCCTTCCCCATCTCATCTAATGACAGCGGCCAGCGGGGCGCCTCCTGCCGCCACTCCCACCACTGGTTGCCATGACTGTGGCTGGGACTTGTGCAACTGCCACCTCATCCCGTCAGCATCTGCAGGCTCCGCTGCCCCAACAATATTCTTCGCCACCCGTCCAGATGGGGCCTGTGTGGAGATGGGTGGTATTGCAGGGCCGGAGGGCAGCTGCGGCTGCAAGAAGAATGGAAAGGGCCTCAAGGAAGGTAACGGCCTCCTTTGAAATGGGATCGAAACTTTGGCTTGTCTCCAGAAGGGAGAAGTGACCCGGCAGTCAGAAGGGTGTGACTTTTCACCTGGTTCTTTCTGCCTTTCCATTTTTTTTTCCTGGATGGAAAAGAATCCCCCCCCACTTTGTCTTTCTCTTTGTCTTACTTTTTCTGACAGGAGGTGGCCAGCCATGCCCTGCCCCACCCTGCCTTGGCTCGTGCTGTGAAGCCGCCTGTGTGGAACAACACCCCCCCCCCCAAAAAAAATAAGGCCTAGTGCTTATTTTTGGGCCCAAAAGAAAATAAGACCGGGTCTTATTTTGGGGGGAAAATGGTATTATATAATCAGTACTTGCCAAAAATTCCTGAAGGTTCTTTAATGTTGCTATAGGCCTCTTGGTAGCCTTTTGAACCAGTTTTATTCTTGTTTTTTTCATTTTGGAGAGACACCCAGTTGTTGATAATGTCATTGTTATGCCATATTTTCTCCACTTGTTGGTGACTATCTTCACTGTATTCCATGTTATATCCAATACTTGGAAATTCTTTTGTATCCTTTGGACTGATAACTAACAATGAGATTCCTTTGATGCTTCGTAAGCTCTTTGCAGACCATGGCTTTTGCTGTAAGTGGCAAATGAATAAATGTCAGAAAAATCCTACTAGAATGGCTTAACTTTATATGGACTTGATGAGAGTAACTTTAATTGATGGCAGGTATGTACAGGTAGTCCTCGAATTACGAATGTAATGGAGCCTACCCATTCCATTCATAACCCGAAGATTTATGGGAGTGAATCCCATACCTTGAATGAGATCACTCCCTGCTTTCGCCCACATATTCGATAATTGAATGTGCGGTTCGTTAAGTGCACATGAGGTATTGGGGTGGGAAAGGCCATGGGGGGAGCTATTGATGGAACATGCCACTTGCTTAAGACCACCTAAGACCTCCCCAGAATTACAGATACCTCATTCTCCCTTCCCTGGGGTCCCCACAATTGCTCCCCCCCATCCTCCTGCACCTGGTGACTTTGAAGATCTGTCTCCTCTCCAGCCTGTTTCTTTGGCTGCTTCCTCCTTTCTCATCAGGAAAAGCCTTGATGAAGCCTTCTGCAATGAAAAAGGAGGTCTGTGCATGTCCTTCTGGGCCTCCTTTCTCATCGGCAAAGCACTTGAGGACTGCATCCCTGTAGGGTTTGGCAGCCCTTTTCAAAAAGCCTTTGCCAGTAGGAATAGAGCTTCAGAGGAGGCAGCCCCTCCTCCCAAGCTCTGCTGGTGCTGACAAAAGCTTTTTGCAAATGGCTGCCAAAGCCTACAGGAATGCAATATTCCTGCAGGCTTCGGCAAGGAAACGGTAAACGGAGGGAAGGCCTGAAGGACCAAAGCCTTCCCTCTGTTTGCAAACATCCAGACCTTAATTCACAGAAAATAGAGGCCTAAAGTGCGAGGTCACACAAGATCAATAGTACGAGAGCTCACGTAAAAAATTGGTAATAGATGTTACATAACTATTTTTGCAACAAATAATTTAATACTATGCCTGGGATAAAATTCCTATACCAACTGATGAAATCTTAAATGTCTTCTGTACTCTTTTAGGTTAAGGAAGAAGCACAATTATCATGGGCTATTCTCCAATAGCCAATATATATCTCCAATATTTAATTAGCATACTTACTTATAAATAACATATGTGTATATGTATGCATGTATATAATCTCTTGCCAATATTTAATTAGCATATTTATATAAAAACCAAAGCAAACATAGTGCCAGCATACAGCCTTGATTAATTGTAACAGAATGATAGAGGTAGGTAGGTAGGTATGGTAGCTGGATAGATAGATAGACAGATAGACAGACTGTCTTCCTTCATCGAACAACAAAACGAGACATGCAAATGATTAAAAGTATTTTGTAAGCGCTCAGAGGGCTATATTCATATTTAATTTTTAGCGATGATCAACTGAGAGTAGATATTGTAATATATGAAAACTGAAAGCTCAATTAAATTAAGCCCTTTATTTAGAAAACAAATTGCAAACCTGGGAGATATACAATAGGACAACCTACCAGATCACTTTTAATGAATACTGGAAATATTTGCTGCTTGAAAATAGAAATAAAGACCAACTTTGTTCACAAAGAAGGATACTTATATATTACATGTAGGGAGTCTACCTTTAATTTTATGTCCTGCAATTCTTCAACATTGTTGAAGAGCTATAGTGTATGAGTAAAAGAGAACTGTTCTATGTCTGCATTAAATGAAGAACAAGCATTGCACTGGCACAAACCATTTGGCACTTTTACTGGTTGTTGCTGTTTAAAAACCAAGTGCTGGGATAATGTATTCCCCGTGCCAGATTCTAAAAGTGACATCCAAACTAAGAATTCAAGTTTATGTTTAAGATTTTTTAAAAAGTGACATGCCAACTCAATGATTTGTCATGAATGAGACAATGAATTTGGGGTTCTGAATTGATTTTCAGTAAAGGCAACTCAGCTGCTTCTGAAGTGAAATATTTTTTGTGCCACAGTTTCTGCTATTTGATAAAAGTTTCTTTTAAAATCTTAGAAGACTTAGCTATCTTTGTGTATGTGTTTGGTTGATAGTAAAGAGGAAAAAGAGCTCAAAGGTGGACTCCAAAGGCACTGTACCTAAAGTAACAGGAAAGAAGATAACAAAGATAATTGGGTTAGGGAAAAAAAAGCCATCTACTGATGAACAGACTTCATCTGCTGAAGAAGATATACCAACATGTGGTAAGTGACTTCTTATGATCTCTTATAGAAACAACTTATTGGTGGAAAATGTTATTTGATTTCATTTCTAAAAAATGCCACTCTTCAAAACCAGATTTTTCTTGTTCCCAGTCTCCATGCACACTACTTTGCTTTTCTAAAAGTTTTCACTAAACAAATATGTTGTCAGACTGCTTTAAACATCGTAGTCCACTAAAGAATTCCATTCAAATTACCTCGTTTTCCATTTTTAAATTTGAAACATTTAAACTATGCCTAATGGCTCCAGTTACTGTCTGGAGGATATTTATCCACACACCAATGTGTCAGTAATAAACAACTAGTCATGTCCTAGCAACTCTCACTCCTCAGGTTAACATTGCCCAATGTTTGCATTTTACTGATCTCACTCTCCCTGTAAACCATTCCCCTCCCCCCACACACATACACACAATCCAAATGATCTGAATAGTTTTATGATTCAGGATTATGCAGTATCATGTATCTGTGCAAACACCTTTGTAAGCGTCTCTGTGTCTGATTTTCACCACCCCAGTTGGCAACTACCTCCCATGGCTTTCAGTCTTCACCATTTTTCTGTTATAGTCCCACCTATCTCCTAGAGTAGAAACCTCTTATTCAGCTTCTACCCTCTCCTATCCTCCTTCATAATTTTCTCTAATGTTGCTATATTCGTCTTTGCTTTTTGGCAATAGTGAATGGTCATTTATATAGTGTCCCGAGATTGTGTGATTTTTTTTCCCTCCCTATAAAATAATTGTCTTGTACAGGCAATCCTTGACTTAGCAACTGGGCGTTTAGCAACTGTTCGAAGTTACAACAGACCCACAAAAAGGTACTTACAACTTGGATTGAAGTTACAATGCCCCCTCGCCCTGTCACATGATTGCATTTTGGGCACTCAGCAACCAGCTCACCTTTATGGCTATTTGCAGCATTCTATGGTTATGTGATTGCAATTTGTAGTGTTTTCTTTCCTGGAAATGAGACAGTTGGTTCACTTAATAACTACTGTAAAAAAAAAAAGTCAAATCAAGTCAGTTATGTGATAAACCACTTAACAACTGCCATGATTTACAACTGGGCTCAATTCTGGTCTCAAATGAAGGCAAATATATATGTCCCAGGATAATATTGCAGGATCCAATGATGTCAGGACCAGGGGTTTAGTCTTCTGAGCTTTCAGACTTGAGCTGGAGCTCATCCTTAGGGAATCAATTATGATCGTAAGTCAAGGACTACCTGGTAAATTCTTCCATAATAAGTTTCTTTTGTATTTGCAATACACAAACTAATAGCATTTCTAATCTACTATTTTAGCAATAGCAATAGCACTTAGACTTATATACCACTTCATAGTGCTTCACAGCCCTCTCTTAAGTGGTTTACAGAGTTAGCATATTGCCCCCAACAATCTGGGTCCTCATTTTACCCACGTTGGAAGGATGGAAGGCTGAGTCAACCTTGAGCCGGTGAGATTCGATCTGCTGAAGTGTAGCTAGCAGTCAGCTGAAGTAGCTTGCAGTATTGCACTCTAACCACTGCGCCATCTCGGCTCTTTCTCGGCTATTTTAAATAAAGGGAAGAAAATTCTGAGAATTAAGAAATTTTCCACTGTGTGATAGAGAGGTAATTCATGTTCTTTTCATAAAAATATGTAAGACAACCATTGCCATATATCTAACTCTAGCCAGGCGTTGACTGTTAGCTGAGAGAATTCCTATACATAGACTTGAGCGTTAAATCAGTTTAATTGACCCTTGTGTGGTCCTGGTCTTTTGTGCCTGACAATAAATTGTGAATATACATTAGAAAAATTTAAGAAACTTGTTTTTATGTTTTGCAGGATATCTTAATGTGCTGTCAAATAACCGTTGGCGTGAGCGCTGGTGCAGAGTGAAAGATAATAAGCTTATACTCCACAAAGACAGGACAGATCTAAAGACTCATATTGTTTCTATCCCTCTCCGTGGCTGTGAAGTTATTCCAGGATTGGATTCCAAACATCCCCTGACATTCCGCTTGCTTCGAAATGGTCAGGAGGTTGCAGTATTAGAGGTATATTGTAAAGGAATAACATAAACAGAATCTAAAAATCCTGCTTCTGAAATAAGAAATCTTTCCTGGTATTAATACTTTGAATGCATAATATTTCCTTGTTTTTGCCCAAGACAGGAGCCCTTAGCTAGATATAAGCTAATATATATCAATATTAACTTCTCAATTAGACTATTTTGAAAAACTTTCAAAAGTCTGTTTCCAGAAATTCTCAAACTCAAGACATTTAAGAAGGCAGTAAACAATGCTTTTGAACTGAACATCAGTATCAGGCCACAAACCAGTTTCAGTGAACATTCATTCTTAATATTCTGTCTCTCCCTCCCTCTTTCTCTCTCTCTCTCTCTCTCTCTCACACACACACATTGAATTTACACACATTGAAGTCCATAGAAAAGAGACATTTAGAATGTATGATAAGGACTTTACCTAACTGGGAGTAGATCCATGTCTGGAGGGTACAAGCATGGAGCAGCTTCTACCGTTGCCAGCATGAGCCTGCCCATGTCCTTAGGGAAGATTTGGAAGTGCCATATATATCAGGCAGGGGCAGAATTTATGTATCCTTAAGGATCACTCTAGGCTTGGCATATTGTATTAAGGGTGTCTGGACAGAGTGCTTTTGGAAGGAGGAAAAAGTATTTTAAGCATCAAAACCTAAGGTATTCATGTTATCTCTTAATGACCTGAGAGAGAGCCCAAATATTGGGCTCTAGAATGTGGGTGGGAATGAGGGGATATCTCTGGGCATTACAAAAGGAAATCTAGAATGGGCTTCTGGAACAACTGTATTCATCAGAATGCTAAAAGCAGTGTTGTGGTGTCATGCTACAAGTTCCATGTGAAACATGCAGAGGCATTGTCACAATGCCACTGTTATCATTCTGCCCCCACATAGGAACTGTTGAAAGCTGATCTTAGCTGTGTTTGCATCCTGAGGAGTAGGATTATTTGTTTTAGTAAGATTTTTGACAGCCATCATGGAAATGTTTTAAAAATGAAATTCAAGAACTCCTATATAAGTATACATTTACTTACATAGTGAAGGAGTTCTTGAATTTCATTTTTAAAACAAGTAAATGTATACTTGAACTAAAATAGATATATATTAGTGAAAGTTTCAGTGTTCGCCTGTGATTTTTCTTCTGTTTGTGTAGGCTTCATCTTCAGAAGATATGGGCAGGTGGATTGGGATTCTGCTGGCTGAGAGTGGGTCATCTGCAGATCCTGGCACTCTGCACTATGACTACATAGATGTAGATGTGACAGCCAGTGTCATTCAAGCTGCAAAACAAACATTCTGGTAGGAGGACTTAATCAGTTAAGAGCATTTTCAAGATCTCTGGCTTTTTCAGTGTTTTTGTTTTGGAGTTGAGAAATCTAAATTCTTATTTATTATTAAACCAAAAACCTGAGATGGTGAGAGGCAGTATGCAATATGCTTCATATATTGTATAGTATCATGTGCCCAAGTATGGATTTGCTTGCTCAAAGCTGAAAGGTAAACTATATCAACAAATGCCCCTACTTACAAATACATCATTTAGCAATTTTATCAAGTAGTTTTGCTAGACATGTTTGAATAGGGAATCTGTGACCAATCTGTGGGGCAACACTGTATTTTCATCAATTCCTTCATAATCATAGTTGGGGATAATCAAATTTAAAATCTAGTAACATCTGGAGAACTAGATTCTTTATTCATACATATTTCTGCTGGTTTGATCTGAGCTTGGAATAAAACGGTGTTGTTTTTTTCTGGGCAGATGTGACTCAGAATGGGGTGGGGAAGAAGAAGGGAAAAAGTGAAAGACAATAGTAGCCAAGGAGAGACAAGAAAGCCTCTGATGTCAGAACTACTTCATTTTTTTCTTTATTCAAAACACAATCTTAAAAATATGGGCATGTAGGAAATAGATAAGATGTTTAGTTTGTAACCTACAGCATGGCACTCTGGAAGACCTTATGGACCAACCACAAGTCCTACAAAAGCGAAACCTTTAATGCTTTGACTTTCTGTAGTTTGGATAACACAAGATCTGTACAAGGACAAGACTGGAGCATGTTCCATCTCTCTTAGCCCATCCAGCAAGTCCCAGCATGGCATATCCACGGGAATCCTAATCCATTTCCCATGGTTTCCCTTCCTTGCCTCCCTGCCTCTCCTTGCAGTGGCAGTTCCAACAGTATTGGTTGCCATTGTAAAGCAAGGAGTGCAAAGGCTGTTAAGGGAGAATTTCACAAGACTGCAATTTCCAATTTCCTGCTGGCTTCCCCATTGACTTTGCTTATGGGAAATGGCAGGGAATGTTGGAAATTGTGCTCATGTAACTGCAGCTCGCTGTGAGTTTAAAATTGCAAGCTGGGTGCTAAATGCTTGGATTACAGTCCCATGACCATAGGAACACTGATGGCTGGAATTCTAAAGGCTAGTGGTAACTATCACTTGTTTAGCGCTATTGTAAGTATGAATAGTTGCTGGATGAATGGTTATAACTCGATGACTACCTGTAGTTCTGCTGCAAGCAGAGAAAGAAATTAATTGCAACAATAGGACTGACATTAACATATGCAGAGGACATGGAGAATTTAAGATTCTGTGATCAAGGGTGCTTCTTGATTTACCTCTGTGATACCATCTTTCTTTCTAGTGGCAGATGAACTATGATAATGGAGTTTTATTTATTTTTTTACTACAGATGGAACTTTCCCATAAAACTCACTCCCATGGTGTTGTTTCCCTAATCAGCCCTTCAACTTTATAATGAGTTTGTCTAATCAATTGATTCAAGGCTGAAGCCCTTCAATAACTTATGGCCCATTTAAATTACCATTATGTTTTCCCACTTTGTTAAGAGAGGTTGTGTTGGAAACTACAGAAGGTAATAATCTTTCAGTAGTAGTTTTTCAAGAAATATAATGGTATACAATATAGGAAAATGCATTGTTATATTTAGTAACTCAGGAAAATGAAAAACTAGATAAAAAAACAAATCTTGCATTTCTCTTAGTGTTACATAAATAATTGGATTTGGTTATCAGTGCCAAAATAACATTTTGGAAATGTGCCTTCAAAATACAATGCTTCTGAAAGTTTAGTTTTCAAATCTTTACATAGAACTTAATAATAGTTCATAATAGTTATTTATTGTACTCAGCTGGTAATTCTTATATTTTTTTTTGAACAATGTGATTTGCCCAAGGCAGCACTAAATGAAAATTTAAAATATGGATACTGAGGGAAGGGCAGTCTTCCTAAAAGAAAACACAACTGGATTTAAACTTGTTTATCTTTCTTACCACAGATAGAAACAGGCAATGCCAGTCCTAAAACATTACAAAACCCCTGAAGAATAAGGAAAACGTTTAAAGTCTCCTTTGCCAGACTTCTCTTTTTTCTTTTGCCAAATTCAAGCTATATATCCTCTTTTCTTCTGAGCAAAAAGCTAAAGCTTGACTTTTATGCTGTCTCAGACTAATCACACAAAGCTCTTGGCTCCAGGAAAAGATTGCTTGTGTAAAATCAAAGGGAGTCTGTGCATTACTGTGCTTTATTACTGTAATCGTCCCATCTCCTATTCTGTGTAGTTCATCTCTCTGCAGTTATACATTGTGATTGGAAAACCTAAAGCCATTTCCTGATAGCACTCGAAGGAACAGATTCATTTCCATAACTACAGGTTCCTTCCTGAGAAGTTTTTCTATTGAGTAAGCCTAAATCCTCAGATTTGCCCTTTAAATCAATTGTCTCTCTTTTGATTTAACAATTTATGCCCCTCCTCACATACAAATAAGTAAAAATTGAAGCTTTCTCACAACTTCAGGCTATAGTGCCATTCAGCTTGTATTCTAGAAGAAATCCCTTAAGAGGCAGAGACTTGTAAAACAATTTATGGAAAAGTGTGTTTACTTTATGGAAAGACATGTACTTTCAAAGTGAGCTCATTATTTGTTGCCCTGCTTGTTTTTGTATTTCAGTTTTATGAACAGACGGGTTCTTTCTACTAATCCTTACAGAGGAAATGCTGCTAATGGCTATGCGTGTCCCAGTGGAATGGCACTTCATTATGATGATGTTCCTTGCATAAATGGATCAGTAAGAATCGATTTTTGTGTAGGTCAAATAATTTATGTCTGTTGAACCTTCATAATTTTTTCATTATCACAAGGATATTATCACAAGGTTTTGTTGTGTCTCAACCAGAGAAGTGGGTGAAATTAGTTCAGTATATCTGCATGTGTATGCCAGCACAAATATGTCTCCTTCTTGATTCATTAAGAACCTAAACATAATATAACTCTGTCTGGAGAAAAATAAAAGCAAAGGTTTGACTAAGCATGTTCTATGGCTAAAATATGGGTGGGGGAGTAAGGGAAAATGTTCATGGATTTGCCTTCATGCACTTTTTATTTATATTTCGGCTTATATGCCACCCTATCTCACAATGGACTTTTTATCCTATATCTCCTAACCATGTACAGATAGACCTCACTTAATGACTACCCTGTTAGTTACAAAGACGCTGAAAAAGTAACTTCAGAACCAGTTGCATTTACAACTGCCACTGTATCCTGTGATCACATTAACTCCATTTGCATGCTTTAAAACCAGCAGACTCAATGGAGAAGTTGGCAGCAAAATCTCCAGTCATGGTCACATGATGTCTCACCTAATGATCCAACAGTGACTTGCTTAATGACTGCAATAGATGTAAAATGATAAGCTGTTGCAGTCACATGATGCTTCACTTAGCAACTGTACCACTAAGACAGAGTTGGTGGTCCCCCACTAAATCACTCAACCAATCAGAGTTGGTTTAGTGATTTAATAGTCACTAAATGAGGATTACCTCTAATCACAAATATTTCAAAAATTGGAATGACTAGGATAGATTTTTATGCATATTGGCATGAGATCATGCCTTACTTTAATTCAGTAGTTCTTCTGTTATAGAATTATGTTGTAGTTTTCCCAGCTGCATGCCTTTCAAACATGCTCCCGACTATCCAGTGATCATTCCAATGGAAGAATTCTGAATGATTTATGGTTCAACCTATCTAGAATAAATCTGTTTGGGAAAGGCTAGTATAAAGGTTTAGGAAGGTAGTTTAGGAGAAGTTGATTGACTATGATTGCTCATGTGTATCCTATAAGTGTAACTTTACCATATGATAGTTTCCTCTTTCTAATATAATTACATTTCTTACAGTACTTATCCATCCATCTTTAGGAGACAGTCAAAATCTTAACTCTGTATTTTATACAGCTCACAGTATACAGTATTTTATATATTCTCAGATAATTCTTGACAAAGTGGACAAATGTTACTAACACATTAATCATTCTGATACATTGACACAAGAATAAGAAGTTCTCCAGCAACATGACTTGTGGGGCTATGCTTATTTACTTCTTGATTTCTCTGCTTGCATTTCTTTGCTTGCATCCTTCTGTTAGGCAATTCCCTGTAGTTATGGTTTCTTGGTTTCTAAATCTCTTTTTATTGTGATATCCAAATAAGGGTCCCAAGATTTAAAAATTGGTTATGAACCAGTATAAGAACCTAGTTTGAAACTCTTAATTTGTAGGAACTTCTTAAATCAAAATGATAAAAATTAAACCAAGGAATCAAAAGACTGCTTTACACCAAGACATGTTAAAAAAGAGGGATGCTCTATCAAAAGTTTTATATGGGAAAGGCCAAAACTTGCCTCTTGTTAATTTGTAGTTTCAAATCAATAGTCAGATGGTTGGCATATGTTACTGAAACTTATCTTATAGACTATAAGATCGACAACATAAGGATATTGAATAGCATTATTCCTAAATATTCTTTTCAGCAGTGTGCTTAGAAATCTTAACTTTGGAATTTGCAAGATTTCCATTTTGATATAGTTACTGTAAAATAAAAGCAAATTTTAGAATAAAAATACAGTGGTTCCTCAGTACTCTGTTAACTGATTCTGGGAGATGCAACGAGTACTAAAAATGATGAGAACCAAACAAACCATGGGACTTACCATGTGACCCTTTGTTTTGGCTGGGAAGAACTTCCTATGTGTCCCTTTTCCTATGCCAGTGACCTTCCCAGCATGGCCGACTTCTTGTCCACCCTTTGCAGTCGTTGCCTGCTTACTTTTGAGCAACCTTTCTACCATAACCAATTTCCTGCCTATTCTCCATGGATGTTCCCCTCTTCCTATTGCAGTGCATCAAGTACCAAACAAATGATGAGTAACACAATAACATTTTCGCATCAAAATGCATTGCATACCAAATTTGACGAGGTTTTAAGCAGTCGAGTATCAAAGTACTACTATATAGAACCAGTAGGGAAGGAACTCTTGCTGAGGGTTGGAGGAGTTTTCTTAATTTCTCAGTTAACTTTCAAATTATTTCATTTTTTTCAGTGCATGAAGTTATGCTAATTTACTAAGTATGTGTATTGCAGTGGGAACCAGAAGATGGCTTTCCTACTTCTTCTAGCAAAAACACAGGAGAAGATGGGCTTTATGATAACATGGGCCTGTATGATAATTTGCCATCCCCGAAAATTTTTGCACGTTGTCCACCAGCAGAGCGAAAAGCCAATAGGTTATCTACTGACAAACTCTCATCTAACCATTATAAACAACCTATCTCATCCAATCTGTCTTCTGCTCAGTCTGTCACTAATACCTCTGCTGTGGGGAAGGGATCTGTTGCACAGGTACTAAAATGCTTAATTCTTTTAATCATATTTCTGTTCTTGCTTTTGTGTACTGATCATTAAATGCTTACAGTTAAGGTAAAGGTAAATGTTCCCCTCACACATATGTGCTAGTCATTCCCGACTCTAGGGGGTGGTCCTCATCTCCATTTCAAAGCCAAAGAGCCAGCGATATCTGAAAACGTCTCTGTGGTCATATGGCCGGCATGACTAAATGCCAAAGGCACATGGAACGCTGTTACCTTCCCACCAAAGGTGGTCCCTATTTTTCTACTTGCATTTTTTATGTGCTTTTGAACTGCTAGGTTGGCAGAAGCTGGGACAAGTAACGGGAGCTAAACCTGTTACACGGCACTAGGGATTCGAACTGCTGAACTGCCAACCTTTCAATCGACAAGCTCAGCGTCTTAGCCACTGAGCCACCACATCCATAAATGCTTATAGTTAATTAAAGCTAAATAATATAATATCACATAAATTGTTTAGAAACACTGGATATGAGAATAACACCTTAGAAACCTATGCATTTTTCTTTTTAAAATTCTTAGCTTAACTTAGCTTGCTCCAACCTGACCAGACTAACACTACAACTCAGGACTCCCAACTATCCTTGAAGATTCTGGGAATTCCACCTGTAACATTTCTGAAAGGCATCAATTTAAATAAAACTCTCTTGGATTTTACACAGTGCAGATTTCAGGGGATACATATTAGCAATATCATTGCTTCAACAGCTGAAATTAAGTCCTTGGTAATGGTCAACTTCACAGCCTACAACAGTCTGTACTTTTCTGTACTATCTATATGCAGTTATGTGTGAGTAGTTGAATATACTGTACTGCAGTTAGTGCGTTGAATATGGATCATTATTGTGGCTTGGGTAATTCCTACTGTTCTGTGTTATGCAGATGGTTCTGCTTCATTCTAAAAGAAAGAAATTGACTTACATGAATACAAAATTGCTTCAAATAAATATGCTTCATTCAATTTTGTGTTCACATTTGAAAATATTAGAGAGATGATGCAGTTTCCATGCGTAATGGAAGGATGGGAGATGTTTTTGACAAGTTGGCCATATACTTGTGCCCTGTTATAGTCTTAGGTTTTACAGCTTTTTCATTTGGGGAGTGGAACAGTCACTCCTCTGCAGTCAGTGATCATTATACTGTATGCTGTATATTTAGAAAACCAATTTGAAATTTGCCTAAAAGATTTGTTCTAAGAATCAGAAGATCTGCTAAAATTTAAAATTATAGTGAAATGAATTGTTGGAGGAATCTTTTTTTTTTATCAGTTCATCTTATTACATGCCTGCAAAATAATGATTGTTGCTTGTTTCAAAAGAATGTTATGCAACATTGTACCAAGAGTGTTTTTTTATTGAAATGAGTAATTGAAGATTCTGAAAAATCAGATGAACACAGGTATTGCCTCCTTCAATCATTTTAATGACTCACAAAAACCAATGTTAATCTGAGGCAAAATAATATAAAAATAAATCAAACATTCCTTTCCATATTTGAACCATAAACAAACAACTTGTAAATAATAAATCCAAATAATGTAAGTCTAAATGTTGAAGTTCTGCTTTTGTCAAATTAAAAACAGATGTCTTTTCACTCTTTGCAAAGTGTTCCATTGTCCAAGTCATTACAACTTGGTTCTGAACATTCTGCAGCTCTAATAAAGGCTGATGTTAATTTAAGATTTTATTGTCAGTTCATTTCCTAGCCACTTAGAGATTTCCTAGAGATCAGCCTAAGTTTTCTGAAGCTTCTGGGCATATCTTTCGGTGATTATTTTGTGAAGTGGCCCTTTCTCAAACATTTGTTTTATGTTGTCTCATCTCTTATATAACAGGTAGTCCTCAACTTATGACCACAATTAAGCTCAAAATAAGTCACTTTTTCCAGTGCTGTTCCAACTTTGAACAATCACTAAATGAACTGTTGTAAGTTGAGGACTTCCTGTATTTTCAAAAAGCACAATGGATGCCTTTGGTTGCTTCAGAAGCATGGTTTTCTAACTACCTCGATTTTAAACTTTTAACCAAAATTGGCCTCTTTTTGTTCCCACTTATGTAAAACAACTGTACTTAATGTTTAGCAATAAATGCATTCTTGATTTTCCTTACAGTTTAAAGGAAAGAAAATGCCAGTAGCTGCAAATGGGATTTCAGGAAAAGGGAGAACATTAAGTAATTCACCAAAAAAATCAGAATTTGCTTCAAATGTAAAACGTAGCAGCTCTAGTGAGTATTCTTTATTTCTTCTGGCTTTGAAATATCTTATTCTTTTAAACTGTCTGAAATTATTAGGTAAAATAATTCTTTGCACATGATAGATAAGTATTTATCTACTGTCTTTATTTATTTATCTATTATCCATGCATCTGTCTATTGCCCATGAGATAAATGACTGCTCATCCAGAAATCTCATTGCCAAAACCAAGGTCATTCATCACAATCATCTAAGTGGGAGATTCAAGTTGATAGATTATAAGTAATTTCTGAAGAACTGTATTCAGTCTTCTTGTTGTCTTCTATTTCTATTTTGCTTAATACATAGTCACTTTTGCTACTCTATTATTATAATTTATTTTAGTAATAAAAGAAAATATAAATTTGGACCACATTTGCACCATATGCCTAAACTATATGGGTTTCTCCATGTAGATCATGGTTTCAAGGAAGCAGTCAGTATTCAGTTTGTACAAGACCAAATGATTCGTTCTTTTTGCAGCCTCTGATACTCTCCAAATCTGTAATTCAACAGTGTCTATATTCTTTCACTATTTCACAATGCCCAGTTTTCATGGTTGCTGATTGTTCTGCTCTTATCTTTCTTTTTTCATGAACAAGTTTTTTATTATCTTACTATCTTATTTACTTTTCTAGCATAATATGGGCAGAACAAATAGAAAATTTCAGTTAAATTCTTCCTTTTTCAACACTACTCTTTAAAGCTTTGGAATTTTGGGGTACTTTTTCCATGTAATTTGGCTGGTATGGTTGCTACCATTATCTTGATAATTGCTCAGGTGCAGCAGGTGGTGTATAAGACATACTTTTAGCTATTTGAAGAAGTTTTTGTTTGGATTAAAGCTGGAGTGATTGAAGATGTAACAGCAACCATAGAGATAGAGGTGTCAACTCTGCCATCTTCAGTGGGGCACCTCACTAACAGCTGCCATTAAATGTTAGTGGGGAGGGGAAGAAGAGCAAATGGGCAGTCAACATGTTAGGTTAGAGATGGGACTTAGGGAATGGGGATGACAGTTTGACAGAGACCAGAGATGCATGAAACCAGCCTTTGCCAGTCTTTAAGACCACAAACCTTGGGAAAACAACGTGAATTGCTCCAAACATCTGAGCAGTTCCCAAAACACCTATGTGGCTCGCCATTGGCTGAAGACAAATTGGTTGGGGGGGAGGGCCATGATGAAGGGGAAAAGTTTGTAACTTTTGGCGCAGAAACTTTAGGTCTAGCCTGCTTTTACTTCAGCCGCTATTCCTTAGTAAAAGAACTTGTCACTTCAGCCAAATGGAGTCAAGGGTCTTTCTTTCCTAAGGAAACTGACTGTGGCAGGTCTGTCAAGAGGTATGTTGTCAAATACAGAATAATAGTAAAACAAATCTTTGTTAAAACATTTGATTGTAAGTGGACATACAAGTAAATGGGATGCCTAGATTTGGATTAGTCTTTCATTCTGACATAAGTTTCCTAGTTCAGATATCTTATAATTAAACTTTTGTGTAGATGCAGATCAATACAAGTATGGAAAGAATCGTGTTGAAGCAGATGCAAAGAGATTACAAACAAAAGAAGAGGAACTATTAAAGAAAAAAGAAATCCTGAGGAATCACTTGGCTCAGTTACGAAAGGAAAGGAAAGACCTCCGGGCAGCTCTTGAAATGAATCCTGGTATGCTAGACACTTTTTGTTTATAATCAAAGTATCAGGAAATAATGTCTCTAGCATCAGAAGTAGCTTTTATTATTATTTTTCTATGAAAAGATACAAGCTTAGAAACAGAGTAGTTATACAGAGGAAGTCCCCTCCTGTTTATAATTTAAGGGAATTTGCATTACAAAGGTGAGACCAATATATAAACTGCTACTCCATACCAAGTTTCTGTCCCTTTGTAATATTCAATTAAATTTGAGTATGCTGATGAGACATTGTGTTTCCATATTCTTTTCAATGACAGCGAATGTTATGAAGAGGGTGGCAGAGATTCTTATTTGTTTCTTTGTTTTACAGCAGTTGTGTTGTAGTTGTGTATATGATGTTACAGAAGAGGAGGCAACTGTTCTAGCATTAAGGTGCCACTTTCAAGGTAGTTCTGTGTTATAGATAGCATTTTTATACTATTTATTTGCCAGGCTGGATCATTTCAATGAAGTTAAATGCTAAAGACTAGTTTATACTGGTGAATAACCATAGCACTAGATATAACCTACTTTGGCAATAATTTGCTGATGCAGTCTTAATTATTGTCCTTTAATTATAGAATATTTCATCCAACCAGAGTGATATTGAGGTGGGTGGCTATAACAATTGAAATTAAAAGTAAAAAAGCAAACAAACACACTTGGCTATGTTAATGTAGCTGATCAGATTACAGTAACTTGTATTTGATGAATGATGATGACTCACTTCTGAAGCTGCCTGCTGTGAAGTGTCTTCAACTTCTCAGCCCTTGGTTTAAGAACAGTGTGTACAATTTTATCACAGCCTCAAAGATCATTTCTCTCCTCTGGATTTCAGGCAGGAAATCCCTAATAATTCTTGAAGATAAATTAAAGAAGTTGGAAGAAGAGTGTAAGTTGAAAGAGTCTGAGCGTGTGTCTCTGGAACTAGAGTTGACAGAAGTGAAAGAGAATTTGAAAAAGGCTTTGGCTGGAGGCATCACACTAGGATTGGCAATTGAACCTAAATCACGGAGTTTAACTGCACAGGTATTTTAAATTAAATTAATTTAATTTAATTTAAACTTAAATAGATTCTTCTGTAAAATATATTTTATAAATCATTTAAGTATTTTGCTATTTTTAAATAATTACTATCTGTCATGTTCTACATATGAGATTCAGCACTCAACTCTGTCATTTGTTTGCACACTTTTGCTTGTTTAGATCTGTTACTACCTGGGGAATTATTATGCCATCTGAGGGTTACCTTGATCTTATGTAGCATATTGAGCACCACAGTTGACAAGATTGTATGAAAACATGGATGGAGATAAGACAAAATGTATTTTAAACATTAAACACAACTGCAATTCTGGAATTTCTAACTCAAACATGCACCCTATTCGTACACTTGCCTCTGTAGTTGAAGATTGGAAGGTAGTCAACGTAATTAATTTTTTAGGAGGAATCACAGATCCAAAAAATCATAGGTCTGTCAGGTTAATGTCTCTTCTGAGGAAGATAGTAGAGACTGCTGTAAAAGATAAAATTAGCAAACATTTGGAGACAAAGGCCTTGGTGAAGGACACACAACATGGCTTCACTAAGGGAAGGTCCTATCTTAGTTAATCTACCCAAGTATTTCAGGGTATTGATTAGCATGCAAATAAGGGCAAACCAGTAAACATCATCTGCTTAGTATTTCAAAAAGTGTTTGATAAAGTCCAAAATCAAAGACTTCACAGTAAACTTAACAGCCATGGGATAAAAAGGCAGGTTCTCTTATGGGTAAGCAACCTGACAATAGCAAACAGAATTGTAACAAATTTACAGTAGGAGTAAATGGACATTGCTCACAATGGGATAAAATTAGTGGGGTCCTCCTAGGACCAGTGCTTTTTATAAATGATCTGGAATCAGGCATGAGGAGAATAGCCATTTTTGCTGATGAGAGATATACTGGTATATTTCTTTGTTACTCTTAGATTTCAAGTTATATGGCTCTGAAATTATTAACTCATTTAAAGGATTGCAGAGATTTCTGACTGTGTATCTGCCAATCTTATACTGTTATCTTGTTCTTTCAAACCAATCTTCACATTTGTCCAACAGGCTAATATCCTCTTCTCCAAGAGCCAGGATAGTTTAACTGCTGATATAACTATTGACACTTTTTGATAACTCTGGTTTCAAATTGTTTTCTATTTATTATTTAGTCCCCAGTTCTAAAGCATCAGACTCTGGAGAATTCACCCATCTCCAGTTGTGATACAAGTGATACAGAATGTTCTATGCCTGTGAATAGTGCAATTGTCCTGAAAAGACATTCCTCCTCAAGCACCTCTCCATGCCGAGGCCATGTGCTTCAGAAGGCAAAGGTGAGATTCACACGGTTGTTGCATATTCCTTTCTCCGTAGTAGAGAAGCCAGTTTGCTGTCTTGCTTTGATACTTTGATGCAGATATTGTTGCTCAGGAGAAAAAAAAGCCCTTGCTAGCTATATTACCCTTTAAAAGTTTGTTCTTTTAGTTCAAGTGAGAGAAAAAAATGTGGAAAAATCATTCTCCAGTTGCAATATGATTTTGTAAAAAAAAAAAAAAGATTTTTTTTTTTGTATGTTTGCTTAGCTTTGCCATGAATGTTATCAGAACATTGAGTCTTATATATAAAGAAAATCCACCTGAACAAATGACACTAAAGTCTGGTTCTTGCTTCATTATTTCATAAACAGATTCATCCAAATTACAGTATGTGAGGATAAAAATGTAATAATCCCACTATTCCAATCAATTTGATAAAAGAACTGGGGCTATTTGTTCAACAATAAAAGCTTATTTGGACTAAGCCTGCCTCACATAAACTTCAAACATTGACTTCCCCCCTTATTGCAGTAAAATCTTCCCACATAAGCAATCAAAAGAAATTTCTGAAAACGTGTAAAAAAAGGCATTGAAAAGATAAAGAAAAATATCCATGAAGCTCTACACCTAAACTAGCGCCTACTCAGAAAAATAGTCTTGAAATAGAGAAGGTTTGGGACAATTATGTAGTTTCCAAAGTATGACCTGTGCTGTGAAAATCACTACAAGAGTGCAGGATGAAATTATTCAGGTGGTCACAAACAATCCCACAGTAAACAATATCCAGATTTGCAAATATCTCTCATGTTAGCTAAATTCGATGTTCATGATTTTATCATAGCTTGTAGCTGAATTCAACATAGTTTGATGACCAAACTAACACTGCTGATCCTCAGAGGGAAATGAGGAATGGGCCTCCAGAGATAGGAGCAAATATTGCCCATAAATTGCCTACCTTTGATTTATATTAACTGCTTTATGAAGGAGAACAAGCAAGGTCTAGCAATTGGATCTGTGTGAGAATTACATCCTCCTACCAACCACCTATTGTGTTTGTCTGAAGCCAAGTCTCAAAGGAAGCTCTTAAGCTTGTCAGATGCCCAAATACGGAATCACACTCTACTGGATTGCACTTTAGTTTTTGCATAGCAACTGCCTCATTAAGCAACCATTCAAAGTTACAATGGTGCTGAAAAAACTAATCTTAGTACCAATGTTTGCATTTATGACATTTACAGCACCTCTCACTCACAAGATTACAATTAAAATTAGTACATGTTGTCCTGTGCCTGACTTGCTATTTTTCTTTCCCCACCCACTTGCGAAGGTGAGAGATTGGGAAGAATTATAAAAGAGTAAGCAGGCACACCATAGGAAATGCACAAGGAAAAGAATGTGGTGGCATCAGCAGTCCTGAGCATGCTATAGAAATAGTCCAGTGTATTCCCGATAGTGTGCGTGCTTACTCTTTCTCCAATCTTTCCACATGGAGTAGGAGATGAATAAGGCACAAGAGAGATTGCCTTCAGAAACAGCTTTTTCTTCCCCTCCCCCTTTGCAGAGCACAAATTATTTCTGTAGGCAATTTCTCCTGGCTTGATCTAGCCCCTCCTCCTCACAGGATACTTTGAAAGGGAGGGGTTACAAGAGAACAAGCAGGGAGACAGTGGGGAATACACTAGGCTGTTTGCATAGCACTCTCAGGGATGCTGGCACCAGAGCATTGATTTTGATGTATATTTCCATTGTGTGCCTGCTTACTCTCTTGTATTCCCTTCTTCTCCAATGAATGTAAATACAAACATTAATTCCTTTCCTGCTAATTATCCCCTGCTGGGGGGAGAGCATTCCAAAGGGGTGGGAGTGGCTAGGAAGCAGACAAAAGCTGAAGGTGCAAAACTGATTACACCTGTCAGTTTTAAGCTGGCTATTCCAGCCCATAGCATAATGTGAAGATCCCAAAGGGCAAATGGAAGTGGGAAGAGGGAAGCACAGTTATAGCCATGTGATTTCCCAAGACCATTTCACTTAATGACAGAACTGCTGGTCTCAGGTCCCAATTGTGGTTGCTAAATCAGGACTACCTGCTTAACAGTTCTTTTCCATCTTAATAAGATGTTCATGCTAATCTTCTTCCTGATTCAACTTCTAGTTGCAAGATTTTATTGAAATCATACATTATACAATTCACCATCATCATCATCATCATCATTTTTTGAGTCAGTAAGATTCTGAGGCTCTACAATAGGGCATCCCAGCTTTGCTGGAGGGCCATGCTAGCTGAGCAATTATGGTACTTGAAGCCAACACCCTTAGAAGTTGCGAAGGTTTGGAATTTCTTTCTGGAGCTGTCCTGTTTTTTTAATCCAATTGGTGCATAATATTTGATTCAGCTGATATGAATATATGTGCATTTGTAATTATATTTACATTTTCTTTTTCATTCTTTCTAGGAGTGGGAGATGAAAAATGGAACATAAGTACAATTGCTATTAGAATTCTGCTTTGGGACTCTTGACTCAAGATGGACTAAGGAAGATTAATCTGCACAGGGGTATTAATGGGTTGTCAGTTCTGTTTAGTGAATGGTCAGTATGCTTAATGCATCTTAAAAGGGGGGCCTTCTTGAATGTGTCATTTCAAATGCAGTGATTATTTACTCACTTAAAATATGAAAGGAACAGTTTAAATGATTATGTAGATGGATCAGGTAAAACTAGCACTAGCAATTGTGTTGGATGGAAATGGAGATTGGCATGTTTCAGTACCCATTTGGAATAGTGTTAGATACATTTTAATTATTAGATATGAAATCCAATCTTGACTCCTTAAAACCTTGCTGTATGAATGTGGGGATTCACAGGCTTGTAATATTAATTCAAGGCTTATGAATTTTATACAAAAGAATGGAAAGCTGTAGTCTTTGCAGAAATTACACAACTGCTGTTTTCCATGGTGACTAGAGATCAGAGAAAGACTAAATTCTCAACTAGGAAGGGAGATTGGAGCAAATAGAAAGACATCTTCCAACCCCAAGTAATAATACTGGTCTGTTTTAAACTTTTTTTAAAAAAATGTATTTATTTGCTAGCTTGTTTTGAAATGTTTTTACAGATTTTATTTTATTTTCAAAAATTAAATAGCAATGGGTGCCACTTTACAGATACAAAAAAGCTCCACGAATATAAAAGCTGATGTTTTGAAGCAACTTTATGAAAGAATCAGAATAGCAAATAAGCCATCGTGTTCTAAAACTTTTCAAAACAAAAGATAAATTTGGATTAAAAAATCCAAAATACTGCCCAAAAATATTTAAGTTTGTTAATTTTAAATTAAAAATCCTTAAAATTGCTGCTTACTTTCTCTAATAAAAGCAGCAATGAATGTTTCCCCCCCCCAAAAAGAAATGGCGGTGTTATTTCTAAAAGCTGTTGTCTATTAAAAAGACAGAATATTGTAAGGCAACAATATAAAATTTGTTTTAAAAAGACATTCTTTTCCTGCTGTAACTGTGGTTTAGGACACGAATCTGAATTGTGAGTTAGGAAGCGCCCAGAGTGGTTCTGTGTCTTCGTTTCCAAACACCATTTTCAGCACAGGAACTCCACCATTGCAGACTTACTGAGATAGTATTTGTGAAGTACTTACAATGCTTGAGATAGTCTGTATACCTTTTCATTATTGTCTTTCCATCTTCAAAGAAAATGTAAAATGTCTCTTCAGGTAGAGTTCCACTATTCCCTTCTGTGCATATGGGCTGCTCCAAAATCATCTGGCATAGGATGCAACACAGCTGGACAGAGAAATCCTCCATCAGATAGTAAATAGATTTGCAATGCTTTTGTGCCCCTTTCTCCCCTTTTCAGTTCTGTTTCTTATCCAAGAGTTGTGTCAAAAATCATGGCTGGGGATGATCAGTATTTCTCCTTTGTTCCCCTCCCTGTCATATTGAAGTAGAAAGTCCTTACAAGAAGCTGCTGCTGATAGGAAGTTCTGAGTAAGTGACAAAATAGCCAGAGTTCGCTCTGTGCCCTCTGTTTCTGCAACCATCTCTCTTGAGTTGAGTTAGAGTAGGTAGAAACTGTCAAAATGGCAGGATCCACAACTAACATTACTTGTGAGAACAGAGACCAAAGCACTCTAAACTAGTGACTATTTCTTTATGCACCTGTACCTCTCACTTTATAACACAAGTGACATCTTGAAGAATCAGAGTCTAAGTCGA
Organism: Ptyas mucosa; assembly: GCA_012654045.1. Taxonomy (NCBI): domain Eukaryota; kingdom Metazoa; phylum Chordata; class Lepidosauria; order Squamata; family Colubridae; genus Ptyas; species Ptyas mucosa. The sequence goes on from WNWU01000057.1 coordinate 9,649,630, forward strand.
AAATGCATTTATTTTTAAAGCACTTAAGGAGAGAACTGCTTGGGGAAGGCAGAATGCTTTGGGCATCAATCCCTTTTTAAAGTTTAATCTCCAACTCTGCATTTGGATATGGCATTTATTCTTTGTATCGCCTGCGTTTTCACGTCCACAAACTGCAGGTCATAATAGAACTAAAGATTTTCAACTTGCCATGTCCAGCCACAGCTTCAGGATGGAGGTACCTTATTTTAAAATCCTGGAATGATCTTGCTAAGTCTCTAATAAGTTGCTTTTTTTAAAAAAAATATTCTGAGATACCTGTTCTTTAGAATGCTCTCCTCCTCTGCTGGTATTGGGTCTATTAAGCCTTTGCTGAAGACTTACAATTGCTTTTAGGCCTTTCCTGTACAAATACAGTTATTCTTTAGATGATTATTTTTTAATTTATTATAATTTAATTGTGGAGCTACTTTGGTGTAGTGGTTAAGACATCAGACTATGAATTGGGAGACTGTGAATGTTATTTTGCCATAGGCTCAAAGCCTTAGGCCCATCACTGTCCAATGACTGACCTTGGATCTGTCGCACTCTCAGCCTTAAGTAGGAAGCAGTGGCAAACCACTTCTGAAAAACCTTGTCAAGGAAACTGCAGAGACTAGTCCAGGCAATCATCAGGAGTCAAAAAATGAGTCAAAGGCACCCAAGCTATTTTGAGAAAATTGCATGGGAAAACAGCATACAGTTAAAATAAACAAATACTGGGCTGTCATGAAATTCAACTGCCTGAATTTAGGAAAAAAACATATTAAAATGTCCTTGGGTGATAACCACCCTATCTGAGAAGATTCATCTTGCCTTTGGTGACTTTTTATTAAGGATTAATGTCTGCATTTAAGTTCCAGATGTTACAGACATCCGTAAATTATTCTAGCTTCCGTAATGCTCATGGGGTGTTTGTAAAGATATTACAGATCTTTACACATCTTGACGATAGATTGACTTTTTCATTTTCTACAAGAAAGACTGTGGCAGGAAGATGAATTAGCAACTGATCTTTGGGAGTCCAGTCATAATCAAAAATAAACAATTTTCCAGAGTTGTAGGGACAATTGATTTCATGCACATCAGTTATCTCAAACTGTTTGCTCACACAGAGAATGAGATCAACATGGGATATACAGCGCAATGTCAGTAGGCATAGTGTGCTCATACATCACTTCTTTGGTATTATGTTTCCTTGAAGATTTAATTTATAAAGATACATTTAATTTTAAATAGCATGTGCCCAGCTTTATTTCCAAAAATGTATGTGAGCCTTATATGCTCTGCATCTGACTGAAAAATCCATCCAAAGTGTAGCCCTGCTTACTAGCTGTCTTGAAACTTCTGAGCAAGCTGGGGTAATTCCCAATGAATCCTTGTTTCCGTTTTATCAAAAACTTGAGAGAGCAGCGCTATGCTTGGGAAGGAATTGGCATAGAAAACAGCCTATATTTGTGTGTGCCAGTGAGGAACTCTATATGCAATGGGTTGTAGCGCTATCTTCTTGTTTATGCCAGAAAGATGAAGGGGGATAAGCATCCATAAATGGGGTATACTTTTGAAGCCCTGCATTTACATGCTTGATGATACAATTTTTACACTGCTGCTGCTTCTAATAGTTGTCTGGATATTTTGTCTATTTGACAGGGTTGGCAAAGTGCAGTGTGCTGAAATATCTTCACTAGCCCATTGATCTTTACTGAAAGGAAGTTTTAAACAAAAGTTATTTTGTTTAGGCAAATTATTTGAATAATTTATTTATATGTTTGAATAAATGTTTAATTTATGGATGTACATATTTATGAATCTAGATTTAGTTCTAATCAAATGTTTAATAAGGAAGTGATTTCTTTTATGATGTCTACCACATACCGCATAACAAAGAGAATAATTACCGTGTTTCTCCAAAAATACGACCTATCCCAAAAATAAGCCCTAGCCCAATTTTCAAACCTGCGCCTAATATAAGCCCTACCCCCCAAAATAAGCCCTAGTTAAGCCCCGCCCACAAGCTGATTCTATGAGGTGAGATGAGGCGCAAGGTAGGGCAGGGGTAGGGTGTGGAGCTGCCCCATGCACCCTGCCCCTGCTTAACTTAGGATTGCCACAGCCAGGCCTCCCATGCCCTGACACCTGTTGCGCCATTGCCTGACTTCTGCAGCTGCTTGCAGCTGGATGCCACATGGCACATTGCGCTGGTGCCACCGCTCATGGCGAGACTCATCGCGCCAGTGCCACTGCTCGCATGCACAACAGCACAACATACCATGCAGCCTCCTGCCGCAAGCAGCACCACCAGTGCAACAAGCCTCATGACATCCTGCTGCGAGCAGTGCCCCTGGTGCAACGGGCCACATTGTGCATGGCTGCGAGAGGCTGAAGAAGAAGTAAGGCAGCACCGTGACAGGTGTCGAGGCATGGGAGACATGGCTGCGGTGGTCCTAAAATAAGTGGGTAACACTTCTCCTGAAAATAAGACCTGGTGCTTATTTTGGGGCCAAAAAGAAAAGACCGGGTCTTATTTTTGGGGAAACATGGTAGAATAATTTTATCAGATACGTGCAATTTAATCTTTATGAATATTATTTTGAGCATTGGGTGCATTTTGAATGGTAGTTGCTATCATTTCATCCTTTTTAAAGCTGGCAATACCATGGTTGGAGAACCTGTGACTCTCCAGATGTTGCTGACCTACAGCTTCCAGCAACTCTAGCTAGCCTTGTTGTTAGTTTTTTAGTTCAGTAGCATCAGAAGACAATGGATTCCTTAGGCCTGCGCTAAATTTAACCCCAAGGCTGACAGACCCAGCATGAGAGATGAGCCTGTTACGTTGCTCCAGTGGCCTTACTGTAGAACAGTTGTATACATTTTAAAGATACTTTGACTTTCACTTGTTGGAATCATATTTAATGCTCTTGCTTGCCTAAGCATTTCCAGAAGACCTTTAAAATTGAATTAAATTTGCAATCTAGTTTCTCTCTCTTTGCTGTATTGCTTGTTTGGTTTCAATTTTGTGTGTGTTTACACTTTGTTGTTCTAAAAAATTAATGAAAGGCATTTTGGAATACGTTTATTGAAGAAAAATTGGCACAGAACATTTTAATTTTGAGACCAGAGGAGCAATATAGCATCTTCTAGGGCAGGGCTGTCAAACACGTGGCCCATGGGCCAGATGTGTCCCATGGCCACACCCACACCTGATTTAGCAAAGGGGGAAAAAGTTGTGATACGTTACAATGTGAGTTTGACACTCCTGTTCCAGGGGTAAAGGTGTGGTGTATACGTAAAATATATTTTCACTGGTCCATTCTTTTTTCCCATCATGCATTTCGCTATCCTTTTGCAGGCTTCTGTTCATAAATAGGAAAGCTTTATGAACTCATTCATCAGGCTGCCTTGGCAATAGTGCTCCCAGCAATTTTTAAAACGTTTTATATACATTTCTACAATACTGTACAGGGACATTTTACAGATTTAAGTTGCAATGGTATTGTTTAAATTTTTGTTAGGAAATCATATTTGAAGTCATAGGGTTGGGATATGAGTATAATTTCAATGTATTTAGGGAATGGGCAGTTTTTTTAAAAAAACAATATATTTGCAACATTTTAATACTAATTTTATATCAGTCTTCTAATATTACTTACTGCACCTACCAATTAATCTGAATTGTCTAATCCGAAATATTCATATATTAAAACTGTAATTTCCTACTGTATTTTTAAAATGAAAACCTATTTCAGTTCTCCAAGCAGGCAAAACATATCAACAAGAGGAAGCGTTTTCTCTATATTTATTTTATGTCTCCTGTTGTATTTTATTATACTACTTAATGTTTGTCAGTGTTCAGCTATTAGAAATTAAATGCTGAATTAATTAAACCTGCAGTTTAACTTGGAGAAAATAACACCTTTATAAATAAATTCCAAATGAAAAAAAAATGCCCATGAGAAACTTAGGCCTCATTAGCTATGATTTAATTATTTTTACCTTTCTGTCCCCCAAATGTTATGACAGGCACCTTTTTGGTGTAACATTTACTTCTTATTAATAAAGAAAAATTTTGAAAAACCAACATTTGTTTGTCAGAATTCTTTTTCTAATATTTTGCACAACTTCTTACCGCTTGATGTGCTATGAAAATGTTTTATCTAGGCCAGGGGTTCCCAAACTTGGCAGCTTTAAGACTTGTGGACTTCGACTCCCAGAATTCTCCAGCCAGCATAGCATAGAAGTCCACAAGTCTTAAAGCTGCCAAGTTTGGGAACCCCTGATCTAGGCTATGCCTTTTTCTCTTTCACTGATACATCTGGATTGTACCTTTCTCCTGTGACAATTTGGTATCATCTCTGTAACGGTGCTATTACACATGGGAGGAGGTAAATAGATGAGACTTTTATGAACCTGGATAATATACTTTTCTGTCCGTGTTTATGGGAGAGAAACATATGGGACTGGCTAACTCCTAAGCCTGTAGTGGGTCTTTGCTCCTAATGGTGCCCACCACAGAATACAGCAGAATGTGGTTCAACAATTGAACTTTTTTTTAAAAAAATTTATTTATATGCCGCCCTTCTCCGGAGACTCAAGGCGGCTTACAGTGCATTAAGCAATAGCCTTCATACTTTTGTATAGTTTTATACAAAAGTTTATATATTTTTATACAAAGTCAGCTTATTGCCCCCACAACCGGGTCCTCATTTTACCCATCTTAGAAAGGATGGAAGGCTGAGTCAACCTTGAGCCTGGTGAGAATTGCACTCGCAGTATTTGCAGGCAGCTGGATGTTAAATGCTGCCTTAATAGGAGGCATTAGCCTCCTATGCCACTCAGGCTCTTAATATTTAATATTATTGTCTCTTTAATACACTTTTTAGTTCCAGCACAACTTGGACAATGATACCAACAGTCAGTAGTATTAATTATACCTGCAATTTAATTTCACTTTGGCAATAGTATATCTTTATAAACAAATTCCAAATATAAAAACATAGGAAATGGGTTATCTGTGTCTTGATTAATTCTATTAGGAATGTATCCTGTTGCCTTCTCATTCTTTAGAGATTTCGCACTTAACTTTGCAGGAAAGAATAAGCACTGATGTAGAACAGAATTATTTAATCTGATTTATCAGTCTTCATTCATGCTCTAACCCCCTCCTCCATTATCTCCTGCTGTTTGTGTAAAAATAATTTTTCATTTGAGAGATGAAACAGTAGATTACTTCCAGTCTCAGATCATCATTCTGCAGTGAGGGTTGGCAAGTTGCCTCTGATTCCTGAGAATTGCTGTAGATGTCTGGCATAAAGTACATCTTCCTCAATATAATAAATCTGTTTTATCTGTTTTAATCCTAATGTCCGGTGTGTATGTCTAGCTCTATCTCATTTTACTTTTATGTTCACTTTAGTTCATTTTCACTTTCCCAGATTCATGCAACAGATACATCCTTCACACCCGGAAGACAAAATTTGTAATAGTTCCTTGGTTTACTATTTACTGTTACTAGAGATAGTCCTCAACTTACAACTGCAATGAAGCTTGCCCATTACAGTCACAAGTCGTTAAGTGCACCCATGTGATCACCTTGCTCAACCACCCCAGTCCCTGATCTCCCCATTGCAGTCATTAAGTGACTGATTGCTAATAAACCACAGGGTGCCTCAAGGGTAGGGAGACCCTGGGAGACCTAGCCCATGTCAACACTGCTACACTTTCCCAGCTCACATATGGCCTGCCTCAGGCCTCCCAAGGCCTTCTCCACCCTCTTAGGCACCTCATTCTTGCTTACATCCCCATGATCATGTTCAAGAGACATCCCATCCCCCCCTTGAGCTTTATGTAGTATGGAGGCAGCAATTTTCCTACACGTGATCGCTGGGTTAAGCAGGCTGTATATGTGCATCCATATTTTTTTTCATAGTAATCCGGATACTACACACACACACACACACACACACACAGAATATGAGAATCTAATCAGTGGGTGAGAATAAGAGTTGGAGGTTGTGGCAATAAGTTGCATATGTAGAGGAAGGGAGCACAGGGAAGGGAACAGAAGGAGAACTTCCTGGCTGCTGAGTTACTGTTTAGATAGGGAATGGCTGTTTCCTTTTGCAATTAGTTGCAAAAATATATTTAATAAACTATCGTAGTCCCAAATAGACAAATTTAGACTCAATTGGAGTCTTAAAAAATAGTTTTGGTCTGTTGAAGGTTTCCAACCTGCCTGCTCCTCTCACAACACGGCTGCTAGGCATAGGTACAGTTTTCACAGATAAAAAATTCATGAGGTCATTGAACTGCATCCCTGTTTTACCTGTACACGTTGACAGGTCAGTTCTTGCAGAGCTAATTGAGTTTCTAGGTTCTCTTGAAACAAAAAGGAATGGTGAGGGAAGACAGCCTCAGCTTCAAGTGGTCAGCAGGAGGTAGGCAAATCACAGAATTTACTGCAATGTTTCTTGACAATGAGAGTTTTAAGATGTGTGGATTTCAAGTCCCAGAATTCAGAAGTATGCTGGATGGGGAATTCTGGGAGCTGAAGTCCACACACCTTAAAGTTCCAAAGTTGAGAATACTTCACTCATCATCAACCACATTCACAAAGCATCCTAGATAGTGTACATAGGAAAAAGTAGTGACAAGAGAAGGCAGATTGCAACATTTAAAAACTGGAACAGTTTTGGCTCATTTTAAGCTGCCTCCACCATGGGCTGGGAACAAGTGGATAAAAATAATGTGACAAAGCCAAAATAATTTAAAAATAGTTAAGATAAATTTCTGCCATGGCTAGAAGGATGCGCCTCATAGATGACATCACCCTGTTACATTTTATATTTATATAAATGGGCACACATATTTAAAGAGCAGCTTGAGAACTGGGGTGGAATGGTTTAATTGTGTGGAGGAAGAGGTTATAAATGGCCAGTTAAATCTACTGAAAGGGATTCTTTGGAGCAGAGCTCCATCTTGGTCTATTCTGTCTTAAAAGAAACCACAAGCAAAGAGTGTCAAAGCATTTTAATGAAGAAAATGCAATACAGTTTCTTGGAACAAGTGCATTCGTTTGGACACACTAATTAACCTGCTACGTATTTCAAAGCAGAACAGTCTTAAGCTGAATTCCACAGCTTATAAATAAGTTGCAATCAAAACTGTAGCAAGACCTAATTCAGCTATCTAGATTGTGCAATTGAACTGAAGTTAAGTGTTAACATGATGTATATTTCAACATTTGCTTCTGCTTTTCAATGTGATCACATCACTACAAATCTGACATTTTATCTGTCACATATATACAAAAATATACAGACTCCTAAATCTCATCTACCTTACACCTCTTTGACAATTATGAATATTTTGTTTTGCCTTGTATAGAAACAAGTTTTGGGTAATCTTATCTAAAATAGTAATAGGAAAGTGTATACTGTATTATCACAAAACTAGATGAAATAAAGGCAAAAAGAAATGAGTTTTACTATTATACTAACTATAATCTTTTCATAATTTATGAGTGTTGAGATGGTTTTCCTTTTATGTTCCATCAAATCCATAAAATTCATCAGGTTGCTTACCAATTCATGTCCTAAATGAATAATATCTAAGCCAGACTTGCATATTTTAAGGCTTAGTAACACTTTTAGACAGATTCCCTTTGCTGAAGCTGCTTGCTATGGGAAATAAAACATGATGTGCATCTCCTTAGGACTGTGTGGTATTTATTCACTAGGGCACCAAGATGGTCATGCTCAGAGATGGTTTGCTTTTTAAGCATTCACATTTCAGCAATCATCATATAAACATAAGAAACACAAATACTATGTAAAGTGCAATCTGGTTTTTCTATGTGACAAATTTCCACTGAACCCTTTAAGATGGCTAAAGTGGTGGGTAATGAGGGTGCATATCAGAATACATCACTGCATTTTCAAAAACATGGGAATCTCAAGGCCAAATAACAAATATTTCTTCCTCTTAAAAAAAAAAGAATAGGATTTCTCAACTATTCGACTAATAAGTTTTAAGAAAATAAGGGGAAAATAAATCTACTTATTTAGGGAGAATCAACATGGTTTATTTAATGGAAGGGAACTACAAAAGGAACAAGACTATGTGGCGCCTAAACATACCACAGCCCTAGAGCAAAAGAACATCATCATCATCTTTTAACGACCCCATAATCCCTTGTGGGGTGGATCTTGGGCAATTGAATGGAGCTAGCAGTGTGTTTAATGGCCGGATGCCCTTCCTTTTGCTAATGTGGAATTTTGTTCAGCAGATATATTCTCATTGTGCCCAGAGAGAGAAATATCTGCCTCTACCTAGGATCAAACTTACAGCCTCCCGATTGTGAGGCGAGAGCTCCACCTCTAGGCCACTGCACCACTCCCTAGAGTGAAAGGACATGCCAGCAGAAAAGAGAATTTTTGAGGAGATAATGCCATTGATTGCATTTGATGAATGGGATAACATTCAGATCTTGAGGCAGTCATAAAAGACTGGGCACGTTTAAGCCCAGCACATGTCTAATGCAAATCTCTTGAGATAAAGGCAAGTTGTCCAAAACAGGGTAGGAGAGAGTAAGTGAACAGGAAGACCATATAACAAAGAACTCAAACTTGCAATTCTTGAGCTATATGCTCCAAGCCACTTTCTGTGACTTGCAACAAGATTGTAGAGGCTCTAAATACCACAAAGTTAGGTAAGATGGATCATGGAAACCTGCGGAAGAGGAATAAGCTGCAAGACCTAGCCTCACCACTTACTTCAGCCTAACCCGGTGTCTCTCCTGGCAAGAGTAATGCCTTGTCAACATGCTAAGCTGCACTACCTGCTGGAATCCCCATATGCTTTTGTGGGCCACTGAATACTATTCATCTCGGTCAATGCCCAGCTCCACAAGCAGAAGCAGCAGAGAAGAGATTTTGCTTGGGCAGACAAGCTGGCAGGTTGGGACTGCCTGAGAAAAGGAGGGAATGGCAGAGGTGGAAGGCCAGGACTACTTAGTCTGCTGTGAGGATCTCTTTATGAGGCAGGAATGGAACCAGAATATTTGTAGTTCATGGTTGAAATGAGGGGTCCTTGCCTCTCTCTGAGCTTGGTTTTCTTGCACACATTTCATTACCCAAACTAGGTAACATCAGTGTACTGATGATGTTGCCTAGTTTGGGTAATGAAATGTCTGCAATGAAACAACCAAACTCAGCACCAAGGACACCGCAAGAGTGGGAAAAAATGAGAGGGTTCTCTGCCAAGGCAGAGCAGTGAAAGAAAAAGAGAGCAAATGAAAAAACAGACCAAAGGGAACTTCTCAGCAAGGAGGTAGGAGAAAGATATGGTTTCACCAACTCTTAGTGAGATGGTTTTCTAGAGTATTTAATTTTAGAAAAGAATTTGAAAGAAATATCACAGATCAATACCACACTGATACTTCCATTAATAAAAAATGCTGCCAGGTAAATCACAAACCAGTTTTTGTTAGCTGTGGTTTGCACATACCTCAGTTTTGCAGTAAAGTCATTATTAAGTTCATTTCTGTTAAATAGCCTTTTATAATACTCTTCATTTTCTTCATTTATGACTCACTGGGGACTTGGTATCAATGCATGAAAATGCTTCAGCACTGCAATCCTAACCATCACTCCTCACCATTCACATTTGAGATCTCTACCATATAGCAATGGCTGTGCATATTAAAAATATTTCTTGCAAATGATCACTTTAGTGTAATTTAGGATACATCAAACTAATGTTAACCTGTAGGAAAGCTAAATTCAAACTATGCTGAATGACTCTGGACACAAAAACCCAACAACTTTGGATAGATATTTTCAGAGATGAAATGGCAGAAATCTCTAAAGGTACTTTTTATGTGAGATCCACCATTGTCACTCCTTGATTGATTTTGGATAAACTGCCTGGTATGGGAAAATGTGTTTTCCTTCAGGCATTTAGACCAAAATGGCCTTTTTGTGTTATTTTTAAGCCAGTTTAAAATCAGACCTTGAACTGGACCTAGAGTCATGAAACATTCAGCACAGCTCCTTCCAGACTGATCTAATGCAATTCAATCTGGCTTGGACTTCTTGACTGTGCTAGCTGAAACTCTTGGCTCCTCTTTAAGGCTAATTGCAACACATGCAACACAATACAATAAGGGTGGGGCACCTACTTCTTTCCAGAAGTTACGGTCAACTTTCAGCATTCATCACCATTGGGTATATTGGGAAATGCAGCTCAGTAAAAGTGGACAGCACCTCACTCTGTGTTTCAATAATACACTGGGAGATTATCCAAGAAGGGACCTATGTGGCTGGATGACTAGTTCATCAACATTTGCAGCTGGTGAACTTGGAGGCCAACAAAACCTGAAGTGATAAAGCTGAATCAAGTAAAACTCCTAAGCTATTTGCCTGCTTTTTCAAAGAGAATTAAGCCCTATACGTGCAGTACCCCCTCAATCAACTATAGTATAGGGCTTCGAGGCACCTATCTACTTTCAGTTAACTCTTGCCTGTCTAGCTCTTAATTAATTCCAGGCCCTAGGAGAGTGCAAAGTTTATAAAGGCAAAGGGAATCCAAGGGCTGTTGCCATACCTTCATCCTTCAATTCCATCTCAGAAGGGAGGAATGTGCCTTAAAAAACAAAACAAATATGAAATTGGCAGCCTTCTTTCAAAAGTCTGAGACTAGTCTACTACAATGTGCTTTACATGTTTGTCCTCTATGGAACAGAATGCACTAATGGAACAAGTTACAAGGAGCACCTTGAGAGCATTTGCTCTGCATCCTTATTTTCAGGTTAAAAAAAGAAACCAAAGTTTGAGTTCGGAGTCTACTGTATATTTGAGCTTGTTAATTTTAAAACACAATTGAAAATCTTTCAAGTCCCACACTCAAATATCACGGAATAGCATTTCCAAAATAAGGAATTTCCATTCCTGCAGATCAATAGAATCTAGGCCTCAAAATTTTGAATCAAAAAGTGGTCTAGGGAGAATAGATAGAATTAAGTCTTTATATATTGAGCAACCCTAATCTTCAGAATAAGGAAGGTTTGGGATTCAACCAGAAGCATCAGGGCGAGACAGTCAGGGATTAGCGGGCTCTGATGAGCCCCGCGAAATCCCGGGCTGATGAACCACTGCAGAGGGGTCTTCAGACCAGATCTGTCCTGTAGGGACAGAGAAGAAAGAGAGACACCTCGGAAGACCAAGAGGAACAGGCAAGTTCCTCAGAGGTCAGAGGAAATTCTTTTGACTCTGCAGCAGGGGGGCGACGGCCATTACGACTGCCAGTAAACTGGGGCAACCGGATTAAGCGATGTGCAGGAGCGGAGAATTGAACGGAATATTGCTGCTGGGTGAGTGATATTTAACTCATAGGCAGAAAAGGGAAAAAAAAGGATTTTTAAAACAATTGCAAATGTCCTGGAGTCATAATAGCAGCTAATAGGCGTGGGAAAGGATGGAAGAAGAAAAGTAAGGTGGAAGTTACAAAGTAACAGAACCTGACTAGAAATTTGTTTGTTTTGGACTTAAAATACCTGGAGAACTTTAAAAAAATTAGAAAAACCAAGAACCCAAAATGATTCTTTTTCAATTTGGAAACTTAAAAGGGAGTAAAAAAAAAATGAAGAAAAGCCTGTAATAGAAAGGACTGGTTAATGATCCTAATTGGACCCTAGTTGGAATGTGATGTGGAATTTGGACTATATAAATCTGGACTGAATTTAAAATTGATTTGGTGTAAGTAAAAACTGTTAAAATGGACTGCAACCAAAATGGATGCCTTTTAAGCTCGTCAATTGTAAATGTGGATTATAGAGAGCCATCTTCAGGAGGGGGAAAAATCATTATAGCACTGAACTTTTTAGAAAGAGCAAAATGGCGCAGGAACTGAAGGAAATGATGATAACAATGTACCTATCATTGAAAATGGAAATAAGAGAAATGACTACAATGTTGCATGAAAGATTGAAACTTGATGACCAAAAAATTAATTTAGGATATATTCAAGCTGACAAAGAAACAACTAACTAGAAGTAAGGAAAAGAGACTGAAAATAAAGAAGACGACAAAGACAAGGAGATTGATTATGGAAAATTAAATGATTATTACATTGGGTTTAACAATGAAAAAAATGGAAAAAGGGGAAGGAAAAAAAAGAAAAGAGGATGGAATAGAAAGAATATAAAAAACTTAAATGATTACACTGAGGTTATCAGTGAGAAAATAAGAAAAAGGGAAAAGGATGGAAAACAATGGGAAAGATACAGCAAAATAGAAGAGTTTATGATCTTAAAAAACAAAATGATTACACTGGGATTAGGGAAAAGAGAGATCGGGATTTTAAAATACAAAAAAGAAGAAGGGGTAAGAAAAAGAAAAAGAAAGTAAAATATAAAGATAGAAAAGGAAAAAGAAATGCAAGGAGAATATGGGGTAAAGAAAATGAATAAAAGATGAAATTGTATTTTTAATGAAGTGATTTTAAAACTATATGGGTATATGAATAATTGGAATATTCTTAATTAATGAAGGGGATTGTAATAAATGAAATATCCTTAATTATATATTTGATTATGAATTAATTAAATATATTTAACTGGTCTTTATAAAATGATATAAAATGATATAAAAATGATATAAAATGTTATAAAAATGTTGAAGTCTATTAGTTGGAACAGTTGACAAAGAAAAAATTATTTAAGATTGGAACTAAAGAATTTAAGAAAATAATTGGGAATGGTATTATGTTGTGAATTTAAGAAAATAATTGGGAATTGTATTATGCTTTATGAATGTAAATGTAGAGGTATTGGAGTAAGATTGATACTTAATTTATTTTTTATTAAATATGTTTAATTGTTGAAATTTATTATTTGGAATAGTTGATAAAAGAATAATTGGTGATTGGAATAAGAGAATTTAAGGTAATTGGGGATGGTATTATGTTATATGAATTTAAATTTAGGGGTTCAAATTTTAAGAAGGGAAAAGAAAAAATGAACTATATTAGGATAATAAGGAAGGTTTATAAGCAGAACAGGCGAACAATAGCACTAATATTAGTAGGTCCTACAACTGTCAAAATCAAAATTAGAACATCACTTAAGTTTTTGCTGGCAATTTTCCCACTGGGAGTCAAGAATAATCCATAAGAATAGTTGTTTCAAGAAACAAAACCCATAGAAAAGTTTGTTCAAGAAACAAAACCCACAGAAAAGCCCTTCCAGAGCACCAGTGAAGAATGGTATATTGTAATTCCTATTACAATATTTCTGTATATTTATCTTTTGGAAACAACTATCTCGGAAAGATCATTTATCCTGCATAGTTTTCCAAGGCTTGTGGGAATAAATCTTAACAAAACAAAACATAAAAATATACACCCATCTCATTCCTAAGGATTGCCAATGCCCAAAATATGCATATACAGTACATACAATCCTCTGCAAAATAGGTGTGTCTTAGTCCCACAGAAATTAATGGGATAAAATTGCACAACAAGATACTTAAGTCCCCACTTATCCACACCCATTGTACTAGATTGCTCAATTTTCAAAACTTTTGGAAAAATGTGAGAGGTTTACCAGAGAAAAAGAAAGGACTTTCTTACAAGCTTATTTCTAGATGGTTAACAGACAGAATCTACAACAGAGACAAATGGATATTGGTGATATAACTGCACCAAGGAACAAAGGAAAATTTTAATAATGAAAGGGGCCTTGGCTGCCCTGAAATGCTAAACCTCCACTCGACTATTCTCTTAGGCTTCTGCAATTGGAGAGTCTTACAAAAGGAAATGTCCCCGAATATCATCCGCCAAATAAATAAAAAAGCAACTCCTAACTGATGGTGAATATTCTATTAATGCCACTGAAGTCAAATTGTTTCCCCCACAGCAGGATAGGGGCAGGGGCAACTGCAGTTGTGTGGGTGGATACGAAAAAGTCATGACCAACAAACTTAGAGAGACCTTAGGAAGACTTTCTTGGATGGAAATCTTAAGGGGGAAAACAAGATGCCTGGGAAACTCTGAAAAATGAGATTATAAAAGCTCAGTCTAATATAATATTATTGAGAAACAAAAACAAGGTGAAACCAGCATGGTTGCATGAAAAAAACCTCCCTGATAAACTGGGAGACAAAAAGGACAAGTATAAGAAATGGAAAGAGGGACACATAACTAAAACAGAATATCAGCAAATAGCTCAACTCTGCAAGGATGAAGTTAGGAAAGCTAAGGCTCAAATGAATTAAGACTTGCAAGAAATGCCAAAAATACCGTAATTTTAAAAGTTGGTTTCAACCTGTAAAACACAAGAAAAAGATCAAGAAAATGTTTGGTCCACTAATGGGAGAAATGGCAAGGAGGTGCCAGGTAGCAGGAAGAAAGCACAAAAGGAAAAAAACCAGTCCAGTTTATCAAAAGCAATATTGTAGATGACAGAATAGGAATGCCAGTTAAAATAAGCAAGAAAGTGGTAAGAAAACACTTATCCACTCTAGATGAGTTCATATTGCCAGGACCAGATGGATTACATCCCAGAGTACTAAAGGAGCTGGCAGATGAGATCTCAGAACCACTGAACAAAAAGAGTCTGGAGCACTGGGGAAGTACCAGAAGACTGAAAAAAGAGCTGATATGGTCACAATCTTCAAAAAGAGGGGGTGGGAAACCACTCAGGAAACTACAGACCCATCTGCTTGAGCAGGGGTTTGGGCTACAAGGCCTCTTCCAACCTTTATTCTATGTTCTATGATAGAAGCTGTCCCACTTTGGCTAAGACGCTGAGCTTGTCGATCGAAAGGTTGGCAGTTCAGTGTTTCGAATCCCTAGTGCTGCGTAATGGGGTGAGCTCCTGTTACTTGTCCCAGCTTCTGCCAACCTAGCAGTTCGAAAGCTCATAAAAAAAAAATGCAAGTAGAAAAATAGGGACCACCTTTGGTGGGACAGTGTTCCATGTGCCTTTGGTGTTTAGTCATGCCAGCCACATGACCACAGAGATGTCTTCGGACAGCCCTGGCTCTTTGGCTTTGAAATGGAGATGAGCACCACCCCCTAGAGTTGGGAACGACTAGCACATATGTGCGAGGGAAACCTTTACCTAACAAATGGGGGAAGGTCTTTGATCATTAAGTTGTGGCTGCCATCTTGTGTTGTTTGGCACTACCCACCCTTGCAGGTCCCTGACAGTTGTGGTGTATTTGAAGTATCTCATAACATAGTGACATACACAATATTTAACCTGTGAACTTTCAACAAACATTAGCAGTAAAGATGGGTGCAATGCAAATCCCTAAAATTTATAGCTTCTTTTTCCTTTCTGAGGCTGAGGCTGGGATCTCAGTTTCTTTAGATGGAGCTGGGAAACTGGGACCTGAGGCTTTTCAAAGGCTGGCCATTTTCATGCCAATATAGACTCAAGGACTGGTAAATAATCCTTGAGCTCAGTGTGAGGAAGAGCTCTGAAAAGCAACATCTTCTAATGTTGAAATTACACTGTACATACTGGGTCTGAAGGGTATCCAACAGTGAAGTCTTTTAATGCAAAATAATTATCTTGATTATCAAATATGACTGACTGGATTTCAATGATATAATTCAGATTTTGCAAGACAAGAAAATACATACTATATGTCAATTTGGGTTTCAATTATATGGAATATTATAGTACTTGTCTGTATTGTAAGCAGTGGGAATTTTAGGTTACTTAGGACATGGAGAACTTTTCTGTTCTCTTATTTATCCTGATTCATGTAGTTCATATATTTGCCTCTATGGAAATATATAGACTCGTTGGTTTCACTTCAGATATATAATTTATGTACACATAGTTTCAGTTATATATTATTATAGCTGTGTACTTTATGTTGTTTATAATATTCTTCATATAAATCCACTTTGTGTTTACATATAGCAAAACACAACTATTTTAATTACAGCAATATATGAAAAAAAGTGTTTTTGTACTATATATATCAATTTTCTCTTATTTTCTAGAATTTTAAAGTTGCAGCACTAATGAACTAGAGTCTTCTGTCCAGTCTTGCTGCACATAATCCATTTCACCTACTGATTGTGTAATCACAGGCTTACGTTTAATATAAAGTATAATCTGGCTGAAGTAGTTTTAAGTGGCATTAAAGTCTCCTCATACCGTTGAAGTACGTTATATACTTACATCTCCCACTATAATCAATGGCCCTTAAAAGCCCATTCATGGGGCCTTGTTTCAATTTACCAGTCTTCTTAAATTATCTGTTCTCTCCTTTTATCCCTAGTTTTTAACCACTTAATATTCAATTCCTACCTTCCATTCAAAACACAATTTTTCATCAAAAATTTCATCCATTTAAGTCTATCTATCTCATTTCCAAAATGACCTATTCATCCATTTAAACTACAACTAACCCTGAATTTATCAGACTGTGTATTATTTATGTACCCGCAAACTCTTACATGGAATTTTCTCCCTAGAAGGCCTTCACAAAGTCACAGCATCACTAAGAACAAGATGATTGGTTAGAAGATGCAATGCCCACACTTGATCCTATCAAACCAAAAAGAAATAGGTGCAAGAGCATCAATCTTTGTCTTCATTTTATTTAACAGGTGTGCATTATTAGCCCCTAACATCACTTCAAGACCCTACCATTAAAATTCAACAACAAAAGGCTGAACTTCATCAATGTAATTTTCACCTACTTTTTGGGTAGCCTCCTGAAACACTTCTGAAATTTCAAAGGCTCCTGGCCCATAAATATTGTCCACCATGCACCCAGAAGAGACCCCAGGTTTCTTTGTGGTCTAGATGGCCTTTCTTTTAGCTTGTTTAGGGATGCTGGTAAGGAAGACAATGCTTCACTATCAGAAATTTCACTGTCCTATTGAACAGCTGAAAACCACAGAAAGTCAAGGAAGGCACATCTCCTATGGGAATCTGGATCCTATCTAATCAATTCCCTGACATAAGCTTAATTTACCTCTCCCCCCCCTTACTGCAACGAGGCACATTTAAATTTCTCTTCTCCAAGAGTCTTTTATCACCCATCACCAAAGGAAATTTGGAGTTTAACATATGGCCTGGCATCTGCTTTCATCATCACTCCTTCTATCTGGACTGGTCATCCTCTTCTATCAAGTGTGTAGGCTCGGGAGGGATACACATGGAGCAGCGAGGGAGGAAGGGGACATCTGCCTAGCCAGCCAGATCAGCCAAATCAATCCTGGCGATCAATGGGGTGAGATGTGACAGCCAGATTGCCCTGACATTGCATTTACTTTCATGTTTGTCTATATTCTCTTTCTGTTGCATGGGTGGATAAAAATATACTATCTCTGGAAATGTAATGTCTATCTGTCTGTCCATCTAGTACAGTGTGATGGAGTGTATTTTCATTATGTGACATCAGTGATGTAATCCTTCTGCAGACTTGGGAACAAAGGAAAAAATTATTCTGGGGTAACAAGGATGCAACTTGCTATTTGTAGATCTATATTGGCTCTTAATAAAAGGTAAACTAGATGTTATATATTGAGGTGTGGCCCAAAAAAGAACATAGTTTGTAATATC
Organism: Ptyas mucosa; assembly: GCA_012654045.1. Lineage (NCBI taxonomy): Eukaryota > Metazoa > Chordata > Lepidosauria > Squamata > Colubridae > Ptyas > Ptyas mucosa. The sequence goes on from WNWU01000057.1 coordinate 9,667,235, forward strand.
TGTGGAAAGCTTTAATGGAAAGCATTCTTGGCAGGACAAAACATATACCTAAATAGCTAGACAGAGAAAGAACTGCATGAGAAAAGAGCCAGCAGGAAAAATAAAGTTTTTTTCCATTCCGTCTTCTTTCTCCACATTTTTAAATGCTGGCATTTGGTGAAATTTATTGCTTCTGAAGACAAGTCCACTTTTGACTCACTACTGTCAGTGTCACAAAAATATCCTACTCTTGCAACCAAATCTGCTTCTTTTGTATCAGTCTATTTCAATTATACAAATGCTGTACAAAGTGAATTTCTTACAAATGATGCAACAAACATTTATCTCAAGGACTAATCTGCCAATATAAGAGATACCTGCATCTAAGGCTAGAAAATATTAAAGAATCCAGTCTTTTTATTCTATAGAAAACCCCATGACCAGTATTGCTTCTATTCATTCTTAGGAGTAGAGATGCAATTACCAATATTTGTTTGTTGGCTCAACCACAGTTGTAAACAAGCAGCTTTTCAAACAAAAATGAAAACAAGTTGCCTTAAAAATACTGCCATTGCATTTTACAGAGCAAAGCAGTGTTGTATTAATAGATCCGGACTGAAATTTCTTTGCAGTGGCTAGATCCCAACCTGTTCTTTTTATTTGCAGAAACAAAAATCTCTTTATTGGGAGGAGGAGAGGAGGAACACTGCTAGAGAAACATTAAAACCAGGGACCTTTTAATGAGCCCGGGTGGTAAGAGTAAAATACATGCATAAGGTCCAGAAGATATTGACATGAATAACACCCGTTTCAGTCAGAGTTAGCAATATGAAAACAGTAATTTGTGTAGATGAAGCTGCTCCCTCCAGTAAAGATTGTAAGAAGTTATAGCTCTATCTACAGTAACCACAAATAATATACAGTACTGTACTGTAGTGCCCCACCTTAAAACGGACATTATCTCAAACAAGGAAACAGAAAGTGTGAATTTTGGGATATTCTAAGTTTGCTGAACAGCAATAAAGTAAAATAACATCTCAAACAAAGATCACCCTTCATTTAACTCTAGCTCCAGTTGTGGAAGAGCAGAGCTAAAAACAAGGTTTTCACTTTAGGAAAATAACAAAATTAGATGTTTATGCTTGTGATCAGTACATGTATACTTTTTACTGCTGATCATTCATAGATTTGTAAAAACATGGAGTCTAGATTTGCGATCTGCCCATCCTGTTGCATTGCTCGGGTTACTTTTTAAAACATGTTTTCAAATTATTGTGGGTAATTTTTCATCACAATATTGTGTGTTTTTTTAAATTTTCAATACCAGCAATACCATAAATGGTAAAATGAAGAGTTCCATCCCTTAATACCAAGCATAAAAATATTTTATGAGGAACCCCAACCCCCTTTGTTTTAAACATTTAGTTTTCCATATTTTTTCAACTGCAATTATTCTCTGTACAGGTAAGGCAGTGGGGAGTTGTTGCTCTTTTATAAGAAAATGTGCAGGCCACTAGGAGCTCTGCTGCATAGACAGACAGAGAGATCCTGAGCAGGTGGCAAATAAATGTTGCCATTCATTTCCAGCAGCATTATATCTGCTGGAATGATCAGTTCCTGAATACATTGTGCTTGACACAGTACTGCAGTAGTTGCTTTTGTGCATGCATGAGAACAAAATACATCAACACAAAATGGAATGTGCCTTCGGTGGAAAGAATTCATTGGAGACATCATGTAATACGTACAATAAGTGCAGCACAAGTGATTTGTAAGGATCGTTCACTGATATTCGGAAAAAACTTTCTAAATGTGCACCTACATGTGTATTATTTCTAGACTACTTTGTGGCTAGTTTTCTATACGTGTCTTATTTGAACAAGTACCACCAGTCTGACTGCACTTTTGCTCCATAAGGTTACCGGGGTGAAACAAGCATATTCACAATTAAACTTGCAGTTCTTCTAAATAACAACAGAAGTTATTTCCTGCCTAAGACTTTACTTAGCTCCAGTCTGAAAAGTGAAGCATGATATTTAGGATGAAATTGAAAAAGTGCAATTATTTAAATGGAATTAATCAAATTTGATCCACCAGATTGTCAAACACATCCAAGGCAGTGATATTTTTAGTTTGTTCAGCCCCAAAGTAGAAAAAGGGAAAAAGAATAAAATAGCAAATTTGAAATAGGCTGCTTTGACAGCGTTATCCTGAGATAAGAATGCTTTTATAGCTATAAAAATAGAAAGTGTAAAAAGATACAAAAAAAGACTACTGAAATTTTAAAAAGTAATTACACTTGCTGTTCTGGAAACTGAAGAAAAGGCAAGGCAGCCCAAGCTGTTTAATGGTGTGGGTTGCAAACTAACAGGCAGTCTAATGGACAGAAAAATGGGGGTGTCAAGACTAGGAAGAACCTGATTTGGGAGCAAAATGAAGCTGAAAGCTTCTTTTGGTGATATATTACAAAAAGCCTCTACTCATTTTCCAACATCAGCATCAGTTTTTATATTTTGAAACTAGATCTCCAGTGGGCTATGCCAATGACTGATCATCCTGTCTCTTCAATGCATCCCTTCTGAAATCTGCCATATCAGATCCAAGCTGCTGATTTACTAGGAAAAAAATCCCAAATATTCACCCATTTCTGTTTCGACTATTTTAAAACTAACCCTCATGCCTTAAGAATGGCAGCCTGATGTCACCATTGTGAACAAAGTCTGAAATGAGTTTGATTACGTGGACATAAATAAGCCAAGGGACCCAGAGACAGACAAAGTGGTTGCAAACATGCCTAGGGCTACAGATCTGCTATCTTAGTCTGAGGTCAGCAGCCATGAACACAAAGCGTATTATCGTGTTTTCCAAGTAACACGTGGCTGTTGTATCTTCGAGACAGTCTCCTTCCCACTAGCAGTGAATTCTTCAGAGAGGAAAGAAGGGACCCACAGTAGAAGATTCTTGAATATAGGTTGAGTTGTATCAGCTAATCAGGTCACTGTGCATTTCCCTGGAACTAATGCTCAGAACCATGCCTGAGAGATTGCCTATGGAACAAACAAACAAACAAAGCACCAAGATTAGCAAATTGTGGGGCATTGAAAATAACCCCCCTTTTATTCAAGGAACAATTCTACCACAGTGGAAGGCTGTGGAAATGGTGCAGCAGATCTGAGGTGTAATGCTGAAAATGTTGGCCATTGTCGAATCCTCACGAATTCCTACAACTCTGAGCCAAAAGGCAGCCTTCAGATTCAAGCAGAGTTAGATGAGAAAGGAGGACAGCCCCACCGGCTTCCTTCAACATACACTGACCTGGGACTGGACACTGACTGCCATCAGCAATAAGGGAACTCTGTAGCTGTTCAAGTTTCCACCTCTCCCAGAAGGAGTCACTGCAAGGTAATGGTGTGGAGGAGGAGTCCCAAGGTGGGGATGGCGATAAAGTAGGCAACATAAAATATACAAAAACAACAGAAATGGATGGGTGAGCTGAGGAATATGCCATTTTTTTTCAAAATTATGAAAACAGAAAATCCCATTTGCTTCATTATATTAGGAGCAGAAAATAACTTAACAATCTCATCAGTGAAACGGGGATGACAAAAGGGCCTTTCGAATTTAAATGACCTTCTCACAAATATTTAAATTCTAGTAAGAAGAGAATAATTGATTTGCATGCAACCAGGGCATTTTACGCTCACAATATCCTCTGCATTAGATCAAACTTCCTCAAGCATGATCGTCTTCTGAACTGTGGACTAATTTCCAAAACTTTCCAACCAGTATGGCCTTTGCTGACACTTCTGGAAGTTACAATCCAGATGTTTATAAAGTGCCCTGCATAGGAAAAGGTGAGGTTGTGCTGGGCTAAGAGTAATTAGTCCAAATCAGCCCTTGTGTTTTATAGTGATGAGTGAGAATTTGAACCCGTGTTTTCCTGCCTCTAATCTGACGTGCAATCAGTTATAGTCACACTTTATCATCCACTATGGAACATTAGTGTTGTTCCATTTCAGCAGTGAAATCCGGCTGGATCTATCCAGTTCGCGTGAACCAGTAGCACCGGAGGCAGGAGGCTCTGCCCACCTGCCGGGACATCATTACATCCCATTTTTGACCCTCTGCACATGCGCAGAAGAGGCACGTGCTCACATTCCCGAACCGGTAACGAAGGTAAGTGCATTTCACCGCTGTTCCATTTATGCTTGACTAAGCTGAATCAGAGCATATCACAGGAATCAGTGCAAAAGCATATTAGTAGGTTTGGCTACAGAATGCACATCAAACTTGTAGTAGGTTCCAGTTAGCAGTATGAAGAGATGATAGAAATGAAGAGGAGAAAAAAATATTCTGGAATGGCTTTTTTATCAAAAAAAATGTGATTCATCTAGCAATACAAAAATAATGAATCTGTCTTCAAAATTATTTTTACCCTGAGCAAAACAGAAAATTGAGAATCCAAGGCAATTAGGAAACTATTCCACCCTTTTCAATACATTTTAGTCCCAAGCATTTTCTGTATCTATTCTTACTGGCTTCAGCAATATTCTTCAATATTTTGTTAAAAATATCTATTATTAAAATTCAAAATATAAGACACAGATCCAGCGATGAGTTGCTGCTATCCCATAGCTACTTTATGTAATGTAACGTCTTCATACGATTATATTATTTTTAGATTGTAGTTATTCTATTTTATTTTCAGAAATTCATTCTAGGATTTCTGGGATGATATTACATTTCTCCTAAACCTCTAGTTGGTGATACCCAAAATTTGGAGATGCAAAAAGCCATTTTACAATCTCTTAACTACCTGTATTACATTTTTTATCACACTATTAGCCTTCTTTCCTTTCCCTTCTATCCATTCCTGTCTCTCAGCATGAAAAAGTTATCAGAATCTAACTGAATATCTTAGGTGGGTCTGCGACAATTCGCCATGGCTAACTCTCCACCGACAACTTGCTGCGGCCAATTCACTGTGGAACAACTCGCCGCAGGACAACTCACTTTGGGACAAGAGTTACATTAATATCAAAGAAATAGTGGAATAGAATAATTAAAGAAAGAATGCAAAAGGGGGGACAGAATGAAATGTGAATTGCAAAAATTAAAATAATTTTTATTTATTTTAAATAATGAAATAGAATTGTTAAATTGTCCCTCATCAAATTGCCCCATGGTGGGTTGGCCATGGTGAATTCTCCTGCAGTGAGTTGGCTACAGCAAATTGTCCCATTCCAATCTTAGCTAGCAATCCAGCCGTATCCTATCAGTGAACCAGGTTAGACAAGCAGCAAGAGGGATGGAGCACCCAGAAAATCAAGTGGCAACAGCTGCTGTATCAACTCCAATGCATAGGAGTTGGGGCTTCACTTACATCATTAAGCCTGCCATCTTCGCTTTTTGTGACCTCCCTATAGATAAAATGTAAACCAATAGGATAGGTTTGTTTCTCATTCTATGCCTCTCCATCCATTGCTTCCATTCTACTCTCAGCTTCAAAATCATCTGTGGTAAAATAATCCCACACCAAACTACTAAAAGCATAGGACATAATTGGCCAGGCATCAGCAACCTTTTCAGGCACTGGGCAGATGAACTTAAAAACAAAAAAGAAGGTCTCACTCTCAAATGCTGTGAGAGGTTGGTGTTATGTGATTTCAAGCATCTTTTGTCAATATTGTTCAATTTTATTTTTAGGAACCAAGATCACGGTATCAATCCATGTCCATGTGATTAACTTTTATGAAGCCGTTAGGCCACTTTATGAGAGGCATTGGGAATATAAGGAGAATTGCTCTATCATTTAAAACAGAAGGGTGAATCTCTGTGTCCCAAAGATGCTGCTGAATTATACTGTCTACCAATCCAATCAGTACATTCGATAGTAAGGGATGTGCCCCCCCATTTATTAATTATGCTGTCAGATCATTTTTTTAATATGCCTGCTTCAATGAATTAATTTATATATTTAAAACATTTAACACAAACAAAATTTGAATTCAGTCTTGAATATTCTTTTAGCCCTGTTAATTACTTCAGCCTACATACATTTTTATAAAAATCTCCAATAACAGTCACAAATGGCACCATGCTTTACAGTAATCATCACAATTGTTAGCATTTTCTGTACGTTTTTTCTCAGGGAGCACCTGGCTCCTAAACATATTTTCAATGATCTGACATGACTGGAAAAGATTTTGTGGAAGCTGAAATAAGAGGAAGTCAATATTATTATTTGTCTTAGGATCATCTTAAATACCAAGTAGATGGATACATTATTTTCATAAAGAGATTCTATATTTACCTCTTGCATTTCCCAGTGTTTGACAATCAAGATCGTCATCAATGAATTCCTCCCCCTGGGTATTTTGGGTATCCTCTCTGTGATTTACAGGGCTGGTCATTTCTTGTTCTTTTTCATTTTGCATCTGAGCATAGACATTTCTCCCTGGTAATTTCCTTAAGAACATAAGATAGTTTTTTAAATATTGCACTGCATTGCCTTGATCTACCAAGAGTGACCCATAGGTGGAAGCATCCATTGCAAATATGGTTGTCTATGTGTTCATTCAGACTTCACTACTATGAAATACTTTCTGATGCTTATGCAAATATCCCAACCAAATCTATGGTTAAAAACTCCAAATGACTTCAAAATTCAGATAATTATCTTGGAATTCTTGTGTGTTGCTCAGTTCTCTGCATTAATCTTAATACCGAGGAACTTAAAGAGTTTTCGAGCATACAATGCAGCATCTTTGGGGTATGTTCAACAAGAGCTCACAATTTCTCTATATTCCATAGTTACCTATACAAAAATGCAAGCTATCTTTCCCACTACAGATTATGATTTTTTTCATTTTAATGCAAATATTTTTATTCTTTTTGCTGTTTTCATAATTTTAAATTATAAATAAAATAATGTTTTGTGTTTTTAAAAAATACAGCAATATTTTTTGTATTTTTTCATAAAGAAGCAATGTGTGGAAGCTCGTTAAAGCAAGATCCAACCTGGAACTAATTGAGAGCTAATGAAAGACCCTCATTTTATATAAAACATTATATTCATTCATGTAGAATGGATTTAAATATTCTTATCACCTGACCATGCCCTCACACTGTGTTTACCCAAAAGGAAGATGGCCCTGAATTTAAAATTGCAGAATGAACAAAAATTATAAACATATCAGGAAGTACAGTTACTTCCTCCAATCCCCATCTGCTTTTTTCTGTTTTTGCTGGAAGAAACAGGTATGTATAGAAATGTGTGTACATATTCACCAAATTCTGAATGCAAGAGAAATAGTTAGCATATTAATAAACTACAGATGAATTGATTTTATAGACAGAGTACTCTAAAATATAAGAGGCAAAGGCAAAGGCAAACCACTCCCAAAACTATTGGCAAGGAAACTGCATTTAATCACCAGCAATTGTTATTTTTTGTCCTGGGTATCCCATGTTGGCAGACAGTTATGCATACATAAATAGACACATAGAGAGAAGTCTGTCGCACACACACATTTATGGAGAGGTGGAAATACCCAAGATTTCTTTCAGTTGGTGTTGACAGGGCAAGAAAGCTGCAAAAAGCAGTAAAAACATTTTAAACTATAAATCCATGTATTATTTTATTCTTTCTTTTGGGAAAGGATAGTTGTAAATTCATGATTACTTTTCTTTTGGGTGAATAAAATGAATCTGACAAATAATAAATAATAGTCTTTTCAGCCTGTAAATATACAGTATACAATCACTTACCTTTTGAATTTGTAGAGGATTATGGCGCCTATAACCACAAGTGAAATGACAAAGAGAGCCATGATCATCCAGTACCCATTGCCTCCTCTAATGCTCTGAGAATCTGAAATTAAAGATAAACCCTAGTAAGTGGAATCTTTAGCAGAATCATCTTCTAATTCATTGTAAAACATTTATCTGTTCAAATTGTAACTTGCACTGGAGTACACTTTTTTTCACAGTGATGCAGCAATGAAATCAGCCTTCACTACCTGTGTGCTCTCTAAATGTGTTAGATTTCACGATGTTTTGCCTTAAATTCAACACCTGGAGGACATCAACATGAATCATGCTTTCATGTTCACCTCCTATTTCTTTCCAATTTCTGGACTCTGCTAAAATAGATCTTAATTTTAATTACCTGGTGGACCAGTTTCATAATATAGCCCTTCAGTTCCCAAATTTAGTTAAAAAAAATTAACACAAGCAAAAGCTTTATTTGGTATAATTCCATATAAAACTGACACTTGTCACAGAATAATTCTGAATCATGAATATCATCAATATTAATATAGCTTAAATACAGGTAGTCTTTGACATTACAACTGAGCCCAAAATTTCTGTTGTTAAGTGAGACATTTGTTAAGTGAGTTTTGCCCCGTTTTACAACCTTTCTTGCCACAGTTGTTCAGTGAATCACTGCCATTGATAAGTTAGTAACTCAATTGTTAAGTGAATCTGGCATCCCCATTGACTTTGCAAAAAGTCAAAAAGTTGCAAAAGGTGATCACATGACCTTGGGACACAGAAATGAACGTAAGTATGAACCAGTTACCAAGCATCTGAATTTTGATCACATGATGATTGGGATGCTACAAAGGTTGTAACTGTGAAAAATGGTCATAAGTCACTTTTTTCAGTACCATTGTAACTTTGAACGGTCACTAAATGAACTGTTGTAAGGATTACTGTTGTGAGGACTACCTGTCCTAGAAAAATATTTTCCCTGGAGAAAACTTTACTACTGTAATTGTCCAAAAAGAGAGGAGAGGAGGGGAGGAAGGAAAAGGGAAACTGGAGAGAGGAGAGATGGTAAGAGGAGAGGTAGTTTACCTGAATCAGAACTACCTAATGCCACAAGGACCCATTTTCCTCCTCTCATAAAGAAACTGATGTTTTGGGCATTCAGAGATTGTTTAATAGCTGCTAACTGCTGGAAATAAAAAAAAAAGTCATACAGAATAACAAATCAGTGCATTTTTAATCCTGTTAAGTTTCAGGAACTTCAGAACAAAAAGAAGATGCAATTTATGCAGACAATGAAACGGAAGCTTTGCTTCTAAACTGTTAACTGCTTCTATGTGCAAGCTGATTAGCTCCCAGTGTAAGGCCAAGAAAAAGGATACTGGAAGAGTGACATTTTCATTCTTATCTATCCCAGCCCTTATTTCAACCCTTCTTTTGGGATTCCACATAATAAATTCTAATACTTCCAGGTTAAGAGGAACTAATGACTTTTTTGATAGTATTGTAGTCAACTGTGATGAAGTAAATGAAACCCTTACTTTATGCACACTTCATCACCCAGACCCACTGAAAGAGCCCTCATGTTATAGTGATGAATATGAATTGTCTCTTAGAGGAACCATGGAATGAAAAATTCATCTAAGTCATGGAATGATAACTTCACCACTGTAGAGTTAACAAGGACCAAGAATCTTCACAGGATAGCTGATATGGTTCTCAAGATTTCTGTATCCTGTCCCTAGAAGTCTGGGAAAAGGCCACTTGCAACTCCTATTCCTCTCCAATTCAGTATTTTTCTTAGTTAAAGAAAGTAAGTTATCCCTTGCTTCCATTGTCTTCTGAGTGAATAAAGGAATACTTTTCTTGGCTCACAGGAAAGCAAGAAAACAAAGATTCTCTTGTTCTCAAAAGGCAGCTCATTATCTCCACAGAAAATCAACTGAGTGTGTAGAGAATGGGACAGTGTCCTCTGAGCTTCCCTCTCAAATCCTGCCTGCTGTAATTTGTGGGAACACTTTTGTCAGATTAAAATTTACCGCCACCCTATAATTAGAAAATGATTTCCCATTAATTTCATTAAGAATGAGATGTAGGCAGGGATGACTCATTACAGATTAATATACATTAGTTGAGTACCTTATCATTAAATACATTTTTCTTTCCTTCAGGATGGTTTGTAGACAGAAGCATATAAAAGTCAGCAGTGGTAGGTAGCCCAGGTTTTATTACTGTCATAAGACTTTCTTCAGGTAAGCATGTTTCCTAAAAGAAGAAAAACCATTGGATCTGGATGACTACCTTGAATTAGAGATTTTTTTAAATAAGCTTTGAATTTGATCTATTTTTGAATATTTTAGTCAGATATACAGTAAATATAGAAACTGCATTCTCACTGACATTATGTAGTTACACTAGAAACACTTTTTCAGAAGGAGGAAGAGATGTTAATAAAAAATAACCAAAAATTCGAGATGCTTATAATAATATCTTTTCCAAAAAATTATATATTAAATCCAACTATCTTACAGTTTCCCAAAAGTTTCGATTGGTGATGACTGTAGTACTTCTATTAGGACAAGGAAAATCTTCCAAAAGAGGTTCTCTGCCAACATAGAGGAGAATATACAAAGACCTCTCTTTGACTTATTAAAACAGCCATTATTTTTTTCCAGGGACATGCATCTGCTTTCAGCTGTCTACCCTTGTGTATACTTCAGTTCACTTGTTTCCCAGCTGCTTTAATGATTCAAAGAGAGTCCTTCATGAACTTTCCAGCATGTTACACGGCATTTTAGAAGAATTTCCTCAACCTTATGTGCTGCCTAAATCCCACCTGCCCATCCAAATTTCAATATCAAATAAAATTTAGACAAAACCCAGATTAAAAATATCAACCCAATTTTAATACAGACATTCTTGCACTTTCTAAAATTAAGAGGAGGCATCCTGTGGGTTACTTTTCTAAAACTAAACCTAAATTTATTTTAGGGGACAAAGTTTTGATTTTTAAAAATAAAGCAGTAGCAAGAAATAGTCCAACATGTACTTATCAAAAGTAATGTACTAAAGAACAATCAACCTCTGCCACAATGGTAACTTTTAATTACTTTAAATTTGCTAGTTTACAATCTGAGAAGGAGGTATTCATAACCAAACAGAGTACCTGGGCAATCCGTTGTGTTACCACATGACCAACATCCTCCCGCCAAGCAGGTATGTTTGGGTTGTATAAATCTAGATGTTCAGAAAACCTTAATGGAAGAACTTGATAATGATCTGGAAATATGAAGAAATAGTGCAACTAAATAATTGAAAAAAAAAGCTTTCTAAAAATAGAAATTCTAAAATGATTCAAAGGATTCTATAAATGTAATTATGCATGTGTATCCAACAAGTTATTTGTTATTTTAAAACAACAAGTAACATAACTATAAATTATAAATCATGGGAGGAACACAATTAAACAGATATCAAAAAGTGCCTTGACTTGCATTTTCACAGCAATTGCAATGGCTGTAGATTATAAACTTCACTCTAAACTCACAGTACCTGCAACAGGATGATAACAATACATGATTACTAAACATCATTACAAGGATGGTGCCTTACCCAAAACCTGGATAATCTTGGAATCTTGAAGCATAGAATTTCCACAAGAAGCTTGAACAGTAACTCTGACTGTGCCTGCTTCAGCAAAACTGGTTACCAAGAAATTTTCCAGTGAAAGAACTGGCTAAAGAAAATAAGCGATAAGAGAGAAAATAAATGTGAGCCAAAAAGTTCCCAACTGTGAATATTCATCTTCAAATTTGGGGCATTTAGAAGGTTTGTCAAAAGTAATGTCTTTTCCCCTTAATTTGGAAATTCACTAAAATATCATAGGCATTAGCGAACACATATGACCTAATCCTCAGAATATTTATTCTGTGAAGCAACAATAGGGTCACCAGCAGGTAACTACCATTAATTGCTCTGCTACATGTATCAACTGTTAGTATTAAGGGAAAAAGCAACTCATCACAAAAACAAAAAATAATGAAGTAAAAATAGCAACAATCCTGATAAATACTAAATATTGATATAATTCCATAATGGGTTTCAATTATGGAAATATTCATTAGATATACAGGTAATTTCTCTTAGCAATGAATAACAAAGATTGTTCCAGTATGTAAACAACTAATTCAAAGTCAGGAGGCTTCATTTCTAGTTATCTTTGAACCAGAATTTTATTTTTTTTCTTCAAACCCCCCCCCCCCCCATTGTTTTATTTATTAGGTTGGCTACCTGTCGTAAATAATTCATTTGGTAATTTACAGCAATGAAACATTAAAAAAATAAAATCTTCATGGTAAAAATTAAAATTACAAAATCATAAATCCCAGAATTATTCGTCTCAGGTATCATACATCAACATCATGCCTCTAGTAGTTTCTTTTCAATAGTTTTTGAGAGGCAAAAAATCAAGCTAGAGGTGTACAGGTCTCATTTAAGTTTGCAACTGTGACACAACTTACGAAGTACAGTTGTTTTGTTTGATCTGGCTTATTTATGTGTACCTCTGCAGAGGCATGTCCTCATGAACATGCAAACACCTTCCCTCATCTATTCACTTTTTCCAAATGGTAGCAAGAATTTTAGATGTTTTCAATGAAAGAATGGGGGAAGCCATGAAACCTTTATTTTCTTTACAGCAAAAGGGGCTTAAAATGTGGTGAAAATCCCCACATTTTAGTATTATCTACTAATTGATAGCCAGAAAGAACAGAGGAGTATTGATTCTAAGTATATGAAAAGTAAAACATTATACAATATTATTATCAGCAATATTAATATTACTGTATTATCATGAATGCAGAATTTTTATTTATTTATTTATTTATTTATTTATATTTTATTTATTTATTAAATAAAATAACATTATTTATAATTTTTATAATTTTTAAAATTATTTATAATTATTTATAATTAAAATAATAAAATATTGAATTAAAATACAATTCATGATTTCATTTAAATGAAAATGTATTTTCATAATCCTCATTTACATTTACAAGCTTCTACCACTCAGTTTTTCAAAACTGGAAAAAATCCAGCAAAACCTTTCCTTGAACAACTCTCCCCCACCCCCCACACTTTTTTTTTTTAAATTGATGACCGGATGCTTTGGCTGGCGGAACCCCAAACCTACTTGGTTCCAATGAATCCCTTTGGTTTCAACATTTCTAAGAGTTCTGAGGGGGAGATGGCTGCTTGCCATGGCTCCCAAGCACACGTAGTTTTAAAACAAAGAAGCAAGTAGAAGCAGGAAGCGCATAACATGATAAAAACGAATTTCAACTGGAAGAAAGTAACTGAATCTAAAAGATTCCTATTTGAACTGCCTATAGTTTTTCACTGTGGTAGATGAAGGGCATGTAAAATGTCTGATAATGGTACAAATATCCTAATGATTTTTTTCTCGGCAACAGAATCACACACAAGAAATTAAGATATCCCTGCATTCATCTAGTTGTCAGAGACTATGGAGTAGAACTCTTGATCTGGACTTAACCACAATAAAAAAATCAGTAGGTGTTTAGTTAATTTTAGAATTTCCACTCCATAGACTCTGGCAACTACATTAATACAGAAGTTTCTTAATTTCTCTCAGTCTCTAAATCCCTCTATCAAATATTATGCTCTAAATCCTCTAAAGTCTCTAAATCCCTCTATTAAATATTGTATTACATATAAATATATTATAAATATGTACATTATTATTTTTTTCACAATGCATTATCTTCTTTTTCAGAAGTTTCTTGCATTGAAGCTTTTTTTTTCCCACATGAAGGACTCCCAATTCAGGGTTAGATGCACTACGTGTTCTTATCAAATTACGACAGTTCAGGAATATTTTCCTTTAAAAATTAACTAGACACCTACTGAACCACTATGTTTGCAAAGCATTAATTGGGAGTCACAGGCTTGTTGTGTGATGTTGCTAAAGAAACTTGCCATAATCATAGTTCGCTTGGAGCATGTTATTGTGAGTGGTTAAACTATCTGATAGTCACACTTACCTGAGTGAAAATGCTGCTATTAACTCCTTTTAATGAAACTGGGGATTGGGAGTAATGCTATTTCTAACATGACAATCTTTACTATTCACTACTAAGTAACTCCCCACATCAAGAAGGGGAGTTATGGATAGTGAATGAAAAGATCTCATGTACTAAGGAGTACAGTCTGAATTGCTAACGAACAACAACCTAAGCTTGCAACATACAGTGCTTTGCTGTTTCTGCATTAGAGAGCTGTTATAGAAGTCTTTGCCAGATTTACCAGTCAACTTGAAATTGACCGGCAGAATCCAAGTCTCCCTCCTTTATTTCACCTGCTCACCCCTATCAGTTCCACCTTTTTTTTTACAAGTGGGCTGCATTTGTGAGGTTTAATACTGGAAAGGAGGAAACTGACTACAGTTGTTGTGGCAGAGATCCTGGCAGACAGAGTAGGGGGAGCTGGCTAGAGAGTAACAGAAGGCAAACATTGGACTCTCCAAAGGTATAGAAAACTTGATAAAGTTTATTTTCTCTAGTCCCTTGAGTATTCTAGGGCACGGTTTGAGAACAAAAACAACCTTTTTAGCACTTCAGTAGTTCAAACCTACACTCAAGTCCCATTCAAAACAAAATGCCTAACAGTAAACTGTTCCGGCAGTAGCATTTTGCAGGTTGTCATGTTGCTTTCACACCAACAATCTCTATGAGCCTGCCAGCCTTAGCTCTGAGTGTATAAGCAGCTCCTTACTTAAGTATGAGCCAGCAGTGTGCTGCAGCTGCCAAAAAAGCTAATGAAATTCTAGGTTGCATCAATAGAGGCATAGTTTCAAGATCATGGGAAGTGTTAGTACCATTTTATACTGCATGGCTGAGACCACACTTGGAATATTGCATCCAATTCTGGTCCCCATGACACAGAAAAGATGTTGAAATTCTAGAAAGAGTGCAGAGAGGAGCAACAAAGGTGATTAGGGGAATGGATAACATGAACATAACATGAACAGCTGAGGGAACTAGATATGTCTAGTCTAATGATGGCAAGGATTAGGGGTGATATAATAGCAGCCTTCCAGTACTTGAGGGGCTGTCACACACAAGAGGGAGTAAATGTATTCTCCAAAGCACTTGAGAGCAGGACAAGTAGTAACAGGCAGAAGATCATTAAAGAAAGATCCAACCTAAAACTAAGGAGAAACTTCCTGACAATGAGAACAATTAATCACGACTTCCCTCTAGAAGTTGTGGGTGCTCTATCACTGGAGGTTCTCCAGAAGAGACTGGACAGCCATTTATCCAGAATTATATAGGATCTCCTGCCATGGGCAGGGGGTTGGAGTACGTGCAAGACAGCCACTCAAAGAACCTCAGTTAGCAATTTGTACTTCTCACTGAGATTGCAGTGCTAAAGTGAATATGGGGAAAGTACAGGATCCTTCAAAAATATTTAACAAAATTATAGTTTAAGATAATAAAACTAGTTGTTTTAGGATACTAAGATACCTATAAATTTTATATATACATAAATGCATACATACATACATATTGAAATTAGCATAAAAAGGTTCAAATGCTGGAAAAAATGACAGTAATAATTATTCAATACCTGAATATTGTTTCCAATCCACCAGTAAAAAAGTGTAAAGTTAGAGTTCCTTGGCAGGATGATGGCTGTCAAATTCACCTCCCGGTTTCTGCCAACAGCAGGAACTACTTCAAGATGTAAAGCCTGCAGTGGAGCTGGAAAGAGTCCCAACTGTTAATTAAAAAGCCATTAATTTATCAAACATCTTGTGCTTTCAAATACATCTTCTAAAGATGCACTAGAGTGCTCAGGGACATCTTTTAAACTTTTCAAGCAAATTCAAGAGAACATCACTTCCTTAGGGACTGAATTAAATTGTATCAAATTTTATTGCTCAATAGAAAATTAATGTTAGTAATTCTCACTGCAAATTAAATTGTCTTAGGTTTTTATAACTTGTTGAAATTTTAATTAAGATACTTTTTTAAAAGTCACATTTATTTTATTTGGAAAACTTAAATAAATACTGTATTTATATTCCTTCCAGATTAGGAAGGGGAAACCTAAAGCTGATGGGTTGTGTATATATACGTGTATATATATATTAGATAGAAGCAAATAAGAGTGAGATTTTCAATTAGGGGACTACAGAGTTTCCAAACACTGGGAACAAGAGACTGTGAAACCTCTGAACTTGTCTGACCAAGTCTAGAGAAAGCTTTACATTTGCATTGTTTACACTGAGGGTTATGCTGCCTTCTGAGGAGCAGAATTTATTAGTTATCAACTGCATAAGCTACGGGGATTATTTTTATCCAATATTGTTGCAGGGTGCATGTGGCCCGTGAATCATGAGACTGAGATACTGATCCTACATTTTTACAGAGATTCCCTTACATTAGAGCTAATTTCATATGAGTGAAGTCCTGGCACTCTACATCACTATTTTCCCCCAATTCAATTGTTACTCATTGTTGACAATGCATTTATTAGAAAACTATACTACGTAATTGTCACATAGTGCTCTAAGTGCAGGATCAACCGATGTTAGAACAATTACAAATGCTTTCTGTTTGCAAATCTCAGGCTTTATATGCTGCCATTTTCAAATAACCTCCTCCCATGGAATTCCACCAACTATATGTGAACCATCACATATATCTAGCACTGCACAGAGATGAACATAATCAATAAAAGACTTACAAAGAAGTTCAACTTCTTTGCTGGGACTGTGGTTTTCCTTTTCTCAGCACCATTACGTTCTTCCAAAACAAACTAACAGATTTTATCCCTCCATTTATCCACAAAATCAAAAGTTGAATTTATTCTCATTGGTTATAGTTTGATATATTACAACATTAAATCACCAGAATTCAATTGTGTTTCAAAGCTGTAATTACTGAAAACAGCAATCAAAGCAGTATTAGCAATCCTGAGAGAAAGTAGTGTTGGTTGTGTGTCATGAGGCAAGTCAGATGTCTGCTACACTGCCTTCAAAATTAAATTTAGGTAGAACCTTGTCATATATCCCTGATGTCAGTATATAAAAAGAAAGTATGAACAAACTTCAGTTTAGTGGAAATAGGAAACATTCCCAACTTGGTCAAAGAAATCCATGGATCTGTAAACTGCACTTTTCACTTACAGAAAAAACTTACCTCCAGATTTTATGCATTTTTAATTTGTTCACCTCTACCTTCAGCTGTACCAAGAAGTGAGAGCAGAGTTTCTGCTCTACTTGTTTTGTGTGCCAGCACAAAATGTGATATGCAGAAGACAGCAAATGCAAAAAGCAATGAGGCATCACAGGGATTGATGTTCCATTTTTCATCCTGAAGGCTACCTTACTTCCTTTATGACTAGGATGAGCATTTATCTGAGCAAGATACTAGATCAACTTTTAGTATTCTACTACACTGACAATATACAGAATAGAGCCAGAATCCATTTATGGACATAACCTAAATATATTTTATGATGTAGATTATAGCCAAGATGCATTCAAAATGCATCCCTCCTGTTTCTTAACATAGATTTGTGGGTGTTGATAACAATAGCAGACAGATGAATAAACTTGAGATCAGAAAGTCATTTCCATTCTAGACGACAAAATCCAACATTCTGTTGACTGTTAAGAAGCTCCAGAGTGAAATATGTATTCCACTGTAAATTGCTAGCCATTTTATAATGAAATATACAAATGTAATAAATAAGTAACTTAATACTATGCTAATACTGCTATAATAATGAGAATGAGAAAAATAAAGTAAAACTTACGATGAACTTGAATAAATATGACTGCTTCATCTTGACCTGCAGCATTCTTGGCCACCACAGAGACATGATAAACTCCAGGATTTTCATAATGGTGTTGAAAAGTTTCACCTATCAGTGTCAGGTTCATATAATTTGCCTTAATGCCATCTCCAAAGTTCACTTGGTATTTTGTGTTTAAAGTATCACCCTATGAAAACCAAGAATGAGGAGAAAAAAACAGGCCCATCACAAAAATGGAAGAGGGGAGCAATCAAAACTATGTATCAAGCTATGTATCAATATTGGCAGCTCTGAAGCTAAGCTTTAAAAATCCACTGAACTGATTGCTGTCTCTGTTACATCATAAACAGACTTTCTCAAAGCTCTATTAAAAGTATTTTAAAATTCATGGTATCTCAGCTAGAACTGAATCATTTAAAATAGGGAGGGTGGGTGTAGAAAAATAAAAGTAACATAGACAGGTTGTCTAAATGAAATTTTTATTTGTGATATTGTTCTTGACTTTGGAGAGATATATATATTCATGCTTAGACCATTTAAATTCAATAATAAATTCTTAATTGGTAGTATTAAAGATAATAACATAAGCATCCAAATCAGCTTCTTGCATGCTTAGTTTGAATCAGGCTGTAGCCATTCTTTCTGGTTCAATATGTGCCCTATCAAACACTATCAGGTTCCCCAAGAGACTTCCCCTTCTTACCAAGCTTGGCAGTGATTTTGGCATTCACTGAGGAAGAAACTGGCTTTAAAATCTATATCAACTCAATCTGCTGACTGAGACTGATTTGATTGCACACACTTTTGCAAAAGTTTTTGGCCAGAGCATGTGTTACACAGAGTGCCAAATGTTGAACAATTTTGAATCAGGATCCAATCAGAGTTGGTCACTGCAACCAGAGGTTTAGTCTTCCAAGCTTTAGGACTTGTGCTGGAGGCCATCCTCAGGGACCTTCTCTCTGGCAAAAGGTGCTTTGGGCTATTCTGTATGTGGTATTTATATGGTGTCTCTTTTGTGCAGGTTTTTAATTGTTGATTGAGCTGATGATGGCTGGCTATTAAGTCTTTGGCTGTTGTTTCCCTGTGCTGCCAAGACCTCACCTCCTAATTACTTGATAAGCTGGTGGCAAATCAGCACTCCCATTGACTGACAGAGAGGCCTGTTTCTCAGGCTTCAATCAATTTCCAGGCTGTTTTTGTGCTTGCTCATCTAACAAACTGAGTAGCTGCCAAATTGAATGTATGTCCTTGTTGATTGCAATGTGAGGTTACCAGTGAGTTTGGGTCTCCTTATCTGACTGCTCACTTGTGTTCTTGCAATCTGGTGGTTAGCTTTCTCCATGTCTGTCCTACATAATCACAGGACCAATCCATGCAGGGGTTCCAGTAAATTCCATTAGAAGTATCTCCCACCTCTAAGCGATCTTTACAATGCATAATGTGTCCTTGTATGGTAGCGTCTGGGCAACGTACGATGCCCACTTGCAGAACTTGGAAGCTGTGTTCTACTGCTTCCAAAATGTTTTTGATATATGGCACAGTATGCCATGTAGTTGGTCCTGGATTTTGTTGCTTCCTTTCTCACCCTATCATGTTGTGCAGGCATCTTATAACAAATGATTGTGGGTACACATTCTACCTGAATTGTTCATGTAGGTATCTGCTCTTCAGCTGTTTAGCTTACTACGTACTACAGTGAATTCTCACCCTGCCATATAGTTGAATTGAACAATTTCTTTGGGCATGAGAATGTATGTAAACCTATTACCAATCACTTCTACTAGAATCTTACTATTTGTTCATTTAGTCAAAGATTTGCAGATTTGCTTTTGAAGGCATCCCAAGTTTGCATGAGATATCAAAGCAACTTCTGCTCTGGCTATATCTACTATTTTATTTAAGATGAAGTAACACTATTAACAATCTCTACACGTGCATGCACTGCACACAATCCTGTCCTTTATAAACAATACCAAATTCACCATGACAACTTGTCAGTCTCTTAATACTCCTTAAGTCCTGGGGAAAACATATGTATCTCACAAACAATGCTTTTCCTAGCAACAAAATATGTGGCAAATATGTTTATTATTATTTGCAGTTTTTGCTTAACTGCCTCTGTGTAAGTTGAAACTGACTGTAAAACTCCCATGCCTCTTCAGCAGCAAAACAGAAACAAAAGGACACTGAAGACATTCTGTTTTATACACAAGTAAGATATACTCCTGCTTTCTGGGAAAAGGAAGTGATTAAAATTCTCTTCACTAATAATTAATTTAAATTTAGGCACTAACTGTTCTGCGGTTTAGCCATTTCCTGCTAGAGGAAGTTTCTTGATTACTGACACTACCTCCAGTTATTTCTCAATTACTTCATTCCTAGGAAAGGAAGAAAGCCCTCAGTGACTCACATACTACCTCCTGCTGCCAAGCCAAGCCAAGCCAACCACTTTATCTTCATACTAATATACACCACTGTCATGCTAACCTGCCAGATAGTAACAGACTATAAATATAGCTCCCATCTCCCTTTTTTTGTATCAGTGCGGGGGGGAAAAAGGTGTGTCTCCTATAGGACATTGGGGGAAAAAATATGAAGTAAGAGAAGGAGGCTACTAAAGTTTTTACCTTCAAATAAAGAGAATGATAAGTCAGCAGAAAAGGGAAAACAAAATACATTGCAAGACAAATTCCAGTGCAGCCCTGTTTTCAGGTTAAAAGGACAATTACATTTTTTCAGACTTCCACAGATGAGAAATTCCAGTAATACCTGATTTTGTTTGACAATAAAGGTGACATATTCTCCTGGCTTAATGGCTAGGTTTTCCCCTTTAATGCTGATCTGCAATCCTTTGGGAGCAGTTAGTGGACACACATGCTGAGAAGAATTTTTCTGTAAATCCACACCTCCTTTACATATATTAGATATAACTTTACGGTATCTGTAGGAAGAAGTAAATGGAGAGCATATTTGAGGGAGGAACACAACTGATCAACAGATACAGAAAAGGTTAAACTCATACCCTAGAGGAAAGTCTTAATTTGGATTCAACCCTATATGTTCACACAACATACTTAGGACAAAAGCAGAAGCAGCAAGCTGTCAGTATATCACATACAGCTCCTAGCTGCAAGGATGCAAGCTATAACATGTTGGATTGCAATCTCTACACTAGAGATTCTAGTTTCCATAAAAATAACATTAAAATGCTTCAGCTAAAATTGGATTTTGATGGGCTTGGTAGCAATGTGGCCAAAATATGGTAAATATTTGATACTGTTTTTAATATTTGCAGGAAAGGCTGAATGTTGTATGGAAGTAAGGCTGATCAACTAGTCTATACCTTATTTACATTATTAAGAAGCACTATGAGAAAGCCTTGATTTAACCAAATCCACAATGTATAGTGTCACCTATGTTGTTGTGTGGTTTGCATATGAAAGTTGAAATCCATAGGCTGGTGATAGTGACATGTTATGCTCCAGTAATAGTGATAATGAAAGGATCAGAGAGAGTTTTGAGAAAAATGTGCAAAATTTCAGATGAACGCAATCCAGAGAAAAATTACTTCAGTAGACTACATAAATAAGTAACAATTATATAATTGATGAGAAGCTAAAGAGAGAGAGGTGAGAACTTGAAAGAACAGCAGCCAAGTATAAAGCAATATATGGACATATTGGAAACAAGGATAGAAAGCATAGGGAGATACATGTGAATGCTGTTGGTTCTGTGCTATATTTCCTTTCCTTTTTATTTTCTCAAGCCTTTCATTTCTTTAGCTTGCTATTTCGTACTCCTTTTTTTACCCCAGAAGAAATGATAGGATGAACATATAAAGTTACATATTTCTGTGTACCTGTAAGATTACCTACAGAAGCAGGATAGGGGCAATTTTAAAAGAAAACAGTACCAGGGCAATTGTAAGGAATTTTCAACCAACCATATTGTTGTGTATAATTATTTAATCATAAGTTGGTATACTGCCCAGTGATTCCTTCAAAGATTAAAAAAAATGGAGGTGTATAATAATTAAAAATACAAGACCCCATGAAGACTTGGCAAGGTCAGAACTTGTTATTCAAACTGCCCAAAAGGCCGGCTACAATTCCAAAGTGGATTGACTGAATAGTGAAGAAAGAGGCACCCATGTACTGGAGCCTTGACAATGTAGAGAGCAGACAGAAACCCTACATTTCTCAAAATAGCAATCCTTGACTTGCTTAATAAGATTGTGTGCTGCCAAATACACCAGAAAGGAAAAGTAACTGCATCCCTGCTGATAATGTTAGCTATCTTTCAGAAAAGCAGCTTCAGTGACACCAACTTGGTGGCTAACAGAAATCTCCAGAGATAATGTATCTCTAAATATTAAGGAGCATTCATCAAGGCAAAATAGTATGCAGAAACTTTCCACATCAATTTTTTTTTTCAAAACCCAAAATATTTTATTAGAAATAAATAATAGTTTTTGTCTCTATCACATTAGCAATTTGTAAAGGAGACCGATACAAGGCAGAAAGAAAAATAGAGAGCTATTTTCCAAACAAAATTTTCACTTACTTACCCTGTGCTACTTTTATAGGACTGCCCCGTGATACAGTCTTCAGGAGGGGCTTTAGGATTAAACCAAAAGTCAGCAAAGCACATGCTGGGCTCTGACTTTGACAGTGAAAGTTCAAATCCATAATCACTAAAGAATAATAACAACAAATAGGTTTTTATTGTACACATAACTGTATGAATTACAGCTGAAACAGTTTGTATCCTTTTGGGATGGCATATTTTACCAGACATCTTTTGGGTTCCATAGCTTTTGTCATATTGGCCAATAAACTGACTTTCTAGGAGTGTATTTATAGTTTTGACAGCTGAGTTCAGCAGGTGCTCATTAGCACTCTAATTAGCAGCAACAAGTCCCCATTACAAAAAACAGGTTTATTCTCTTCGCATGAAAAATGATGAATAAGTGTACAATCCTTTAGTCAATTTTATTTACAAAGGAACACAATCTTTCTGGGAGGCTAGAACATTCCACAAGATTGGAGAGCATATGGGCAATTGGAAGGGAAATAGGTCTTAATTTCCGCCCTGCCTTCTTTTGTTATGGACTGCTGTGATATCCAGCTTAGATTCAAAGGAAGAAAAGAATGTCTAGCACAGACAGAAAATCCCTCTTGAAACAGAGTTCCTCAGGCTGTCTCCAAAGAGCAGACTCAAGGGGAGCAGATGGTTCTGGCAACCAGCCTTGGTGGCCACCTGTAATAAATCTGCTACCAGCAGCTGTGCTGGCAGACACATAGTTCCTTCATCGTCCACAAGTCTATTTCAGAGAAGGCAGAGTCTTATTATAGAGGCACTGACATGATTCAAGTTATCTGGATCGTTTTCTCTAGATATTGGCCATCTTTAAAACTGAATATATGTTTAACTGAATAGGAATTTTTCAATTGTATTAAATCTAATAAAAGAATGCTGTACTGCTGAAAAAGAAGAGAAAATACCATATGCATTCAATATACTCTGCCAAGAGTTGTTTTGATACAAATGGGTGGCAAATAAATTTAATAAACAAACAAACAAACAAACTCCAAGATAATTCTATCTGTATTTCTTAAAACTTCATCTCCAAGCACAATTCAAAATGACAAATCTATACTTTGCAAACAGAGACACACAAAGTGCAATTCCTGGGTAATCCATGTTCTACTTTTTTAACCTTTAAAACCTAAACATTTAGCTGATATAATAGCTTTGGGGTAGATAATCCCATCTATTCATGCAGATTGATATCTCCAAATCTGGTTTCTGGTTTTGCCACCTTTAAGAAGTAAGGAGGATAAGTCCCCAAGTCATCATTTTCAATAATGACTTCACAATGATTTCCATCTGAAAAATATTCCCCTGGCTCAACCCGGTCATTTGTTGGTGGAACAAATTAGTGTTTATGGATAAAAAATTTCATTGTTATTCTACTGAAGGTTTTTTTTATTCTTTATTATCTATTTGTAAACTGTTATACCGATTGTTTTGGTACTGTCATAAAGTAAATGAAATGTTGGCTATATTGTCCCTTTCTTTTTTTGCGAAGATAACTGTTCTCTTCCAAACAAATAAAAACCATAATTTCTGTTAATAAAGGTAGTTTTGACTTACTTAGCAACTGTTCGAAGTTGCAACAGACCCCCCCCCCCCCACAAAGGGACTTGAAGTTCTGATGTCAACTCTCCTCTGCAGTCATGTGACTGCATTCTGGGCACTCAGCAACCAGCCTACATTTACAGCTGTTTGCCGTACCCAGTGGCCATGATATACGATGCTTTTGGCAGAAACTAGCATCTTCTTCTGGTTTCTGGCAAAACCATGCCTATACTGAACAAGGGATTTGCCACAATAAAGGTAATAAAAATGGGCAAATGTTTGTGACCCACTTTATGACCATCACAATTTATGACCATAATCGTCAGGCTCAATTATAGTCATAAATCAAGGACTGCCTGTATGGATTTTTCAGTATGTCTATACATAACATTAACAACTCGGCCACTTGAGACAGGAAGAGAGAAAAACTTACCATAAGAAATCAGAAGAACTACATTCACAAACTTTGGAAGAAAGTGCTGACATAAAGTTTTTTCCTTTAATACACCATGATGAATTCTTCCTCCTTCGAAAGGTTCTTTGCTGGCCCATTATGCAACGGTCACCCTGAATAATAAAGGTTAATTGTCATAGCTGCTAGATAAAGTTATTTATTTATTTGTAACCCAATTCTTGGACTAATTTTCAGAATTCGGTAAGAATTGTGTCAGAGTATATTCATCAACTGGTATAGGACATGGTAACAAGGTCAGCCAATGTATAGATATAGCAACTAAGTCAGCCAATGAGGGCTGTTTGGGAGCTGAGACAGACTGGAGCCAGGGCATGTCTTAGTCTGCAGCTTCTGAGTCTGTGCAGAGAAACTGAAACTAATCTGTTCTGCTGAAATAAAACTAACTGTTCTCTCTTGCCTTGTGTTTTGCTTGTAACTGCTACATTGGATGAATCTGTTATTGGTATTGTAAATTTACTTCATGTTTTATTATGTATATAAAGAAGTTAAAGAATCCTACTGCATCAGTCTGCCTGTGTGTGCTTTCTGGATTTGATTTTTGCAACGAACTCTGACAAATTGTCAACGGAATTTTAGGTATAAGAATAAGATCTAACAAGGGTTTCACATGCAGATTGCATAAACTGATCTTTTTCAACAAAATTTAACTTCTTCCTTTTTTCCATTTCTTGTATTGGTTATAAACACACAATGTCTATTGTGAGCAAGCTTAACAACACATCTTAATATTTAGTATAGAAAATATAGCAATGTTTATAGCCACATGTGTGTGAAGGAAAGGAGAAACAAATTAAATCCTAAAACAAAATGACTGATCTCATGCAACAGAAGACAACAAGTTCAATTCTTCAGCTGTGCAACTTCCACTGAGAAACATTCTTGTCTAAATCTACACAGAGCTATTTCCAATGCAGCAATACTGAGGTAGACTTGATACAGGGCATCTTTCCTCACTTTCAATTAATTTGATTGTACTAAGCAAGTTGAAATATAAGTATGCCTTTTGCTCAAATCATATCTCTATTTCTTTGCCTGCTATGTCTACAAGAAATTGTCCCTAAATTTTGTATCTTAAAAATATCTTGATCCATTGATCTTAACTGGTCTGACATCAATTACAAGCAATTAAGAGATTGATTGTTGAAACCTATTCATACTCAGTTCATAATAAATACTTTATCTCCAGATCATTAAATCTTAGCCAGTCTACAACATGTTTAATGTGTATCGTGTTTATTGCGTTTAATAAAATACCGATGCATACTTACTCAGCTAAAAGTTGAATCAAGGAGTACACACTGCTGTTTTTGTAAATATTTGAACTAGAAGACAGCCTTTGTTGTAGAATATAAGGAGCAATATACTAGTCTGAAATAGTTTTTTTGCATACTTTTCACACTATTCACTTTGCAGTTGAGCAAATCATACCTCTAAAATTTTCATTTTATGTTCACTTAATTGGAAACACTGTACTATATATTGTATTCTGAAACATCTTCCCCCCCGCTTTTTTGCTTTGCATCAAAATGCTATCTGATCGCTCGTGCCATATTACCCTTCTTAAATAAATCTGAGCTATAAATTCAGATTGGAAGTTATGCCTTTAATATATATAACTTTTGATTTTAATTAATCAAGAATATTTATTTTTTATGGCTTCTATGGGTATGAATTTCCTGGAATAATCAGAACGTAGTCCTAGAAATCAAGCTGTTCTCTCACAGCAGTCTGTTTCATCTGTAATTGGTAAGCCATGGATTTAGTACAATCCTATGCCTGGCTATTTAGAAACCAAGCTACATTCAGTGGAACAAAAGTTGAGATTGTATCACGTACATAAGCTGTGTGACCTGCATACTCTCCCTTCTCTCTGTCTCTTGTTTATGATGGAATGAAACAATGCTACATATTTCCAGATTATTCGAATAAGGAAAACTAAGGTCTGTACAAATCATATTTCATTTAGAATTTAGATATTAACTCAAAATTAAGTTTTAGTTTGATGTGCTGGTTTGTTAACCAGTTCAGTTAGACAAATTATACTTCTCTTTAACTGAACCACAGCCTTAGTGCAGTTAGTACAGATAATACTAAACATGTTTTAGTATTACACAAACAAACGTCACTAAATATGATAGTTATTTCTTCCTATGTAGTTGCACCTGCAGATTTGTTAGGTCCCATGATTCATAGTCTTCATCAGTGCATTCACGGGAAAAAGATGGACGGAAATCTACCTTCACTAGCTCCCAGTCTGACTGGTAGCTGATGTGTCCAAACACCCTAAAGAGAAAAAAATCTGAATGAGTTCCCAACTAAAAAACTGGGAGTGAAACACAAGAATATAATAAGGAATACCTTCTGCTATGGTTGGCTGTGGTAAATACAGGAAGTTTTCACTACTGACTGCAGTTGGGACCAACAACTCAATCACTATTGGCTGTCATTGTAAGGTGAACCATGTTGACTTAAAATGTCAGTTGTGGCTGCTTCATACGATGTCATATAACTGTGTCTTGTGACTTCCTACTAGTTTCCCCATTGACTTTGCTTTGCTGGAAGCCAGCTGAGATCATAAATAGCAATAATCGATGTTGCAACCATTGTAAATGTATGTTGGTTGCCAAGCGCCCAAATTGTGATCATGAGTCTACAGAAAACCGCAACTTCAGTGCTAATGTAACTTTGAATGAAAAAGCAGTCAGTAGCAATAGCAGCACGTAGACCAGGGGTGGGCAACTATGGCCCTTTAATGACTTGTGGACTTCAACTCCCAGAATTCCTGAGCCAGCTATGTTAACTCAGAAATTCTGGGAATTGAAGTCCACAAGTCATAAAAGAGCCAAAGTTGCCCACCTCTGACTTAGACATATATACCACTTCACAGTGCTTACAGCCCTCTTTAAATGGTTTACATATTGCCCCCAACAATCTGGGTCCTCATTTTACCAACCTTGGACGGATGGAAGATTGAGTCAACCTTGAGCAGGTAAGACTCAAACTGCTGAAATGCTGACAGTTGTCAGTCAGCAGAATTAGTCTGCAATATTACAATCTAAACACTGTGCCACCATAGCTCTTCAGTACATGAAAATGTTATATTTTCAAATTATTTTCATAATGAGGCTGTTCTGTACCATACTTTAAATATTAGCAATTAACTGACCCTGCATAACTATATCGCAGTACCTAGGTATAACAGAACTAAAGAAGAGACTGTAGTAATCAACAATGGAGATTAAATGGTAGTCAAGGATTTTACTTTCTTGAACATTTATAATCACTTGACTTCACAACAGAAAGTTTGGCTTATCTGTGTTTAGCTTTGAAGTAATGTATTAAACAGTCAGACATCTATTTATCTATTATCTCTATATCTAAGGCACTCCTTTTACTCTTCTACTAAATCCTGAAGCCTCCACATTATCCCAAAAGTATTTCCCATATGTACTCTCCCATTTAATTATCATCCATTAAATTGCTTTCATTTCATTTAAAGATGTCCAGCAAAAAATGAAGACCTTGGATGTGTTCCTAAACTAATTACTTGGGTAATTGTTTCATTACATTAAATTAAACACTTTTAATCGTTGACATTTAAACTTTTTCCATGTAGTTGGTGGGCTGATACAATAAAAGGTACTTACGTCATGACTAAAGTCTCATCCCCAGGTTCGCTAAGTAGGCCATCCACATACACAGAAATACTTGTGAAATTATGGGTGCTCCAAGTTTGACCTTCATCTACACTGAATCTGTAATGGAAGTAGTAAAATAATCAATACCATTTCTTTAAATAATTTAATAGGATTCACAAAGTCCAAAGTAGTTAAACAGAAGATATTCTAAAGCTAACCATTACAGCTAATCTTCGACTTATGACCATTTGTTCAGTGACCCTTCAAAGTTTGAATCCCTAGTATAGGTCTCCTGCATGAGCAGGGGGTTGGATTAGATGAGCTCCAACGTCCTTTCCAACTCTGTTACTGTTATCTGTTCTGCTGATGCTGAATGAATGGTGATTAGGACCAGTCCTTGAAGTTCTGGTGTTCCAGCAATTCTGCAATTGTGTGATTGCAATCTAGGAGTTTGACAACTTGTTCACACTTACAAGCACCCCACAATCATATGAATACTATTTGTAACCTTCACTGTTGCTGGGATATCTCTCCCACACTTGCACGCTCCCCCAGACCATCTGCACTTCTGCTACACTGGCCATTTGTGCATCCCAGTACACTCTCTCCAACCTTCTCTGTGCCTCCCTTGCAATTCCTGACCTACATGAACTCTCTCCAACCCACATAGTGCCTCTTGTATATCCCTCCACAAACTCTCACCCTTGCGCATCCTCCCTGACCCTGGTGGCACCTCTCTTGCACCCTTCCAGATCCTCTCTCCCATCCTTGAGCATTTCCTCACAGATTATGCCTCTCACACACCTCCTCAACTCTCATGCCCTAAACCCCCCTTCATTCTCTCCTCCACCCAGCAGTCATTTACCTGTCTGCAGGTGTGGAACTTTCAACTTCCTGACAGCTTCTCCAAATACTTGGTTGTGAGAAGCTGAGAGGAAGTTGCCTTGACTAACAATTATGAGTTTGAGTTAATTACGGCAACCAGGATTACAGGGATTGCGGTCACTAAGCAACACACTCACACTTTATGATCACATTGTTTAGCGATTCCAATCCCAATTGTCAGTAAAGGGCTACATGTATACATATTTGAATTCTTTCCTTTGTAAAAAAAATTCTGCTACTAAAGTAGCAGTAAAAAGAGATTATCTCAAAATCTGAAACAGATACAGATAGCCCTCGATTTATACTATCCGTTTAGTGTCCATTCAACACGCAAAGCGTATGTGTGAAGAGAACCGTTGGTAACACCAGTTGGAACCCACCACTGAGCTGGAGGCTAAAACATATGACGAATAGTTGCAGAAATTAGGTATGTTTAGTCTAATGAAAAGAAGGATTAGAGTGGGATTCAACCAGTTCGCACCACTTCGGGAGAACCGGTTGTTAACTTTCTAAGCAGTTTGGCAAACTGGTTGTTGGAAGAAATCATTAGGGCAGAGAACAGGTTGTTAAATTACTTGAATCCCACCACTGATTAGGGGTGACATGATAGCAGTGTTCCAATATTTGAGGGGCTGCCACAAAGAAGAGGGGTCAACCTATTTTTCAAAGAACCTGAAGATAGGACAAGAAGCAATGGATAGAAACTAGTCAAGGAAAGAAGTATAGAACTAGAACTAAGAAACTTCCTGACAGTGGGAACAATTAATCACTGGAAGAAGTTGCCTCAAGAAATTGTGGTGCTCCATCAATGGAGATATTTAAAAAGAGATTGGACAGCCATTTGTCTGAAATGGTATAGGGTCTCCTATTTGGGTGGGGGGCTGGACTGGAGGACCTTCAGCATCCCTTCCAACTCTTCTATTCTGTTCTGTTTTTGTTATTCTTTCTACGACCAAGTTATTCTTTCTATGATCAAGTTATTCTTTCTATGATCAAGTTATTCTTTCTATCGTATCAAGCCCAATGAAAGTCTGGAGTGGTATAGGATCTCCTGCCACAGGCAGGGGGTTGAACTAAAAGACCTCCAAGGTCCCTTCTAACCTTATTGTTCTATTTTCTATGTTCTAAATAGCTATTTATAGATGCCTGTGGGAGAGAATGACCTCCTTACCTATGTTTCGTTTCCTGATTTCCATGGATAAGTGTATTTATTACATATATGAATATAACTAGCAAACATGGATGTCCCAAAGGTGCTTTTTCAACAGGCAACTGGACTTTCTGGTTCTTCTTTGAAGACGTTTCGGTTCTCATCCAAGAAGCTTCTTCAGCTCTTGCCTCTTGAAAAAGCATCTTTGGGACAACCATGACCTGGATGACTGAGAATCTCCATAGACTTTTAGCAAACATGGAGCAAATATTAAATTACTAAACAACTCTCTTAGAGAAAAAAAAACATTTCAGTTGGAATATTTTTAGTACTGAAAATACAGTAGACTAATGAAAGTTTGCTGTAGAATTACTTGAGTATTTTCAGAGGAATAGATGTATCTTTGATGGCCACAATCACACCACCATGATCCAAATATAAAATATGATGCTCCTCTTCAAAAACCTAACAGCCAGGAAAAGAAAAATAACAAAGTAATTAGGTTTTCAGGAAAACCGTATAAGCATATTGGATCAAAAATAGACTAATATTGGAAGAGGGGAAAGGGGATTTATTGTACTGGTGTGTGTGTGTGTCGCACACTGACATCTGAGAAAGACTGAAGTGACAACAGAATGAGGAAAATGGGGGGGGGGAAACAATGGAGATTAGGAAACAATGAAAATTTCATGAAAATTGTAACATCAGATACAGGTAGTCCTCAACTTACAACAATTCACTTAGTGACCATTTGAAGTTACAAGAGCCTTGGTGGCGCAGTGGTTAGAGTGCAATACTGCAGGCTACTCTGATGACTGCCAGCTGACTACAATTTGGCAGTTCAAATCCCAGGCTCAATGTTGACTCAGCCTTCCATCCTTCTGAATTTAGTTAGCTAAAGTTCAGTACTTTACTGGCACCAGATGAGGGACAATGGAATTCAAGAGGGCTTGGATTTGAACCATTTCTGGCAATGTAACGACTCTGTGCTGATGGTATGCTTAACGCCATCCCCTCAGCTCTGCCAGCTCTTCTCCAAAATCTGCATACAGAGGAGGGGAAGCACACTAAGGAGAAGATTGATAGACATGAAGGATTAGAAAATGTCTCATCAGTGGGTTCCTACCATAGTTATGGGAAGGCCAAGGATTTAGGTAGCTATCTGTGGTGGTGCAGTGTTCAGAATGCAGTACTGCAGGCTACTTCTGCTGACTGCGGCTGGCTGCAATTTGGGCATTTCGAATCTCACCAGGCTCAAGGTTGACTCAGCCTTCCATCCTTCCGAGGTGGGTAAAATGAGGGCCTAGATTGTTGGGGGCAATATGCTGACTCTGTAAACCACTTAGAGAGGGCTGTAAAGCACTGTAAAGTGGTATATAAGTCTAAGTGCTATTGCTGTTGCTACAATGGCATGGAAAAAAGTGATTTACAACCATTTTTAACACTTATGACTATTGCAACATCCCCATGGTCACGTGATTTATATTCTGATGTTTGACAACTGACAACATTTATGATGGTTGAAATGTCATGGGGTCATGTGATCCCCTTTTGCAACCTTCTGACAAGCAAAGTCAATTGGGAAGCAAGATTCATTTAACAACCATGTTACTAATTTAACAACAAGGATTCAGTTAACAAATGTGACAAGAAAAGCTGTAAAATAGGGCAAAACTCACTTAACAAATTTCTCATTTAGTAACATCAATTTTGGGCTCAATTGTGATCATAGGTTGAGGGCTACCTGTATTTTGGGTCATGAAAATAGTAAAAAAAAACCAGCACAGATGATGGGAAAGTATGTAAAGGTGAAAGATAATATGACATAAGTATCCCAAGTGATAATGTGAGAATACATTCATCTAAAATATCATTCAAGAAAGAAATGTTATACCATAATTAAAAAATAAAGGCTCACTGTGCTTTCCCAAGGCTATAGTCCTCCGCATATTTATTAAATGCAAAAGGAATTAATTTTGTGTAAATATGCTTAGACCTAGACTGCAATTAACTAAATGTTTAAAAAGTGATTATGTCATCAAGCCTTCAAGAAAAAAATCCCAGTACTAATAAAATATAGATGATAAAAAATATATTTTCCTTAATCTAATCTAGTTCTTGATGTATACAAAAACATATTCTACTGGGCACAGCATTGTGGCAAGATGATTGCTAATAAACAATAACTCACTCATTCTTTCTGTTTGTAGAGTTGATTTGACTATCATTAAAGCCCCATCTATTAATAATGAATAGCTTGGTCATATTAGGATTCATACATTAGGCCTTTCATTCAGCTTGAATGAGTTATTGAAAAGCTTATTTTCTATATATTTTCTTTTCACTGAATCAGAATATACTTATGGGTTGTGAGATTGTGTAATTTTATATTAATATTTATTTTTTATTTATTTGTATCCCACCTTTATTACTAAACAAACAATAAAATAAATAAATATAAAAAGAAGTAAAATGAACAAACCATTAGATCATTTCAATACCTGTCTCCATGTTCTACCACAGTCAGATGTTATATACATTTCTTCCTTGTATTCCACAAGCTGGGCACCCAGATTTCCTGAGAATAAAAGTATAATAATAATAGTAAAATTACTAAAGTATTGCAAATGTTACTTCTACAAAGGCTCCAATTCTCCACCCTCCCTTATGGCTGAAAAACCCCTTCTACATGCAGGGAAAAAGAGAATCCCTAAGGCAGCTTTTACTTTAGACCTGCCATCCAGGTACTTCCAGAATTAAGGAAATTGAAGCTCCACGCACAGCTTGGAGGCTGTCAAATTGGAGAAGACTATCCTAAAGCCACAATTGGCCCAATAATAACCCCCACCAAAGAATAATGTGGGATTTGTTCTCAGTGGCACTAATGATAGGTAGCCCTAACAACAGGGATACATATCAATGTTTCTAATTTATAGCACGGGTGTCAAACTTGATTGCGTCACATGTTTTTTGCCTTTGTGGAGCTACGGTGGGAGTGGCCTGTGCGTGATGCATCTGGCTCGCGGGCCACCAGTTTGACACCCCTGGTTTATAGTATTTATACTTTATCCTTGTCCCACATTTTTATCCAATAACTTAAAAGTAGGACATATAAAGATATTTTACTTTAATCTAACACACTAATACAACCACACTACATTAATTAAATTGAGTGATGCTACTTTTCCAAGACAGTATGTAAACTTCATGGCTGGTTAATGACTAACCCCAACATAACCACATTTCAAGAAGTTCCCAAGTTCTATGCTTACATGCTCTGCCATATTATGAGTACCCAGGAAAATAGCCATCGCGAATACCTTCACTAGACTCACCATTGTGTTATATACATATCAGGACTTAGTCTACTGTGATTTTTTCTGTTATCAGAATCTTCAACACCACCAAAACTATCAGAAATTACTAGTTCTATTTATTCTGATATGTCTGAGATATCCTCTAAGGTACATAGATGAAAACTACCTTGCAACTTGCTTGCAAGTGCTTTGGATTCACTGCTTTACGTTCCTACTGTTCAGCCACCTGTTGCTTAGTTTCATCTTTGATGTGACACTCATTCGTTGAAAAAACTGCTTCTGTTTATTTTTCTGATCTGATTTTATTCCTGGATATTTGAATCAATTTCTTCACTCCCCCTTCTCCACCCCCCCCCCCCCCAAAATCCAACTCCTTTCTCATATTCTTCATAACAGCTAAATGCTGCTGAACTTGGAGATAAACAGCTAGAGGTCTTCTGTATGGTCTAGGACCACGTGCCATGGCTGACCTGACCTGCACAAAGGCACAAATGATGCACAAAGGCACAAATAGAGTGAAAGTCTCTCTACCACCCTATCTGTGCAGGTTATGACCCCCCTTTGCAGATTTATTTCAATGTTTTGTCTTTTTGACTGCAAGTCAATGTATGCAAAGAAATCAGGCTACTAGAAAAGATGAGGAGTCATTGTTGAAGGAGAGCTATGTTAACCTATGGTGGTAAAAATAGAGATGTTTGATACCACCTTTTCTGACTAACAATTTTTATTAAAAGACAAAGTATCCATGAGCTGCAGCTCACTTCATCAGATGAACAGCATGGCTAGACTGATGTAGGATTTAAACTGTGATGAAATGGGAAAGGAAAGAGGAGAGAGAGAGGTTGGTTGTACAGATGCAGTTTACATGTGAGACAGAGTGCAAGTTCCTCAACAATTAACAATTATAATGTGTTAAAAACCTATTGTGCTTGTCAAAATCCGAGATCACCTGGAACATTTTGATGTGAGTTCAACTATTTCTTGCTCACTGGTTCTGTTTTCCAAAAACTTTTGAGATCTCCTGAGAGACTGAAATGCTCAGATATTACTTTGTCCTTATTTGGAATCCTAATTTCAAACTTGTGACCATAATTTTTTTTTAGACAAAGTTGTCCTGTTTGTCCTGTGAGTATCCAAAGGAACATTGCTGGCATGTATCACATTAAAACATCTGCAAAAGTGCTTCTAATCTTGTGTATGTGCTTGTTAGAGCCTATGATAACAACAATACTGTTGTTTCTTGTTTCTTATGAGAATTTGCTTCAGGTTAGATGGCTGCCTGCATATTATTTCAGGTCCGCCACCCAGTGCTTGAGAAAGTACAGTGTTATTATCCAGTATGGATTGTAGCTTACTAACAACTTGTTTGAGAGGCTTGAGCTGTAAGCTGTGGGTGATAATCAATGGTCTATTTCTATGGTCTATCTTTTAATAGATCCTTCTTGGGAACTGATCTAGCTCTATTGATTTGACTATTTATGTTCTTGTGTTTAGTTTTAAAATGAATCAGGAAGTGGGTGTGTTCTGAAAATAGATGTAGACTATGGCAGCTTTGATTTGTGCTGACTGCCAGATGACATTCCACTAGGTTTTTTTAAATTTCAGCTCTAAAATACCAAGCAGCTTTCCCCCTTACACACAATCATTCATAGTTTTCCATTCCTAACCATGGCTTATGTGAAACAACCTGGACTGTTGTTTAACGTGGAGGGTTGTTAAGGTTGCACACAGTGAACTTCTGTGGTAGGTACAAGGTGAAATAACTGGTTTCAATGACTTGTCTGTAGAACCAGTTATATTTCTAAGGATACATGAAGTCAGAAACAATACAGTGTTCTACATGGAGAAAATGTGTGCATCTAATATGAAGGCCTAAATGCTACAATTAATCTGTAAATTTAAAATTAAGTCCGCAGCTTACAAGCCACATGTATCCTTATGCTCAGCCTGTATTTAACGATTTCTTCTTGCTAGTCCTTCATATTACTATGTTCCCATGCAGGCACTCAGACAAAACAATTTATACTTGCTTTGCTAATAAGGGGCTAAGAGTAGGGATTTAGTTTAGATAATCATAGTTCTCACATAAAAAGGAGGGCGCAGATAGGCAGTAAAATCTTTTAAAACTCATTCAAGAGGATTCCGAGATGAATAAACTTGGAAATGGAGGTGATGACTGGCAGCTTAAATGCCTAATATGATCCTAACTCTAGTGGTTGGTGAAGATATACTGTTGGTTTCATTCCAGAGAAAGAATAACTAGTGAATCTAAATTGGATTGGGCAGTGAAAGTTCAGCACCATTGTAACTCTGAATAGTTACTGAACAAGTGATCATTAAACAAGATTATCTGTAGTGTGAAATATAACATAGAGAATGTTTCCAGCTATTATTGCCAATTTTGGCCATCTGTTTTTTCTTTACTCAGTTCAATTTTCATCTCAAATGACACCCCCTCCTTATCCTCAATTTAACTCCTATGCAATTGGAATGATACTTTGTCCCTTCAGCTCTTAAATGAGAAGGGAAGGTCAAGAAGCTTCATAAAGTGTCAGGAGCTCTCTGACTTTGCTAGAGACCCTTTCAGAAGGCAACGGCCTGAACATATTATCTGAGAAAGAGAGGGGAATACAGTATTTCAGGTACCACTAATTGGCTTCCTCAAATATTCCCTTTCTATCTATTATATATAGCTCTCACTGCATTTCCCACACAGGTCAGAAATAAAATTATGGTGATAGCATCTCTTATAGCAATATCTATAAAAAAAGATAAAGACAAAAAAAGAGTGAAAACTCTGTTGCCTGCTATTTTCCTCTGTGGATTTGATTTTGTAAACAACAGAAACAAGCAGATAGGATGGAACTGAATCCAATAGCTGTTAGAGATAGGCAATTTGAGACAAAGTTGCATTATTATGTATCTTTTTGACTGAAAAATACCAAAAGCAAAATATTAAGTTATCTCTCTCTTTTTTTTTTTACCTGCCCCCATTATGAGTCCTGGTGCTGTATCCTTAGTATGAACCATTCCTGACACATATGGATTATCTGGCCAGCGCAGATGAAGATGAAGATGGCAATCAGGCTATAAAGTTAACAAAGAAAAAACACTGTTTTTAGCAGAGTAAGTAGAATACCTTTAATTTCTGAAACAGCCGTACCAAGATTAAACAGAACATGACAATTTATTGTTACTATGAATGTAATAATGGCATTATATTGAAATTTTCACCATTGCATCAGCAGAAAATATTACCACAGGGTACAGGTAGTCCTCCAGATATGACTGTAATGAAGCCTGCTCCTTATGGTCCCATCCCAGCAATTGTTAGGTGAAACATGTCACCTAACATCCCCCTATCCCTGCTCTCCCCAATGAAATGTAAAACGAACAAGTGGGTTGTTAAGTAGAGTGTGGGATACCTCCTGGGTGGGGGAGGCCATAGTATAGACTCAGGCCTCCTAGCCCTCTCAAGCCCACCTCCCCATCCAGTGGTGGGTTGCTACTGGTTCGCCCTGGATTGGTCAAACCGGTAGCGGCAATGGCAGGAGGCTCCACTCACCCGCCTGGATGCTTCTGCACATGCGCAGAAGCGTTGCACGCATGCATGAGTGTGCGCGCGCCCACCAGCAAACTGGTAGCGATGGGTTTTGAAACCCACCCCTGCCCCCATCCCTGAGATGTCCCGTGCTCCACTTCTCATGCTTTGAGTCTCAACAGGCCTTTCCCCATTCCCACTGGATCCTCCCAGGCCTCAGGTCTAATTCCCACCCCACCAGGCAAAACACTCTTCTCCTTCCTTATCTTTTGAAGGACACAAAGTCCTTTCTGAATGCTGGGGTGATTTTCTTCTTTGCCTGGCTGCATGGCACAGTTCCAAAAGTGGTCCCTGTTTTGTCCCACCCACAAAATGGCAGCACCATTTGGGTTGCTTCTGCTTCATTTTGTTGCCTTAACAAGCCCTGTATAGATTCTGTAGCACTGTGTAACCTCTCTAAGGTAGCAGAATGAAGCAGCTTGTCTGGCAGGTGCCATTTTGTCCCCTGCCACAAACTAGTGGGACAAAATGGTGGCCACATTCAGGTTGCTGCTGCATAGCCCGGGGACAATCGTCTTTGTTCTGCTATCTTAACAAGATCTGGATAGTGCTGCAGAAGCTTTTTGTATCATTTGGAAGCTTCTGTGGCATTAGATCTCTCTAAGGCAGCAAAATGAAGCAATTTCTATGGTAGCTGCCATTTTGTTACTGCCCAGAAGCAAGCAGGACAAAATGGCGCCACATTTGGGTCACTGCAACATAGCCTTGGGACACATGGCTTGCCCTTCTTGTACAACATAAGCTCTGGAAAACTTCAGAAGGTAAGTGTGGTGCGTGATGGGCATGTGGGGAGGAGGCCCAAATGCTGCAGGGTTCCAGCAGGATGGGATGGGGGGGAGTGAGGTGGGAGGGGGCTGCAGCGACCTTGTGGTTGATTGTAAGGGTGAAAAACCACAGGCCCACTGCAACCATCATAACTATCATATGTAGCCATCATAACGGTTCATATGTAGCTTTTTTGGGGAGGGGGGTTCTAATTTTGAATGTTCATTAAATGGCTTGTCATACCTCAAGGATTACCTGAACATCATCAGTATGTAAAAATATTGTATGACATATTAATGCAATATATATAGGTAGTTCTTACTTACTAAATGCCTCTTTAAGCAACCATTTAAAGTTATGATTATATTTTAAAAAACCAGTTTTGTGACCAATCCTTGCATTTATAATTGTTGCAGCATCCTGTGATCAAGTGCTATTCAGGTGCTTTGCAACTGGTGCACATTCATGTGATCACCATTTCTATGCTTTCTAATTGGCTTATAACAGAGTTCATGGAGAATGTGGAAGTAAAAGCATTAAGTTGCAGCCATATGATGATTCTCTTAATGATTGCGGCGATTTGCTTAATGACCAAAGCAGAAGTGAGGACATAAACTTGTCACAGTGATATGATGTTTTGTGTAGTAATTCTGGCTGTGGTCCCAATTGTGGCTGCTAAGTGAGGACTACTTGTAACTGTATTCTTTAAAATTAAACACACACACACCTACTTTGAAGGCTTGTATATTCCAAAGAGATTTAAATCTGTTTTAAAACTATTTTTGCCATTTTTAAAATATACCAGGTACAAATGCCAGAAGAATAACTATTCATATTCACAAGACAGAACTTCTGTGCTTAGTCCACGGGTTCCCAAACTTGGCAGCTTTAAGACTTGTGGACTTCGACTCCCAGAATTCTCCAGCCAGCATAGCTGGCTGGAG
>WNWU01000057.1:9706148-9744433 GCA_012654045.1 Ptyas mucosa
GGGAACCCCTGGCTTAGTCCCAAGATTTTATAAATGTACTAATTACCTTAATCACTCTAATAGTATTTCATCAGCATAGTCTCTGATCATTGCTTTCAGACATTTTAAGTTTTAATCCGCTACCTATTCAGGTATTTGGGTTTTTAATCGTACTTTTTCCCAAAGAGATATAAAGGAAAAATACTGACAAGATTGAGATGAATTAAACAGAACTATTATATTTAAAATGAACCTTCGGTATAGTGCCAAAGAAAGTGCTTTGATTTAAATAAAGTGGATATTTTTTACTTGTCCAATATTTTAATGCTTATAATTGATAAAATCTAATATGCATAAAAGTACACCTTTCAATTTGCTTGAAATAAATTAAAATTGCTTTTTATTATTTAATTCATATGAGCATGGATTGGATTAAGCTAGGTATGCCCAAGTCCAAAATATATAGTTTAAATTCCAGTACTGAAAGTATGAGGCTTGGACCAGGTCTTTCGAGTGTTTCATATTGGTTATCCTTTCATTAATCATCTCCATGGCATCGTCAAGTCCCAGTTGGCTTATATATTCAGGTGTGAAACATAAGTAATAAGCTTTTGTTTGCAAACCTATTACCAATTGTCTTTATTGCTACAATCCATACTGGATAATAATACTCATTAACAACAGTGGAAATAATCTTCTGAGATTTGAAATAACTGTTAATATTCTGGACCATGCCTGAGTTTTAATGCTTGGCAAGCCTGCTTCCAGCTTCAGGATTACTTCAGAAACATATTTGGGAGCGCTTATTAGAGCCCTAAGAAAAGATGATTAATTCATCACTGTTACTGAATACTGTTGTTTATACTGAAATTGCCTACATAAAATTACTACTCTACTTCTCCACTTCTTCCTTACGTGAAACTTTTTATTTAAATGATCAATTATTCCCGAAAATATCTGAAATTCACTGCATGAAGGTTTCATTGTATTATTGTATTTCCCATCTTTTTGGGGACTATGTAAATGCAGTTCACTCTTCATTTGATCAACCAGTCCTCTGATTTAATTTAGGCTAGAAAAGCATAGTTACCTAAAGTCATTTGGTGGACTTCAGGATTATATGTTGACTAAAAGCTAAGTTTCCATTATCCTAAATCAATATTTTAGGTTGCATAATCTCTACATGCTCTCCATCTAAAATATGTTGAGGCCAATTGCTTTTCTTTTCCTCAGTTTCTCTCTTGCAAACGCTAGAAAATTCACAATTCCATCTTTATCATTGTTGAACACATAAATTGCTATTGTAGCCACAACCTAGAGACTGAAAGTCCCAAAGGTGCTTTTTCAAGAGGCAACTGGACTTTCTTGTTTTTTCTTTGAAGATGTTTTGCTTCTCATCCAAGAAGCTTCTTCAGCATTGACAGGATAGTGGGGAATGGAAGGATTTATATTCCTTGCAGACAGATGGTCATTTGCATCTTTTTAGAGGGTTGTTGAGACACTTGGAAGTTTATCTGCGTCCTCAGGGTCACCTGAGTAGTGCTCCTGGTTCCTGTAGTCTATAATTTTTTCTCTGGAAATCCATTCCTACTCCCACACCATTCAAAGTGTGTTCATCCCAAACCGTATAGCTAAAAATGCCTCCTGAAAAAGCATCTTTGGGACTACCATGACGTGGATGACTGAGAATCTCTACAGACTTTTAGCTATACAATTTTGTTGCTATTTTAAGAGCAGGGGGAAATACTCACTAGTTTGCAGTCAGTTGGTTTACCATTCATATCAGTAGCTGGTGGCATTAGATAATCCCAGTTACGGCCTTTATTAAATGTTATAAGAGTGGTAACTTTTCCATTTATTTTCTGATTAGCCAAAAACACTCCTTTGACACCTTTAACCTATGTTACAAACATAAAATATAGCCAAGTTAATAAACAACCATAAAATATATATTCAATGTATTAAGGCTCATTTGCTACTAGTAGAAAAGTGAGGGTGTCAATAGCTTGAAATATAACTACTCTCAAAAATATGGAACTGACCAAGACAAAAACAGAAAGGCCTTCACCATTTTTCCCACCAAAAAGGACGCCTTTCTAACAGAATTCTTGTCTATATATATATAATAGTTATTATATATATATTAGTTATAAACATTGCAAAAATTCAGTTATTATAAAATAACAAGAGCTAACTGGAGCTGAAGCAGATTTTGCTGTTATGGGAACAATCTTCCAGTAATTCCTACTCCCCCTTCCAAATGCACCCAAACAAAGAGAGCAATTGTTCCTTTAGTTATGTTTTGACTCCTAAGCCGTAGCCTTCCAGGGGCTGCTCTAATTCTACACTTCAAGAAATTCTCTGCCTCAGTAGTCTTATAAAGAACTATTTAATGATATATGTACTGCTGATTGAGAGAACACTGATCTAGATAAAACCTTTTGAAATTCATTTTCATGTGATTGTTCATCATATGAAAGTCAGAGCTATTCCCAACCAGAATAAAAAATCATCTTTCTAAACCAGAAATCTATTTTCCTTGTATGGGTAAATTACTCTCCTCACGTTGCTGGGGAGTGAAGTCAGCACGGCCAGAGGGGTGACCAGTTGCAAATCGTGGCACCTGCCTTGTTCCCCGAAGCTGCAGGGCAGATTCCCTCCCCCCGACCGTCCTGAAAAGGGAGGGTTATTCCTCAGGCTGTGCCCTGACACAGATCCCTGCTGCCTGGAACTGGCCGAAAATGGCTGAAGGGTTGGGGCCAGTGGGTGGGTGGGGCTACATTCGATGTATAAGACGCACCCAGATTTTCACCCCCTTTTTTGGGGTAAAAAGGTCCGTCTTATACACCGAAAAATACGGTAAGTTGTAGTATGTAGCAGCAGTTCATTGACGGATAACATTTTCTCTTCCCAAAAGAAAGATAAAGAACAATTCTGAAGAAGGCATCATTTGTAGGTGTTCAACTTTTGGTTATTGAAGAGATTGATTCTAGTCAAACGTAGCAATTATGTAGTTGGTTAATATTTTTGTCACATGGGTTTAGTATTCTTCTATTTATGCAGTATTAAACCCTTATCCTATAAATATTTTATGTTGAGAATTAATCCCTTTAAGATACATGGATATGTTGGGTTAGTCATCTGACTGACCAAATACAACAATCCTGTCATACACCAAATCATCCCATGTGGAGGTAAAACAACTTCTCATTCCAACAGTTTATATAAAAAGGAAAAGACTACTATTTCAGACAAATATTCTTGGGCACTCTAAGATGGTACACGGCTGAGAGAGGATAATGGGTATGTCAATCCTTCCAGGGAAACTAGACAGGAAATGTGACTGTGATCAATTCTGCTTCATTGTAAGGCTACATT
The DNA here is from genome assembly GCA_012654045.1 of Ptyas mucosa. NCBI lineage: Eukaryota > Metazoa > Chordata > Lepidosauria > Squamata > Colubridae > Ptyas > Ptyas mucosa. The sequence goes on from WNWU01000057.1 coordinate 9,709,506, forward strand.
AGCAGAATCTGACAACTGTGAAAGTACAAAAGTCACCCATTTTAACTGCTTGATCAATGAGGGGGGAGTCCTTCCTAAGTTTCTTTCTCTGCCTGTTAAGCCATTCCTGCCTCTCTTGTCTGATTGTTTCTAAAGCAGCACTTCTTCCATTCATTCCCCCAAGGTCATTACCCATTCCATTACAGGGTACAAGGGGATAAAAAGAAAGGGTGAAGTTATCCCTTCAAGAGTTTTCTACCTATGTGTTCAAATACAACTGAAGGCTCCTTAATATGTGAAGGCACACCTCTTTTTGAAAGGCAAATAAGCAATTCAATTATTTGTAATAATTAATGGGCTAAATATGTCTAAACTAGGGGTGTCAAACTGGATTTCTTCGAGGGCTGGATCAGCATTGTAGTTCTCCTCCATGGGCCAGCGGTGAGGGACTGGGGGTTTTGCAAAAGCCTTGCAAGGCCTCTGTGTGGCTCATTTTTGACCGGCAGAGTGCTGCTGGAGGCTGGAGAGGCCAAAAATGGGCCGCTGGGGGGGCTGGGGCGCACATGACCCATTTTGGCTGGCAGAGGCACCGTGGGCTGATCCTTTGATATTTCCAGGCCAGCCCTGCGGGCTGGATTTCAGCACTCCACAAGCCGGATCCAGCCCACTGTCTAGACTGACAGTGTGTACACTATATATCTGACATGCATTTTGCCCCATAAATGTGATTTAATTACATATGTAGACAGATATATGTATATACTAATAAAATTTGTAGATTGAAGAATTTTCTTCCTATCAGGTCAATATGTCTCAGAAAGGCAGTTAATTAATAGCTACGCAGCCTCAATTGTCAAAAATATACATAAAACAAAAAGGAATATTTTTTTCCTTTTATTTTTAATATATATATACCTACTTTTCTATTTATAATACTATTTCTAATACAGCTAGTCCGTGGATTAAGAACCCCCAGTTTTAGGATGATCCATAATTAACAAAAGAGCGTATTGAGGCAAAATTCAAGTGAATTACATAATAATTCAAGTTCATTACACTATACTACATATACAATATTATATAATAACATTGTTCCAGCTTATGTACAAATTCAACTTAACAGACAACAGGAACCAAATTCATTCTTAAACTGAGGACTGACTTACCTGTAATCAAATAAGATAGTTATATTAATAGGAATATTCCATTTTAGGAAAACAGGAAAACCAGTACAAAAATCTTTAAACCAAAAGTTAAAGAGGCTAAATCAATGTTACTATAGTTAGTAAAAATTGTAGTTTTTTCTTTTAAAGAGACATTTACCTCCAAAATATCTATTAAAACATTCTCCTCAGGTTGCTTGGTACTCCTGACATTTTCTAATGCAATGGAATAGGAAGCGCCTTGCGGGTCAGACTGGTAGAGGTTATATGTGTCAATCTGATACCATTCCTGGATAGCTATAAACACCTGGCTCTCATCAGTGCTGATTATCTGTAAATCCTGAAGTGAAAAAAAAAAAAGAGGGAGATTTACAACCTGGAACTACCTAGTGTTAATGAAAATACTGTATATCATGATTCCCATCTCCCCAAAGCAACTCAGTATTATTTGGGACAGAAAAATAGAATAGCAAGGAAGCTTTCTGCAATCACTTTTTCAAGTACAGACTTGCAAAAAAATGCTGCTGTATTTAAGAATTGCATTGACTTTTAAAGTCACAGCAACTTTTTCCTCCTTTATGCAAATGCTTGAAAAAAGACTCAGCTGCTTTAATCAATAGCAGAAAGGTTTTTTATACAATGTCCTAAGTACCGGTTCTTCTTTTTGAATCATATCAGACTATGATCAGCTCAATAGGGTAATGCAATTTTTCATAAACAATACATTATATTCTGAATGCAGCTTGTACCAGATTAAAATGCAATTGGGTAAATATTTAATTAAAAAATGAAAAATGCAACCTTAACAGATTAAGAGAGTTGGAAGGGACCTTGCAGGTCATCTAGTCCAACCCCCTGCCCAAGCAGGAGACCCTACATCTGCCTCTACCTAGGATCGAACTCACAACCTCCCGATTGTGAGGCAAGAGCTCCACCTCTAGGCCACTGCACCACTCCTAATGGTTAATGTTTAAAACTAAACATTTTAAAATTAAATAATAAATTTAGTTACCAATCACCAAAACTCCATGTCCATGACTAGCAAGAAGTCCTGCACCAGCTCGCTGCCTAAGCTTCATTGCAGCAGCAAAGATTGCTGGTGCCCTGGTGCAAATTGAACAGAAGCACCACACAATCAGAGCTTTTTCTCAGTCTGAGCTGCAGCAGCACCAAGTGACCCCACTGGCTGCAATGAAGCTCAGGCAGTGAGCTGGAGCCTTTCCCTGGACAGCAGGCAGCCAGCCAACCTTGAGCTGGTAGCCAATCTGCTCCAAAGCCCAGAGCCTCAAGACTTTTGAGATGACAAAAACAGCAGAACTCTGCAGATGGCACTTTTATGGTTCCTGCATCTTCCTTCTTCATCTTCAATTCTTTCTGTGTGCAGGCAAATATCTAATAAGATTTAGCCCATAATGATGTTTTATCATAGGATATGCATGTGCTTAAGTGCAAAACAAAAAACAAAAAAACCCCACCCTAAAATAAAAGTATGGAAATTATAAAAAACTCTTGAAGAATGATTTATAAATAGAAATATATTTTCCAATAAACAATCTGAGTAAGTCTACTCAGTCCAGCAATGAAAGAAGAATTATGGATTTTGTGAGAAATTACCTTGGGTAAAGCATACTTTGGCAATTTCATCTGTATAAATTCATTCCGATGATAAGAGACATAGTATTTTGTTTGGTTTCCTAAAGACACCTGTGAAAAAAGAGGGGCGTACAATTTTATCTGTGAAAAAATGGTAAAAATGTACACAGTAATGACTTATTTAATTAGGAACATGGACTATAGAGAGAGCACACATACAAGGGGCACTAATACAATCATCTGCAGAAATTCTTCTTGAGTGAAGTGGGGAAAGAGTACCTATCAAGCTATGGGTAGTTAACAGCTTATGTGCTTGCACTTTTAAACATTATTTTTGGAGTGAGAGGACAACCGGGAATACAATGAGCAAAGCTGTAAAGAAACAAATGAAATTAGCTTTGTTAATCTGGGGGGACTCTACAAATGCAAAAATGAACTGTACGGACACAAAATTCCCAAACCTGTGCTAGACAGTTTTGAAAGTAGCTACCCAATTAATCAGCTATATGATAGAATTGAAACTATTTGTCTTTTGGTGTGAAATTTGAAATGAATAATCTACCTGCAAAGTAAGGATGATGCAAATTATGCAACATCAGAGACAGTTTAAACTGATTTGTAATATTTGTAGTAATCCCATGGAAAAATGAAACCAACAACATGAACAATTAGCTTTTAAATGGCAGCTTCGATTAGAAAATAACTTATCATTTGGAGGTTAAGGGAAACACCAACATTTGATTACGGTAATTTTTGCACTACCTTCTTGAGACTGCATTTATTTCCTTATTAAAAAGCTTCATAAGTAAACAAGCATAGATTTGTACTGAAAATTATGTAAACATTAACATAGTCAATGATCTTACCTGAAAGAATATGTAGTCATCCTGTACTGTCAAGGAATTCTTGTCAATCCTACCATTGAAGAGAGATTTCAGTGATTTTTCAGAACAATTCTGAAACTGACAGGTCATGTAGTAAAAACCTGTTGAGAACCAAAAATAACAGATAAAAGTAAATAAAGAAATGCTTACACTATTTGCCAGAATAAAAGATGAATGATTCAAAAAGTCCACTCTCTTCAACTAGTATTGATCTGCTTTCCTTGACAGCTGGTTTTTAGATTTTTGAGCAAGGTATTTCTGCTAAGACTCAAGACACACGTAAATTACAAATACCAGAATTGCACATAATTTATAATATTTTAACAGAACCATGTGAATTTTAGGGTATTTGGTACAGGAATAAAGTATTCTGCAAAACCTCTTAATTGGGTCATCATTTCTCACTTGTGGGTTACAATATAAACTTCGGTTTTGTGGAATGAAATCTACAAAATTAGAACAAAACATTGAGAACAACTTTGAGACAGGGCTCTTCAAAGAGACATGGTTCAATCTGGAATACTCAATAGGCATACTGGTTACAGATATATCAATTACAATTGCTGCAACAGCACAAAATTTTAGAATCCATGAGGGGGAGGTGGCACAAGCGCAGGTGGGCTGAAGTGGTTTGGGTAAGGTTTTTACATTACTGACCCATCTGTAAAGTGCTGTGGCGGAGAGAAGCAGCTGGGTCAGGCCATTGTCTTGGGAGAACATGTAGAGCGTCTCCCCAAGTGCCCGAGATTTGCTGTGCTGCTGCGCTACAGAGAACACATGGAGCCTCTCTCGGTTGGCAGCTGTTTTCTCTCCATGGCTGCTCTTGCTGGAAAAGTGTCTTGTGCAGCACAGCAAAATTTAGTAATTGTGAGTTGCCACTTTCCTCTAAGTCCCATCTGGAAAGTGCTGTGGCAAACAGAAACAGCATTCAACCTGGCTGCTTCTCTCTGCTGCAGCACTTTCCAAATGGAACTTAGAGGAAAACGGTGGCTCATGGCTGCTAAATTTCGCTGTGCTGTGCAAGATGCTCTCCCAGCAAGAACAGCGGCTGAGAGAAACAGCTGCCAACCTGGAGAGTATGTGGAGCATCTCCTCGAGCACCCAAGGCATGCCCAGCACCAACAAGGGCCACAAGAAGTGGCCGCGAGATCAAACAACATCTTGTTGAGGAGGCCAACATCTCAGGAGGCCTGAGAGAAAATTCCTCCAAGGGCCGCCTGCCCAGAGTGCCGCTGCCCTGGAGCTTTCCTGCCACTGCCACCACTCTGGAGCTCACCTTTGGGATGGACCAGTAAGTTCTTGCTTTGCTCCCCAGGAAGGGCTCTGTCATGGAGGGCTGTGTGCCCAGACCAGGTGCTTTCTCTTGGGCCTCCCACCTCACATGGGGCGGCGGGAGTAGGAAGTGTGTGGTGTGGAAGGCTGCCTGCAGTTCTTGCAGCCAAAGCTGGGATGTCTGCGAACTTACGTATGTATAAGGTCTCCTGCCTTGAGCAGAAGATTGAACTATAAGACCTTCAAGGTACCTTCTGATTCTTTCTTTTTTAAAAAACAAGTTTTCTTTCATCATACATATTTTAGGAACAGAGTGTTGACCGGGTCATATGTTATACATTTTATATATATTAATCCAGGGATGAGTTCTACTTACCTTTACTACTGGTTCGCAGCAGGAGTACCACTTTCGCTGCCAATCCCCACCGCAAATGTGACACACGGAGGCCAAAAATGGGGCGTGCGGAGGCTGAAAACGCGACATGCGGAGGCCGAAGGGTGGGGGCCGGTGGTTGGGCAGGGCTTTGGCAACATTCAGTGTATAAGACTCACTGCAATTTTCACCCAATTTGGGAGGGGGGGAAGTGCGTCTTATACACTCTGAAAAGTATGGTAGTTCCATTGAATAATTGTTCTGTCAGGAAGTTTCTCCTTAGTTTTAGGTTGCTTCTCTTTTTGTTCAGTTTCCATCTATTGCTTCTTGTTTTACCTTTTGCTTCTCTGGAAAATATATTGCCCCCCACTTTTTTGTGGCAGCCCCTTAAAAGCCTGTTTTGTGACCTGCCTATCATACTCTTGGGCAAAGCATGTGAGCCATTTCCTCCTTTCAGTGGTCCATGAAAGTAACAGGTAACAGTAGCAGAGTTGGAAGGGACCTTGGAGGTCATCTAGTTCAACCCCCTGTTCACGCAGGGGACCTATACTACATCTATAGTATGTAGATGCAGATAATAAAGTCGAAAAATGGTGAACAACATTTTTACAGAACTATAGATACGTTGAGGCCGGGCATGACAAGGAGTGGCTGGGAGGAGAGGGGCCGGGCGAGGCGCCCCTCAATGTGAGTGATGTCGAGTTGGCCATGCCCACCCAGTCACATGACAACCAAGCCACACCCACAAAACCAGTTGTTAAAAAAATTGAATCCCACCACTGATTTCACTGTACAACAAATATTTTACATTCCTGCTTCTGAACCTCATACTGGGATTTAGGAATACTGGTGACCTAATTAAAAATAAATTGGGGAGTCCCTATCACAGACTGACCCAGCATTGGGGAAAGGGTTGGATCTGTCAGAAGCAAACCTGGTATCTCTTTTTGTTGCTTTATCTGTACTTTCTCCCAACCAGCTTTGATTGGAGGAGAAGGAAGAAATGAAGGCAAGGACAAAATAACCTATGGGCACCCTGTTCTTCTTCCACTCCAATCTACACTGAATATCTGTTTCCATCTCGTTGCTCATGCTAAAGCATTGTGGAAATATATAGTCCTTTACCCAATGTACAACTAAGTAAAGCGAAAGTTTTTTGGATCCTGCAGTGAAACTTTTCTTTATTAGATTCTTTAATAGTGATCACTGGATCTGTCCCATAGGAATAGATGCCAATGCTTCAGTGAACAATCTTTTATTAATGTTTACACAGGCACTACACTAGGACACTTATGGTACACACTGGTTGGCTAAGTTACTTTACATGGAAAGCAGAAATGTAACAGATCACAAATAAAAAGTTATATGTGCATTGATTTAGTTTATATCCTCTTGTTATACAAAATCTTTTGTTTGCCCTTTGTGTACATTATTAGCTCATTTAAGTATAATGGAGTTGGTCTTATTTTCTAGTAATATTAACTTACTGTATATACTCGAGTATAAGCCTAGTTTTTCAGCACATTTTTAATGCTGGAAAAAGCCCCCCTCAGTTTATATTCGAGTGAAGAAAAATGCCTTTTTTCCTGCAACCCGTTTTGGCTTCCGGGGGCTGCAGGGAGGCTTGCTAAGGCCAAATGGGGCGTGGGGGGGTTGCGGCGCCCCCCGTGCCCTGTTTTGGCTTCCAGGGGCTGCAGGGAGGCTTGCTAAGGCCAAAAAGAAAGAGAGAGAAGAAAGAAAAAGACAAAGAAAGAAAGAAAGAGGGGAAAAAAAGAAAGGGGGAGAGAGAGAGAGAGAGAGAGAGAGAGAGAAAGAGAGAATGCAGGTATCTCTTAACAGAGGGTTGAACTTGCCTGAAATTAGATCAAGCCCTACATCACTTAATCCAATGTATCAGATTAAATTGTTATTAAATTATTTTTGATATATATACTACATTCTCTTGTGTAATTTAGTTATAGTGTAGTTTACACTATGCAGTTACAGAGCTAGTTTACTGTTTTTCTTTGAAATAAATATTCAAAAATATTTAACCTACTGATGCCTCAATTAATGTAATTTTATTGGTATCTATTTTTATTTTGAAATTTATCAGTAGCTGCTGCATTTCCCACCCTAGGTTTATACTCGAGTCAAAAAGTTTTCCAAGTTTTTTGTGGTAAAATTGGGTTCCTCGGCTTATATTCGGGTCGACTTATACTCGAGTATATACGGTATATCCACTTGATCAATATCATAAATTGATTAAACAGTAAATTATTTTTAAGCATAATTGTACTAATTATGATATCCATTTTGATATCTATAATGAAAGATTTTTTAGATTTTTTTCTACACTGACCATACATATTATATCCCATATAAAATGAGAAAAAGAGATGAGGTAGAGTTGCTGAATGCATGAGAATGAGATAGATTATGGCACTTAGAAAGCAATTCCCATTTTTTGTGAATTTAACCAGATTATTTTTGGTTAATTTGTTTATGAATTTAACCAGAAATGTTCAAAACAAAAAACAACTACAATATCCTAATGAGTACCTTCATTTGGATCTTGGACTTCCATATGAACCAAATCAGGATCTTCATCAACTCCATCAACAGCCCTGCAAGAGTAATAAAATTGTGGTTATCAATGGAAAACTACAGTTTTAGGGTGAATAAACTTAATAATCTATATTTAACTACTGCCAATTCTGTATTTACAGAAAATAGTCTTTCTTTTCCTTGCTTTATTATTAAAATCTCTCAACATACAGTGCAGAAAAAGATTCAAAAACATTCATGTAAAGGAGGAATGATTTTACTATTATCTAAAAATATACACTTATTTCCTGATTTATTTCTCAAAAGCTTGATACAGTCCATGTAAATTATCCTATTTTAATCAATTTACAATGATCTCTGAAGTCAAGTTCACAGCTGAGCAAGGTTTTGAACTCCTGCTACTTTAAGTCTAAATACCCAATCCACTACATAAGCAAACTTTTTGAAACTATAACAAGATGTAGACATAAGATAAAATGTTTTCTAACATATAATAAATACTAAATGCTGCTTATTATATCTAAAGTATTATCTTTCCTTGAAGGCAGATCTTAAAGAAGATCAATTTCAAATTTATAACTCCTTTGGCATGTTAGATAATGATAGTTTTATTTAAAAAATAGCTTCATTTGAGAAAATTACTATACATAATCATTGTCACCAACATTGTACACCTCTTTGAGCACTGTTAATTAAAATAGAGTTAATTACATTTTAAATTAACTCACATTACTATCTACCTCACCAAAACCAAAGTATTGAGAAAAACAAATACTATTATTTAGTACAATTTAATCATTCTTTAAAATAAATAGTTAGAAACATTCCAACTATAGTACTGAGACTGTATTATACCTAAAAGACCATAAACATATTTGGTTGAGTTTTTATTCCTCAAAAAACAAGTAATCTCAGTATCTATAATTTCTAAAATTATTACATTCAACTTTCTAGGCAAATTGTTTTTTTAGCTCCCCTAACAAAACATTCATTTTTATATCTCTATCAAGAGAGTTCACCAATCTGTCTCATCAATAAAATAAACTGTGAAGTTAATCACTAGAAAATACTGAAAATCTCCCTTTAGATAAGTATAGTAAATAAAATGACATTAACAAAGTAATTTGCAGTAAATTATGTTTACAGAAATATTTCTGGAAAGCAATATTGAATATGGATGTTTAAATATTGTATCTCTCCTTAGGTTCCTTAAGATTTCACGTATTTACCGTACTTTTTTTACTATAAGGCGCTCCGGACCATAAGACACACCTAGCTTTTGGGGAGGAAAACAAGACAACAAAAGACCTGCCTCTGCCTCCCAGCCCCAGCACGTGGCTCGTCAGGACTTCGCTCCATTGTGCTCACCACCATTGTGCTCACTGGATCCTGGCCTCCCAAAGCCCTGCCAATCAATGGGCTGGCCAACCAGAAATTGCACTATTGCTGCCTCCTCAGTGTCTGTTGCCTCCGCCAGGGAACGCTGGAGCTTCGCCAACGTTCTCCGGCTATCACTGCTGCTCGTCACCATTCACTGCCACCACTTATCAGCGGTCAGATCAGCCTCCCGGAATACAGCTGATCAGCTGTTCCAGGCACCGGCGATCCCCACTGCCTGGAACAGCTGACCGGCAGTATTCTGAGAGGCTGATCAAACCGCCGATTGGCAGCAGTGAACAGGGGCGGTGGTGAGCAGCGGCAGTGGTGACCGGTGGCAGTGATAGGCAATATTTGCTCCATAAGACACACAGACATTTCCACCCACTTTTTTGGGGGGGAAAGTGCATCTTATATCATCTCTGCAACTGAATCCTACAGTTTTTCAGAACTTTTCTCAACAGCATGATTAATGCTAATGCCTTAATGGTTTTGATACCTTTGGTTCAATGGTAGGATTCAATTTTTTTAACAACCGGTTCTGTGGGCGTGGCTTATTTGGGGACGTGGCTTAGTGGTCATGTGATCGGCAAAAAATACAGTATATATATTTCAAAATATATTCCTTTTCTTTCTTATTCTTAGGTAGCTTTTCTGTTTAGTTGATATATTGCTTTGGTGTTGTGTGCTGTTTTATTTTCTAGATTTTATGGATGCACTATTTTATTTTTTTAAAAAAATAACTGTATCCTCAAAACAATTCAAATTAAACATGCACTAAAAATACTGTAATGTCTGTCTTCTTTCAGTATATTTAGTAAATTGCTAAAAACTTTGTCCAAACATACTTATAGAGTCAAGATCTCCAATTCATAATACTGGCTTATTAATAAATTACTCTTTGATCAAGCAGCATTATTCATAACTACAATGAGACAGCTAATTTGAAACATGATGCTAGTACTTTTCTAGAGGGGATTTTGTTTTCAGTGTATTGAATAAATAGTCTCCTCTAATTAGCATGAAAGTCATGTTTTCTGGCATTTTTAGTTACTCGCAGAGACAGAAAATAACTTACTCAACACAGTATGTTTAATTTATTATTGCATTTTTAGCCAGACGTTTTCTTCTGATATTCCTATCTCAAGCCATAGCTTATATTGTACAGCAAACATGCTACTCTTTTGATACTGCACACAGTATTCAGTACTTATCTAGTACTTTAATGGTTCAGATTGCTTTTTGTCACACAATTTTTTCTCTTTAAGAATCTTCAATTATCTTTGTCACTTGTAAAATGCTCTATAAAAATATATTACAAATCACTCTTTAACAGGGACTTGGTATGTGTATTTTACTAGTGATGGTACACTCATTGCCATAGAAATATCCACACATGAACAAATGTTTATGTGATAATCTATTCATCTCAGGATGCCACATTCTCATATTCCACATAAAATAAATTATATATTATAGGGAAGAATGTGCAACTGCTTATTAGTAACTGGATTACTCTGAGTGCTGCCTGTGAAATCATGGAGATGAATTATGCTTCTCTGGAAAGCTGGTTCAGAAACCTGTAAATGTTAACAGTTTTTCCTAGCAAGAGTCCTGTTCCCTACATGTACAACACCTGATTATATCCCGATGATATCCTCAAATCCTGAGAAGAGCCTGGCCTACAGAGCTGTCTGTTTGAATTCACTTAAAGAGCAAACAAGCTTCAAGAAAGAAGGCATGATGCGACCAGGAGCTGCCTTGGATAGGCTGCATGGGCCTCTCAACAGAAAGATGCCTGAATAATGTGACAGAATGGAGCACTAAGTGGCAGGGGCAACTGCACCATTCCCAAGCTCATGTGGCTAGAAGATTGGAGTGGAGAACAGTGCAAAGCAGCACTTCTGAGTAGCAGCAACAGTAGTATGGCTGACATAGAAGTCTGGGATGATGGCAGCAGCCTGAGACTGCTGAAGGCCCGAGGCTACTCCAGGTCCAGCATCAGCACTGCCTCCAAATCCCATTGTACAGGGCCAGGCTGGGGCAGTTGTGGCTTTGCACTATGCTACACCAGCCCCAGTTCACATATGGTCTGTGCTGGGCCTCCTGCAATCCCAAGGAACCCTCTCACTCCACATAACGAATCACACCACCATTTAACTACTATAATTGGGACAGCCAGGATTGCAATCAATGAGTGAAATGGTCATGTGGACATCCCACTTAATGATTGCAATGACTTACAACCGCAATCTGGGTTCAATTATGGTCATAAGTTGAGGACTACCTGTACTGTAACTCTAACTTCTTTATGATCATTCTGTAATTCCTCTGGTTTTGTTATCAATGGGATTCATCACAGCGGATCTATCCGGCTCGCATGAATTGGTAGTGCCAGCAGCGGGAGACTCCATCTACCCGCCAGGATGTCATTATGTCCAGTTTTTGAAGAGGCACGCACATGCATAGCACGTACGCACTCCCGTGCACTTCCATTCCCGAATCGGTAGCAAAGGTACTGTAAGTGGATTTCACCATTGGTTCATCACTTCAGAGCAATTCCTGATATTCTCCTTTAAAATAGCAGGTATATGTTCAAGATCATATCATGGATTCTGCTTGCCTGCCTTTCCCTTAGGTCATGTGGAGCTTGCACATGAGCGATTTGTGATATGTTCCACACTCAATATGCAGCAATGTTTTTGATGGTATAATCGAGCTTTTTCACCTTCTTCTAGCAATAATATAGTCAATGAACTCTAATATAGATAAATAATAAATAGTAGTATCCTTCTTCACTATGGCCTAATTCACATACATTGATGATTAATGAATTTGTTAATAGGGACTGGGTGTTCATAAGGATTGCTCTTCCAAAGGCTGCATTTGTCTGAAAAAAAAATCAATGATAAATATTGGGGTTTTTTTAGAGTTAGATCCCAGAGGGCACTGTTGATTCACGAGCTCATAACAAAGCTTGAGAGTTACAAGAACACACTTGGAAAAGCATTGGAAGAAATCAAGCCTTTGCATGGGCCTAGAAAAGCTTAAAGGCAGTGCTAGTTTCTAAATGCAAACTGAAAGAATGCATTATTTGAACATCAAAGGAATGCAGTGCTCTTTCCATCAGCATCCAAGGACTGGGAAAATAAATAGGCAATATAATGCTTTCTAAAGAAAATCCTCGAATGCGCCAAAATGGATAAATTAACGATGGAGATCAAAGAAAGAGAAGACTCGGATTATTATAAAGTGTGGAATAGGTTTATACATGGTTGGAAAACAGAAATTAAATTAAGAAATAAGAATATAAAGTTAAACTGGATATTAACATATTGGATATAAATGTAAATAATGATCCTGCTAACAAAATTAATTATGAATATTTAAAAATAAAGAGAAGTAAATTTGTAAAATTGTATATATCTGTTGTTAGTAGTATATTTTAACATTTGATGTGCGTGTATTTTTGTTTTTTGTTTTTGCCTCTTGACTTCTTTTGCTATTGTGTGTTTGGTTTTAAAAAGTAAAATACTCAATAAAAATTATGTGTGTGTGTGTATGTGTGTGTGTGTGTGTGTGTGTGTGTAAAAAGTGCTTTCACCCAAATGAAATGCAGATATGTCTTTCAGGAGAAAAGAAATACAGAACATCTATAGAGATGAGCCCTATGTAAAGCAACTAATTCTACTGTTTGGCAAGCCAGACATGACATGAAGATAAAGGTAGACCACTTTGAAATACCGTAGTTATGCAGAAACTGTTCCTTAGGTAAAAGGTTCCAAAGCCTTTTTAAAGTCCAGAATTACAAGATAACATTCAGAAGCTGTTCAAGCAGATGCCTCCCTAATTTAGTGAATGAAAAAGAGAGAGAGGTAGTGCAGTATAATCAGACATGCAAGATTCTGTTATTATTACCAAACTCAATAAATGATGTTTCTGTGGAGTCCATTTCGTATCTTGTCTACTGAGTAGAGCTGATATATGACTAATAAAAATGCTATCTTCCATGAAATTAAATGAATAATATTAGTAGCTATAAATTGAAAAAGCTTCAGCATTGACATGGAGAACCTGAGAAAGAGACACAGCAGACACGTCAAAATCTTAATTAAACATTCCATCTGTGGCCTAGAAAGGAGGACAAAATAAGTCCCCAAAAGATCCAAATGAAAACACATGATCTGGACCAGCATTCCGGATGAATTCTTCTATGCTATGTTAATATTGAAAAATCATGAGAATTCCCAGTAGGACATGAAGATCTTAAACATGCTTGATATAAGGCATGAAAGGCCCCACTCAACTTCTGAGATAAATACAATCTGTAGATATAGCCAAAGTCACACAGCATCTACTTGGTCCCAAAGTGTTGTTCACAAACAGTATAAATGAATATATTGAGCTAGTTTAGGAAAGCCTACTGTACAGTCTTCTCCAGAGAACAAAAAACAAAGATTATGTTCCATCTGAAGGAGGATCTTTGCTACAACAATGCTGGAATTTTGAAAATGGGATCTTTATAAGATCATGAGATGGAGCCAAAAGGAAGGAAGGATGGTGACCTAAGACCTGGAACCCTTCATGTACAAGAAAAATGATAAGAAGAATAAATTATGCAAAATAAAGTCAGCAAAGTGGAAAAAATCCAGAACAACTGACAAGCCATGAGAAAGAATGTCCTACTGCTGTGGCCATCAAATACTTACAGAAGAAGCTCAGTGACCATTGTCCCTAGGCTTGCATGGTATGCCAGAGGGCTAGGCTTCTGTTAAGGCTATCTACAATTTTTAGATTCTGAATACGGGTAGTCCTCAACATGCTCACAATTCTGCATATTCATAGTTTTATTAATTTATAATATGACATGCAAAAAGAATACAAAAGCAAATATTAGGGAAATTAGATTGAGCCCAAATTGAGCCCAAAATTTCTGTTGCTAAATGAGACATTTGTTAAGCGAATTTAGCCCCATTTTACAGCCTTTCTTGCCAAAGTTGTTAAATGAATCACTGCAGTTGTTAAGTTAGGGACATGGTGTTAAGTGAATCTGGCTTTCCCATTGACTTTGCTTGTCAGAAAGTTGCAAAAAGTGATCACATGATCCTGGGATACTGCAACCGCATAAATGTGAGTTAGTTGCTAAGTCTGAATTTTGATCACATGGCCATGGGGATGCTGCATCGGTTGTAAGTGTGAAAAACGGTCTCAAGTCACTTTTTTCAGTGCAGTTTGTAACTTTGAACAGTCATTAAATGAACTGTTGTAAATTGAGGACTACCTGCGGACAGTTTAGGTATATAATCTTAAACTGGGTAAAGGGTTACACTGGGTAGCGAAAGGTTTCCCACATCATTCTACCTCTTATAATATTATTGGTTTCACTGAATAACTACAGGGCTGTAAACCTCTTCCCTCAGAAATCATAGTCACATGTGAAACTGTTGCACCTTTCTCAGTATTTATCTTTGTACATCTCTCTGCCATTTCACAGAGGGAATCTTAGGAGATTGTCCCAAGCAAGTACAGAGTTCAGCCTGCTGGTCTACAAATGTTATTATATTACGAACTTAGGTGATTTAGATCAGGAAATTTAAATAAATTTAAAGATGCTAATTTTTACTTATAGCTAAATTCATTATTTAATTTCATTTTGATGTTGCCCTTCCAGAAGTTTAGAGCAACTTGTTATACGTACAAGAACCCTGGGAGGTATGTTAGAGAGGATAATTGATTCAAGGTTGCCTACTGAATTGCAAATTTGAATCAAGATTTGTACTTGGGGCCCCCTTGTCCATTATTTCAATAACTTTAGCCCACAAGTCTATTACTTTAACGATCCAAGTAGCCTGGATTAATCATCATAATTAATGTAATCAAAATTTCTAAGAGGTGGATGATGCTGGGTGGGAGGAAGGAGGACAGCAGGGGTGCCACCCAGAGGTGGTATTCAGCAGGTTCTGACCAGTTCTGGAGAACCAGTAGCAGAAATTTTGAGTAGTTCGGAGAACCGGTAAATACCACCTCTGACTGGCCCCACCCCCATCTATTCTCTGCCTCCCAAGTCCCAGCTGATCAGGAAGAAATGGGGATTTTGCAGTAACCTTCCCCTGGAGTGGGGTGGGAATGGAGATTTTACAGTATCCTTCCCCTGCCATGCCCACCAAGCCACGCCCATAGAACCGGTAGTAAAAACATTTGAATCACATCACCCATAGAATCCCTGCCTTGAATACCCCACATTATAGAGAACACATTGGCCAGCTCCATTATAGAGATGCAATAAAGGATAGGCTGTGGGAACAATAATTGTAATAGCAAGGGGGCTTCCGGGGTTGCTGCGGACCATCGCTGACGGTCCTTTGAAGACCGCCAGCCCAGCTGCCTGTAAAGAGCCGATTCGGAGGTGTGAAACGGCTCGAAAAAACTCCGACCCAAGAGGATGTCGTGAGGAGAGCCGGCGGCATAAGGTAGAGTCCCCTGTGAGGCCCCCAGAGCGTTTTTTTGGCGTTTCTGGGGTGTTAACAGGGTGGGACTCCCTATTCAAGCCGCTGAAGCTCCGGACAGCTGGGAAACTCTGCAAATCGCAGAGCAAGATAGCGCGGCAACTTTCTTATCACCAAACAATAAAAGAAAAAGTTTTGGACTTCCTTTTAAACTGCAAGTATTTAAAGTTTTTTTTCTGAAGTTTTTGGAGGATTAAAGCAATTTGGAACAGAAAAGGAAAGTGTGGGGAAAAAAATGGCGTTTGCTTTTAGCGAAGAACAGCTGAAAGCGAAAGTAATTTGAGCTGTGTATCTGGTTACATTCTATTAGTTACAAATCCGGCTGGAAGGAAAAGCTTTTTTTTTCTTTAAAAGAAAATAAAGGAAAAAAAAAGCATCAATTGACTGTTTTAGACCTGACTGAATCTGGAGAATTTTTTGGGAAAAGTTGCTAGAATTTGTGGAAAAGGAAGAGCTGTAAAAGGCAAAATGGCAACAAAGCAACCAGGGGGGGATTCCCCCACTCATAAGCAGAAGCAGCCTCAAACAGCGTAGTTGCAAACTCAGACAAAGGAAGAAAGCTATTATGACCGCATTATTAAAGAAATTCAAAGATCAGAGCAGGAGGTCAAAGGAATTGTTCAAGAGAAATATGAAGCAGTTAAACAGGATATTCAAATAGTTGCTAAAGGCCTGTCTGAGGTAGTGTTGCAGATTGATAAAAAAGTGGATAATCTTGCCTCAGAGATGGAGATCAAATTTAGAGCCTCTGATTCAAGAATGATGGAAATTGAAGAAGTTACACAAAAAATGCAAACTGAGATTACTATGATGCAATTTCGATCAATGGAATATGCTATTAGACTGAGAGGTGTAAAAGAGAACACCAGGGAAGATCTCAGGAAAATTTGTGCAGAGGCTTTGGCAGTTATGTTGAAAGTAGAACCAGATGCGGTTTTGTGTAAGATGGACAAGGCCTACAGAGTTAACTCTCGTGTGGCGGTACAAAGACAACTGCCTAGAGATGTGGTTATATACTTTACAGACAGAAGAATGAGAAATGAAATCTTGCAAAACTCCTTTGTTACAACAGTTCAAGTTGATGGAAGTGAGATTGGAGTTTTTAAAGAATTACCACCCAAAATGTTAAGAGATAGAAAGGATTTTGGATTTTTGGTGGCAGAACTGAAAAGACAGAATATACAATTCAGGTGGGATGCGCCAATAGGTGTAATATTGAGGCTGCGAGGAGTGAGATACCGCCTTAACACTATTGAAAAAGCAGAAGAATTTTATTATAACGTTTTGAAAGCGGGCTCTCCTCCTCCACGCACATCTTCACCAATAGATAAGGAAGTTCAACTACAAGCTGGGATTGATCAAGAAACAGAAGCACAAATAAGGCAGTCGCAAAGGGAGGCAAGAGAGTCAATGGGAGCAGTAGGTGGTGTTGTGGTTGACCCTTTTGCACCATTTGAAGCTTCTCCTTTGGAAGAAATGTCCAAAACCATCACAGAGGAGGCGATGGCTCTTGAACTGACAACATCTAAAATGGAAGAGCAACGTATAACCAGAGCAATGTCTAAACAAATGAAGCAACAGCAGCAAGAATATATTAAGCCACAGCGTGAAAAAAGAACCAAAGATAAGCAGCAAGCTGAAGTCATGGGAGGAGCTAAACCGAAGATTGCTACCGTAGGAGAGAATCTTCAACAATTGCTCTCAAAACTTCAGACAGCGTCAAATGGCACTTAAATTTTTGTCTTGGAATGTTAATGGACTGAACTCTCCACAAAAAAGAAGGAAGATATTTCATTATTTGAAACAATTTCACAATGATGTTATTTGCTTACAGGAGACGCATATAAAATTGCAAGATCAGAAATATTTGATAAATTCAAGATTGGGAACGCAATTTGTTGCTTCAAATTTGGAAAAGAAGAATGGGGTGGTGATATATATAAATAAAAGATTTGTAGCTAAAACTATAGAAATAGATAAAGATGGAAGATATATTGCAATTGAAATCATTACAGATAATGGACCAATTTTGTTGGTCGGAATATATGCTCCAAACCAGCAGCAGGAAAATTTTTATAAGTTGCTTCATTTAAAAATTTTGGAATGGAATTATTCAACTATTATAATAATGGGTGACTGGAATGGAGTAATCCAACCTAGAATGGATAAAAAAAACTACGGCCAAAATAAATTACCACAAGCTTTTTTTGAACTGAAAGAGGATTTGGAATTGAAAGATATTTGGAGAGTTCGTAACCCAAATGAATTGGACTTTACTTTTTACTCAGACAGGCACAAATCCTTTTCCAGGATAGATTTTTTTCTCTTAACTTCTAACTTACTTTCTAAAGTAAAGAAAATAAAGATATTTCCTAGGACTTTGACTGACCACAGTCCGGTCTGGATGGAAATTGAGATGGGCAAAAGAGAAAAGAAAGAACAACAATTGATACAAAAATCAACAGATGGAAAATTGCAAATGGCTATAAAACTTTTGAAGGATCAATTTCAAATGCTTATAGCAGACCAAACGGCAACTAACTTACAATTTGCAAAGCATAATACCTTTTCCAATGCTAACAAACCGAGCAGGTGGTTGGCGTATACTTTGAGGAAGCAAGCATCGACACGAATTATTGATAGTACTGAATATGCTGACAAAGAAGTTTATCAACAAGATCTAATTAAAAAAGCCTTTTTGGAATATTATACTAAGCTATATGCTAAAGATGATATACAGAATATTACTATAGAAGAATATTTAGAAAACAAGAGAGTTTCAAAAATTTCAACGACTCAAAAGAAAAGTTTGGAACAATTGATAACAGTGGAGGAGATCAGTTTTGCTATAAAACAATTAAAAACAGCTAAAGCTCCAGGGACGGATGGCTTAACTGCAATTTACTATAAAACTTTACAAGAAGAAATGATTGAGCATCTTAAAGATTTATTTCGTAATATACAACTAGGAGGTAAGATACCTTCCTCATGGAAAACAGCTTTTGTTTCATTGATCCCGAAAGAAGAATCAGGTCCTAAGAAACCAGAAAATTACAGACCAATATCTTTATTAAACACAGACTATAAAATTTTTGCAAAAGTATTAGCCAACAGATTGATGCCAGTTATTCAAAAGATAATTCATCATGATCAAGCAGGATTTATTGAAGGCAGATATATGAAAGAGAATGTTAGGCAAGTTATAGACTTAATGGACTATCTAGATAAGAATAAACAGATCCCTGCAGTGCTGGTTTTTTTGGATGCGGAAAAAGCCTTTGATCGAGTGAATTGGAACTTTATAATTAAGACTTTGGAAAAAATGGATTTGGGGGAGCGGTTTGTACAAGCGATTGGTGCAATTTATCAAGAGCAAGGTGCGCAACTTATTATAAATGGATGTTTAACACCGAATTTCAATATACAAAAAGGCACCAGACAAGGTTGTCCATTATCCCCGCTATTATTTATTTTAACCTTAGAAGTCTTACTTAATGCAATACGGGACTCGAACTCTTTGACTGGAATAGCTATAAGGCAAGAGGATTATAGAACTAAGGCATTTGCAGACGATCTGGTTGTTACCCTATCACAACCTATGAATTCAATAATTCAGATGAAAAATATTATAGAAGATTATGGCATGGTATCTGGTTTTAGGCTGAACCAGAAGAAAACTAAAATGATTGTCAAAAATCTGACAGAGAGCAAAAAAAAGGAACTGGAAAGAATGGCAGGTTTTGAGATTGTCTCAAAGGTCAAATATTTAGGAGTACAAATCACAGATTCCAATGCTAAACTGTTTCAAAATAACTATGAGGTTCTGTGGCAAAAGATACAAAAAGATATGCAAAACTGGAAGAAACTGCAGCTATTACTGCTTGGAAGAATATCAGCAGTAAAGATGAATGTTTTACCTAGACTTATCTTTTTATTTCAAATGATACCGGTGCTTAAATCTGACAAACCATTGCTAGAATGGCAAAAAGGACTGAATAAATTCATTTGGAATGATAAAAAACCAAGAGTCAAATTGAAAATAATCGTGAGAGAGGTGGTCTTAAACTCCCAAACCTTCGACTATATTATGAAGCAACTGCATTGATACAATTAAGTGATTGGTTTGGGAAAACTAAGACGGATTTGTTGAATATAGAAAGTCATGACCTTGTTTGGGGATGGCATGCATACCTATTTTATGATAACAAAGTGGACAAAGTGTTCAATAGTCATCTACTTAGAAATGCCTTGTTGAGAGTCTGGAGGAAGCACCGAATTAATTGGGATTATAAGATTCCGTTTTGGCTGGATCTTGCTGATACCATGTGGAATACAAATATTAAGTCACTCGGGGGTTTCTTATATAAAGAGTTACTTTATTTTGAAGAGGGCAGGTGGCGATTGAAGACTTTGGATATGCTGTTGGAAGAAGGGAAATCGTTGACTTGGTTGCAGTACAATCAACTACAGATGAGATGGAAAGAAGATCAACAAACTGGTTTAATGGAATATGAAGTAGAATTGGTTGAACAGATAAAGCGGACAGGTCCAATGCATATTAAGAGAGTTTATAATGTTTTGTTAGAAAGGGATTCAGAAAATGAGCTAGTTAAAGATTGTATGATTAAATGGGCACAAAATTTCTCTCAACCAGTTATGATGGAAACATGGGAAAAAATATGGGTTCAGAATGTTAAATTTACACAGTCACAAAATTTACGAGAAAATTTTTATAAAATGTTTTATAGGTGGTATTTAGACCCCAAGAAATTGTCTTGTATGTACCCTAATGTGCAGCCAAAATGTTGGAGATGTGATTGTTTAGATGCTACATATTATCACATCTGGTGGAATTGCAGGAAAGTGAGGGCTTTTTGGATAAAAATCTGGTGGGTTATGCAAAATGTTTTAAAGAAAAAAATACAATTTTTTCCGCAATTTTTTCTATTGGGTATAGTTAAAGACTTTACACTGGGTGAAACTAAACTGATTTTGTATATGGTGACAGCAGCTAGGTTGTTGATTGCCCAACATTGGAAGAGTGATGTTTTACCGACTGTTGACCAATGGACTCAGAAGATGGCTGGATTTGCAGAAATGGCAAAGATTTCAGCTTTTTTAAAAGATCAGACGCATGAGAAGTATATACAGGAATGGAAATTATGGATTGAGTATGTACAGAATAAGTATCAGACTAGAAAATATTATATCGCTTTTAGTTGAGATGATTATGTTAGTATGTTAGTAAATATAGAAAAAAGATATGGAAGATTGAATAACATATATATTGTTTGGGAATATTAGCATAGCATATAATGGAAGTCAAGGGGGGGAGGGAAGAGGGAGGAGGGGGAGGGTTAGGGTGGGGATGGGATGGAATTAAATATTGTTTTTATATGTATCTTATAATGTAGGGTTAGGGTGGGGGGGGAAAAAGGGGGAAAAATTTGTATTGGTAAAACTCTTTCAATAAAAAAAAAAATAATTGTAATAGCAACATACCTTCCTCACAACTCAAGCACAGGAGGAATTTTCACAGACAAGACGAAGAGCCTATCCAGGCTCTCCATATAGACAAACACGTAACTCTGTGTCACATGCACCTATATTTAAAAATAACTTTTCTCGTTTATAAACATATCTCTTTTGTATCTTTTCAGTTGGTTGAAAAGTAACTTATACCCACATTTGGATTTTTTCTAGAAATAAGCCCTGAAGCATGTAGTTTGTCTAGAGAAGTTTTATTTTCCTCCCAACGAAAGGGTGTGTGGTAGGGCAAAACTGCTGTATTCTCACTCCTATTGCAAGATGAACACAGTATTTTTAAAAGCTTCTGTGGGAAGAAAGGAAAAACCACAGATTCCTACATTCCTTTCAGTGAAAATAATCCTCTGCAATACTGACTGGTGGTCTGCTTTGGGACTTTGTAGATGATAACAGTTTTTCGGTGAATTGTTAACTTTCAGCTTAGCTAGCTGTATACTATACTGGTTGGGCCTACTGGAAATTGTAGTGTAGCAACATCAGGAAGGGCACAGACCCCCAGCTATAATTTAGATTACTAAAATAAAGGTTCTGAACAACCAAAGCAGTGGTGGGATTCTACTGGTTTGCACCGGTTCAGTAGAACTGGTTGTTAAGTAGTTAAGCAATTCGAAGAACCGGTTGTTAGAAGAAACAACCGTTTGCTTTTTCCACTTTACAGGGTTAATCCTGTAAGGAATTACAATTTTCTGGTGTTGTTTCCTAGGCTAATCTTTATTGCCCTGCTTACAGAAACTGCCTCTCCCTTAGCCCTTATTACATTCTTGGCAGTACACCTAGACTTACTGTTGCTTCCGGTTCTGGAGCTTCTCTGAGGTTTTTTTTTTGGCTTGACTTTCTTAAAGGGGAAGGGTTGTTTTAAGCTTTTTACACCGCTGTTGGGAGGAAGTACTCCCCTGTTGAAGTTCTTCCAGCCAGGGTGCAATGATCAGCACTTTGAAGAAATAATTGAATAAAGAAGCAGAAGCTTTTAATGACAAGGAACCAAGATGAGTGACATTCAGCAAGGATTATTGGCTAGCTAGAAAGATTGACATTCAAACGTGAGTTTACATACCCTTTCTGACTTTTGGTCTAAAACTGGTTTTTGGTGAAGTTTAATCCTGTGTTTAGTGATGAGATAATTTTCCCTATTCAGCTTTGTTTGGAACGAAAAATGTTAATCTCTGTTCCTGAAAAGAAGCAGCTTTGGAAATCTACTAGTTCCTGTGTCTATTTGTTCTGGTTTAACAAGCAACAGATACTCTGTTTGCTCCTTTGCTTCATTCTGGAGAGCTTAAATGACCTCTCTGCTAAAAGGTTTCACTTCATGAGCAAGAGTTGGCTGCTGATCGTTATCATTGCATTTTAACTATTTTAATTCCTCAAGGTGCTCTGGCACCCTGCCTGATTTGTAACTCCAGTTTGCAGGTATTTCTAATCTAATGATTGGTATTTAGGGCAGCTTTTTGCAAGCAAAGAAGCTTTTTGTATTTTTGTACAGGTAATCCTTGACTTACAACAGTTATAATGGCACTGAAAAAAGTGACTTATGACCATTTTTCACACTTAGGACCATTGCAGCAATCTGTCATTAGGGCAAAGAAGCGATGCCACATGACCTCCTGGCCACGCCCACCCGGTCACACGAAGCACCGCAGTTGTGAAATGAGTGACACGGTTGTTAAGAATGCTGCAATGGGTATAAATGATGACTGGTCATAAGTGCGAGGACCGATCACAAGTGCGAGGACCTGTCAGAAATCACTTTTTTTCAGTCCTCTGGGTAGTCCCTATGTGCCTATGGTCTACTCTGAAAAAGTTATTTTTGACCGGTCCTCACACTTTTCACCGGTCTTCGCACTTATGACTGTCCTCACATTTTACATTCTGCGCCCTATCTTGCCATCGTGGTGAAGAGAAGCAGTTGTGAAATGAGTGACACGGTTGTTAAGAATGCTGCAATGGGCATAAATGTGAGGGTGGTCATAAGTGTGATGACCAATCAAAAGTCCGAGGACCGGTCAGAAATGACTTTTTCAGCCCTCTGAGTAGTCCCTATACACATAGCCACGTCCACCCGGTCACATGACCACTAAGCCACATCCCCAAATAAGCCACGCCCACAGAACCAGTTGTTAAAAAAATTGAATCCTACCATTGAACCAAAGGTATCAAAACCATTAAGGCATCAGCATTAATCATGCTGTTGAGAAAAGTTCTGAAAAACTGTAGGATTCAGTTGCAGAGATGATTTAATCATTTAAGCACTAATTAGAATGCAACGTTTACTTGAACAATCAGCTACAAAAACAACTGTATGTAAAAAAAGAACTGATAGAAATAAAGCCCAGTCTGAATTCCTAATTTAACCTGATTGAGGTTAAAAAACTTTGGTGACTATGTTCAATGTCTTACACAAGAGTATTTGATTTAATAATTGGCAAATGAATAATCAACAAATTTTCAGCAGAAAAATGTTCAACGCCAGAAGAGTGACATTCTAAAATTTACTCTTATTTCACCCAGGGCAGGTACTTTGAAGCAATGAACATTCTAGAATTGGCTATGGTAGGAAATCTTTCAGTAAAACATAGATAATAAAAATTAAGTATAAATTACTTAAGTAAAGTAGAAAAATGGAAGGCATTTTCCTTAACATGGTAATTAAATCTATTAAACTTTCTCACTTTCTATGAATACTAGCGAAAAGTTGTAGATATTATGTAATACAATACAGCTGAGTAGAATACCCTAAAAAATTGAAAAAAATCATTTTCTCCATAATTCTTTTTTTTTTTGTAATTCTAGATAGCAAGAATATGACTCTTACCAATAAATATGATCTTTTGACACATGATCTTGTATGTGAGTCCATTTTATTCCCAAATCAAGAGATGCATAAAGCTTAAAATGAAAAAAGAAGAAGAAAACATATTATTATTTCCTTCAAGAGCACAAGGTAAAAGCACAGGACTCTTCCAACTTTTCCCTTCAACAAGTTGTGAGGTAGAGTAAAGTGAATGGTTCAAACTCACCCAATGAATTTTCATAACTGACAATGGACTTGATTTAGTCAAACATCTTAGTCATTACCCACCTGGCTCTTTCATATTTTAAGTTATTTAAAACATATTTAAAACTTTACATAGTTATCCATAATATATTTTGCCAAGGAATAAAGCATATACAAATTAGTACTGAAAGTTGAATTAATACCAGAGAGCCAAAAGTGTAAATAGCGTATGTGTTTGTTACAGATTTTTAATGCAGATTCATTCCAATATTGAATATTAATGCAGATTCATTTCAATAGGAGCTCTGGTGGCTCAGTAGACTAAGGCAGTTATTAACATCCACTTACATCTGCTGCCTGCAATTACTGCAAGTTCAAATCCCACCAGGCTCAAGGTTGACTCAGCCTTCCATCCTTTCTAAGGTAGGTAAAATGAGGACCCAGATTATGGGGGCAATAAGCTGACTTTGTATAAATATACAAAAGTATGAAGGCTATTGCTTAACACATTGTAAGCCACCCTGAGTCTCCGGAGAAGGGCGGCATATAAATCAATTTTTTTTAAAAAAATTAAGCAAACATGATTGAGAATGAAGCCAGTATTTGGATTCCTATAAATGAACACAGTGCATAGAGACTGGTTCACATGCATAAATCACTCACTCAGTAATGCAGGACCAACTAATGCAAATAAATCATTGTTGCTAAATGTTAAGTTTAATGCCATTTATAATATGATTTAATTCTATATGTGATTATTCATCTGTAACCGTTGGAAATGATATGCATGCAGATGTGATATGAAGTATTTTGGAAAGGTTTCCTACATTGGCTATATTACAGTATTTTATTTTGTAAAATAGTTTGATATTTCATACTGTTCCTCCAAGCTGTCCAGAACATGTTTCAGATATATTAAAAGCAAAGCCACACAACATTTTTTAGTTATTTACCTGTCCCTCCTTGGTGTAAGCAAGCACCTTATCTTCCTGCTTTGGATGAAATATCAGTGTTTCCACAAAAAAACTAATGGGCTGCTTTTGAAAAGTAGCACCTTCATCTGTACTAATAAAAAGATTCTGGTCCAGGTCATTGTGGGAAGAACTTACAAGAATTATCTATAAAAGAAAAAAAGCAAAGCAAATAAATCAGCCAAGTTCTAATACGATCTGCACATATTTTTATTTAATTAAAAATGAAAAAATAGGAACTAAATAAGCAATGCCTTAGGGTCAATTGATTCCAAATAGATTAAAAGAAGTATTCTGCCAAGTATTCTGATAATCTCCTAAATTCTCACTGCTTATCTAAAGACTCCTAAAAATTGAAGCTTAGCAAAACTGCAGGAGATTTTCTAGCTAATCCCTAGAGATTTTCACGTAACTACAACTCTCACATTTTGTAAAAAGAAGCAACAAGTTTTATCACACAAACTAAGGCATGCTCTTCTGCACTTCTAGTAAGTGGGACTGCAGTCTAATAATCTGAGTTTAGGTCTACTTTGTATCAGAATCAGCAAAGACGTCTTGGGAAGAGGAAGCAACTTAGAAAGTATCATGAAACTGGAAACTGGAAAAATATATCCATTCAACTTACCTTTCTAATACAGTCATGTATGCTAGGAAAATGAATATAACAAAACTCTATTATTTGTTATAAGCCTTGTAGAAGACTTGTGTGATGATGAGGAACCAAAGGGACCTTGGAAGGCAATGAATTAACTGACCCAGGACCCAACATCAAGCAAAGAAGAAACTGAGTCTGTTGTTACAGAACCTGCAGCCTCAGATTCTACTCTAGATTCCACAATATAAGCTTGAAGGTGTGACTATGATGGGCACCCACAGAGGAGACAAGCTGTGGCCAATGTCAAACACATATTGTGATGCAACTTTTGCCCAGTTCATACTTGCATTATGATGCTGGACACAAATTTGTAAAAGATAGAACTTGCATTGTGACATGAGGATGCAGTTTTCTCATTTTGGAAAAAAAATATCAGCTTGCTGCAGAGATTCTGACAGCTGGTACAGACAAAGAACTCTCATACATATGTGACAAGGTAAGAAAAGTCCTTGGATTAGTGAGCTCATTGTTGCTCCTTGCTTTCTGAATGAATTATATACTACCAACTGAATTGAGATGAAAGCCAGAAGCCTTTTATATAAAACTCTCTACTTGCTTTGGAAATGACATGCATTTTTACATGTGTCTGTAGCCAGTTGCCTTGAACCCAGCCCTGAACATTCTGACTGACTTCTTGGATATTTATTAAATTGATACTTAATCAATTTAATTCATTTATATATCTGCTCTACCTCACATACATGTCTCTGGATATCTTACAATAAAATAAATAAAATATGTACAATACAAAAAGTATAAAACACATAGCAGCTGGCATTGTAAAACAAGCATTAACAATAACCAGGTGATGGGCTATTTCACAGGCTTGGGCACAAAACCAAGTTTTCAAGGCTTTGCAGAAGGCCAGCAGGTCCCCACAGTTTCAAGATAAAAAGACAGAATCTCCATGGCCGCACTTAGGCCACCTGGGATAGAAATATAGTGTCATCATCCCAAACTGTCAGATTACCTTGCCCAGTAGATGTTAAAGAGGAAGAGAAAAAGTATTCAGTCATGTGGCACCTCATAAACGAAGGGCCATGCATTGAATTCTGTCACTCATCAACACCAACTGAAACCAACCCCAGAAGGAGGAGGAGAATAAGCACAATGCAATGCAATACTGCCCATTCTCAACTTCCAAAGCCAGCACACAAGTATACCAAGTTCAATGGCAGACATGTCAAACTCAAGGCCCATGGGCCAGATTGGCCTGTGATGGGTTTAGATCTGGCCTGCAGGGCCGCCCTGGAGACAGCGAAGGACTGGCCCCTGCCACCTCAGGTCTGGCCTGGCGTTCCCCCTGGGTGTGCGCACAGGAGGCAGTGAGCATGGTAAGCGTGGGAGGGGCCAATGAGTTGCTGGCCAACAGCAGCTGCAACTCATTGGCCTCTTGGTTGTTCATTGGCCGGGGCAGCAAATAAGCTGCGCTTGGCCCCACCCCACCTGCACCGCACTCGTGCCCCTGGGGCCCCACACACAGCCAGGCCAACCCTGCCACACCTCCTGCCTCACCTCACCTCATCTCACCTCACCCCATGGCTGCAGGACGAGTAGCAGCAGCCCTGTCCAGCAAAAGCCCTGCAACCTCTCCACTCTCCTCCAGCCTGGATAGCCCATGAGCCTGGAGTGGAAGGGGGCTGGGCTGGGCTGGGCTGCAGAGTCCTCATGCCCCGGGAGCTTGAGTGCCAGGCAGCCACAGCAGTTCCTATGGGAGAAGGGGCATGGGAAGGAAGGAGGGGGAGAAACAGATGCCAGCTGGATACAACAGTTGCCAGGAGCTGCTGCCGCTGCAATGGAAGCATCATAGCAGGATGGGTTGAGGGAGTGGGAGGAGCAGAGGTGGGTGGCGAGCTTTCAGAGTATTGATCTATGGCACCGTCATACTGAGCAGGAGGGGGACGGGCTCTGCTCTCCGCCTCCTGAACTCCAGCTCCTGCTTCACTTCCTCGTCGGCTAAGGTTTACAAGGAAGTCTATGCGACCAGGTGCATTTGGGGCCTTGGTCCTTCAAACTGATTTCTGGGTTGCAGAGTTGAGGTTACTGCACTCCCCGTTTTGCAGAGGAGGCTTGAGCTGTCTGATCCCTCACATTTTCACAAGTCATTTTATCACCTCCAGACATCAGTGGAGTACAGTTCGTGGCTTTCTATGGAAAACTGAAATGCCTGAAGGGTTTCCCCCTGCCTTTTGGTTAAAATTGATTTTTTTTAAAAAATGAAAATCCATCGGGTAATTGTCAGAGTGTGCATCATAACATCCAGGAATGCATATGCACCCCATCACTTTGGCATCCCATAAGGCTGCCACAAATGAAAATGGCAACATTAGGACAAATTCCTAATGCAATTTGGTTCTTTCTCAGAAAGGAAATGGGGTGCACTGATTAAACCTCCCCCTCCCCAATATGCTGTTTAGATTATGCAAAAGCCTGGAAGAATTATTATAATCTGGGGTGTTGTGGAACCTTAATTTTGGAATTTAGTCCAAAACTTACAATATTTCATTTAGTGACTGTTCAAAGTTACAACAGCACTGAAAAAAGTGACTTATGACCATTTTTCACACTTACGACCTTTGCAGCTTCCCCATGATCATGTGACCAAAATTCAGAGGACTGAAGTCAGCTGCACTGATTCACTTAACAACCGTGGCAAGAAAGATCATAAAATGGGGCAAAATTCACTTAACAAATGTTTCACTTAACAACAGAAATTTTGA
Source organism: Ptyas mucosa (assembly GCA_012654045.1). Lineage (NCBI taxonomy): Eukaryota > Metazoa > Chordata > Lepidosauria > Squamata > Colubridae > Ptyas > Ptyas mucosa. The sequence goes on from WNWU01000057.1 coordinate 9,738,085, forward strand.
GCTCAACCGTCTCCATCGTGGGCCGCATCTGGCCCACAGGCCTTCAGTTTGACATGTCTGGTCTAGTACAGCAGTCCCCAACCCTTGTTGCTCAGTGGCCTGACCGGAGGGGGGAGGGGGGGAGGGGGAGTGAGAGGAGAACCGGACTGTGCAAGGGGCAGGCTAGCACACGCAGCTCAACTTCTGCGAGTGGTAGGCCAGCGTGCACAGCTCAAGTTACGGAATTTGAGCTGCACGTGCACATGTGCGTGCCAGCCCACTGCTCACATGGCCCAGTTGCAAATAGGCCATGGCCCTGAAATAGGCTGCAGCCCAGGGGTTGGGAACCCCTGGTCTAGTGGTTAAGGTATTTGGCTAGAAACCAGGAGACTCTAGTTCTAGTCTCACCTTATGCATGAAAGCTGGCTGGGTGACTATCTCTCAGCCCAACCCACCTCACAGGATTTTTGTTGGGAAAATAGAAGGAAGGAGGAGTATTAGGTATGTTCACTGTCTTGAGTTATTTATAAAAAAATAATAAATAAATAAATAAGTATGCTGCTTTCTGCAGTGCTTTCTATGCTACAATAGTTGGCTAGTTAGTTAGTTCACATAGTTTGGTAAGTTAGTTCACAAAAAATTAATTAATATTTATAAACCAGTATCTAGCTATGAAGAACTTATTATAACTTAGAGAAATGCTTTACCCTTGCCTTTATGAATCCAGTTGCTTCAGATCAGATGCCAAAACCTCCAGAAATGGTTTGCTCTGCAATAAGATTGGGCTTGTGTATCTGCTCAGGGCTTACAATCCACATATTTTTGTTAGAATCTTAAGCTCTGGGATAATTCTTCCTTACTGTAAATATTTTAAATATCTTGCTAATACTTTATTGCATTTGGGTGAATCATAGCTATCATAAAAGGAGCCTGAGTGGCGTAGCAGGCTAATGCCTCCTATTAAGGCAGCATTTAACATCCAGCTGCCTGCAATTACTGCGAGTTCTAATCTCACCAGGCTCAAGGTTGACTCAGCCTTCCATCCTTTCTAAGGTGGGTAAAATGAGGACCCGGTTTGTGGGGAAAATAAGCTGACTTTGTATAAATATACAAAAGTATGAAGGCTATTGCTTAACGCATTGTAAGCCGCCCTGAGTCTCCGGAGAAGGGCGGCATATAAATATAAATAAATTTTTTAAAAAATGCCAACAAATCCTGGTTGGGCTTCAGGAAGCATGAGGCTCAATATAAGCTAGCATAGCTTTACATTTTTGTGGTGTCTTATAATATATCTTAGTTGTTTTAGGCATTTATAGTTATCTAACTTAAATTTATTCACAGCATTTACACTATCAACTGTAATTTTATAGGCTTCTCCTTTGTTTTAATCCTTGTGCTTTGTAATTTTACAATAATTTCATTTTTACTTTATTTTATTCAATCAATTCATTATATATTTACTTCCATTTTAGTGTTTTAACCACCACACAAATGTGCACTTCTAGTTCAAACCTGACCCAGTCAAAAATGAAGGGTTCTAAGATTGGCTTCTTTACAAAGCTTATGAACCACTGCCTCCTTCAACTCCTAGTGAAGGTTGCATTAATGGCTGAGCACAAATCTCAGGCGAGCCCCTCTAGCCAATACCAGCCAAGATGGACTGCCATCTAGTTACTAGGCTCTGTAAACTACTGGACTGTGGCTGCTGATATTGGGAAGAGGAGAAAAGCAACCCTGAAATAACCCCATTACCCAGGGGTGGGATTCAGCCTATTTGGTTCAGTTTGGGTGAGCCGGTTGCACCAACGATCAATTGAGAGCAAACCGGTCTGCTCCGACCGTCAGCTGGGCCCACTCACCCCTGTGCTATACCTACCTATATTTCGTTTGTTTGAAGCCCAGCTGATCAGGATGGCAGAGCGGCTTGCTGCGCCTCAGCTGTTTCATTCACTGGGGCTAGTGGAAGGTAACTTTTAATGGTGTTTTGAAATGGACTGTGTGTGTGCGCACAGCGCATGATTAACGTACATGTGAGCGAAGTGCGCACTCAGAGAACCAGTTGTTACACTGGTTGAATCCCATCTCTGCCATTACCTGCTGAGAGGAAAATCTTGCTGAGGCTGAGGGAATAGCACCTTTTATGTCCACATGCTTTCCTCCCATCCCAACACTGTTGCTGCATGCCAGACCCTAAAGGAAAGCTAATCTACAGAGAGAAAAGTCCAGAACAGCAGAGGGGAAACAAAGGACTTTAAAACGTCAAGGGAGCGAAAGAGTTCTCTAAATGAATGTTTCCGTAAGACACTTCAGGGGGTGTTTGGCTTAGAGTGGCTGCCTGTTCCTGTTACTTGGCAGTTCCTAAATGGCCTCCCCCCCCCTTTTTTTTTTTTTTTAATCTGCAGAATGACTTTCAAATGCCTTGTGCTTGCTTCCCAACCACAAATAATTTTCTGGAATGTGATACATAACATCTCTTTCATCTGTGGGAAAAGAGAGCAAGGTGAGCGGAGGAGGGAAGTTTGTGGAGTGGCTAATTAAATCTCTTGCTGTATGGAAGCCAGAGCTAAAAGTGGCAACTTGGATGGTTTGAAATTAAGGACTGAATAAATCTGTCATCAAAAGCTTTATATGCTTTCATCAAGTTTCCATTACAGAATAAGCAAGCTCTCAGACAGAAATAGATGGGGAACATAGAGAAAGGGAAAAGCCTGGACATACATGGGAATAATATACACGTATTGTTTAAATAAGGACTTTACCAATTATACAAAATTTACTGTTTGTACTATCATCTACATTTACAATCCAAAGTTGCATCTTCACTATATGCCCAGTTTGCTATGTCTTTATATTTGGATATTTATTTTAGTAGCCATAAATATATATAAGGCAGAAGAGTAGTAAAATATTCCAAGTGCTTCCAAAAGTGTGATTTAAAGCCATCCCTGCAACCTCCTCCCCGGGTTTTAGGGTACTTGGATTAACAAATCTATTATCAGATAAAAATTTGTAGAATTCAGTGTTTTAGGATCCATTAAGCTTCCATTACAACAAATGCGAATGAGAGTCTGATTTCCTTTTCTTGATCCTATTATATTTGCTATGGCAAATCTGAAAGTCAAGACAAGACTATTAAGTACCTGGGGAAAGGCTTCTATCATCACTGAGGTAGTTCAAAAGATTCGAGCACACTATGTCACGCAAGACTGATCTTAATCTAACAATTTCCTTTTTATTTTCTTCACTTCTTTGTAAGTTTCTTAATTGTGCCATGTTATTTAACAAATTTGAAATTGTCTGTGATCCTTTTCATTGGAAGATCTCCACAAGTTGGCTCCAATTCAGTCTTGGCTTCCTAAGCAGACTGTTACTGTGCCCAACAACTCTGGCTCCCTGACATTTTCCCACACTCCTCCTCATGATAATATGAAACCTATCCTTTTAGTTACAGTTTTCCTCTCTGCATGGTCATACAATTTCTACATTTTTTCCACTTAATAATTTATAATTTAGTTCTTTTCCATAACCTTTGCTTTCTCAAGTTTCTCTGCTTAATGACGAGGAAAATAATGTTTGGTAATATTATTATACTAAATCTACATTACTATAAATAAATGAAAATCTTCTTTAACTTTATGTTTCCCAAACTGACCGCATGCAGTTCTGTTGCAATTTATTTATTTATTTGTTTGTTTATTCAATTCAAATAACTACAAAAAGTGACTCTGGGCAACATACAATTCTGATGCATAAAAACAAGAAATTAGAAAATAAACACCTAGATTAGAAAAGAGAAAAGCAGAGTACCAGAATGAAATAAATAATACCATGAACATTAAAATATCCCTTTTTAAGCTAAAAAGCAGACTTGGAATAAAAGAAGAAATTCGTTATTCCATACTTCCCCGTTAAGCTCTAAGCAGCTTGTGGAGATGTGAAGAATTTTAATTAGGAAAATAATACTGAGGAGGCAAACACATGCTCTTTTCCTAACATTGTTCTCTAAAGCTAATCTGAATAGTTTTTAAATGTTAAAAAGAGTATTAGAAAAGTTCTTTTACAATCCCATCTAATCCAACAAACTCTCCACCCAAGTCCATATGAGAATGTCAGACTTAATGTCAGATATCTCAAAACATCATCTATAGTACTATTTTTCTCTTCCCAAACATACTAGTTGTCATGCATCCATGGTGGCCTAGGCAGAGTTGACGTTCTGAGCTTTTCCTGACTGGGTAACCTCAGCATGGTCACTGAAAAGCTCCAGGACAAAAAACATGCTACATCGTGTCTGAGACTGCCCAATTGTCACACACTTTATCCCAACAGCATACAAATACATCAGCCAACTATCTACATTACCCCAGCAGCCTAAAATCAACAGAGGACTCAGAATGGTATCGTGCTTGAAGATGTATCTAATCAGTGAGACAGAATTCCGTATATTATACACTCACACCCTCTCTTCCCCCTACAGACTTGGCCTGCTACATCTTGAAGTAATCCTAGTTAGGAAGGCTGAATCCCCTCCTTTTGTCAAACCTGGTTAATTGCTGGCAAAACATCTAACTGACCTGGATGAAAGTGCTGATCTTGATCACTGACCTGACAGTAAGAAGATCTTTAAGACGAAGGATCTTTGCTGTCATCAGGGCTTTCTTGGTTACATTGCAACCTTTTATTTTCTTGACTATTTCTGTGATAAGTACTATAACTTCTTTACTAATGATCAAGCACTAACAATTCTTTTGTCTTGAGACAACCCATAATTGATGGCATGTCATGAGAACTAAGAAGCATTCATTACATTCCAAACTCCAGCTTCAGGCATCTTTAACTCCAACTGACCTTCAAATGTCATCTGAAACAACTGATTGACAAATAAGCCAAACTACCAGGCATTATCAATATGTTTTCAGCTTTGGTCACTCCATTTAACAGCAGTCTATAATTTCTCACATTCCTTCAAGCATGCCTGATGGTCTCATCCTAACAAAACTTTAATTATTGTCTGACTTGGGCACTAAAACAAGGGTGACTCACAAAGAAAGCCAGGAAGTCTTGCAATCTTAGAAATGCCCCATTCCATCCTAACAAAGAGGGCAGTGTACTCAGAACAGGAAATGGAAACAAGAGATTTTTTCAAAAGCTACAAGTGAAGAATGGAGAATTCAGAGTTCTTGTTAGATTCAACTTTTACAAAAATGACTTAATCTATAGTTAATTATAGTGGCAATCACCTATATCTTCCAGCATTCCAGAAGCAAAGTATTTCATATCAGCAAGAACAAAAATACAATATGTCATGTGCTGGAATTGGTGTAAGGCCTTTACAAGAAACCAGGTCCAATGCATGAACAAGGAGACTGTAGTCTACTAGGTGCATATTGCTTCATCACATTATAATATCATAAGGGATGGTGCAAGGTTTCTATGAAGGAAGAAACTATAAAGGTCAATAGCATAAAATGTACATCTAGTTATCTATCTAGCAGGAAAGGAGAAACATGGGGGGAAATGTAGGCAACCAATCCTAGATGGGTGCTTCATTTATATATTCCCGACTGCCACACAAAACTAGCTTCCACAGCATTATAGAAGAGTGAGAATAGAATTGGTGTTTGGAAGTCTTTTCTGTCCAAACCTTTTCCAATTGTTTATAATTGTTTCTATCCTATGCTATGTTGCAATATTTGTGTTGTGATCCTTTTGTTCTGTTGCCGACGGTATTTATACATAATATTTTGAAGTGTTCTTCCTTTCCTTGTTATAAGTAAAACATTTTATGGTTTTAAATGAAAATATTTTAATTTTAAAAAATTTCTCACAGAATATTTAATAATTAAGGGCTGTTAAAGAGCACATCTGCTGAGATTGTCACAAGCTGCAGAATTCCTCTGAAATAAGACACCATTCAAATAAGTTTTAGAACCTTACATTGGACAAAATAAATAAAAGAGGTATTTGTGTACAGGCAAGCTGGCAGTAAATTTGATATTTGTCCCTCATATGAGCAAAATTTAGGGAAATACTATGTTTTGTTAATTCTCAGATCAATTCAATTTCACAGAATGATACCCAAGACTGTGTAAACATACCTGAACATATACATACACACACACACACATACACATACATTTAAGTAGCTAAAAATACATATATATATACATATATACATATATACATATATACACAGCTCCTGGAAGCATGAAGCTGAGAACACCAGCCTGAAGATGACGAATGAGACTTCGTTGAAACGTCGCCAAGACACTTCCAATTTTACGCGGGAGAAAACCCGAATAACCAAAGACCTACATACATATATACATATATACATATATACATATATACATATATACATATATACATA
>WNWU01000057.1:9744533-9786740 GCA_012654045.1 Ptyas mucosa
ATATATATATATATACATATATACATACATATATATATATATATATATATATTCTCTCTCTCTCACACACACACACACATAATATTCTCTACACAATCCTATTCTGCATTATGATATACAATATAAGATAAGGCCAACTTAACGTTTTCAGAAAAATATTACATGTTTATTCACTAAGAGAAACACATACAATAGAGAGTGATAAGTAAGATGAGGATATAAATTGTTTGTGGATGAAGTACAATAAGAGGGAAGGAATAACTTGCCCTCTCCCAGAAAAGCTGTTCAACTAGATTCAATATATGATGCCAGAGTTGCAGTGCTAAAGAAAGTGTTAGTCATCTGTGCAACAAATAATCAAAGGATTTCAGAAATTAAGAACTACACCTTAACCTTAACCCTGCTTTGTGTTATTTATACTTAAATATACTTTCAAATAAATTATGGTTTCCTCCTGCTCATATAGCAGATATCTTTAAGATTTTGTTTTTGTTTTGTACAGGGTGTGTCCAATGGTGGAATCCAACTAATTTAACAACTGGTTTGTCCTAAAGACCGGGTGGGCATGGCTCAGGTATGTGTCATGTGACTAAGTGGGCATGGCCAACTTGATGTCACTTACAGCAAGGTGGGACAGCGTAGGCAGGCTGAAGCTAAGCGCAGCAAGCCCAGAGCAGATCTTCCTTCCCTGCCGTCAGCCTTACCTTCTAGCCCATGGGACTCACACCATCTCACAGCGCTAGCCCGACCCGAGGCGAAGGTTGAGCAGGCGGCATTCTGGTGGAGGCCTTGGAAAAGGCCAGAGCCAGGGACTGGCATGCCCCCCAACCTGAGGTGACAGGCAAGTGTGCTTATCCCGAGGCAGCCCTTCATCCAAGCGTCTTACCTTTGTGGGCAGCCATAGTGAGCACAGCAGGCGAAGCGCAGAGATCAGCTGGCTCATGTGGTCTGAAGGAGCCAGAGAGTAGCTGGGTGTGGGCATGACTCTAGCCATCAGCCAAGGTGGGCGAGGTGAGATAGGGCGGGGTGGGTGGGCGGGATCAGCCAGTGGTGGGATTTGCCGGTTGGCCGAACTGCACAGAATCTTAACAACTGGTTTGCCAGAACCGGTCCAAACCAGCTGAATCCCAGAGGTGGGATTCAGCTCTGTATTTACATTATTTAAGCTCCAGGACACAGTATTGTCTGCTTTTACTTTTTCATATATATCATCATTTTCTCATGCTTGAATAAATCTACCTACAGTTAGCACAATTATTATTTGATTATGGTTAGATAATTCATAATCAACTTTTAATTCTATGTATTTAGTACTTCTAATGGTTTCTCTTTCGAACATGTGACTGACATGCTTTGCTAAAAATTTATTCTGCTAAACACATTTTTTTTTCTGGGCTCTTCTACTGAAATAAACAATTATCCCCATACCTTCTTCTTGTTAGCAGGACAGATGTAGAAATTTTCAATGACTGTAACAATTCCAGGCTGCAAGTTTAATTTAGTATATAATGTTCCAAAATCTGATGACCTGGGAGACAAGAAAAAACAAAAGTGGCATTCTGATGATCTGCATGTATTTCCAACTGAGATAACTGAGAAGTGTTCAGGCCACGAATTATATATTTGGCAACTAAAATAAATACAAAAATTCATGCAAGTAGGAAACCAAAATGACTGTAATTTTTTTTTTTTACAAAATATCCCCTCTGAAAAACAAAAACATTTAATTTATCAGAAGAAAGGTAAATTCTACAACAAAGAATAAAATTTATCAAGCACAAGTTTAAAAAAGAAAATCCTAAAAAGACTTTAAATCTAGCTACCACACAAACATTTTAATTTAAGTACTACATTCAAAATGGACAGTTAGATGGACTTTTAACTTAAAACATACAAACAGAAAACACAACTTTACAAATAGTAAAACACATAGTAAAATATTTTTCTTTCTTTTTTTATTAAAAAAAATAAGTAAAACATTTTTCTTTGAAGACATTTCGCTTCACATCCAAGAAGCTTCTTCAGCTTTCAAAGAAAAGCCAAAAGTCCAGTTGCCTCTTGAAAAAGTATCTTTGGGACAACCATGACCTGGATGACTGAGAATCTCCATAGACACATAGTAAAACAAAAAATAAAACTGTTGGTCTTTAAAGGCTTAGCTAGAAAGAACTGCTTTACAGATTTCCTAAAAGCAGAAGGAATGAGAGCTAAACACAACTTGTGATTTCTCTTCTTTTTCACAGTTTTCAATTTGCAGAATATATTTTCACTAATCGTAAAATAATACAGAAATATATTCTTTCATTCACTGTTTTAATTCACATAGACTAGAGTTTGGAGACCTTCAATTATTTTCCTTTTACTATATAGATACAATTAATAAAGACAAACAGTATATTTGTAACAACATTATATGCAAAAAGGCAGTTTGTAATAGCAACTGAAATATTATTTATAAAAATCTAGAGCAGAACTATATTGTTATTCTTTTTACAACATTATAAACAGAAAATACAATTAATAAGAAATATGAGGGGACCAAGAGTCATTCTTCTGCAAGGGAAAACATATCCCTTCAAACTGTATCTGCTCTACAAACCGTGTTTTCAATATAAAGCGAATTGAGGTGCAATGAAAACACATTACGATAAATTAGCCTTCTCAGCAAAACAATGAAAAAGAAAAGACAGATGAGGGTAAACAGAAAATATTGCTTGGATATCCTTCCATACATCAAATTCCATTTAAGTAGCTAAACAGATGCACATATTTGATGAAAATTTGCATGTGGTACTACACCATTTTAAGGGAGACACACATTCATGTTAGCTGAAAGCTTCTTGAAAAATACTTCGAAAATGTTCTTTGCCAATTCCAGGGATAGCATATAGGTTCAAAGGGCTGGAAAGGACCTCAGTGGTCTTCTACTACAAACTTCTGCTCCAGGCAGGAGTCCTTATATCATCCTGGTCAAATGGTTCTCTGATTTAAATTTTGAAAACATTCAGTGATGGAGCACCCACAATTCTGGGAAGCAAGCTATTACATTTGTGAAAAAGTTAAGATCAAGCATTATACCCATTCAAACCTAGGCTAGTTTAAAAAAAATAATGTGTAACATTGCTGCATTTCCTAATGGATTCTTTAAAATGTATTAGATTACACTCACATAATTTCCAGATATCCTGTTAGTTTGAGTGCTGGTTAGTTGTTGTAGGTCTTAGAATATAATTAGAATAGAATAGAGCTAGAAGGGACCATGGAGGTCTTCTAGTCCAGCCCCTGCTTAAGCAGGAGAACCTATACTATTTTAGACAAGTGACTGTCTAGTAGTCTCTTCTTAAAAACCTCCAGTGATGGGAGTGCCCACAATTTCAGAAGGCAAGCTGTTCCACTGGTTAATTGTCCTCACTGTGAGGAAGTTTCTCCTTAATTCCAGATTGCTTCTCTCTTTAGTTTCCAACCATTATTTCTTGTCCTGCCCTCTGGTGCTTTGGAGAACAATTTGGCCCCCTCTTCTTTGTGGCAGCCTCTCACATACTGGAATACTGCTACCGTGTTTCCCCAAAAATACAACATGTCCCGAAAATAAGGCCAAACCTGATTTTTGGGATGGGCGTAAATATATGCCCTCCCCTGAAAATAAGCCCTAGTGAAGGGGTGGGCATGGCCAGCACAGAAGGCAGCCCTTCTCTTCCCCGGTCACCTCTGGGTTTCTTGGCCCCTTAATCGGATCAGCTGAGCCGCTCAGGCCACCATTCATGAAACAGCTGATCCGCAGTTGCCGCTCAGGCCACTGCCTCCAGCAAACGCAGCTGCTTTTGCAGCCAATTGCGGCTGCAAAAGAAGCCGGAAGCCAAACAACATACCCCACATGCCTCACACCCTCCTTACTTAATGGTGACAGTCACAGCAGGCAATTCTGTCCATGGAACAGCTGCCTCATGGGTGCCGCTCCAGCTGGCGTCTCCAGCAAGCACAGTTGCTTTTGCTATCGATTGCAGTCACTTCTGTAGCAGGAGGCCAAGCGATGGGCCACATGTGCCTTGGACCGGCCTTCCAAAGGGTACTGTAGCAGCAGCTATCCACAGTTTTTTAACCCTTATTTCGTCCCAACCCACGTGACCCAGTACGGTCAGGATTAAATAAGGGTTAAAAAATTGTGGATAGCTGCTGCTACAATACCCTTCGGAAAGCCGACATGAGGCGCAAGTCTTCTGCTGCAGAAGTGCTGCACCCGAGGAGTGCTTTTGACAGAGAAGGGAAAGGGAAAGCAATTACTTGCAAATTCCTGCCCTGCTTCCGCCTCTCCGCTAGGTGACCCCCGGCAGCCCCACACGCCCAAAGCCTGCACCTGCCCGGCTCCCTTTTCCACAGTGCCCAGCTCTTTATCGAACTGGGTGACAGGTGGGGCAAGGGAGAAGCGAGACGCGTGGAGCGTGATAGGGCTCCTCTTGCCCTCTCTTCTCCCACTCTTGCCAGGCATGGCAGGGCTTCTCGCGTCTCCCCGGCCCCACCTCTCCCCACCTGCCACCCCAAAATTGCATCCAATTTGAGCAGGGGCAGGAAGCCCTGCCTAAATGTAAAAAATTGTTTTTCTCCACATTAACATTCATTTTGTTGGATAGGGCCCATTGTTCAAGTTTGTCAAGATCTTTTTGGATCCTGAGCTTGTCTTCTGGGATGTTAGCTATTCCTGCCAGTTTAGTATCATCTGCAAATTTGGTGAGTTCCCCTTCTATTCCCTCATCTATGTCATTAATGAAGATATTGAGGAGTACTGGGCCTAAGACGGAGCCTTGTGGTATCCCACTGTTTACTTCTTTCCATGTGGATGTAGTACCATTAAGGAAAACTTGTTGAGTATGGTTTGTCAGCCAGCTACAAATCCCTTTGGTGGTGATGTTGTCTATTCCACATTTTTCTAGCTTACCAAAAAGTAGATTGTGGTCTACTTTGTCAAATGCCTTACTGAAGTGCTATGTCCCCGCATTTCACTGGTCTACTAATTTAGTGACTTTATCAAAGAATGAAATAAGATTGGCTTGGCATGATCTGTTTTTAACAAACCCGTGCTGGCTACTAGTTATAACTTTATTTGCTTCAAGTTGTTCGCAGATCTGTGTTTTTATTATCTTTTCCAGGATCTTCCCAGGTATTGAGGTTAGACTGATTGGTCTGTAGTTTCCTGGATCTGTTTTCTTTCTTTTCTTGAAGATGGGAACCACACCAGCCCTTTTCCAATCCTCAGGTACTCCCCTGGTGCTCCAGGATTTTTGGAAGGTATGGTACAGTGGTTCTGAGATAACATTTGCCAGCTCCTTCAGAACACTGGGATGTAATCTGTCAGGTCCCAGTGACTTATATTCATCAAGGTCAGATAGGTGTTCTCTTACCATTTTCTTGCTTATTTTAATTTTTACTTCTAGTTTGTCGTTTACAGTAGTTTTTATTTTTTTGGTATGTTGGGCTATAATTTCTTTTTGCATGAAGACTGATGAAAAGACTGAGTTAAGCAGCTCTGCTTTCTTCCTACTGCCAGTTACTTCCTTGCCATCTTCTCTCTTTAGTGGACCAATTGTTTCCTTGACTTTTTTCTTGTTATTAATATGTTGAAAGAATTTTTTTTTGTTATCTTTGACTTTTATAGCAAGCCTTAGTTCTTTCTGAGCCTTTGCTTTCCTGACTTCATCTTTGCATGTTCTGGCTCTCTGCTGATAATCAGCCTTAGTTATGCGTTCCTCTTTCCATTTTTTGAGCTTGTCCTTTTTGTCTTTCAGATTGTCAGAGAGATTTTTGTGCAGCCATTCACTCAACAGCTGTAATAAAAATGATTGTAAAATCATGTATTGTCACTTAATGGCTCACTTAATGATTGCATCATTTAGCAACTGAAACTCTGGTCCCAACTGTGGTCATAAGTCAAGGACTATTTCTATATAAGTCTAGAAATCAGAAAATCTGTCACCAAAACAAATTGGCAAAATGTGATACAAATCTGCATGGAAGTTGAAAGTTAATATAGATGTAGAGTTGAAATTTGAAATGACAATATGGCATATCTTACCACCATGAGAAAGAATATGTCCAGACATCCTATTTTATTTCCTCTGTTTGCTGTGCAGATGTTTGCTATGATTGGTAATCGTATAATCCTTACACTCCTTCCTTTAGGATTTTTTAAATCTTTAAATCAACTTGAATTAATCATCCTTTAATAGTACAATTTTCTATAATACTTGGCCATTCTAAGCCAGTGCTGATGAAAAATAGGGTACACCATGAAAGGATCTTCTAATTTCAGTTCCAGTTCTCTGATTTGCAGAAGGAAAACTGGTTCTCTCTCTATCTTTCCTTCCTTCCTTCCTTCCTTCCTTCCTTCCTTCCTTCCTTCCTTCCTTCCTTGACATTTAGTTTCTATACACTCTTTGCAATATTTTTAAAGTGGATTTTATTCCTCATCGATATGAGAATAAATCCTAACAGTTTCCTCGATTTGTCTGCCTTTAGATTTTGATACAATTACTCAAAGCATTTATAATGAAATTGAATTCTGAATCCATTCAGGTAAAAGCCAGACCACATTTGCTTTTTTTGTTTATGGGAATGGTTGTTGGTATCCTTAAATTATTATCTCTGGAGGGAAAAGGGAGCACTGGGGGTGGGGGGAAACTTGCACTACATCTGCTAATTAGAGACACTAAAGATATATCTGATTTTAGTCAATGATGGGGAGGCCATCCTATTTGATCCTGAAATGGATCATATTAAATTTTAAAAACTGAATTATTCTATTTGAAAACCCAATAAAATAGTTCCAGGTAAATAATATATGCCAGATATGTCTGTGTGGAAAGATCATCATTATCTCTATAGACTTAGCTAAGGATGGTAAAATTGTGATTAACCAATAGTTTCTTCATGGTTAAGGAAATGTTTCTTTAATAGTGGTCTTATCATTGTCTGCTTTAGGGCTGGAAGGACAGACCAAAAGCACTAATTTACTTCTTACTGTGGATCTAGCCTTCTTCCAACCAATTTAACTAACCAGAATTAAACAAGCACAAGATAGCCCATATCTTTCTAGACAGGTTTGTCTTAATCCTTGAGATCTGTAAGTTGAAAAGAATTCAGATCAACAGCTCAAAACAATTGCTATGGTTAAATCACTGTAGTCTACTTCAACATTGGAAACCAACTTGAGGTGGATCAAGCAACTCAGTCTGTGAAGAACATCTATCACAATGAGCTATACTAGGGATCACCAACCTTTCGGACCTCAGGGACCACTAACTTCATACTTTTAAATCCCACGGACCACTAATATGATCTGCCTAATGACCGGCTGGGTGGGCATGACCAGGTGGTCATGTGACTGGGTGGGTGTGGCCAACTTGATGTCACTCACATTGAGGGGCGTCTCGCCAGCCTCTACTTGCCCCTCCCCTCCCAACCACTCCTTGCCTGCCCGCCCGGGTTCCTTAGGGCCCGAACAGGAAGCAGTTGTTGGAGCTAAGCAGCCACGATGAGAAAGAGTTGGCAAAACAGCTGGCTCAGTTCAAATTTGATCTGGCCAAGAAGGAGGCTCAGCAAAAGCGCCTCACTGAGGACTACAAGCATAGGCTTTCCAAGCAGAGGGAAGACCTGCAGGAGTGCAAAGCCAGGTACCGGCACCTGGAGGCTCAATGGGCTGAGAAGGTCAGCCAGTTCCAGGCCATGATGCAATCCCACTGGAACAAAGAACTCTGGCGCTATATCACCAGTGGTGCTTCCCTCCAGCCTTCACCCAAAGCCCTGCACCAGGAGGGCAAAGCAGACCCCAAGTCAGAATTTTTGCTCCCCTCTGACCCACACAAAAAGACCCCGAAGGGGGAGACTCTCTGCAGCAACACAAATGTTCATTGCATGTATCCAGCCCAGGGGTCGTAGTTTGAGGACCCCTGATTTAGTGCAATATAAGAAATGCAAATAATTTTTCTGTGGATCACCAAAATTTTCTTACGGACCACCAGTTGGTGACCACTGAGCTATACAGCAACAAAAGATGCAAAGTTTATTCTCAGCAGATGCTGTGAAGAAAATTCTTTGACATTGGCAAAAAGGCATTAAGAGTTGTTAACCTAATCTTGAGTAGCTTCTTCTCTGGTAATATTGTACTACTAACTAGAGCCGTGATGGCAAACCTATGGCACGCATGCCACAGGTGGTACGTAGAACCATATCTGTGGGCACGTGAGCCCAAACTCAGCTCCAGTGTGCATGCGCACACTGGCCAGCTGATTTTCGGGCCTTCTGGGCCCACTGGAAATTTGGAAACAGGTCATTTCTGGCCTTCGAAGGGCCTTCAGGGGTATGGGGAAGGCTGTTTTCACCCTCCCCAGGCTCCAAGAAAGGCTCTGGAGCCTGGGGAAGGTGAAAAACAGGCCTACTGGGCCCACCGTGCCATCACATGCCGAAAGTGGGGGTCGCGCCGGGGGTCGTGTGTGCATGCTTAGGGGATGGGGTGCATTGAATTATGGGTATGGGCACGCATTGAATTATGGGTGCGACACCCTCATGCTTGCCCCAATTTTGGCACACAATGGCAAAAAGGTTAGCCATCACTGAACTAGAGCATACAAAACATTTGCTAGACCAATTCTTGACTATAGCTCATCTGTCTGGAACCCACACCACATATCGGACATAAATACAATTGAGAGAGTCCAGAGATATTTTACGAGAAGAGTCCTCCATTCCTCTACCCGCAATAAAATACCTTATGCCACCAGACTCCAAATTTTGGGCTTAGACAACTTAGAACTATGCTGACTTCAGTCTGACCTAAGCATAATACCTAAAATTATCTGCCACAATGTCCTACCTGTCAATGACTATTTCAGCTTCAACCACAACAATGCACGAGCAAATAATACATACAAACTCAAGGTAAACTGCTCCAACCCCAATTGCAGAAAATATGACTTCAGTAACAGAGTGGTCAATGCCTGGAATGCACTACCTGACTCTGTAGTTTCTTCCCCAAACCCCCAAAACTTTAACCTTAAACTGTCTACTGTTGACCTCACCCCATTTCTAAGAGGTCTGTAAGGGGTGTGCATAAGTGCACCAGTGTGCCTACTGTCCCTGTCTTAATATTCCTTTTTACTTATTCTTTTAATGTATTCAAATTATGTTTATACTTTTACCTGTTATCTTATATATGCTTGACAAAATAAATAAATAAAATAAACTATGGAATATTGGTGCAAGAGATTATTAGTCTGTGTGAGAGTGATATACATCCACTATTCTTCTTAAACTGCTGCTCTTTTGTTTTGGCTTCTTTAATTTTCTGTTAAAAAACAGAAAATTTTCTGGGGCATGCTCAGCAGTGACACTTTTAACTCTCAAGGCTGTTTCCATAAGAGTCCTGGTGAGGTTGCTTGCAGATGTTTCATTACTCAACTACCATATCAGTGGTAGGTTTCAATTTTTTTTTACTACCGGTTCTGTGGGTGTGCTTGGTGGGCATGGCAAGGATTGGTGGGCGTGGCAGGGGAAGGATACTGTAAAATGTCCATTCCCACCCCAATCTAGGGGAAGGTTACTGCAAAATCCCCATTTTCTCCCGATCACCTGGGACTTGGGAGGCAGAGAATAGATAGAGGCGGGGCCGGTCAGAATTTTTACTACCGGTTTTCCGATCTACTCAAAATTTCTGTTACCGGTTCTCCAGAACTGGTCAGAACCTGCTGAAGCCTACCTCTGATTCCCACTTTTCTAGCCATCTGCTGTGTACCAATGTATTTTTTTTCATTAATGTATTTATAACATTTATTCATACTTTCTTTATACCAAGTCATACTTGACATGCTGATTTTAGACTGACTCTTGTATCACTCTAGATGCCACTAATTCATACTTTTTGACATACACCTGAGTTTTTAAATTCATAATAAACCCTACACCTTCACTTCCTCAATTGAACTGAGGAATACACTACGCATGTATTCCCCAATACCATTCTATGGGATCAGACCCCCCTTTATTTTGATCTATTTTATTTACATCCTTCCCAATTTTAAGACACAGATCTTATCTATTTCTCTTTCATTTGTTTCACTAGTAATTTATCCTTTTTAGCATGTATTCCCCTTATTTTCCTACTCTCAATTAATTAAGTACAATAAAACTCTTTAATGATCAAGGTAATTGATAAAAGCATGGCTATTTGAAAAGGCCTTTGGATAAGTCTTCCCTCTGGGTTCACATTGTTTACTGCTATTAAGTTGTTTTTCAAGAATAATTATATTTGTCAGCATAATATATTCACATCAGTTTCGTACAGCTGCTGCTCTGGGAAAGGCTTGCTTTATTGAAATATGCTATTAAAATATGTTATTTAAATATATGCTTTAAGCAATTACATGTTTACCTTTTTAAATCACACTGAATATATATTTAATTAGTATATATATATTCCTTCATAAATGTGAAATATTTAAATGCATGTTATCCCAAAGTAACTATTCTAAAGATATCCTGATATTTTAGGCAAACTATTTGGAAAGTGATGGGTACACAGGCATTCTCACATTGCCTTTTTATTTATAACCAGTTATATTTTATATTTTATTTTTTCCAAGATCATTTCATGTAACATGCTGTGTTACATCACACCAGTGGTGGGTTTCAAAAATTTTCACTACCGGTTCTGTGGGTGTGGTTTGGTGGGTGTGCCACAGGGGTGGGTTCTAAATTTTTTTACTACTGGTTCTGTGGGCGTGGCTTATTTTGTGGGCGTGGCTTGGAGGTCATGTGACTGGGTGGGTATGGCTAGCTGGTCATGTGACTGAGTGGCCATGTGTATAGGGACTACTCAGAGGGCTGAAAAAAGTCATTTCTGACAGGTCCTCGCACTATTGACTGGTCCTCACATTTATGACCATCCTTACATTTATGTCCGTGCAGCATTCTTAACAACCATGTCACTCATTTCACAACTGCTTCTCTTCACCATGGTGGCAAGATAGAGCAAAAAATGTAAAATGTGAGGACAGTTGTAAGTTCGAGGATTGGTCAGAAGTACGAGGACCAGTCAAAAATAACTTTTTCAGCACTCTAAGTAGTCCATATGCACAAAAGGACTACCCAGAGGGCTGAAAAAAGTGATTTCTAACAGGTCCTCGCACTTTTGACAGGTCTTCGCACTTATGACTGGTCATCATTTATGCCCATTGTAGCATTCTTAACAACCATGTCACTCATTTCACAACTGCTTCTCTTTACCATAGTGACAAGATAGGGCAAAAAACGTAAAATGTGAGGACAGTTGTAAGTAAAATCCCCACTCCCCATATACTACCCTATCTATTGCATCTCAGTCTCTTCCATCTGTAGTACATGCACACTATGCAGTTCAAGTAAGTTGACACTGTCAGGCCAAGTTTTTCTGGAAGTCCAAGAGATCAGGGTCAAAATAATTTTAGCACAAGAGAATGGAGTCAGCACCATGGACAGTATCCAAGAGTAAAATGCTGCTTTGTTCCATATTTCAGGATGCTGCCTTGGCATATGACTGACATGAACTGGAATCCTATGTAAAATTAAAATATTTGATGGGTGGTTCTCCATTCTGGAAAGAGCTAGCTGTGGCCTTCAACAGGCTATTACCCGATTTTGTACTTGTTAGCTTCTGCAAGGCCAGGGAGATAAAGATGTCATTTTAAAAATGATAGTAGGGAACATGAAAGACATTCTTAGAGCATTGCTATTGATTTATATGAATTTTCTCTAAAATGAAATGCTTATTTTCTCCATCCTTTTTCTAACCTACATATTTTTATACTCATAAAAGATAAAATTGTACTTGTTATATGATGTTTGTCAGGGGTGGCTGACAAACCGGTTTGTCGTGGGTGCCCGCACGCTCACATGCACGCACAACGCTTTTGCGCATGCACAGAAACATCTGGGCAGGTGGCTGGAGCCTCCTGCTACAGCCTCTACCAATTCGCCTGATCTTGGGTGAAGCGGTAGCAGCCTACCACTGATGTTCGTGTACTACATTTTTGTAATCAAGCCAAGTGAAGGCAACAAACAGATTAACATGACAGGAATTAAAACAATGATCTGTATGAAGGTCTTATGTTATGCATGAGACATCCCTCAGATCTTATGGGAACTATAATAATATTCCAAATACTACACGTATTGTACTTTTAATGTACAAAAAAGAGAATAGATTTTTTTAAATAAAACTTTCTACACATGCTTATTTAGAAGCAAGTTCAAGGGAGTATTATATGGCTTCCTATTACTGTATTTTTGATATTTTAATGAATTTTGATGAATGTTAATACATCTGTTCCTTCACTTTTACTGTTTCTGCTTTTTCCTACATTAATTTTCCTACTTCTATTTCGATTAAAAATATCAACTTTGAAAAAAACCATTTAACATATTAGTACATACAATATCTTAATCAAATAATGGTTTATGTATTTTTTCTTTACTTTATTCAAGCATATCTTTTTCTTCCTTCAAAAGACAGGAATTCAGGTTCATACTTCAACTATTTTAAACTCATTTGAGTTTCATCATCTCCATGCTCCATTTCTCTGTTATATCATGTCGTCTTAAGTTTTTTCCTCTATACTATGTGGGAAATGACTTTTTTTTAAAAAAAAATTTGATTTATATGCCGCCCTTCTCCGGAGACTCAGGGCGGCTTACAATGCGCTAAGCAATAGCCTTCATACTTCAGACATGGAGATATAATTGCAACCTCTGTATGCAAAGCTCCCCAGATGAGCAAAGGGAACATTGTGTAGAAGAAGACAATCTCAGGTAATCCAAACCAACCAACTATGACTTGTAGTATACCAAGTATATATTTTTCAGCACAGTGTAAGTAAGTATGTCTTTGAATCATTGAGACCAACTTGGTATGATAATTCTATGCTAACTGAACTTTCTGCACTAAAAGTAGTCTTACATATTGCAGTAGTTCACTCTGGAGATTATCAGTATGCATACTGCCATTTTAAGTTTCTTCCAAGGGGCTTCTGAATGCAATCAACTATATTACACCATTATCTAGGGATCTGATTGTCATCAGCTTATTGATAGGTCCAGCTCCAAATCTACTTTTGCTCTGTTTCATGTTGAGATCAAAAAGCACTAGTGACTGAGTGGAGTCATGTGAGAGACCATATCTATATTCCCCCTCGCCCAAAAAGCAGCTATCTGTAGCAGCACTATCTGAAATCTATCAAGACATTATGATTTCCAAATATTTCAGGCAGTCCAAAAGGGTAATACTATAAAAAACGTTAAAAGCCCCTGCAACAGTGAGAAAAATCAATAGGGTCACCCTCCCTCAATGATCTCTAAATAAAGATCACTCATCAGGCTGATCAGAGCAATCAGAATTCTGTAGCCCTTTTGGAAGCCAGTTTTACAATAATAATTCATAATCATCTGCTTTTTTCAATACTGTCACCAAGATTGCCTGAAGATGCTGCAAATTATTCTCAGTTCTAGGAAGGAGGCAAACCACTTCTGAAATCTTGCCAAGAAACCTGCAGGGACCTGTCGAGGCACTTTCTGAGAATCAGACATAACTGAATAGAAGAAAAAATGTTTATAATAAGCCACTGTGTAATTCCACATTTGGTCTAAAAATTTAATATATTCCCTCCTAAGTAATTTTTAGAGTTAAAGTAGACACAGCCAAAGCAAAAAGTATGTTTGATAGCACAACGTCCACATCATATTTACATATAATATTCACATTTGTGCACTCATTCACACATTCACATATGATAGACACATACTTTGGTTAATTCTCATACACAAATACAGATGTTTCATTTGTTCTTTTTTTTTCCAGACACATATTCATAGTACAATGGAAGAAATACCTCTTCAAAACTTAGACATGAAAGAATCTACCATTAATAATAAAAAACTTTTATCAAGCCTAAGTCCTATGTGACAAGCAAGGGGAGAAGAAGGGGAGAAGGCTGGCTGGGGAATGCCACACAGGCCAAATACCAGACATTTGCCATCTCTGCTTTAAGCCTGATGCAAATGTTAATGCTGCAAATACTTTCTCTGTTAAAAACAGATTTTACTATTATAATCCTTTTTGTACCACTTAGGAGGAGGATTTTAGTCCAACTGTTATCTTTTTCCTTTCCTTTTATGCTTCCCTCTAAAATGCGATGAATATTTCTTTTCATTAAAGACAAAATAATCACCATGTCTGAATATCATTTTATTTATACCAGCTTAATCTCTATGCTTACCTTTCTTTTCTGACCTCTTTTTTTACAGCTGCACTTTGTTTTTGTGTTCTTCAAGGAGTTTGGATTGCCATTTTTAGTTTGCCTGAATTCTGTAAAAGATATTGTATTTGTTTAATTTTTATTTCTTTCTAAAATGGCATCAGAGTCACTTTTGGCTATCTTGCTTACAATAGTTATTAGCGGATCTAAATATTCCTGAAATGTATGCTAAATTTTAGCTGTGCTTTTTTGAGAATTCATAGAAATGATATTAGCAATATGGGAACTACATTTGCAAGCTATAAGAAAAATGTTCAATTTGGAAATGTAAGAGCCACTTTAGTTTGGTGGTTAAGGCTGTGAGTTCTAGCCCCCCTTAGACATGAAAGTCAGCTGGGTAACTTTGGACCAGTCATTCTTTCTCTCTCAGCCCAACCCACTTCTCTGGGTTGTTGTGGGAAAAATAGAAGGAGGAAGGAGTATTAGGCATGCTCATTGATTTGCATTATTTATAAAAACAATAAAGGCCAGATATAAATTTAAAAAGTTATAAGAAAAAAATTATCCTATTTCTTTCAAACTCCTGGTCACCGTCTCACATAGTGTCATCTTTCATCCAGGCCACTTCTGATACTTTTTGCCATTTATAGAACTTTCCTTCCTCTTAAATACTATTTACACTCTTTTTTTTAATTCCAAAATTTAATTGCTAAAATATGATTTTGTATTTCCTCTGAAATACATACTGTATATACACACTACTGAAATTTTTGTACAACAATGGGTGAATTGTTTTCTTGAAAGTAGGTTGAGATGTTGTAGTTTTTAATTAACTACAGAATGGCAGGTGGCTGAAATTGTCTTAGATTTTAGGCTGTGTGGCGATCCAAAATCAGTTAGAAATTCTAGATATGAATGCTGAAAAATTAGCGTGCCTGAAATTTTCTACAAATTGCTCTAATAATCTATTTTAAGTAATATCTGCCAGAAGCCTGTTTAAAACATTCATGTAACATGTTTATCAGATTTCTGTGAAATATTTGGAAGAATGCTTCAACTGCTTCCTCACATCTCCTGGACAAGGTTACATAGTATTAAGGAATAAAGAAAACAGTTGCCTCCCCCAATCCAGTGAAATATAAAAAGCTATTAGATCCCCTGTCTGTCTGTCTGTCTGTCTGTCTGTCTCTGTCTGTCTGTCTGTCTGTCTGTCTGTCTATCTATCTATCTATCTATCTATCTATCTATCTATCTATCTATCTGATTCATCAACTCCTCAATTGTCCCAACAACTCCAGGTATTTTTTAATATGTAGAAATATTAATAAAACAGTAGGAAACATCCCCTTCATGGATTAACTGCCTTGTCATGGCGAAGGGGCTTGTGTAGCTCAATGAAACTATGAGCTATGCCGTGCAGGGCCACCCAAGGTGTACAGGTTATAGCAGAGAGCTCTGACAAAATGTGATCCGCTGGAGAAGGAAATGGCAACCCACTTCAGTATCTTTGCCATGAAAACCCCATGGACAGTACCAAAAGGCAAAAAGATATGATGCTAGAAGATGAGCCCCTCAGGTCGGAAGGTGTCCAATATGCTACTGGGAAGAGCAGAGGGCTAGTACTAATAGCGCCAGAAAGAATGAAGCGACTGGGCAAAAGCTGAAAGGATGCCCAGCTGTGGATGTATCTGGTGGTGAAAGGAAAGTTCGATGCTGTAAAGTTTTTTTCTCCATAGAAACCTGGAATGTAAGATCCATGAATCAAGGCAAGCTGGATGTGGTCAAACAAGAGATGACAAGACTGAACATCGACATCTTAGGAATCAGCGAACTAAAATGGACAGGAATGGGTGAATTTAATTCAGATGACCATCAGGTGTACTACTGCGGGCAAGAATTCCTCAGAAGAAATGGAGTAGCCTTCATAGTCAATAAAAGAGTAGGAAAAACAGTACTGGGATACAATCCCCCAAATGACAGAATGATCTCAGTTCAAATCCAAGGCAAACCATTCAACATCACAGTAGTCCAAGTCTGTGCCCCAACACTGGTGCTGAAGAGGATGAAGTTGACCGGTTCTATGAAGCCCTACAACATCTTATAGAATTAACACCAAAAAATGATGTCCTTATCATCATGGGGGATTGGAATGCTAAAGTAGGAAGCCAAAAGATAACCAGAATAACAGGCAAGTTTGGCCTTGGAGTACAAAATGAAGCAGGGCACAGGCTGATAGAATTCTGTCAAGATAATATGATGGTCATAGCAAACACTTTTTTCCAACAACCCAAGAGATGACTCTACACATGGACATCACCAGACGGTCAACACAGAAATCAGATTGACTATGTGCTCTGCAGCCAAAGATGGAGCAGCTCTATACAGTCAATAAAAACAAGACCAGGAGCTGACTGTGGCTCAGATCATGAGCTTCTCATTGCAAAATGCAGGCTTAAATTGAAGAAAGTAGAGAAAAGCACTAGGCCACTCAGGTATGAACTAAATCATATTCCTGGTGAATATACAGTACAGGTGACAAATAGATTTAAGGAATTAGATCTGATAGACAGAGTACCTGAAGAACTATGGACAGAGGTTCACAACATTGTACAAGAGGTAGCAACTAAAACCATCCCAAAGAAAAAGAAATGCAAGAAAGCAAAATGATTGTCTGAAGAAGCTTTGCAAATAGCTGAAGAAAGAAAGGAAGTGAAAGACAAGGAAGAAAGAGAAAGATACACCCAATTGAATGCAGAATTCCAGAGAATAGCTAGAAGAGATAAGAATGCCTTCTTAAATGACCAATGCAAAGAAATAGAAGAAAACAATAGAATAGGGAGGACCAGAGATCTCTTCAAGAAAACTGGAGATATGAAGGGAACTTTTCATGCAAAGATGTGCATGATAAAGGACCAAAATGGCAGAGACCTAACAGAGGCAGAAAAGATTAAGAAGAGGTGGCAAAATTACACAGAAGAACTATACAAGAATGAGCTTAAAGTCCCTGATAACCACAATGGGATGGTCACTGACCTTGAGTCAGACATTCTGGAATGTGAAGTCAAATGGGCCTTAGGAAGTTAAAGCAACAACAAAGCATCTCCGGTAAGATGCACATCTCGTGGTGGGGTGCAATTTGGGGGTGGCAGATGGGGCGGGGGATGGGGTGGGGCAGACCGCGAGGCGCACATCTTACTGGAGACTGGCAACTCTGTCGCGTCTCTCGGTTGGTCTGTGCAGGGAAACAACTTGCATGGTAAAGAAAAGTTGACTTCCGGTTTGGTGTCACGGCGAGACAGTCAGGGAAATAGCTGGCTCTGATGAGCCCAGTGAAAACCCAGACTGACGAACTGTTGCCGATGGGTCTTCAGACCAGAACCATCCTGCAGGGATGGGGGAGAAAGAGGGGCACCTCAGAAGACCAAGAGGAACAGGCAAGTTCCTCAAAGATTAGAGGAAACTCTTTGTGACACAGCGGCGGAGGATGGCAGCCATTGCGACTGCTACAAAGCTGGGGCAACCGGATTAAGCATTGAGCAGGAGGGATGAATGGAACAGAGTTTTTGGAAGCCGGGTGAGTGACAGCCAACCCATGGTTTGAAACAACAATAAGGAAAAGATTTTTTTACTTTAATACTCCAAGCGATGAAACAGCGGCTAATTAGCGGGGGGGGGAAGAAGAGTCTGAAGTGCAATCTTAAAGGGATAAGGGATTGTGAAGTGGGGTCATGGGGTTCAGATGGGTTTGCTGATCATGTACCTGGCTCCCTGCCACGTGGCAGCAGCCCTGCCCGAGCTCCTCGATGTTATCGCTGCGGTGGCGGTTGATACTCCCAGACTTATGGTCATGGGGGATTTCAACCTTCCATCTGTGGGTGAGATGTCAGAGGTGGCTCGGGAGTTCATGGCTTCCATGACAGCTATGGATCTGACCCAGCTAATTCATGGCCCTACCCACACGGGGGGAAACACGCTGGATCTGGTTTTCGTCTCTGGACAGTGGTTGAGTGATCTTGAGATAGGGGACTTAGTCATCTAGCCCTTGTCATGGTCAGATCACTCTCTCCTTTGTCTCGACTTTCAAACCGCTGCACCCCGCCGCAGGGAGGCGGAGCCAGTAAGATGGTTCCGCCCCAGGCGCCTGATGGAACCTGATAGGTTCCAGATGGAGTTTGGGCCATTTCCTGAGGCTCTGGCACACGCCTTGACCGGAGACCTAGTGGCTGCCTGGAACAGGGCGACCACTGGAGCTCTGGATCGGGTCATGCCTTTGCGGCCTCTGACTCGGCGCCAATCTCAATTGGCTCCTTGGTTCTCCGAGGAGCTGAGGGAGTTGAAGCGCCGGAAAAGATGCCTAGAGAGTAGTTGGAGGGCCAGTCTTTCTGAATCTGACCGGACACTAGTGAGATCCCACATTAAGAATTACTTAGTGGCGATAAAAGCAGCAAAATGTAACTATTTCGCTGCTCTTATTGCATCATCAGATAATCGCCCGGCCACCCTCTTCAGGGTGACCCGCTCCCTGCTCCACCAGGAAGCGCAGGAGGACCCCTTGGAGGGTAGAGCCAAGGATTTTGTTCAGTATCTGCATGATAAAATCACTCAGATTCAGGAAGATCTGGACTCCGACTGGGTAGTCTCGGGGGGAGGGACTGGGGCAGGTCTTGAGAATGTTATCTGGACTGAGTTTGATCCTGTGACCCCTGAGGATGTGGACAGGATTCTGGGCAGGCTGAATGCGACCACTTGTTTATTGGACCCGTGTCCCTCCTGGTTAGTACTGGCTTCCCGGGAGGTGACACGCGGTTGGCTCCAGGGGATTATAAATGCTTCGTTGGGTGAGGGTGACTTTCCCGCCGCCTTGAAAGAGGCGGTGGTGAGGCCTCTCCTCAAGAAGCCTTCCCTGGACCCGGCAATGTTGGTAAATTATCGTCCGGTCTCCAACCTTCACTTCCTGGCGAAGGTTGTTGAGAGTGTGGTTGTGCAACAGCTTCCCCAGCAGCTGGATGAAACGACGTATCTGGATCCATTCCAGTCGGGCTTCAGACCCGGGTACAGCATGGAAACGGCATTGGTCACATTGGTTGATGATCTCTGGAGGGCTCGGGACAGGGGGTGCTCCTCTGTCCTGGGCCTGTTAGATCTCTCAGTGGCTTTTGATACCATCGACCATGGTATCATGCTGCACCAGTTGGAAGAATTGGGGGTGGGAGGCACTGTGTTGCAGTGGTTCTCCTCCTTTCTCTCCAACTGGTCGCAGTCGGTGTTGACAGGGGGGCAGAGGTAGACTCCGAGGCCCCTCATATGTGGGGTGCCACAGGGGTCAGTCCTCTTGCCCCTCCTGTTCAACATTTATGTGAAGCCATTGGGCGAGATCGTCCGTGGTTTTGGGGTGAGATATCATCAGTACGCTGATGACACCCAGCTGTACATCTCCACCCCAGACCACCCCAACGATGCCCTTGAAGTGATGTCCCGGTGCCTGGAGGCCGTGTGGATCTCGATGGGGAGGAACAGGCTCAGACTCAATCCATCCAAGACCGAGTGGCTGTGGTTTCCAATGTCCCGATATAGTCAGCTGGTGTCATCGCTGACTATCGGGGGCGAATCATTGGCCCCCGTGGAGAGGGCACGCAACTTGGGCGTTCCTCCTGGATTCACAGCTGTCTTTAGAAGAGCATTTGATGGCCGTGACCGGGAGGATTTTTCATCAGGTTCGCCTGATTCGCCAGTTGCGTCCCTTTCTGGATCGGGACTCTTTACACACAGTCACTCATGCCCTCGTCACCTCTCGCCTGGACTATTGCAATGCTCTCTACATGGGGCTCCCCTTGAGGAGGCTCCAACTGGCGCAGAGTGCAGCCGCGCGGGTGGTGATGGGAGTGACGTGGTGCTCCCATGTTACTCCTCTCCTGCGCAAGCTGCACTGGCTCCCGGTGGTCTTCCAGGTGCGCTTCAAGGTTTTGGTTACCACCTTTAAAGCGCTCCATGGCTTAGGACCCGGGTACTTGAGGGACCGCCTACTACCACCAATAGCCTCCCACTGACTGGTACGCTCCCATAGAGAGGGGCTCCTCCGGGTGCCGTCGGCCAAACAATGTCGACTGGCGGCCCCCAGGGGGAGAGCCTTCTCTGTGGGGGCACCCACTATCTGGAATGAGCTCCCCCCGGAGATACGGAGGATCCTGGATCTTCGTGCCTTCTGCCGTGAGCTAAAAACCTTTCTGTTCCACCAGGCGGGCCTGGCCTAATTTTTTCCCTTCTTTTGTAAAAATAATTTTAAAATTTAAATATTTTAATATTTGGGGTTTTAATATTTTATAATTGGGATTTTAAATAGTCAGGGCCATTTTTAAATTTGGTTTTATTTGGCTTTTAAATTTTGTATGTATGTTTTTTTACTTTTGGCTGTTCACCGCCCTGAGTCCCCCAGGGGAGAAGGGCGGTATATAAATCTAAATAAATAAATAAATAAATACCCGATGGAAAATTAAATTTTGAACAAAATTATTTGGAAACTTTAAATAACTAGAGAAATTGCCCCTAGATTGGTTAAAGGATCGGAAATAAATAAATAGATCCTTTCTTTTTTGAACTTTAAGAAAAACAAAGAGAACGGACAATAAGTTTTAAAACAGAAAAAAGGAAAAAAGAAGTGAGAAGAGCTGTTTAAATTTGGACTGGACTATAAAATTGTTTTGATATTTTTAAAAGCTAAAAAGAAATAGAGAAGCCAAATAAGATTGTTGATGTAGATTGAAACAAAATGGATACTTGTTTGACATTTGGTAATTGTGGATTGCAGAGAGACACCTTCAGGAGTAAAATGGAATAATTGCAACTTGGTCTTTATTTTGGAAAAGTATGAACTTTACAGATAAGAGCCGTGAGAACTTTTGGGGGAGGATTTCTTTATCTGCAAGTGGCTTGACTTTGAGAGGGGGAAAAAAAGGGGGGGAATACAATGGAACTTTTATAATCGGAACAATACTAACTTAAAAAGAATAAAATGGCATAGGAAATTAGAGAAATGATTAAATTGATGTACTTGCCATGGAAAATGGAAATAAGAAAAATAATTATAATGTTGTATGGAGGACTAAAATTTGAGGACATAAAAGCTGAAATGGAGCACACTAAGCAGACAGGAAAATGAAGACGGAGAAGCAAGACACAGAGATTGAAAATAAAGAAGATAAAGACAATATGATTAAATATGAAGAAGTTACTGAATATGTGGATAGTAATAATAAAAAGGAGGTTCTTAGAGATTACATTGGGATTCACAATGAAAAAAAAATAAAGATGATTATGCTAGGATTAACAGTAAAAATAAAGATGATTATGCTGGGATTAACAGTGGAATGATAAAAGAAAAAGGTTGAAAAATACTAGGAAATACAGAATTAAATAGAAGAGTCCAGGACTTTGATTCAATGATTATACTGAGATTAATAATGGTAAAATAAGAGGAAAAGAAAGAGAGGGGAAACAACGGGACAGATAGGGTAAAATAGGGGAGAGAGAAATGAAGATAAAAAGGAGAGAAGAATATGTTACAGATACTTAGAATTGAAATATAGATGGAAGCGAAAAGAAAATTAGATTATGTAAAGAAAATATATCAATGGACGTAATGAATTAATTTTTATTGAGATGTTGGATGTTATTATTTGAGAAAATTGATGGCTATAATAATTGGGATATTGTTTATTTATAACAAAAATGGTTAAAAAAAGTTGTTAATTGCTCGCACTTTTGAGAAGTTTTTCTTTACCATGCAAGGTGTTTCCCTGCACAGACCAGCCAAGAGACACGACAGAGCTGCCAGTCTCCAGTAATATGTACATTTCGCGGTGGGGCACAATTTGGGGGTGGCAGGTGGGGTGGGGTGGGCCACAAGACATAAACCCCAGCTGGAAGCCGCTGGAAGTGGAGAAGAGGCCGGTCGGGCCAGCTGCCTGCTGCCGTGTCTTCTGGCAGCCAGGACAGAGAGGCAGCCAAGGGCGAAGGGAGCCGCAACCCCACATGGAGCTGGAACCATAGAGGGGGAAGCGCATTCCCAGAGTGGCCGCTGCAAGAAGACTCTCTGCCCCGGCTCCTGGAAGACTTGGCAGCAGGCAGCTGGCCCGACCGGCCTCTTACCGTTTAGTCGGTGAGTGGCACTCTGCCCGGCCAGAGGGGGGGGTTGTCCGTTGGGTGGGCACTATGTGGCAAGAGATGCCAGGCGGCTGCTCTTTTGCGAGTGGGACAGGAGTTTGCAGGCAAGGGGGATGGATGGATGAATGGATGGATGGATGGATGGGAGGCAGACAAGCGTCAAGAACACTACGGAGAGATAGAACAGAGAGGCAGCTCCCAATCAGCTCAGCTGATCCGTGGGTTGCAATTAAGGGGGCCAGCTGCCATTAGCTGAACGGGGAAGGGAAGGGCTGCCTCCTGTGCTGGCCACGCCCACCCCTTCACTAGGGCTTATTTTCGTGGGAGGACATATATTTATGCCATCCCCAAAAATCAGGCTTGGCCTTATTTTCAGGACATGTCATATTTTCGAGGAAACATGGTACTTGGAACAATCTGAACTACCCAAGGTACCGGATATAGTTAAGGATATGTTGAATGAACTGATAACTATGATGGAAGTGACAGAAGTGATTAAGAGACAAAATAATAATAAAATACTAGGGCCCGATGGATTACTGAAGGAATTCTATAAACAACTAGAAGGGGTATTAAGTCCAGTGATGTTTATAATGAAGTATTACTAGAAGCAAAAATACCAAATTCATGGATGGAAGCAAATATTACCCTTATACCGAAAGAAGACTCAGATTTAACACAGATTAAAAATTACATCTGTATTGAATACGGGCTATAAAATATATGCCTCAATAATAGCAGAGAGATTTAAAAAATATTTGAGTGAATTTATACATTTAGATCAGAATGGATTTTTACCAAAGCGGCAGATTAAAAATAACACAAGAATGGTTGAAATACACTGGAGTACTACAATGGTGAAATGTAAAATTTGTTACTACCGGTTCTGTGGGCATAGCTTGGTGTGGGGGACTGAGTGGGTGTGACCAACTTTTTTTTTTAACTTTTAAAACCATTTTTTTCTACAACCTCTTCGGCTGAAGAGGCTGTAAAAAAATGCTTTTAAAGCCTCTGATGATCCCAGCTGACTTGCCTGATCGGCAGAGGCTTTCTCTTTTTTTAAAAAAGCCTCTGATGATCCCAGCTGACTTGTCTGATCGGCAAAGGCTTTTTTTCCCTTTAAAAACATTTTTTCTCCCAGAAAAGTAACAAAACATCAGGGCCCTATGATTTTCTATCAGAATTTTATAAGGCAATAGAAGAACAAATAGGACCAATAATTGTTGATCTATACAATGAGGTATTAACATCAGCTAAAATGCTGGATATGTGGAGGGAAGCATTAGTTTCGCTAATCCCAAAGGGGGATGCAGATGCCAGACTGATAAAAACTATAGACCAATCTCTTTGCTAAACGTAAATTATAAAATATTTGCTACTATTATTGCCAACAGATTAAAGAAAATTTTGAATGACTATATACACTTAGATCAAAATGGATTTCCTCCAAATAGATAAATCAGGAATAATTTAAGAATAATAATGGACAGTTTAGAATATTATGAAGCCCACCCGGAGAAACAAGTAGCCTTTGTTTTCTTGGATGCCCAAAAGGCATTTGATAACCTCAATTGGCAATTTATGATTCAACAAGTTTATGATATAAATTT
Source organism: Ptyas mucosa (assembly GCA_012654045.1). Lineage (NCBI taxonomy): Eukaryota > Metazoa > Chordata > Lepidosauria > Squamata > Colubridae > Ptyas > Ptyas mucosa. The sequence goes on from WNWU01000057.1 coordinate 9,768,577, forward strand.
TGGCACTAAATTTGAGAATATTATAATGGCAATATATTCGATACAAAAAGCAAAAATTATAATTAATGGAGAAAACACCCAAACTTTAAATATAGAGAAAGGAGTTTGACAAGGTTGTCCTCTATCTCCTCTGCTCTTTATACTGTCACTAGAAGTATTACTAGAATGAATCAGACAAAATTCAGAAATAAAAGGATTGAAAACCAGAAATGAAGAATATAAATTGCAAGCATTTGCAGACAATTTGGCTTTTATTATCAAAAAACCAATAGAGAAATGACAAATACTAATTAAGGAATTAGAAAGATATGGAGCTGTAGCAGGACTGAAAATCAATAGACAGAAAACGAAACTTCTAGCGAAAAATTTAACAGAACTACAAATAACAGAATTGGAAAGAACACTTGGACTCCAAACAACCAGAAAAATCAATATACTTAGGTATATGGTTGACAGCTCATTGCAAATTGATAAAGGAGAATAACTATAACAAACTATTACAACAAACAAAAAAAGATTTAGAACTATGGACTAACATGCAGCTGCTTTTAGGAAGAATAGCAGCCATAAAAATGTCTATATTACCAAAATTTCTATACTTGTTCCAGACCATCCCAGTTAAATTAGAAAAGACCTTTTTTAATGACCTTAATAAAACAATAGCAAAATTTATCTGGCAGAGGAAAAAACCCAAAATAAAAATGAAATTACTACAAGATACGAAGAGCAGAGGAGGATTTGGATTGCCAAATTGGGAATTATAATATAGTGCAGCAATATTAGTTTGGTTAAAAGATTGGATCAATTTGAAGAATAAAAGAATACTAGCTATAGAAAGTCACGACCTGCAGAGAGGATGGCATGCCTTTCTGTGGGAAACAGGACCTACAAAACAACAATACTTCCACAGACACCTGATTAGAGATTCGCTAATAAATAATTGGATTAAAGTTAAAAAGAAACATTATATAAAAATCCCAACTTGGCTATCCACAATGGAAGCAATGATTCACCCAAACAATTTAGATTTGAACAAAATGTTAAAATATAGAAACCTATTAGATAACCATGGAAAGTTAAAAACAATACAGGACCTCCAAGAACAAGGGCTACGAGTTGACTGGTGGGCTTATCTCCAATTACAAAACCGATATAAACAAGATATAAAAGATTATGGAATATATCTTAAACCACAACAACTAGACAAAATTTTATTAGGACCAGACAAAAAAAAACATTACTAAAATTTATAAATACCTTTTGGAAGTAGAACTGGAGGAAGAAGTAGTGAAAGGATGCATGATTGCATGGGGTCAAAATATTGGACACAACATAAAACTATCAGATCAGGAGAACATATGGAACAGAAACCATAAACTAACAAATCAGCAGCATATAAAGAAAATGTATATAAAATGTTCTACAGGTGGCACTTACCCCCTTTGAGATTAGTGAAAATGTATCCTAAAATGAGCCCCATATGTTGGAAATGTAAAAAGAAAGAAGGAACATACTACCATATGTGGTGGTCCTGTCCTGAGGCTCGAAAACATTGGCTAAAAATTAAAGATTGGCTACAGGAAATTACTAATGAACAATTAGACTTAGAACCGGAACTCTTCCTATTGGGGATCTTCAAAAATATATATATGTGTGTGTGTGAAATTTACAAAATATCTAGTACTACACATATTAACCACTGCCAGGATTGCCTATGTTCAATGTTGGAAACAGCCACGTACACCCGCAGAGAAACTGGTCATACAAAAGGTCATGAATTGCGCAGAAATGGACAAATTAACGCTGAGTTTAAAAGATAAAGAGACATCGATATTTTACAATGTGTGGGAACAGTGGTATAACTGGATAGAACGGAGATAGATGAAGATAAATAGTTATTAAGTATAAGTAATAGATAAAATAAGAATGTAAATACGCACAATTTAATTTTTGTAAATAATGCACAAATTATTGTCAGAAGAAAAACACCACAATTAGCTGTTGTTGAGTGAAATAATTTTTTATGTTTTTAATGTAATAAAAGTTTAATAAAGTGTTTTTAAAAAATGAAAACATTTTTTCTACAACCTCTTTAGCCGAAGAGGTTGTAGAAAAAATGCTTTTAAAAGCCTCTGATGATCCCAGCTAAGCCGCACAATCATCAGTTGTTTTTTTTTTTTACTTTTAGAAGCATTTTTTCGGCTAAAGAAGTTGTAGAAAAAATGCTTTAAAAAATGTTTTAAAAGCCTCTGATGATTGCGCGGCTGAGCTCGGCAATAGGGGAGGAGGGATTTTTGCTAACAGTTCTCTGAATCACCCGCCTCCATCACAACCGGGAGCATTTCACCCCTGGAGTACTATGAGATACACCCTGGAAAACAAATGGCGTTGTTTCTGGATGCACAGAAAGCATTTGACAACATTAATTGGCAATTTATGATAGCACAACTAAAATATATGGTCTTTGGGGAAAGATTTATCAATATGATCAAAGAAATATACTGTATTGTAAACGATCAGCTAAGGTGATAGTAAATGGAGACATGACAGAGAATTTTGATATCAAGAAAGGCACCAGACAGGGATGTCCATTGTCTCCATTGCTCCGTATTGACTTTGGAAGTGTTAACCAGGGAAATTCGGAAAGATGAAGAAATAAAAGGAATGGAAATAAAACAAGAGAAATATAAACTACAGACATTTGCAGACGACTTGGTCTTCATACTAAAGACCCCATAGAAACTGGACCGAAACAAATAAGAAAAATAGAAGAATATGGGGAAGTAGCAGGAGTGAAAATAAACATGGGTAAGACAAAGATTTTAGTTAAGAACCTTACAGACACACAAAAAAGAATGTTAATGGAAAGAATTAACATACAGATAGTTTAAAAAGCGAAGTACCGTATATACTCGAATATAAGCCGAGTTTTTTAGCACGTTTTTCAGGCTGAAAAAAGCCCCCTCAGCTTATATTTGAGTCACTCCCAGCAACTGAGCAGAGAGGCGGCCGGTGCCTAACGAGAGGAAGCCAAAGCGCCGCCGTGGCATGGTTGGCTGCTCACTCACTCGCCGGCAGCACCTTCTGCTCCTCTTTTGCCCCTCAGCGGCTCCCAGCAACTGAGCAGAGAGGAGCAGAAGGTGCTGCCGGCGAGCGAGCGAGCAACCAGCCATGCCGCGGCGGTGCTTTGGCTTCCACTCGTTAGGCACCAGCCGCCTCTCTGCTCAGTCTCTTACACAGCGACCTGTGTAAAACTTCCCAGGAGAAAAGTGGCAATTAATTAGTCCCCACTCCAATTTAACGGAGGAGGACCACCGTCATTTCTCCGCAGCCTCCCACCGCCTGCTACTCTGGTGTTTGGCACCCAAGCCAGCGAAGTTTTCTCCTCCAAGCGGGGAGAGGGAAGGCTCTGCTCTCAAGGGTTAAAGCTGAGCGGCAGAAACCCCGCCTGCGGCTGCCCTTCATTCACACTGCCTCGCTCCGGTGGAAGGAAAGGAGCTGAAGAATGAAAAAGGGGAGCCCGGCCCGCTCCTTTCCCGCTGGCGGCGTCCCTCCTTCCTGCCTCCTTCCTGCCTTCAGTCCCACAACCCTCTTGACTTCAAACCTCACTTCTTGAAGCCATTGACTTCTAATGGCTGATGACAGAGAGGAGGAGCGCGGCTGCCATTGCCAGGGAATGCTGGGCTCTCCCCGCTGCTCCTCTGGCTGCAGAGGCTTGAGGCGCCAGGCAACCGCGTAGATTGATTAGGGTCTGGTATCTCACAGTCATGCCAGTGGAGGAGAGTAACTCTTCCTGATTCCTCCCTTCTCTTCCACCCCCCCTTCCTTTTCCTGCTTCTCCGGGCAAAAGGAAAGTCTATGCGGAGAAAAGCCGAGCTGAGTCTTTGAGAGCCACCCGGCTTCGTTTCAATGGGGGTTGAGAGCGGACTGCAGCTTGCACCCCTTTGGAAAGAGAGCTGACAAATGTCCCCGTCCCCAACTGAGCAGAGAGGCGGCCACTGCAAATCGCTGCAACCCCACTTACCCGCCCCGCCTTAGTTTTGTCAGTTTCAGAGAAGCTAACCAGAGTATGGAGGTGGCTGTGCCTTTCCAACTATAGAAAAACAAACGCGAGCCGTCTCCAACCAAGGCACAAATCGCTCTTCACCCCCTTGTGGCTCAGGAACGTCAGGAAGTTGGGGGCAGCGCCCTCCCGCCCAACTTCCCCTTTCTCTCTGGTTTCACTCAGGTTGCACACGCCACACCAAAGGGTGCCAGGCAGCAGCCCCTCCCGTAGTGACTGTTTAACTAAGAATAATAATAATAATATTGATAAAAGAAAGGCAAATAAAATTGCAGGTGGGTTATCGGCCACTTCTTTGAAATGTTGCACTGTTGGACATTGCCTCCTTTTATTTTAAAATGTTCGTTTGAATAAAAGTCAGTACTGTATCATGGTGCTGATTTTCCCAGTTTGTAAAACTTTCAGAAACGTTACTATTTTTTAAAAAAACTGTTTATGCATTGTGAAAGTATATATAGAACAAGTAACACAAAGAAGAAAATAAGGGGCAGATAATGAAAAATGAACAGATAAACAATAAATTTGAATGTTAATATGACCAATATATTCCAGTAAAAGCTTATAGTATTATAAGATATTTCATATTTACTAGTCACAAACCACATATCTCTATTGAGCTTTAAGTGTGGATTAGTGCAAATATAAAACCTCTACCTTTTTAAAAATTGAGGTTGGGCATTTACCCCAAAGCACCCCAAAGCTTTCTGCCTGAAAGATTAACTTTTCATCTTCCCAAAATGCAAGGTACTATTAGAGATGCAAAATGTTTTGTACAATTCTGGACATGGCTTGCTGTCACATCTGAAGTTTGGGTCTTCTTAAAATAAAGGAACTAAAATTTTATTATTTTTTTACATTTAGCTAATCTAAAATTCAGTTTCGATTATGTACCATCATGTCAGTGTAAAACATTACTGGCCCCATAAATAGATCACAAGGATGAAATTTTGACTTTATTAATTAAATAAAACAGTACTAAAGTACAGATAGTATCCAGCTTGTCTTCATTTGTTCCACAACTGTTTAAAATTGCAACAGCATTGACCAAATGATGTGACTAATGCTCAAGAGTTTTTTTGGTATATATACTACATTCTCTTGTGTAATGTAGTTATAATGTAAAAAATAATATTTAGAAAAAGCTTCATATGTCAGTTTACTTTTACCATAATATGGTAATTACTGGTATGTGATGTTTTGTATACATACAGAGAAAGAAGCACTCTTGTGATCTTTGACTTTTATGTTCCTGTTAGAAATGGATCCCAATACTTCTAATCTTGGACCAAAAGAAAAACGCAGGTCATACAAAGCTGGCTTCAAACTTAAGGTTGTGTCAAGAGTAGAAGAAAGCAATAACAGTATTGCAAGTAGGGAATTTTGTGTTGACGAAAAACAAGTGAGGGAGTGGCAGAAAAGGAAAGCTGACTTAGAAAAGATTCCAAAGACAAAAAAAGCTTGACGTGGTTTAACGACTTCATATGGGGCTCTAGAGACTGAATTGCATAAATGGGTTATGGAGTGTCATCAAAATGGTTACTGCATAACACGCATGGGAATTCGCTTAGGTGCCCTTCAAATGGCTAAAGATGACAAATTAAAAGCACCAGACATTGAAAATTTTGTTGCGTCAGCAGGATGGTGTACCCGCTTCATGAATAGGTTTAGCCTATGTTTGCGGCAAGGAACAAAGATTTCACAGAAGTTGCCAAAAGACCTTGATGAAAAAGTGATGTCATTCCATTCATTCATCATAAAACAAAGAAGGATCCATAACTATGACCTGGGAGATATTGGGAATATGGATGAAACACCTATGACCTTTGATCTTCCAAGCAACAGAACTGTGGCAAGTTTAGGAGACAAAACTATTTTACTCAGAACCACAGGAAATGAAAAAAACCATTTTACAGTCGTTCTGTCATGTTTGGCTAATGGAACTAAGCTGCGGCCTGTCATTATTTTTAAAAGAAAGACCTTGCCTAAAAAGGTCGAATTCCCATCACGAATTACAGTGCGTGCACATATTAAAGGCTGGATGGATGAAGATGGAACAAAAAAATGGCTGGAAGAAATTTGGAACAGACAACCAGGAGCAGCCTTAAAGAAAAAACCATCATTGATAGTTTGGGATATGTTCAGAGCCCACATATCTCATGACATAAAAAAATTGGCAAAGTCTTCTCAAGTTACTTTGGCCATTATTCCAGGTGGGCTTACATCTGTATTGCAGCCCCTAGATGTGTGTTTAAATAAACCTTTCAAAGACCGTGTGCGAAAGATGTGGCATGAATGGATGTCATCTGTTCAAGTCTGACTGACAAAAGTTGGAAATCTGGTGAAGCCTGACAGAATTGGTAGCAAAGTGCGTTCGTGATGCATGGGAAGACATTCCAGAGGACATGGTGCAACATGCCTTCAAGAAATGTGGCATTAGTAATGCTATGGATGGCAGTGAAGACAGTGCTTTGTATGACAACGACAGCAGTGATGGTGATGACTACGAACTCAGTGATGACAACAATGTCTATGCTGATAACCTCACACCAGCTAAAGCTGAAGCTCTGTTTGGAGATACAGATGAGGAGGAATCCAGTTTTGAAGGATTTTAACTCTTGTGTTTTAGCTTGGTTGCTGATTGAGCTAAGGTTTTAAAGGTTGTACTTTTAAAGTTATTGTTGATACCATATTGTTTTTGTTGACCCTCTTTTCCACTTACAGAGCTAGTTTACTGTTTTTTCTTTGAAATAAATATTCAAAAACATTTAACCTAGTGATGCCTCAATTAATGTAATTTTATTGGTATCTATTTTTATTTTGAAATTTACCAGTAGCTGCTGCATTTCCCACCCCCGGCTTATACTCAAGTCAATAAGTTTTCCCAGTTTTTTGTGGTAAAATTGGGGGCCTCGGCTTATATTCGGGTCGGCTTATACTCGAGTATATACGGTATTTAGGAATACAATTAACAGCAAAATGTACAAAAATCAAAGAGGATAATTACATGAAACTGATGAGGCAGATTAAGCTAGACCTGGAGGAATGGAAAGATTTACAATTGTCACTATCAGGAAGAATAGCCACTATAAAAATGAATATTTTGCCAAGACTACCTTACCTATTTCAAACAATACCAATAAAACTGGAAAAAATTATTTTGAAGAACTAAATAAAATAACATTAAGATATGTATGGTTAGGAAAGAAAGCAATAATAGGTTTGAAAATGTTGCAGGAATCAAAAAAAAGAGGGAGTTTTGGACTACCAGATTGGGAATTGTACTATCAGGCCTCGGTACTTACATGGGTGAAAGAATGGATTAGCTTGAGACACGTAAGACTATTGACATTAGAGGGGTATGACCTTCAACTAGGCTGGCATGCTTTCTTATGGTATGGGAAGAATAAGATACACAGCTACTTTCAGAGATATTACGTTAGGAATGCATTGTTATTAGTCTGGTCTAAGATAAAAGAACAACACTATTTGAAAATATCAATCTGGCTTTCCACTATGAAGGCATTGGTACATCCTAATCCAGTGATGGCGAACCTTTTTGGCATTGGGTGCCAAAAGTCTGAGCGTGTAAGCTAAATGAGCACTCGGCAGCTGGGAAAAACAGGAGCCGCCACATTCGCCCAGCTCAGCCTCGCAATTCTGCTCAGCTCAAGTTCATGGAAATCATGTGGTGGCCCTTGAAACTTTAGAAGGGAACTGGCTGTGAGACTGGGAGGCAGCCTTTGGCAGAGCCAGCCGGATGGGGAACTGAAAAGAGAGGGGTTTTTCCCTTCTTCCGCCTCGCTCGTGGGCTGAGGGGTTTGGGGTGGCTCTAGAGCCGGAATTTGCTTGGCTGATGATCGGGCAACTCTAGAGGTTCCTGCTACACATGTTAATTCTCTTGCCTGTCTTCTACCCCGTTTAAAAGAGCCGCGCTTGTAGGGGGGAGAAATCTGACTAAAGAGCTGTGCTTTAGCTGTGCTAAAGAGCTGCCTCCTGCCTTCCACGATCTCCAAAGTTCCTCCCCCATCGAATCCTAGCTTTCTCCTACCTTCTCCGATCTCCAAAGTTTCTCCCTCATCGAATCCTAGCTTTCTCCTACCTTCCAAGGTCTCCAAAGTTCCTCCCCCAATTGAGTGCCTCCTGCCTTCCGATCTTCCTCAGATCTTTACAGTTTCTCCCCCCATCGCGTGCTAGCTTTCTCCTGCTTTCCTGCCACGGAGAGGCATCTGCAGAGGGTAGAACCTGCAGAGATCAGGGAAGGCCCTGCCCCAGTGCATGCGCGGCAGAGACCGGAAGACCAGCTGGCCAATGGGAGGTGCGCGCATGTGCCGTGGACCTGGGCTGGGGTAACGGCTGGCGTGCAGGCAGAAAGGGTTCTGCATGCCACCTGTGGCACACGTGCCATAGGTTTGCCATCACGGTCCTAATCAGTAGTGGTATTAACATACCTTCGCTACTGGTTCGCAAATGTGAGAGCGTGTGTGTGCGCGCTCCCTTTGCTCGTGCACACCACCTTTGCGCATGCACAGAGTCTTCTGCACATGCACAGAGCGTCCGTGATGACGTCTGGGCAGGTGGGCGGAGCCCAAATCAAGTAGAATCGGTAAAATCCCACCACTGATCCTAATGTTATTAATATGGAAAAAATCGTAAGATACAAAGATACAAATGAATGACAAAGGGGAATTAAAAACTAAACAGGAACTCAGTAGCCAAGGGATAGACATTGCATGTGGTGGCCACATTTGCAAATACAATCCCATTATGAGAAAGACGCTAAAATGTATGGTTTTAATAAAGAGTTAACAAAATTAGACCAGATATTAACTGGAACAGATGACTGATAAAGAAACTATATTGTTACCTATTAAGTATTAAACTTGAAAGTGAGCAAGTAAAGGAGACAATGATTGCTTGGGCTAAAAATTTTGGATATGCAATAGAATTAGATAATTGGCAGAAACTATGGGATAGAAATATTAAATTGACCATGTCAACTGCATATAAGAAAAATCTGTATAAAATGTTTTATAGATGGCTTTTTGCACCGGCAAGGTGGGCAAAAATGTATAAAGATAGATCTGCTAAATGTTGGAAGTATAATCAATCATCTGGTTCATAGTACCATATGTGGTGGACATGCCCAAAAGCTAAAAAATACTGGACGAAAATTGGCTGGAAAAAATGACAAAGCAACATATAGACCTGAAACCAGAGATATTTTTGTTGGGCATTCTACCAGAAATATATGATAAAAAGACTACATATCTGCATATATGCTTGCATATATTAACCGCAACTAGAATTGTATTTGTGCAACAATGGAAAAATGATGAGATCCCGTCTGAGGGGAATGTAATTAAGAAAATGTTAGAATGCACAGAAATGGATAGACTATTGCTTACTATTAAGGATAAAGAAGAAACAGAATATTTTTTTATTTGGGACATATTCTATCAATGGCTAGACAACAGAAACAGAAGTTAGAAAGGAGGACATATAAAACATATAAAAGGAGGAAATACTAAAGTAAAGAGTTGTTAAAGAAGATGATGTTAAGTATTATTGTTATATTATCTATATTACAGTGATGAATACCACAACAAATATGTATATTATGATTGTTTAAAAATAACTGTACCCAGACCATATACATTAATTTAAAAAAACATTAAGAAAACCAAGGAATAAAGTCCCAACATCAGTGAGAATTCCCAAGAGTCCTACCCCAAGGCATGATGGAAAACTATGTTTTATTGTCTTTCCTTAACAACAGGTTCAGGGCTGGGTGGATTTGGGTAAAAGATACTACCTCACAGGGCAGGTTTAGGCATGAAAAAGAAGTACTTCCAAGGTACTACAAAATGATATAATGTTAACAATGGGATCCTGAATATGCAGAGTCTACTAAATCTATAAGACAAGGGTATGTAACTGGAGAAAGGAAGTCAACAGGCCCTGAATCATAAAGGGATTTATAGTTAATGACCAGTACTTCTAGTCAGAAGCAATACAATTCATGGATCAGAGGTGTTTCTGAGTGAACTGAAGTGGGTCCATTACCACTAATGCCCCTGCATTCTTGATTAGCTATAACTTCAAAGTGCAGTCCTAGGTAGTGTGTGCTGCAATAATTCAATCACAAAATGACTAAGGTATGAGTAACCATGAGTTACTCCTGAGTTACTCTGACTAGTCAGGTCCATCTCAGATAAATTGAAGTGTCAGATGCCTAGAATACCATCAAGTGGTTCTTAAGATATTCTTCATGCCTCCTTTTCCCTAAAAAGGTCCAAGTAACTCTAAAAGAGCCAGCAGTCAGCAATATTTGGATGAAAGAGGAATAAAAAATGTTTTGCCACTTTTATCATACACTGTTGGGTTTAACATAGGCCTGAACATGGATTTTATGAGACTCACACTTTATCTTCCTCCAAAGAACTGAAACCTTTATTCTGCCACCATCTCATATAGCTCCTCAGAGAACCAGAGAACCTCCACGATTAGCAAACAGAGGAGGATGCTCAGTTACAATTCTACCAAAGGCTACTGTCATTTCAGAGCCTAAGGAAACTCCCCAAACACTATCTGAAACCCAACTTGATCCATCAAACCTCGAAACCAATTGATAAGACCATTCTCCTTACGATGCACTTTTGTGTGTGTGTGTGTGTGTGTGTGTGTGTGTGTGTGTAAGCAGTACTAAACAGCTCCAAGGAAATCAGCTCCAAGGAAATCAGAAAGCGATCTGACTATAAGCTCTAAGTCTACTGGTGGCTCAGTAGACTAAGGCAGTTATTAACATCCACTTACATCTGCTGCCTGCAATTACTGCAAGTTCAAATCCCACCAGGTGCAAGGTTGACTCAGCCTTCCCTCCTTTCTAAGATGGGTAAAATGAGGACCCAGTTTGTGGGGGCAATAAGCTGACTTTGTATAAATATACAAAAGTATGAAGGCTATTGCTTAACACATTGTAAGCCGCCCTGAGTCTCCAGAGAAGGGCGGCATATAAATCAAATTAAAAAAAAAGAAAGATAGGATGTCCCGCATCACCAGAGAACATTGCAGTTGCCCTGAGACAACATGTGACCAGTGACAAGTGTCCATCCCACAATAACCTGGGTGAGGTTCATGATTCCCTGATGACCATGAACATTAGATTTTGCACCGAACTCAGGCAAAATTAACTCTCCCAGAACCAATATCATAGTAAAGTTCATAACAACAGTAAGCAGCTTTGCAGGATGGTACATGTGTAGCAGGAAGGTTGGTAAAACAAGTGCTCCCAAATGAATCCTAGAACCCAATTTAACAAGATCTTCCCTTATGGGGCCATGCCTCTGAAAGCTCCTAGAGCCCCTCAAATAACAACAGCCACTGCATCCTCTCTTTTTTCGGGTTGTGGCATCATTGCCTATACATTCAATCCACAACTTTCATTCTAACCCTGAACTACAGAGCTAATGACTAAAACTTCCATTTTTCTCTCAGCTTTCCCCCACAACTTGCATGCTGAAAAGTTCAGGAGAATTCCAAAACTTGCTTATTCTTTAGTAACCTTGGCTGGTTGTACTAAAGGGGTTACCCTAAAATAGAAATGAATGTGACAGTAACAATAGGTTTCAACTGTTCAATTTTCCCTCTGAATCTATCTTTCAATTAATTTATTAGTTTCCTAGCAACCCATCTCAATTTTCTATTCTTACAAGTAATGCTTCTTTCATTTCCTGCCGAGAAGCATCCCTCTTTCAAAGCAGCTGAGATTTAATTTCTTCCTGTGGTGTTTGAATCACATTATGCATTCCTCTTTTGCTTCTCTTGTGCAGCTCTGTGTTTTAGTTTTGGATACAGAAAATAACAAAAGCACTTGAAATTCCCAACTGCAAAATAGGATGTGTGGGATGGTGAGGCATACACAACTAACAAAGCACTGTTACTGTAACACATCTGAACCCACTAGCACAGTGATGGCTAACCTTTTTGCCATCACGTGCCAAAAGCGTGGGGAGCGTGGGGGAGTCACACACACGCATATCCGCATCCATAATTTTATGCGCCCCAACCCCCCCATTTTTGGCATGTGATGGCCCGGTGGGCCCGATAGGCCTGTTTTTCGTTCTCCCCAGGCTCCTTTCTAGGAGCCTGGGAGGGCGAAAACAGCCTTCTCCACCACCCCCCCAGAGGCCCTCCGGAGGCCGGAAACAGTGTGTTTCCTGACTTCTGGTGGGCCCAGAAGGCCTGAACATCAGCTGGCCGGTGCATGCATGCATGCTGGAGCTGAGCTCGCGTGCCCATCGATATGGCTCCACATGCCACCTGTGGCACCCGTGCCATAGGTTCGCCATCACGGCACTAGCATATACAGTGAAATCTGAAACAACCCCAGCTGGACTTCATGAATTAGTTTCCACTTTCAGCTTCCTACATAGTATAAACTACACAAGATTTTCTACAAACTATTTTAAAACATACTGAAACTATTTCATTTTACAATACATTTGACACATGAATAGGAGTTGTCTCAAAATATCTTGAAAAAGATTATTCTCTATGAAGGGCAACAGAAAAAAAGAATCTGGCCCAACTAACTTCAGTTTTGGAGATCAAAACCAAAACCTGTTCATATTTTCTGAGATCAGTTTCAGATTAACGATTATCAAATTTTGTCTGTGTTCACATAACATACTAAGCCATATTTTGGGTAATAATGGTTTCTTGAATAAAAATTTGATCAGGTAAATATGATACACTGAAGTACAAATAGCGATTACAAATCATGCTAGCTGAGTTTATTCAATAAATTACAGGCAGTTTTCACTTAACAATCATTTGATAAGTGACTGCTCAAAATTACAACAGTGCTGAAAAAAGGGTCTTACAACCCATGCCTAAAGATACAGCCGTTGTAGCCATACAGGATTGAGATCTGGGTGCTCACAATTATGTAACTGTCATTTGTAATCTTCCCGGCCAGCTTCCCTAGAAAGTCAATAGGGAAACCGGTAAGGGAAGGTCACAAGCCGTTGCCACCTGCTGAAAGACTCCTGGTTTCTGAGGATTGGCTAAAAATGATCTGTCCTGAAATCCAAACAGGATTTTTGCACAGAATGTTTGCAACACATGGCATTGACAGTCAGCCCCAGAAGCCAGAGGGAGTCCTCTTGTCTTTGGGGACTGGCTGCAAACCCTTATGCTGCAAACACTCCATGCCAAAATCCTGTTCGGATTTCAGGACGGATGCAGCCGCAAAGGGATCAGAACAAAAGGGATGCCCACCATAGGGATTCAGCCCCGCATGGGACCAAGTCCAGAGGGATTCTGCCCCGCATGGGACCAAGTCTCTCTGGCAGGCAGCTCTTTCACTCTGTCTATTTAACAATCCAGGAGATCACTTAATGACTTCAACTGGGATTGTAGTCATTGACTAAAGCAGGCATATGACATCTGATTCACTCAACAAAGATTCCAGTTTCAATTGTTGTTGTAAGTTGAGGATAACTTGTAAAGAAAAGATTGACATTTTATCTTTTATGTTGAGAATATATATTTTGTGACAGTATGTTATGTGAATCTAGCCTTCTGAATTCATTATGGTATTGGAAGGATCTTCAGAGACAGCATCAGTATTCCACAAGACTAGTTTTTTTCTTTGAGAAAGAGCACAATGATAAATATGGTACAAACCAATGTAAGATATTATATCTGTTAAAAAAGTAACAAATCAACAAAAAATGCAAATACTAATTCAAGTATTTTTATTTTTTTGTTTCATTTAAGTTTCATTTATTTTAATATCTCTAAGATTGGTAGAAACTTTCAGAAAGTTAAGATAATGGAACTGGAATTTCAATAGCATAGGACAGATATCACCATTCAACCTCACCAAGAATCAACTGGATATCAGGATTGACAAACAAACTACAAATATAAGGTTTTATGAAAGTTTGTAGGGTTTTTATTTTAAAGAAGGGAAGAATAAACTGGGTGGGAGATAATAGTATGGTCCATTACAGGGCTGGGTCTAGTTAGTACTTGGAGATCACAAGAGAATTTCAGTGCTATAGATTAGAATGGAAAGTCAAACAGAAGAAGGTAATGGCAAAACTCTTCCGAATTCTTGGTGAGAAAGCTATATGGAAATCGCTATATAATCTCCAGAAATTTTAATTAATAAAAGTATTTATTAGCCACCCAACTCCAATGTATTCTGGGAAGCACACAAAACTAAACAAGATATAAAAACAGCTAAAGATATTAAATCAACAACACATCAATAAAAACCTGAATTCTAGGTGGGTGATTCTATGTCGTTCTTCGGCTACCCCAAAAACAAGCCCTAATCCAATTTTCACGCCTATGCCTAATATAAGCCCTACCCCCCCCCACAAATAAGCCCTATTAAATCCCAACCATCATCTGGTTGTTAGAGGTAGAGGGAAGTGCAGGCATAAAAATCAAGCTAGGGCGGGGGGTGGGGGGGTGGAGCTTCCCCATGTGCCCTGCACCTGCTTACCTTAGGACCGCTCAGCTAGGCCTCCCATGCCCCGACACCTGTCGTGCCGTTGCCTGACTTTTTCTGTAGTCACAGGATGCTGCATGGCTTGTCGTTCCGATGCTGCCGCTTGCAGCAGAACACAGTGAGCCTCGTTGCACTGGTGCCACCGCTCTTGGCAGGAGGCCGCGTGGCACATCGTGCCGGTGCTGTTGCTCATGCATGCAATGGCACAACATACCATGCAGCCTCCTGCCGCGAGCGATGGCACTGGCGCGATGAGCCACACGGCGTCTAGCCTCTGAGCGGCTGCAAGTGGCTGCTGAAGAAGTCAAGCAGCAGCGCAACAGGTGTTGGGGTTTGGGAAGCGTGGCTGGAATTGTCCTAAAGTAAGCAAGTAAGACATCCCCTGAAAATAAGACCTGGTGCTTATTTTGGGACCAGAAGAAACTAAGACCAGGTCTTATTTTTGGGGAAAGACGGTATTTATAATTCTGCAAAATCTTTAGATCTTGCTGTGGTCTGCTGCCAGCGTGCAGAACTGGCAGCAGAAATGGACAGTGAGGAGGCTGGGGAGGAACATGGGCCAATCCTGGAGTCTGGGAAGGCTCAGATGAGGGCTCTGCGTTGGAGGCAGAGATAGGGTCAGGGTCATCTGGAAGTTATGTGGAGACTCCAAAGCCTCCAGAGTCGGACATCAGTAAGGCAGAGGAATAGGGGGAGCGTGTTCCCAGTGTGCGCATGCGCAGAGCTGCCAAAGGGCAAGAACAGTTCAAACAAAAGGGATGACTCAGGAGTAGGGCTTGGAGATGATTGGCCCCTCCCATAAGACATAAAGGAGGGGCAAAAGCACGTGGGCCTTTGCAGGAAGCAACTGTTGTTTGTGCTGGCCGGATTTAATACTGCAGCTCCGTGTTGACTCTGTGTTCCGTGTGGCCTTGCAAAGTTAATTGCCAATTAGGTCTTGGCAGCGTGTCAAGGAAGATAAAGGTGGGTATTTATCAGCCTTATCACAAAGAACTGTGGCAGACTTCTGTCCGACTCTTTACAACTATTTGGGACTCATCTGTGAATGAACAGATTGAGAATTAACAGGCTCTGAATGAGCAGAATTCACAGCCATTGAAATAAAAAAAGGGTTTTTGGGACTCATTGTGTGCTTTTACTGTATCGGCAAGCCTAGGTCAGAACAGATCTGCTGAGTCTCATGTACAACTAGGATGATCAGTTTGTAATTTAATTCAATTTATTCTACAGGAATAAATGGGCTGTTACCCACTTTATTATTTCTCTAGTCTTTTGAGACTTAGTTAGGCTAACAAGAGCACAGCAATATTTATCAATATTGACAAAAGTAAATAAGAGCACTTACAAGTACAGAACACACTGGATCCTCCTCCTTCTCTTGTGCCAAAGAAATATGGCAAAATTGCTTTTGTCCTCAGTTCAAATATTGTTATGAACCTTTCTATACTGCATTTAGAAACATTCTCCCTTGTTTTTAGGAACAAAGTTCAGCTTGAATAAAGAGTTCCAATATAAGAATACCTTGTCTAAAAATTTATTCATAATTCTAAAACAAAATATTTTATATTTTTCATTTTTCTAATGAAAAAAGCATGAAAAAATAAACTTATTTAATTTTTCTCAGCTCTTTGAATTTCTGGTCAAAGTTTTTTCAGCTGTGCCAAAATTTCAACAAATAAGATATAAGATATAAAAGCAATGTGCTCCATATTTTGATTATTTATTTATTTTTGGCACTTTCAGGTTAGTCTTGACTCCTGGTAACTGTTTGGATTAGTCTCTGCAGTTTTCTTGGCAATGTTTTTCAGAGATTGTTTCCCACTGCCTCCTTCCTAGGGCTGACAGTGACTAGCCCAAGGTCACCAGGTTATCTTTATATTTAGGGCGAAACTAGAACTCGTGGCCTCCCGGTTTCTAGTCTGATGTCTTAAATACTATACAAACTATCTTGCACTGTTATTTTAGTTACTGTCACTCTAAGCCCAAGAATGATGTAGAATTCCCAGCAAAAATTCAATATAGACAGAATCCTTACTATTCTCACCCCAATACATATACCCTGGGAAATACCCTGGGAAATTCTATGGAGTGGCTGTTCTAAGTCTCTTCTTCCGTGCTGCCTCTTCTTTCCTTCGCTTGTTTGTGGATTGTGCTCCATCATCCTGGGAAACACTTCATTGTAGTCCCTGTTACACCAGCTCCCCTCCCCTCCATTTCTCACGGTTACCCATTAAAACTAATTTGCTCAATTTTTGTTTGACAATTTTCCTTGTTATATATTGTTCATTAAGAAGATATCTTATGTTGGAATTATCACACTACTCCTTTTTATTTTATATACAACAGCACTTGCATTTAGGCTACCACCTACGCAAAGGCATATGTTGCTGAAAAGGAAGACTCTACATTACTGGTTTAACTGAATATTTACATGTGAAGGCTGTTTTCTACTCAACAACATATATCTCAACATTTTTCTCAGCAGTTGGTCTCCGTTGGTGTTGACAGGATGGGAGAGATCAAGTCTAGAATCCTTTACTTGTGAATTAACTCAGGGATAGATTCATTCACACACACACACAAACCTTGTTTAATATCTACATGAAACCTCTGGGTGAAGTCATTAGTAAGTTGAGGATCCAGTATCACCAATACGTGATGATACATTTCATCCCTAGGCAGTGCAGATGAACCTGTCAAGGTACTGTCTAGGGCAGCAGTTCTCAACCTGGGGGTCACAACCTCTTTGGGGGTCGAACGGCCATTTCACAGGGGTCGCCAAAGCCCTCTCTCGCCCCCCCCGCCTTCACTCACCCTCACCCTCTGCCTCTGTTGGATCGCCGGTCACTTACCCCGCCCACTCCCAATCTATTGCTGCCTCCTGAGTCCCAGCTGATGGCTAGAGGGAAAAAAACTGTTTAAATTCTTGCCGCGGGGCTTCAAAGGGCCGCCCTACAGCTGATCAGTATTAAGAGAAAACAAATGAGTAGACCCGTGCCTGCAAAAATAGAAAAAACAGCCCCTTTCAGTTCCAGCATAGGTTAATTACCATAAATTGATTAGATCGGCCTCCCGACTCTCAGCTGATTTGCTCTCAGCTGTTTTGCTAGTTGCAAAGAGGTGCAGATTTTTTCTCCCAAGCCATGCTGAAAACCAAAACTGAAAGTAAAGCAGGGTCTTTGCTGCAACGTGACAAAATGAGGCAGAGAGAGATTTCTTTTTCTTTTTCCTCACCAAAAAAGGTAGGTGGAAAACTGCAAACAATGGGAAATTTAGGGCAAAAGAGGAGGTTCAAGATTTTAAAACACAAAAGAAAAAAGCTCTATTTAACTAGGGAATTGTAATAATTAAGATACTATTAATTGTAAATTGTGTTGAAAGCAGAAATGGTTAAGTTGTGGTTTGGAGGAATATATGGGGGAAATTATTTGGTTTATTATTATTGGTAAATATAATTAATGGATTTGTAAGAAATTGGATTGCATGGAAATAATTGGAATATTCATGTTCATATTGATTAATATACAAAAAGATAGTTATATAACTAATTGATTTATATTAAAATGTTGAATTTGTATT
>WNWU01000057.1:9787140-9799723 GCA_012654045.1 Ptyas mucosa
AATGTACAGCAATCTTTCTCCTCAAACCTACCACCTCTCTCTTTTCTTTCCTTCTTACTTTCTCTTCCCCCTTCTTCTCCTCCCTACTTCCTCTTCCTTTCTCCTTCTCCTCCTCTCTTCCTCCCTCTCTTACCCTCACTCCTATTCTAATTTCCCTTCCCTTCCTTCATCCTTCTCTATTGCTGTATCCTTTTGTGCACATGGACTACTCAGAGGGCTGAAAAAGTTATTTTTGACTGGTCCTCGCACTTTTGATCAGTCCTTGAACTTACGACTGTCCTCACATTTTACGTTTTTGCCCTATCTTATCACCATGGTGAAGAGAAGCAGTTGTGAAATGAGTGACATGGTTGTTAAGAATGCTGCACCGGCATAAATGTGAGGATGGTTATAAGTGTGAGGACCAGTCAAAAGTTCAAGGACCTGTCAGAAATGACTTTTTTCAGACCTCTGAGTAGTCCCTATACACATAGCCATGCCCACCCGGTCACATGACCAGCTAGCCATGCCCACCTGGTCACATGACCTCCAAGCCATGCCCACAAAATAAGCCATGCCCACAGAACCGGTAGTAAAAAATTACAGTTATGAAGTAGCAACAAAAATAATTTTATGGTTGGGGGTCACCACAACATGAGGAACTGTATTAAAGGGTCACGGCATTAGGAAGGTTGAGAACCACTGGTCTAGGGTATTGGGAAATGAATGAAGAAGAAGAGACTCAGGCGCAATCCTGACAAGCCTGGGGATCTTCCATCTTCGTGCATGGATAGGATTGGACTTTGATAGGATTGTACCACTCAAGACTGGTGTACAACCTGGTGCAGGGGTGAAATCCAGCAGGTTCTGACAGGTTCTGGAGAACCAGTAGTGGAAATTTTGAGTAGTTCGTACAACCGGCAAATACCACCTCTGGCTGGCCCCAGAGTGGGGTGGGAATGGAGATTTTGCAATATCCTTCCCCCAGGAGTGGGGAGGGAATGGGGATTTTGAAATATCCTTCTCCTGCCACACCCACCAAGCCACACCACGCCCACCAAGCCACGCCCACAGAACCCGTAGTAAAAAAAATTGGATTTCACCACTGACCTGGTGGTCATAGTGGACTCACAACTCCTACTCAAAAAGCAGGTGGCAGTTGTAGTCAAGATGGTCTTTGTGCAAGCACATCTACTGCACCAGTTGTTCCCTTTCCTGGATTAGGAGCTCATTTAGAAACATGCCTTAATCTCCTCACAAATGAATTACTGTTATGCACTCTATATGAGGGTCCCCTGAAGACCATTTGGAAGCTCCCGTTGGTCAAAAATGCAGCAGCGAGCATCCTTCAAAATCTCCAAAAAAGATCAAAATTTCCCCCCACACATTTGGGAAGCTCTTGGGGGGAATGCTGGCAAGTTGCATGTTGTACCTTGTCTTCTTTTATCCTCTTCTTCATTAGCACACAATCACATATAATCTTAGGCATAAATAATGATACATGTGCTACAAGTACTTAGAGGTAAATAACTGCACAGTCCTTGCCAGACTCTTACTTTGCTGCCCATCTAGCTTTCCAGTCCTATTTTCCACTGATGTTAGTGACAAGTCCTTTGAGCTAATAGATATGATTATTATTTCTTAGTGACATCTAATTCAGTATTGTTTCTCATTGGTATTGCTAACTGGGAAACGAATTAATTATATGCAGCCCACTTTAATGCATGCTTTCATGTTAAATTTCCTGATTTAAGTAATCATCTAGCCATGGATTTCTATTTCTATTTCTATGAGAAGGTTTGCAGAGGTAGACAATTCCATCTGATGCTATTGTTCTGTGGCTAGTTTTATACCATTGGAAGAAGAGTAGAATATAGTAAAAATGAAACAGATTTAATCTACCAGTCACACAGATAATCATGCTCTTGTTTCCTCACACCTTTATTTTAAAAATGTACTATCTAGTGTTTATCCCTTGGTAAACATTTTTAGCACAAGGCAGCAGAAGCAAATCCTATTCTAATTCTGTACTCAATGACATCACAATTAAAATTAGAAACTCAGCATGTGGGCAAAGCTTTTTTTATTCATTACAATACTATAATAGACATAGAACATGGGAGTCCTGCCCTGACCTTTTAAGTTTGCCTCCCCCTAATTTCTGATTTCCTGTGTATTTTCATTGTGAAAATTGGGGGATTTTTAGCTGAAATCTTTATGCAAGTACTAATTTTACAGTAATTTGGATTAAAAGCAGTGGGACTTGAAGCAGATATTATAGATTTAGAATGCTTTTTAAATCTCTCCAGTTTAACAGCATTAAAATGACTTTCAAGTTTTCATTCACTCAACAGATATTCATTTGAACTAAAACAAATAGACACTGGAGCTCATGTGAATCATGCTAATCATATAAAGACCAATTGTATGACCAAGAGAGAACAATCTGCAAATTCCGTATCCCCTTTTTTGCAGCTCCCGGAGCTTCTATTATTACATTACTGAGTGAGGCTACTAAGAATCAATGTGGTGATTTCCCCCCATGTTTTCCCATAATTTTGAAGTAAACATGAAGCAACATAATTTAAGAAAACTAACAAACAAACAAAAAAGAAGACATAGAAGACATCGGCCTTGGTCTCCATTGACCTTAGTCTTCAAAATAGAAGACATTGGCCTTAGCCATGTTGTGTCCTTTTCCCTTTTACAGTAACAAAAAACCCCAATATGTTCAAGCATGAAATAGTTTCTCTTTGATTTTTAGGAAAACTAGAATATAAGCAGCAAACATACCTCCACAAAGAACTCTCCAACACTTTGCCCATATCAGTGTGGTAATATTTGGTAAGGATCAGAATTACCTAAAAGAAAACATGCAAAAAGAAAACTGAGCTATACATATACACACAGTTAAATTATGCATATTAACATACAGTAAAATAAACGAACTTATAAGACTTAAATTCTAAGAATTATTAATTATCCATTGTTATTACTGCTTTTTAAAAAGCTGAGCATTGTTTCTTTGCCTTTTTGCAGTCAGAGAGGTATCAAAGGGGCTTACTGCCAAACAGACAAATCCAGGTTTGCATTGTAAACCAAGAATGTTTCAGAAAATCAGCAGAACAGATTGATGCAGCTATTACTTAGAATTATGAAATTAAATGGACTTATTCCTTGCAAAGTGTACATAGGCTTACAGTTTAAATGAACAGATGAAATGCAGATTTTTAAAAAATTGACATTATAACTGAACTATAACTAAACTTCTAGTCTTTAGATGCATTCTCACATAATGCTAAGCCATCATGCTGTTTGTCTGTTTCTTATACCTGAACTCATCCCATAAATAAAATTGAGGTTTTTTTCCTGGCAAAACATTCTTTGAATCTTTGGTTTAGAGAATGTGGTGTGTTCACAATGTAGTTTCTTATGATAGCTGAAGCAGAACCTATGGTTTATCTCTGAATTGTTTGTGTTCCTTTTTCAAGCTACCTACTAAGGAACAGAGGTGGGAGGCAAGGCGAGCTGCTCGTACTGCTCACTTGTTCTCAATGAAGTTTTTTCCCAAATTAGCTCTTTGGCTATGTTCTGCTTGGTAACAAATGTTACTCAATGCCCCCACCCTGTTTTTAAGACTGGCTGCCTACCATTTCAGTTCTACATCCAGTAGAATGAAAGAGATTTCAAAAGCAAGAGAAAGTAGGGGTTGAGCATAATTTGAGCTTCACAATACCTGGAAAATTGATAGATGTTGATCTTTCAATGTACAGAGAAACTTTCATTTTTTTTCACTGCTCTTTTCCTCCGATACAGTCTAGAGGTCTTCTGGAAACCACATAAATATGTGCTCAAATCAACTATTGTTTTACACTGGGACTTCAGCAGGGTCATGGTACTGATTTTTTTTCTATGAGAACTTTAAGGATGAATATCTAGCTCAGTACTGGAAGAAAATTGTCCTGTTGATCTGTCCCCGAACCAGATTTATATTTTCTCTAAATATAAGCTTTGCTGTATTAATCATTATGGATCCTTATTGTTCAATTCCAAAGGAACTGAGGACATACATATTCCTTTTCCAAAATTAGTTCTATTCTTTTGAAGGAAAATAGACACAGCTCTTTTGGGTCATGCCTTATCAGAGTCTCACATATCACAGGTTCTAATATCTCAATGAAAATTTAGTTCTACAGCATGAACCTATAGTTTCTGTTTTGTACTGGCCAATTTTGGTGCTTGAGGGCACTTTTTCCTCCCAAAATTGAGATGTAGCTTATGAAACTATGCAGTAATTCCACAACTCTGTCTCATAACTGCCCATCACTCAGGAGAATCAGCATTTGGATTTAGAAATGCATATGAACTATCAGACAGATGCTTATTTTTAGCAGCACTCTGGTTAAATGTTTTGTTGTTGGTGTTAATTATATTACTGCAGGATAATGAGAAGAGGAGACTGAGGAAATTGAGTAGGGTGAAAGTGAAAGATGACTGAAAACTGCAAATATCTTTAAATGAGTCCCAGAGAGAAGGAAGAGATTAGTGAAATAGGACAAATGAAAGAAAATATCATCCAGGTTGGTGATACCAGTTCCTGCCTCATACCCACAAGAGAGCTGAACTGGAAAGGACTGAGATCTTGGCTGTAACAGAAATACCAACAAGGAATAATTCAAAACCCTATATGGAAACTGCTGCAGAGGGCAACTGAGCAATAACCATTATTGGCACAAAGCAACAAAGATCAATGTTAGAGGGTGGAATCTGGTTTTGCAGGAAATCAAGGAGAAAGAAGAACGGAAGTGGAGATTTTCAATTGGCTTCTTCAGAAAAGAATTCACGGAGACCAGCGACATGGAGAAAGAAAAGAGTGGCAGGGAGAGAAGGAATACCATGGCTGAAGAAAGGAAGTGACCCAGAAGCAAAGCTAGTTTAATCAAACCTAGACTTGGACTTTTCAGATCACATGCTACAGATGCAGCTGAAAAGTGCTGAAATGTTCTTTTCTCTCATTATGATTTTACTAGGTAGTGCATGATACTGCATGGAGAGCAGGAGAAAGCTCCTGGAAAGGTTTGGAGGAGGCTAGCTATGTGGCTGAAAGCAAAAGAAAGTAGAATAAGTATTTGGGTTGACAGATAGAACCTTGAATATCAGGGGTTATGTATCTGGTTAATACAATATGCTTGCTTATACGTATCAGTGTAAACCAAAGAGTGGGGCTGAATGGGGCATGTAAAGATAGATGGGAGAAATTATTGTCTGTCTCTGGAGCTATGGCAACTGGGACCCAAATTGGGATAGTGACAGGCAAGAGAAGTTCCAACACATCACCCTGGGCATGTTGCTGCTGAAGAAAGGAATATCCCAGTTCTAGGGATACTTGTAAAGGACAGATCATAATCAGGTTGCATTCAACTCTGATATGAGGATGAATGAAGATCTGGTAGATATTACGGAGACTTGGCTGGGCAGTGATGACAATTCAGCCCTCTCAAGAAACTGTCTACCTAGGCTTCAGCCTATAGTAACTGCAATGACAGTGAAAATGACCATGGTGGTATATGAGATATGTTCTTTTTTACTTGCTCCTTGCTGAGGGTAGGAACAGATAATTAGCCATTTTAAGAATTTGGTGGAAGGAAATTTCATACAGAGGGAGAATGAGGGAAAGAGAGAGAGAAATTGCACATATATATTTCATTCCTCATAGAGCACATATTTCCTCTCAGGTTGAGAGTCACATTTAAGATCCAATAAACAGGGCATACTTAGAAATACTGGTGGACCCAGGATAAAGTGTGGCTTAATTAAAATATATAGGTAGTCCTTGACTTATGACATTCATTCTAATTCAAAAAGAATTAGAAAATAAACAGAAGAGTCAGACTTGACTGAATTTGAAAAGCTTGTAACACAACATTCAGAAGCTCTGTTTATAAAACATTATTGAAATATGACTTAGAAACTGAAAAAGAATTTTCTTGGTTAGTTTCAAACATGTGGTAAAATGAAATAAAATACCTTTTTAAAAATGAAAACAGACTACTTAGAAAATCTGGATTGCATAAAAATGGTTAATATGTTAATTTCCCCTTTGCACTCTTAAGAAAATTGATTTAAAAGTTAAATTGTGCACTGTGACATAAATATATATGCATAATTGGTTTGAGTTAACATATAATAAAGATACGTTTTTGTAGTAGATTTTCCTGCTTTTTCTTAATTTTTCCTTTATATATAATTTCTTTTAAATTTAAAACCATATTATTTAAACATGTCCGTTTAAATATTCAGAAAAGTATTTGGTTGCTATTTTTAAAAAGTAATAAAATACATCAGATATAAAGTAACTCACTGCAAAGAATATACTGAATGTATGTTTATGATTTGGTATCTGAGTTGCTTTATGAATCAATGAGCACATCCAACCTATTTTTGAAAAAAAATGAGTACCACTGCTCAATATATCTGCAGCTATGGAAATTACATTATCATTCCATTTTTATATAAAAGATGAACAATAGTCTTTAATTTTTATTTTTTAAAAAACAGTTGCTGTCTGCTTTTACATGATAATGTGCAGTGTTTCCACAAAATTTGAATTAATTAGTTGTGGCAGTTGCCCCCCCCCCCCAAAAAAAATCTTGTCTAAAACAATGTCATTAATCTGGAAAAGCACAAAAAATGAAATAATCAACACAGAATGCCTCCAAATTATGAAATAACTGCCTCAATTTTAAGACACATTGTTTTTGGTCAGATGGATTTTAATTGGTATTGGCATTTCTGGAGATCTTTCTGGTTTAAAGATTAATACTTTTGCCTCTGAAATCATGTTCTTCAAAAACTAAAATGAAATAAGATGGGAATTGAATTCTAATTTTCATGAGTATCAGCACACCTCTCATCCAAATGGAATATCTAGAGGATCTCAAAATGTGGTTCCATTCTTACATTGCCAAGAGAAAGCTTGTGTCTCTTTGTGTGCAAGTGTGCATACACATGTCCATTTGTAACCGTCAAATGGTGGGGGTGGGTGGGGACTGGAGGAGTCCCAATGTGGTCCTGTAACATGGAAATCTGGGACAAACAGATATTTCTAAATGTAAAAGGGGAAGATTCCCCTACTATCACAATCCAGAAGAGGGCAAAATTGTGTTCCTCGAGTTACATGGGGGATAAAAAATAGTTGAGAGAGATTTAAATGGCCAAATATACTTCCACTGACATCTGGGAGATCATGAAATGGGGTTTTTATCTCTAACGGTGGGGGAAGGAGCAAAGGAAATCTCATTGTTTTCTAGAGCCGGTCTTTGGAGCAGGCCCTGTCAGAGATACTAACTTATTCCAACCATTTCGGAAGCAACGGCATTCGTCTGGATTGTAAATAAACCGAAGCATGCAAAACCCAAGAAAACGTGAGTCCCATTCGCCCATCTACATGTCAGGCTTTCTTTCCCCGGATTGGAAGCCTTGAGGTCTGTCTGACCAGTTGAGAATGGAGCTAGCTTTAGAGACGACTGGAAAAAACCTTCGCTAAGCTTCCGAATGGCATCCGTGCGACCCCTCTTGTTCCTTAGAGGAGGACCGAAGAGGGTCTTCCCTTCCCCACCCAAGGTGGCACGTCACTACCCCTCCCCCTTCCCGCTGCCGGCGAAGGCGCCATGAGGACTCCGCTCTACAAGCAGGAAAGCCCGCAGCTCGGGGGCGATCCCAGATCGCGAGGCGAGAGGCACCGATTAAGCACTTACGCTGCTATTGTCGCCTGTCCAATGCACCATCGCTTGGTTATGAGCCGCGTCACCTTTCAGGACGAAAGAGGTGCTAAACAAGGAAGCCGCCTCCGGGGCTCCCGCGGCACGATCCCGCAGGCCCTCCTCCTCCTCCCGCGGGCTACTCCGTCTCTGGCGGTACAGCCAGTCGTGGGGACGCGCCGCCCGGGAGGCATCCAGCGCAAGCAAGAGGAGCAGCGGTACCGTTAGCGGCATCCCGAAACTCGAGGCTCCACTTTGCTGGAGAGCTGCTGGCGCCCCGCTCGGCCTCCGCTGCACTGCCGCCGGGCAAAGACAGGAGTCTGGCAGATGAGCGAGCGCGAGGGAGGCTGAGCCCGAGATGGAGGGAGCGTCGCGATGTTGCGCTGCGTGGAAAACAACGTGTCTGAGCCTCCACGCCCAGTTAAGGAGCAGCGCTGCCCTCTGCCGGCGCTCCTTGGTGCGTTTGCTGGATGCCGAAGAACAGACCAGACGGTGTGCTTGATGCTCCCGTAGCAGACGAGACTGCGCAATTTAGCCGTGTGAGGAAAGCGTGGCCGAGCAATTGTCAGCCCTTGGATAACAACATTTCGCTCACGCGGTTTGAAGACTTTGAATGCCACCTTCTGAGAGAGCCCCGCGAATAATCCAAATCGCAACCCCTTTCCAAGGGGCAATCATCGAATAGCAAGGAATATCGAACGACATTCTTCTGATGATACGAACGGGGATTATTTGAACTTGATGGATAATTATTTCGTGAGGGATAATATAGGGAGGTTACTAGTTCTGGAAAAGATTCAGACTTGGAGTCTTGGACCCATTTAATTTGTACTGGATTGTTCCTCAAAGCTCAGAATGTCATAAATGGCTTCCATCTATGATTTCATCCTTTCAACAACCTTCTAAAGTAGAGTATGCTGGGAACAGCAGGATTTAGCATTTCGGTTTTCATTTTTGTTGTCAAGCCTAAAAAAAACAACAGCCCTGCCAGATAAAGATTTCTTCATTCCAGCATTTAGCCTCTTGCTGTAATAAGAGGCAGTCCTGAACTCCCAGCAGAAGAGCAAGTAGAAAATATGATGAAATCAAGGAACTAATCAGAAAGCAATCAACATTATGGCTATTATACACTTCTTTGGGTTAAAATACTGAACTCAAGAGCTAGATGACAATAATGATTCATTAAATTAATCTTATTTTTTCTTCCAGCAGTCTATTGCAATTGTCATCCATGCACCTTAAAACTCTGAGTAAGAATTGTGCACCATGAATGATATGTTCCTGTGCAACAAAAAACTAAAAAAGAAAAGTGCTGTTCCATAACACAAGTGTAATCTACTACACTACAAGCTATTTATTTATTCACAGTTTTTAAATATTCCAACAAGAACCAATTCTAAGACCATACAAGTTCCATTCTGTGCTCAAAATAAAAATATAACAAAGCCAATGTACTACACAATAATATTGGCTATAGGAGATCCTATTGGGCTATATCTGTTTTGAATCATCTATTAAATATAATTTATTTCTCCATATTTTTGAATTATTATTGATAAATATTATTGACAATTAATATATTGTAAATAATTATAAGATATCAATTGTTTTTCCCTCTATGACTTTTGTTTTCTGAATTATTCTACTGTCTGTATTCTTAAGGTTTTTTTTCCCTATGCAATCATAGTTTCTTATAGAAGTGCAATATTTACTCTTATCAATAGAATTAAAATACTGTCATTAATACATTACAATTTATCAATTAATTCAATTTTCTAGGTTTGCTTACCATATTAAACCATTAACCATCATATAGGCAAAGTTTATACAGGTAAGTCCTTAACTTATGATGATAAATGAGCTCAACATTTCTGTTGCTAGCAAGGCAGTTGTTAAGTGAGTTGCATCTCATTTTATGACTTTTGCCAGTTAAGCGAATTGCTGCAGTTGTTAAGTGAATCATGCAGTTGTTAAGCAATTCTATCATTCCCCATTGACTTTTTGTTGGAAGCTTGCTGAGAATACAAACAATGATAACATACGCTGGGACAGTGCAGCTGTTATAAATACCTGTTAGCTAGTGCCTGGATTTTGATCATGTGACCATGAGGAGACTGCAAAAGTTGTAAGCGTCACTTTTTTCAGTGTTGGTGTAACTTTGAACAGTCACTAAAATGGTTGTGAGTCAAGGACTACCTGTATAGATTGCTAAACTAAAATGTGATTCTTCCTGGCTCTGGTTTCTAGCCATTTTCTTTTATTACTTTTCTATTTCCTTAAAATAGTTTTGTTCCTGATTTGTATATTTATGCCAATAATTTTCCCAAAATTTAATGATTCTCTCCTTTTATTTCTGGACTACACCATTTTAGATGCATGCGGGTGGTTTTAGGGAGTAAAATCGCTACCTGGATACTACTAAAATGCTTCTGTGTTTGATACTTTGTAACTTTCAGTTAGGGGAAAATAATGCATTATAGGGCAATACTTTGTCAACAAAGGTACATCAAATGAGGTCTAGGACAACTAGCTCACTGCTTCCAGCTTGCCACTGCCAACTTGCAACTGCCAATTCATTGCCTCCAAGTCGCCGCAGAACTCCACACAACCATCTCACCATGGGGACAACTCGCTGTCGGTGGCTGGAGAAAGACCCAGGTGGATGAATGGGTGAGTGAGTGGGTGGGCAAAGTGCAGACCTGGTGGCTGGGGCTTCCCATTTACACACACCCCTGCTGCCGCTGCCACCATGCTGAACTCCAGATTGAAGAGGGTGGGGTCAGTGGTGGCAGCGGTGGGTGTGGCAGGCAGCGGCGGCAGCCAGAATGTTCCATTTTCACATCCTGGCTGCCACCGCTGCCTGCCCCAACCACCGCTGCCACCACTGTCCCCATCCTCTTCAATCTGGAGTTCAGTGTGGTGGCAGCGGCATAGTGGTAGCATGTGGAGCAGGCAGCAGGGAGGTGGCAGAGCCAGGAGCATCCTATTTTCACACATGCCCTGGCAATCCCACTGCTGCTGACCTCTGGGTCGAAGAGGTCAGGGACAGTGGTGGATGGGGTACGGAAGCAGCAGCAGCCAGGGGGGCATCCCATTTTCACCCACACACCACCACCACCATCCCCAATCTCTTTGGCCTGGAGCTCCACATGGCAACAGTGACAGCAGCAGCAGTGGGGTGTGTGAAAATGGGATGCCCCCAGCCACTGCCTCCTACCCACCCATTGCCACTGTCCCTGATCTCTTCAGCCCAGAGTTCAGCACAGCAGCAGCATTGGTGTGGGGGAAAATGGGACGCACCTGGCTGCTGCCGCCTCCCCTCCCTATCCACTGCCACTAGTATCCCCAGCCTCTTCAGCCTGGAGCTTGATGGTGGCAGCCGCCAGGGTTGTGTGTCAAAATGGGAAGTCTTTGGTATGACTGCTGCTCTATCCTTTGCCTACCTGCTCATTTGCCTGACTGCTCGGCTCTGCCTCTGGCTTGCCGTAGTGAGCTGTCCTTGTGTAGTTGTCCTATGGCAACTTGGAGGCAAGTGAATTGGCAGAGGTGACTTGGCAGCAGCAAGCTGGTGGCAGTGAGCTGATCATGCCAAGCTGGCCACAGCGAATTGCCCCATTCTGCCTCAAATAGGCTTATTTATGGAATACTGGGACCCAGTATTCCAGAGGGAATGAAATTTGGGGGGGGGGGTTGCTGTGCTGCTATGTTAACACTGCTGCCACACTGCCAAGGTCAGCTGCAATCATGTGATCCCCATTTTCAACATTCCTGACAGTTTTTCAGAAGTCAATTGGGAACCTGGAAGGGATTATGATTGTTGGGAAGAAGTCAATGCAGAAATGTTCCAGTGCATTTACTTGCTCTTTCCATTTCTTGGCAGCTGACACTTTCCTGTCTGCTGGGAAGGGAAGGGAAGAGAGGCGGAGGAACAGGGATAAAGGATGGGGAGAAGGGAAGATGGAAAGGATGGGGGGAAGGACGGAAGGAACAGGAAGGGAAGGGAAGGGAAGGGAAGGAGGAAAAGGGAGATAGGAAGGAACAGGGAGGAAGAAAGACAGCGGAGGAGGTAGGAAGATAGTTTTCTATTGGTTAATTACATTAACCATTAGGAATTTTCTTAGTTCTAAGTTAAGGTGACCAGATTTTAACATTGGTAAAGAGGACACCATTGACCGGGAGGGGGGGGCTTGATTTAAAATTTGGTATACATGGAGCAACAAAAATTTTCATAGAACGCAAAAATAGTACTGTAATATATATTTTTTAAATTTCAACATAAGTACAATTTACAAATATAATAAATAAATAAAAAGTATGTATAGTATTATTTTATTCTATAGGGACTACTCAGAGGGCTGAAAAAAATCATTTCTGATAGGTCCTCGCGCTTTTGACTGGTCCTCACACTTATGACCATCCTCACATTTATGCCCGTGCATTCTTAACAACCATGTCACTCATTTCACAGCTGCTTCTCTTCACCATGGTGATAAGATAGGGCAAAAACGTAAAATGTGAGGACAGTTGTAAGTTTGAGGACTGCTCAAAAGTGCGAGGACCAGTCAAAAATAACTGGCACAAAAGGACTACCCAGAGGCCTGAAAAAAGTGATTTCTGACAGGTCCTCGCACTTTTGACCGGTCATCATTTATGCCCATTGTAGCATTCTTAACAAACATGTCACTCATTTCATAACTGCTTCTCTTCACCATGGTAAAATGTGAGGACAGTCGTAAGTTCGAGGACTGGTCAAAAGTGCGAGGACCAGTCAAAAATAACTTTTTCAGCCCTTTGAGTAGAAAAGAGAGAGGTGGTAGGTTTGAGGAGAAAGATTGCTGTACATT
>WNWU01000057.1:9800123-9831325 GCA_012654045.1 Ptyas mucosa
AATACAAATTCAACATTTTAATATAAATCAATTAGTTATATAACTATATTTTTGTATATTAATCAATATGAACATGAATATTCCAATTATTTCCATGCAATCCAATTTCTTACAAATCCATTAATTATATTTACCAATAATAATAAACCAAATAATTTCCCCCATATATTCCTCCAAACCACAACTTAACCATTTCTGCTTTCAACACAATATACAATTAATAGTATCTCAATTATTACAATTCCCTAGTTAAATAGAGTTTTTTTTTCTTTTGTGTTTTTAAATCTTGAATTCTCCTCTTTTGCCCTAAATTTCCCCTTGTTTGCGCCTACCTTTTTTGGTGAGGAAAAAGAAAAAGAAATCTGCCTTTCCAACGTTACAAGCAAACAGCAAAGCCAACCTGCTTTAATTTTGGTTTCGGTTTCAGCTTGAATTGCACAAGGAGAAAAAAAAATGTGCTCCAGCAGCACTCTTTGCAGTTAGCCAAAACAGCTGAGAGCAAATCAGCTGAGAGCCGGGAGGCCGATCTAATCAACTTATGGTAATTAACCTATGCTGAAAGGGGTTGTTTTTTCTATTTTTGCAGGCACCTGTCTACTCATTTGTTTTCTTTTAACACTGATCAGCTGTAGGGCGGCCCTTTGAAGCCCCGCGGCAAGAATTTAAAGTTTTTTTCCCCCTCTAGCCATCAGCTGGGACTCAGGAGGCAGCAATAGATTGGGAGTGGGTGTGGTAAGCAAACCCGTTTTCCCGCCAATCAGAACTTTTTTAAAACGCCGCGGGACGCGGGACAAATTGTTGAAAATCAGGACTGTCCCGCCAAAAGCGGGATGTCTGGTCACCTTATTCTAAGTTGCTTCTCTCCTTGGTTAGTTGCCATCCATTGTTTCTTCTCGTGTTTTGGTGCTTTGGAAAATAGTTTGACTCCCTCGTCTTTGTAGGAGCCCCTCAAATATTGGAACACTACTATCATGTCTTCCTAGTCCTTTATTTCATTAGACTAGATTCTTGTAACCATTCTTCGTATGTTTTAGCTTCCAGTTTCTTAATCATTCTTGTTGTTGGAAGAAATATCCATCTGGTTCAGTTCCAAGGCGGGAGAAAGGCACTGGAGACAAAATGGATGCTGATTGGAAAGAAGGTCTATTATGAGCTACCCAGAACTCTTTATCTCTTAAGTGCTGACATCTGCTGTGGGTTATTAAGGAAGGTGAGGGCTGCTTTTCAAGAGCATGTTTCTCCATTTCTCATCCAGAGAAATATAATATTCTGCCTTTTTAATATTTCTCAAAATATTTCATTCTTCTAGGAGAGGGGTAGGTGGTAACTTTCTACATTGTAATCATTCTTAATAAGATCTGGCCTGGAAATGACCAGTTTACATGAATTAAGACCTCGGGCCTTGCAAGTCCAGTAGGTTGAGTCAGAATCATGGCCAAACTAATCTAGAAGCCCCCAAGAATAAGTTAAATAGTACAAGAATAAGTTAACTGGAACTACAAGATCTAGATTGTAAAAATGAGAATATCTATTAAATGGTAAAAATGTTTTCAATACGGGTAATTGACTTACAAGAGTTGGTTTAGTGACCATTCAAAGTTAGAACAACACTGAAAAATGTGACTTGGGACCATTTTTCACACTTATGACCACTGCAGCATCCCATGGTCACATGATCAAAATTCAGATGCTTGCCAACTAATTCATATTTATGATGGTTGCAGTATCCTGGGGTCCTGGGGTCATATCCCTTTTGCAACCTTCTGACAAGCAAAGTCAATGGGGAAGCCAGATGCACTTAACCAGGTTACTAACTGATCAACTGCAGTGATTCAGTTAACAACTGTGGCAAGAAAAGTCATAAAGTGAGGCAAAATTAACTTAACAAATGTCTCACTTAACAGTAGAAATGTGGGCTCAATTGTGGTCCTAAATCAAGGACTACCTGTACCTCATTTGCTTGCTGTCATCCCGTTTTAGGCATGACTTCTTACCGGCATATCAAAAAATGAAAGAAAACTTCAGGCTAACCTTGCCTTTTGGTTTGCAGGCAGGCTGATAAAAAGTGAAGTTAGAAGGCTCTTCCAGCTGCATTGAAGGAGGTATTTTCATCTCACCCTTCCAATTGATTGGGAGAGATGAAATGAGAGCAATAATAGGTAAGAGAAGCTAAACCTTTTGCTAATGTTTTGTTTTGTTAAATATTTTTAAAAAGTCAAGAGTGTAGCCACCTCAGGGATGATTGCCCCCATCCAATCAGAAATGACACTCTGACATGGGATCATTGAGCAAGTCAGGTATCCAAAGTTCAGACCAGATGTAGCTATGGTTAATGTTTGTCATGTAAATTTAACCATAAAGTGATTTAAATTTAGTATCTGTAACAGCTTTTTCAGAAAATTATTGCTAAACTTCATGTAGCCCTTGTCCGATATTGGCTAGATTTGCAGCACATAGTAGCTAAGGACTAATGAATTAGTATTTATTCACCCTTTGTGATTGTTCTGACTCTCTTGAGTAGAACCCGGGCAGAGAGTCAGTTTGGTACAAGAGAGCCAGATTAAGCGTGTTAGTTAAGGCAGCAGGCTAGAAACCGGAAGACGGCAAAGCCAACTCGAGTGACCTTGGGTCAGTCACTCAACTCCCTCAACCCTTTAGGGAAGAGGCAGTGGCAAATCGCTTCAGAAATCTTGCCAAGAAAACTGGAAGGATTAGAGTCCAGGTAGCCGCCAGGAGCGACACGCATATATGCATTTGAAAAAGAAAGAAACCCAGGCACCTAAAGTATCGTTCTGTTAAATTTGACTTTGTCTGATGCGGAAGAACCGACACCGTCTTCTTAATTCGTAGGGAAATGAAGCTGCTACGCAACTGCGACTCCGCCGGCAAAGCCCCACTTCATCTCCTTAAGGCGAAGCCTCTTAAACTGCAGGAGACGACCGCGTGGTCTTCGTGGCACGTGGTTTCCAGGACGCTCCTAATTGGCTAAGTGAGCCGCCAAGTACGACAGCTGCACCCTCTGATTTGTCCGGGTCAGTTTCCGTTGGAAGTTAAGCGGAAGGGACTCAGGTGGCGGCATGGCGGCGGTTGTGGTGTGCGGCGCTCGGCGGCTAGCGGGTCGAGCGGCTTTTCTCTTGTCAGGGGCTTCGCGGCGGTAAGAGGGAGAAGATGGAGGCGGCGCTTCTCTTTTCCTGGCAGGGGAGCACGGCCGGCAAACGCCGAGCGACTATACCCAGCGTCTCTCTTCGAGCTGGGCCCTCTCGCTCTTTAGGAAAAGCGAGCTAGGCAAGGGAAGCGGGGGCAGCTTCCAGCCAAATAAAGACATCTGGAGGAGTTGGAGCTGGGAGAGTGTTGTGCTGAGAGAGCCGGGAGGAACGGCGAGGGAGGTGGCCGGGTTTAGAAAGGTCCGGCCTGTAAGTGACCTGTAATTTAAGTGAGGAAACGTGGGTTTTCGAGCTGGGCCATCTTCTGGCGAAGGTGGGAGGGATGATGTGACCATCCCCGTTTTTGCTTTTCGGGTTTTTTCGACTTCGAGGGAGAATATCTCTTTACGTTTTTGAAAAGCTTGCGTGTATCAGGAAGAGCTATTTACTAAATCTCTTCAAAACTTAATTTACAAGTTCCAAAAGGCAAGCAAAAGGTAGTATTTTAGCCTAGCGGGTAAGCCAGTCTTATGGATTACTTCTTTCTCTTTCCACTTTCTTTTCAGTAAAAAAGAAAAACCGGGCAGTAAAATTATGAGGTAAACATAATTTTACTGCCCGAAATAGGAAAAAGTAGGTATTTTTTAAAAAAATATCCCGGACTGTATGTAAAGCAGGAAATTAAATAGCAGTTTGCTGGTCATAATGAAAGGACTTGAATCTCCATACCATATAATAGTAGCTCTTAATAACTGTTGTTGAGCTTTATTGAGTAAAGTAAATAAAATACAGAACTGTGAAATAAGATGGAATGGGCCAAGCAATGGATTGAAATAAAGTTTTTGATTCAAAAGCTTATTAACTTAAAACTAAGTTAAAAGTTGCCTGATTTATATTTTAAGGATTAACTTCCTGTTTGTTTTAGCATTATGTTAAAGTATTATACCAAAAGCTAAAATCATTCTTCCTGTTTTCTTACTTTCAAAAGCCTCCTAAAGTGGGTCACAATCACATAAAAAAAGGAAAGCTGGACAAGGTGGATTTGATTTAAATCATGATTTAAAACTAGTAAAAAGGCTTGATTTAAATCAACTTGATTTAAATCATAATTTTAAAAAGCAACTGTCATCTCTGACCTGCTGTTGACTCACCTACAGTCCCAATATTGCAGAATATATAGCCTCATGCTATATAACTAAGTTCCATTTCATGCTGAATAAATTATTAATGTATCTTAAATAGAAAACTATATTTAGATATATTTTTACTCCAAAAACATTTTATTAAAATAAATTTGATAACAAATTTTTAAAAATCTGATTTTTAAAATTTATTTATTTTTTAAATCAATTTTTATCCACCCTGAAGCTGGAGATTACCAATGAGAGGCTAGAATCAGGCTGGAATAATGCCCACTTTTGCTAAAATAGGCATGGTATTTGAATAATGGAACAATTCAGGTCCCTGGGATGGAACTGAACTAACTTTTTGAAATAGAATGATGGTTGTTGGACTAGAATAAAAGCTTCTAGAATCATGTTGGGGTCTACAGTGGTTATGATAAACTTGTCGTAGAAAAATGCTTTTATAGATGATATGAAAATAGGTTTAATGTTAGTATTTTTTAACCTTGTTTTAATAGTCAAATAAAGGACAACTAATTGTTTGATTGCCACAAAAGGACACTTGTTGATCTGAAAAGCAGACCCTGTGCATCCAAGAAAAAAGTGATGATGATGAAAGGACTAATTTTATTTTAATACAAGGATAAGTGTCCTCCCAGAGAGACTTAGTTTGTATGCCATTGGCAAAAAACACATTAGTTAAGTGGTTTGGGATCAGAGTGAGTTAAGCAGCATATTACCAGTTTTTCCAATACAAAAACTTTTTTCTTGCTCTAAAATATTCTGGATTTGTGTGCACTCATATTCCTAATTTTTTAGAATTTTGCTGATTCCGATCTTGTTTTAGATCTACTCAACTGCTTTGCACAATGACCCAGGAGAAAAGCACTGGACCAAATTTGGAAGAAGAACAAAGTCAGAGCCACAATGAACAAAAATCCAATTCTTGCTCTGATGCAAATATATTAACAGAGGAAAAGACTAAACTGGAACAGCAGTTAAAGGAAATAACTGTAAGAATTTTAAATTATTTATTGTAGGGAAAGCAATTTTTTGTAGCCTAGTGAAACTGAATCACACGTCACAGGATATGTTCATTTATATAAAGCTAAAAGTAGGCATAGCTAACCAGCAATGGTTGCTTAACAAAAGATAAACTGGGTGATATTACTCTAGACCTCCATTCCCTTCAACATCATCTTGATCTACTTTGGGGCAGATGAAGAGATTTCCAAATGTCAGTCTGCAATCTCGTGGGTTTTTTTATGGAAGATTGGTTGTGAGGACTAGAATCATTCTTGGGAATAGGGTCTCCTCCTTAAGCAGCAGGTTTGACTAGAATACCTCTAAACTCCCTTTCAATTCTTTTATTCTGTAATACTGTAATAAGGATGATACTGAAGGTTGACACTGTTGGGGATCATGACTGTTTTTTTTTAATAATAAAATACTAAAAATCAGGTATGATAGAGATGTATGTGTGTAGTTAGCCTACTTTCTGCTCCTAATTTTAGTGAATTGTAGAAATGTACAGGTAATCTTTGCTTAAGATCATAATTGAGCCTAGCAATTATAATCATAAGTCATGATGGTCATAAAGTGAGTCATGTGATTTTACGATTCTTCGCGGTGGTTAAGTGAACATCATGGATGTTAAGCAAACCCATTGTTTACTATGGGTGGTTTTCTATCTGGGATGGTCCTCTTCCACTGAATGCGCAGCTTTGGGAGGGACACACATGGAGTGGTGATGCAAAAAGGAGATACTCACCTAGCTAGCTAGATCAACTCTGGCAATCAATAGGGTGGCAGATGTTGCAGCCAGATGGCCCTCACATCCACAATGGTCAGTTTTGCTGGGAACCAGAAGTAAATTCCAGTTTTCAATAAAAATGTCATAATTTGCAGTCATGTGACCAAGGAACACTGCAAATGTAATTGTGAGCCAGTTGCTGAGTGCCCAAAATACAGTCATATGATTGGGGGAGGCGGGAGTGGCCATTAGTACTGGGTTATAAGTACCTATTGGGGAAACCATTGTAACTTCAAATGATTACTAAGTGATCAGGCATTAAGTTAAAAACTATCTGTAAATTTATTTTTCTCTCAGCGGTGTATCAAAGTCTCAATCAAAATATAAATATTAGATTTTATTATGAATAAGTTAAAATTGTTAATGAAGAATCAAGAGTTCTCGAAGACAATTTAATGCTTTATACATAGTCCTCAACTTATCACCACAATTTGGAATGGAACTTCTATCGCTAAGTGATGCAATCATTAAGTGACTTATGCCTGTTTTTACAATTTTTTTTATCAGAGTCATTAAGCAAATCATGCTGCTGCTTTTTAAGTGAATCCAGTTTCTACCATTGACTGCTTGTCATAGCTCCCCTGGAAATGTCACAAATGAAACCCCAGAATGCTACAACTGTCATAAATACATGCTGGTTGCCATGAAGTGCCTGTGTTTTGGTCATGTGACTGCACCAACACTATGTAATCATAAGAGTGTGGACTAGTCATAATGCTGTTGTAACTGAATGGTTGTAAAATGATCTCAAGTTGAGGATTATCTGTATCATGATTAAAAACTAATTCCAATGCCACAGAAAGCTGTTACCCATTGCTTCCAGTTTTAAACACAGGAGGATATACAGGAGTGCCCGGACAATCTGCTAAGTAACTCTGGACAACAGGCTCACATCTGTCTTTGTCTTTTGGGAACAAATAGAATTTTTAGTTTATGTGAATAAGACTTTGAATTAATGATTAGTTACAGTGCAAACTAAAATTTGTGATGATTCTAAAAATCATTTAGCAATAGAGTTCCTGGTCCAAATTATGGTTAACTGAGGATTGCCTGTATCTCTGTAGTTAGGGTGAGTTTTTATACAGATAATTTTCAACTGTCAGCCATTTATTCAGCAATTGAAGTTACAATGATTTTAAATGAATTGTGGTTATGACTGGTTCTCAGAGCTCCAGCTTTTCCAGCACCCACAGTCATGTGCTCGCCATTTGTAACCTTTCCTGCCGGCTTCCCAAGAAAATAAGTGGGGACGTTGACAGGGAACATCACAAGTCATTCGACTAAGTCTCCTCCATGAACCTTTCTGTGCTTGGAACACACTGGCCACCTATGCATTCCTTCACATCCTCCCCAACTGTACCACACCTCTTGTGTGTATTTTCTCCAATCCTTGCTACAGTTCCCTTGCACCCTCCCAGACTTGCATTGTGTTTTGCTCTCTCATTCCCCACCCACATGTCACCTTTCTCATATTATGCATCCCTTTGCACTCTACCCAACTCTCACACTTCCCCTTACCCTCTTGCACACACTAGACTCTTGCTACCATCCCCAACCCACACCTTCATGCATCCTCTCTGGCCTGCACCTTCTCCCTGAGCCTTGCCTTTCTTCCCTTGCACCCCCTAACTGTGCCTTACCTGCATCCCTAAGCACCCACCCCACCCTTTTGTGTGCCTCCCCTGTATTCTTTTGTACCCTTCCCCACCTGGCAGCAGCCACTTAACTGCTTAGGAGCAGCCTGGGATTGCAACTTCTTGCCAGCTTCTCCATTGACTTGGTTTGGGAAGCTGGCAAGATGTTGCCTTACCTAACAATCATGGGATTTATTTTAACAGCAGCAAATGGGAATGTAGGAATTGCAGGAGTTCCAGTCAACATAAATTGAGGATTACCTATATTATGCTAAGTGGTGACAAATGATTTTAATGAGTGTTAAACCAGTTGCCCCCGGAGATTAGGAGAATTAATGACCTCAGTGCCTTCCGCCGTGCCCTAAAAACACATTTTTTCCAACAAGCCGGGCTGGCTTAAGAAGAAATTTTAAATATTTTAAATATTTTAATTGGTTTGTGAATTTTAAATTTTGTAGCCAAATTTATATATATTTTAATTGTCTTAATATTTATATTTCATGTTTTTATTTCTGGCTGTACACCGCCCTGAGTCCTCAGGGAGAAGGGCGGTATAGAAATTGGAAATAAAATAAAATAAAAATAAAACCAAAAACTCATAGATCAATCATAAAGTCAAAATTGGCCATAAACTATAACTTGGTGTGTGCAAAATAAAGCAACAGATTATTCTGTGCAATATAACAAGTGATTTTTTTATGTCTCTCCCATCATCCTATTTAATATACAAGTTGCTGCAGTAATAGTTTTATATTTTAGCCAGGTGTGACCAGTACAGCTCACTAGCAGTATTCACACTATATCCTAAGTTACAACAAAGAATTAATGAGAGTGGATTAATGAGAACATATGCATGCTTGTAATTCATTAACTAGGATTTAAAGTTTAGCATGTCATCTGAACTTACAGTAACCTATATTTGGGATTTCCAAAATAATCAGAATAAAATACAATTAAAAACCTCACTCTGATAAGTTAAATGGATATCAGTGAGGATGGTATGAGCAAGGAGTGCTATAATTTGTCTCTTATGTTTCATCTTGTGTCACTATACTTTTTCTGTTTTAGGATAAATATAAACGTGCTCTAGCAGATGCAGAAAATCTGCGGCAGAGAACTCAGAAATTGGTAGAAGAAGCAAAGTTATATGGTACATACACATTTTGCTTATTGGGATTAGAATGCAGATGCAAGCCCGAACATTTTAAATTTTACAGATTTTAACTAGATTTTGAATGCTCTTTGTAAATTGTTAATGGTGGTCCATGGTTTTGTACAACCAATTATAGTTATAAAATACACCATAGTTACTAGTGGTTTTTTAAAAATTCATGTAGTGGTCATTGATTAAAACTGTCCATTTAGTTTTCTCTTGGGACTGTTATCAATGCTTGATTTTCTTTTGTTTGGGCTTTGTAAGAATGGGAAACAAAAAGATGTGAGGGGCTGGATTCTTTATTTGAAAAAAAATGATAGGAAATCATTTCAGACGATAAAGACTTTGTCTTCTGAGATGACAAACTGTATTTGTCATATAACCTGTAGCAAACATCACCTAGTATTCTTCAGAGGAAAAAACAGAGTGCAGCTATTTTACCATATAGAAGCTCTATTATAATTTGGAGCTAATAGAGAGTCTGGAAATACTTAAATGACTGGTAATGTTCTCATAAATTTAATGTTGTTTTAAAAAATATCCATTGATTGGATCTATATTTAAAAAGTCATACTGTAGTCCCACTGAAATGAAGGTACTTAAATAGTTACAATAAACTTGTTCTGTTTTTCCAGCAGGCCTGGGGCCGTTGATCTCGCTCTTGTGATCCGGTGAGATCCGGCCATGAATGGTGTGAATGAATTTTAATGTTTTTAATTCTTAAATTTTTTTTATAATGATTTTAAATGCATTGTGAGCCACCCTGAATCTTCAGAGAGGGGCGGCATACAAATTGAATTGAATTGAATTGAATTGAATTGAATTGAATTGAAAATAAATAACTAACTAAATAAATAAATGTGCAGCATGATCATTATTCATTCTGGATCTAGCTGATTCTCAGCTTCAATTTATTATAGAAAAATGCATTTTCAAATGCCATTTTTGCATGTGGTTGAAATATTTATCTTTAAGGATTGACTATAATTTTACTATGGTTTTGCACTTTAGGAATTCAGAGTTTCTGCAAGGACTTACTGGAAGTTGCTGATGTTCTAGAAAAAGCAACCGAGTCTGTTCCCAAAGAAGAACTTAAAGATGAAAACCCCCATTTGAAAAATCTTTATGAAGGTCTTGCCATGACTGAAGTTCAAATACAGAAAGTATTCAGAAAACATGGATTGGTGAAATTGAATCCTCTCGGAGCCAAGTTTGATCCTTATGAACATGAAGCATTATTTCATGTCCCCACAGAAGGGAAAGAACCGGGCACTGTAGCTTTAGTATCAAAGGTTGGCTATAAATTGCATAGCCGTACTTTAAGGCCTGCATTGGTAGCTGTTGTGAAAGAACAATAGCAGTCTAATCTGAAAGAATTAATAAGCATCACATAGATACTAGTTAGATTTCTTAATAATGCCCCATTATATAGAGGTGATTCACCAAATGAGTTGGGATACAGAGAAAAATAATGGATGAATGATAAAGCATATAAAGCAATGTAAAAATGTTTTTAAATGTATATAATGTGGAGAGAATGCAAACTACTAACATAAATTACAACATCAAATTATACATAGTACCTTTTCATTAATGTAAGTCCTCAAGAATATTCATCTAATAACCGAGCAATAAGAATGCCATACAGATTATTTCCACATTGAAGTCTTTTGAACTGTTGGTGTCATGTTGTTTATGCTTCTATTCAAGTCCTATCTTTAAACTAAGATGGAGCTTTGATGGAACAAAAGGTGGCAAGATATACATGCACAACCAATAATGCCCTCATCCTATGTGTGTAGTGAGATTACTGGAAATCATTCCTTGTTGATGCCACTTAACAGTTCATAAATGCTTTAATTCATATAAAGGTGTCTTAAAATAGTATGCTAAAGGAATATGCAATTAGTCTAAATTCTGTTGTTAATTGCTTACCTTTGAATTGAAGGTTGCTTTGCATCACTGAGAAGACACTATTGGAAAGAAGCAAAATGAACAGGAGGTGTAGATGACTGACATGCAGCTAAACTAAATATGAATGCCTTTAAAATTGACTCTTGCTCGAGAGGGTCAACTTTTCTATTTAAGAGCACAGCAGCTTGCCTTTTCTTTCCTTTGTCTGTCTTTCGTGTCATCTCACTGCAATCTTTTTCCTCCGTTTTCTTCCCAATGCAGTTGATATTTCTCAATGAAGTTACTATGCCCCATATCTTTTCTATTTTTTCTGAAGGGTGAGAAATAGGGGTATCATGGACATTTCTTTGTAATAATGGTCTGTACATAAGTAGTTGGTATATGCAGAGGGAAATCAATAATTTTTAACTCTAGTGTCTTATCTTGCATTTAAGTTTGACAATGACAGTAATGAAAGTTCATTATTATAGTTGGCATATTGTTCATATAAATCGTAATAATGAGAGAACACATATGATAAAAGGCACACAAAATGAGGTTTCATGAGAAAGCTGAAGAAAGTACCTGCTACAGGAACAGTGGTATTTGTACTTTTTACTTTATTAGTAAGAAAGTGTTAAATAGAATTGTAATTTGTGACTTTTGTATTCACTGGTGTATGCAATATTTTCCCTGGCTATTGAATTCTATCATAAACTCAAGCACCAGAAAATGACAACATATGATCTTTAATGTTAAAATGTTTAGCTATATTGTTGTGTGATAATCTTGGAAGATTTTTGTTATTTTTTTAGATTAAATTGTGCCTGCATGAATTATGTTGCCAGCCCCCATGTGTGCAATAATAAGGTATTTGTGGAAGATACATAAGATTTGCAGAAAGATATAAATCTATCATTATTGACTGCAAATATATTTTAGTATTAGCCTTCTCCTGAATTGTGTATTAAATCGGCATGTGTTAGCAGGAAAAAAAAAGACACATGCAAGGAATAGTGAGGAAAAAAGTAATCCTGGAAGCTGTTTCTTGTGGCAAAGGTGCTAGTTACTCAGTTATGCATCTGCTATATTTACTTAAAAAAACTGCATGTGGATAATACATTCAGATTTGCAGAAAGATGCTGTGTTTAAATTGTACATTGTAATTGTTTTGTTGGCTTCTGTTCATTTAGGGATTCACAGATGCATACAATTTATTCTGAACTTTTCCATGCAACCACATAGTGATTCTGATTTCTAAGATTGAGAATACAAGAAACTTTTAATGTTGTAACTCAAAGCACATTTACTAGTAACTAAGTTTCACTGACAAATGAAACATTTATTCTTCTGCTGCACATGTAGTAAATTATGCATTCAAAAGTTTATGAATAAGCTCAACAAAAAGGTATTGAGACTCATTCTCCAGCAAAGTGAGTAGATCAGAATTACTGTTTTAGTAATGGATATTTTATCAGAATCTTGTCCCAAAGGTGCTTTTTCAAGAGGCAACTGGACTGTCTGGTTTTTTCTTTGAAGACGTTTCACTTTTCACCCAAGAAGCTTCTTCAGTGCTTCATGGATGAGAAGCGAAATGTCTTCAAAGAAAAAAACAGGAAGTCCAGTTGCCTCTTGAAAAAGCACCTTTGGGAGAACCATGACCTGGATGACTGAGAATCTCCATAGATATCAGAATCTTGCCTATGTATAACTCAGATTGTTCATGCCCAAGATAAAAGAAAAGTGTCCCTCTTTACTTTTTAAGTAGTTTGTAAGGGAATATGGGAAGCACAGGTATTTAAAAGTCCACCAAGAAAGTAAAGACTTGCAGCTACAATGTTGAAAAAAGTAGCAGGAAAGAAAATACAATCTGATGCATTTTGTAAACTGATACATTGCTAAAACATCTTGAGGCACACAAAGCATCATACACTAATCACACTTTGTGATCACCTGTTACATCCATGTGTAGCCTGGTAATATGTATGTTTCCTATTTGGGGATTCTTGCCCAAGACTGGGAAAGTGTTTAAACAAGTGTATTTGTAAACCTGAAGAACACACCACCACCACCATAAAAGTCACAAGCAATGTACAGTTGCTTAAGAATCTTGTGTCAGTATATACCAATTATATTCTCATAAACTCATATCATTCCCATTTTTCCAGTTGATACTTATATTTAAATAAAACCACACAGATTCTTCCTTTCATTTTTCAAATTGTATAGAAGTGGAACATTAGTATATACATTAAAGCAGTTAGTTCACCACCACTATGTTTTACAATCAGAATGCCTGTTATTTGCTGAAAATCATTTTCAATGATTCTATGCAAGTTAGGTTGTGGAGCTAGTCTACTCATTTTAATGATGTGTGCTGTGTTAAACCATTTTACATTACTCTGTTTTGCATTCTCTTTGCTCTAATGGCAATATAGAAGAATGCCTTGGCTTATGAAAAAAATGTAACAAATTTGTAGTATACATTTCCAATATGAAATAGTAATTTGTGCCTAAGTTCATTATCCAAGATTTAGGAGGACATATAAGCAGCCCTATCTGATGGTTTTGCTTGACAATAAATACTATTCAGTGTAGTGGGGCATATTTCCAAGTAAATGTGTGAAGAATAGCAACCTTAAACCAGTTTCATGTCTAAAATACAAGTTTGTGCAGCAGAGGTAGAGTTCAGTAAGTATTATCAGAGTTTCCCATCTCACTTCTGACACACTGGTAAAACAAACCACTTCACCCAGAGTGTGCTGTTTTAAGGTAATATGTAAAGTGGTTCATAAAATAAGATCTAACATGTACATGATCCATTACAGAAAAATCCAGTTGTTGAGTGAGTTTTTTACAAGATCTTGGATGTTAAAAAAAGCTGGTAACTAGATCAATGGCGAATGTTGGTTCCTCTGTTGATACTGATGTTATTTCAAAGTAGTCAAGATTTAAGAAGCATCCCTGGATATCCAACCACTTTCTGTCAAAAAATTCAAAATCCTTTTTTTTAGTATCTTATCCAAGTAACTAGGAAG
This sequence comes from Ptyas mucosa, assembly GCA_012654045.1. Lineage (NCBI taxonomy): Eukaryota > Metazoa > Chordata > Lepidosauria > Squamata > Colubridae > Ptyas > Ptyas mucosa. The sequence goes on from WNWU01000057.1 coordinate 9,813,925, forward strand.
GCGACTTTTTGAGGGGATGCCTTGCCTTTTTTGGAGATGATCTTTAATAATTATAGTTTTAACCGTCACATAGCGTGCTGGACTCAGATTAATAGAGTTACAAAGTACTTTCTCTCGGTCAGATAACAGTTCAAAGCCAGGAAGATTTTCAATTGCAGAGAATTCTCCATCTTTACCCTCATCCTTTCCTCTTTTAGAAGTACCAATGTTTTTATTTTCTTTCCTTTTCTCTCGTTTGTGTCTAGCTGCTTCATATTCTGCAGACTCTTCCATTTTTGTTATGCCATTTCGGCGATAACGCTGGAGTTCTCTTATTTTTGTTCGAAGCACCTTTTCCTTGTGTAGATTTTCAAAGAAATCATCAACTTCTTTGCAAGACATAAACTGATAAAGAGACCTCAATTTTAACCTCAGTTCCTTTTCTTCTTTTGTAGTTTTGCGTTTTGAAGGTTTTTCTTTCTCTCTCCTATCCTTGCCTAAAAATGCAGGAACCAAGTTGTAGTCACGCGCAATGTTCTTTCGCCGCTGCCTCTCTTTCAGTTTTCTTACATACATATCCACATGAGCTCTTTTTAATTCTATTTCCACATCATCATCATCATAATTAACTGAAAGGCCACTAATTAGAGTCTCAGCATCTTGATCATACTCAATCTCATAATCATCTCGAAGTGGCATGTATCCAAGCTGTTGTTGTTCAGCCACTGATATATCTAAAGGTGGCAGAGGCATGGTAAGGCTTGGAGAAAGTGGACCACCACTTGGGCATGTATGATCAGTCACTCTATTAGGAATAACGTCAGGAATGCAGGCTTTTCCAAGATTTCCATGTATATACATGCTCACATAGTGTTCCATAACTTCTTGAGGCGTTCGTGATGCTCCAACATGAGTAGCCATATCTTCCTACAATAAAGAAAACCGATTTTTGAATTATCTGTCTCAAGAACATGCATGTGCTAGATATAGACACAACTATTATGTTTGTCACAACCCAACATTTCATTCTTTTAAATACAGCCAATGACTGAACTTCAAAGTACTAGTGCCTGTTCATATATGGTGATCTTAAAGTATTATTTAAATTCAAACAGAAGGTTCTAAACTGGAGGAATTTTATGTAAAGCTTTTCCCATAAATTCACTTTTTGCTAATCATGTTTAGAACTGGAGCTTTGTAATGAAGTATTTCATAGATCTAGAGTCAGTTTTTAAAAGTAGGGCTATGCAGTGCTTGAGGTTCAAAGTGAAAAAGGTGCTTTGAAGCATGTGTGGAGTGTATCTTACCTGTCAGCAACACCTAAACATGCTTTACCTGTTGCAGCTGCAAAGGGCAGTTCCACAATCCAAAGAAAATGCAGTTTTAAGATACTGGCAAGTACTACATGAATGATGCTGAAGCACATTTTCTCCCATAGCTCAGGAGCATTAAAAACCTCTATCAAAAATTCCCAAATGAATTGAAATATTCTTAGAAAAGCCAATCTTAAAATACAAGGATTTAATTTTATGCTTGTTAAAAATGTAAAGATACTAAGTAAGTCGGAAGAAATGAGCCAAGGAAAACCAATTTCCTATCCTGCAGCCTCTATATGTGTCTAATTTTATTCTGGAACATCCATTAAATGCCAGAGCACTTCTTGGGAGGAAAAAGGCATTGTTTTCCTTCTGGTCCTATTAACAGAGATGAGTATGATGATCAATTAATTTAATATGCAGGCAGAAAAAGCTATAAAATCAGGCAATAGTATAAGACAAGGCTGTAAGAAAACTTTATACTCATATATATTTGGTAAACATGATAAGATATTCCTATCAACATGCTGATATAAAGAATCTATAAGTAATAAGGTAGAGATGTGTGTTGTTCTAAATTCAACTTTTTACATTTTAAAAAAAATTTTTTAATTTTAGAATGGATATGTCTTATGTAAAGGAGTCCCTACAGTGGCCAAAATTGTGGAAACTTTTTGGAAAAAGTGTATTTTTGAGTTTTGATGGCTAATAACACCACTTTTTTTTGGAGTTTCAAGATAATCATATTCCACTGCTGGAATGGCCTGGGAATAGCCGAGACCTTAACCCAATTGAAAATCTATGGAGCCGACTAAAGAAAGTTGTTAGTCAGAAGCGACTCAGCAATAAAATCCAGTTAATAGAAGCAATCCTTCAATCTTGGTTTCACAACTGCAGAACTAAAATACTTGGTTGACTCCACAGGAAGATGTTGTAAGGCTGTAGTTCATGCTAAAGGTTACCGAACTAAGTGTTAACTGACGTGATAATTTTTGTATGTCATTTTTTCTATGGTGTTAATTTTTGTATATCTCGTTTTTTCTGTGTTTCACTTTTCTTCTTTATATTGTAACTGCTATCTAATAGCAAATCCTTCATAAAAGTTATTGCATTACATTCTTGATTAAATTCAGGGGTGAAATGCTCCTGGTTCAGACCGTATCGTCTGATCCGATAGCGATGACGGTGGGTGGTTCGGAGAACCGGTAGCAAAAATCCCTGCGCACCCCCCCCCCAAATGCTCAGCTGAGTCGCATGATGATCAGAGGCTTTTTTTTTACTTTTAAAAGCATTTTTTCTACAACCTCTTCTGAAGAAAAAATGCTTTTAAAAGTAAAAAAAAAGCCTCTGATGATCGTGCGGTTCAGCTGGGAGGTGCGTAAGGTGGCCAGGACCCATTTATCGGAAGTAGAGCCTTCCCAAACGGGGTGAAGAGGGCCAATCTGCCCCCTAAGGGAGGCTCCGGAATGCAGTTAACAACGGCACCTGGAGAAACGACCTCCTCCCCCTCGAAAGGGCCGTTTGGAAGCAAATGTCCTACCTCTGGGAGCCCTGTCCTGGGCGCCCCGCTGTCTAGGGTGAAAATACCCTTGTAACCGTGCAGAGGAAGAGGCAAAATTAGAAGCCTCGTAAGAACGTGACTGGTGCCGAGATGGGTAGGGATGGAACCTAGCCTCCCCCCTGCGGAAAACCACCGGAAGGATTTTCTTTTTGTCCTTAGTTTCCGTGAGGAAGGCATCGAGGGGTCCCCAAACAGTTTGGAGCTGGCAAAGGGGACTGAAGCCAGCCGCCACTTATTTATTTATTTATTTTATTTTATTAAATTTATATACCGCCCTTCTCCCCGAGGGGACTCAGGGCGGTGAACAGCCATAAATAAAAAACATATATACAAAATTTAAAAGCCAAATAAAACTGAATTAAACATTGGCCCCAATATTTAAAATCCCAAATTTACAATGTTAAAACCCCAAATTAAAATATTACAATTTAAAATTTCTAAATTATTTTACAACAGAAGGGGAAAAGGGAAGAATTAGGCCAGGCCCGCCTGGTGGAACAGGAAAGTTTTTAACTCACGGTGGAAGGCACGAAGATCCGGGATCCTCCGTAACTCTGGGGGGAGCTCGTTCCAGATAGTGGGTGCCCCCACAGAGAAGGCTCTCCCCCTGGGGGCCGCCAGCCGACATTGTTTGGCCGACGGCACCCGGAGGAGCCCCTCTCTATGGGAACGTACCGATCGGTGGGAGGCTATTGGTGGTAGTAGGCGGTCCCGTAAGTACCCGGGTCCTAAGCCATGGAGCGCTTTAAAGGTGGTAACCAACACCTTGAAGCGCACCCGGAAGACCACCGGGAGCCAGTGCAGCTCGCGCAGGAGAGGAGTAACATGGGAGCGCCACGTCGCTCCCATCACCACCCGCGCGGCCGCACTCTGCACCAGTTGGAGCCTCCGGGTGCTCCTCAAGGGGAGCCCCATGTAGAGAGCATTACAATAGTCCAGGCGAGAGGTGACGAGGGCGTGAGTGACCGTGTGTAACGAGTCCCGATCCAGAAAGGGACGCAACTGGCGGATCAGGCAAACCTGATGAAAAATCCTCCCGGTCACGGCCGTCAAATGCTCCTCAAAAGACAGCCGTGAATCCAGGAGGACGCCCAAGTTGCGCGCCCTCTCTGCCGGGGCCAATGATTCACCCCCGATAGTCAGCGATGGTACCAGCTGACTATATCGGGACGTCGGGAACCACAGCCACTCGGTCTTGGATGGGTTGAGTCTGAGCCTGTTCCTCCCCATCCAGATCCGCACGGCCTCCAGACACCGGGACATCACTTCAAGGGCATCATTGGGGTGGTCTGGGGTGGAGATGAACAGCTGGGTGTCGTCAGCGTACTGATGATATCTCACCCCAAAACCACGGATGATCTCGCCCAGCGGCTTCACATAAATGTTGAACATAAATGTCTTGTGTCGGCTTGCCAGTGGTGAAGCTAGACCAAGCGGTGGGCAGTGATGGAGGAGGTGAGAGATTTAGCCGCAAATCGAGCGGCGTTAAGCATAGCGTCTGCAGAAAACTGCATTGCAGCGATGATCTTGTTGAGCTCCTGCCGGATGCGGGGATCACCAGTGGCTAAAGTCTCTTGTAGGTGACGGAGCCACAGAAGGGTAGTCCTGTTAAAAAAGGACGCCATAGCCACTGACCAGATGGCCCAAGCGGCGCCCTGGTGAGCACGTTGTAGCACCTGATCAGACCGGCGTTCCTCTGGATGGAGACCTTCGCCTGGATCACCAGGAACTGCGGCATGCAGCAGGAGCGCAGCAACGGGAGCATCCACCGTCGGGACCTGGAGGATGGAATCGAGATCCGGTGCCACACCGAAATTTCGGTGGTCCGTCGATGTAGGAACAGGTGCCGTTCCAGGGGAGGACCACTGCTTCCGGATGACATTGAGGAACAGTGGAGGCGTAGGGATGATATCCATGGGCCTGGTTGGTTCAGCGAAGAGTGAGTTCAGAGCTCCCTTGGGAGGAGCAGTAGTCGCCGTAGATGAGGATAGCGTGCCCAGCTGGGCCGTGTTGATGGCTTTGTGTAAGAGGGATTTAAACAAGGACTGGGGAAACAAGCCCGTAAAGGCGGGCTGGTCCAGAGGCAGGTCCTCATCTTCTGAAAGGTCCAAATCACACACCGCCTCGTCAGTACGGGAAGATGAACGGCTTGCAATAGAGGAGACTGGGGAATCCGGAGCCTCGATAGAAAGGGCGTCCTCCTGTTGAACATCAACTCGAGAACCAGAAGCTGCAGACCTGATAGAGGCGGCTCTACTGCCAGATGGAAAATGTGAAGCCAACGATTCCTGTACCGCCACCACGATAAATCGCTGAATTTGGTCAGGCGACAAGTCGCGTTGCTATTGCCCAATTCTGGAACTTAGGCTCAATGGTTGGGGCACAGTTGGTGCCTCGGGACACGGAGGCAACGAAACGGAAGCCGAAGGTGGCTCAGTAGAAGGTAGCAGCGGTGGAACGGCCTCCGATCCCCACAAACTTTCCGGTTGGATGACCACCGGGCAGTCTTGGAGGGAAACCTGGTCAACCTGTGCCCCAGAATCAGAGGTAGCAGACAGCCGCGAAGGGGCATCACCAGGCTCCCTGGAAGCGGAGCAGTGTTCACTGGCCCTTGCACAAATCTTTTTAAAAACCTTATCCTGGCGGGCTTCCGCGCGGGAAGGCGTGATATGGGAGGAGGATTTACGATGAGAACGAAGAGTGTCCAAAACCATCGTGCGAGACGGAGGAACCGTGGACTGATCCTTCCTGGCGGGCAAGTCCCCCAGAGGGCGGGGACTCTCTGAGCGACCAGCCTTCTGGCCATGCTTCGTTTTATGTGAAGCTTTGGGCATTGTAGGGCAAACTCCAAATTAAGGTATGAGCGAGGAAATTTTATTCCAAAGTCCGGAAATAGGACACAATGCCACAGAGATAAAGGAGCCAAGTAACTAATGCCCTCAGCAGGCACAGGCCGAAGCCTGGAGGCCAAACAAACAGCAGGAATGGCCCTGAGGTAAGTAGGGCAAGTGGCAAACACAGAGCAATGGGAGCGCAAGGAAGCTCCACTCAATAATCAGCGACCGCTCTCTCACCAAAGTGGAATGTAGTAGCGAGCTAAAGAATGCCCTGCGCAAAAAAACGTGCTGATTGGGGAGCGCGAAGCTCCACAAGGGTTGCGCTCCATGCTAGGCCACCAGTAATGCAGACAGTGGGGGGCACGAAGCCCCTCTAATCTCCAAGGGACAGCGACCAGATAGCGCAAAAAAGTGCACGAAAGGAGAAGCGGGGGGAAGATGGCCGCCCAACTGTCACTCTCAACTCTCTGCCGCCTTACACAGCGGCGCGCGCCTCAACCTGCCGAGCGGGAGGCCAGTTCAAACTTCAAACAGCCCCCGCTGGGAGCGCGAATCTCCGCTCTTACTTGATTCCCTCTGAAGCTCACGATGCCGGAACGGGCGAAAGAGCCTGAGGGAGGCGTCGGCTGTCAAATGGAGGCAAACTGGTCGCCGGAGGATACTCAGGGGAGTGCAAAAAACTCCGCAATCGTAAGGCAAGCTCAAATGCCGGAAAAGCAAGCCGAAGCCTCACATACGGGAGCGCGAAGCTCCGCAATCCACAAAAAACGTCGGCTGTCAAACGGATTCACAATGGACGCCGGAGGCTATTCAGGGGAGCGTAAAAACTCCGCAAACTGCAAGGCAAGCCCAAATGATCAAATCGAGCTGAAGCCGCACCAACGGGAGCGCGAATCTCCACAATCCACAAAGGGGAAAAGGGCTGAGGAAAAACTTTCCCCAGATAACCGGACAAGCCAGTTACTGGGGAAATCAGTATCTCACAGTTTGAAGTCGAAATCCAAGTGCAGTCCAGGTAACGTTCCAAGTCAAAACCAGTAATATCAGAAGGAAGAAGCCAAGGATTAAGATAAAAGAGCAAAGAAATAAGGCAAATTTGCCAGAGGAACAGTCCCACATGCCTGTCTAGGCTAACAGACTGAGCCAAAAGCTGGGTTTGCCCAGTAACGAGGGCGGGACTTAGCAACTTTGACAGGCTCAGTCTATCAGTCTAGCAGATGAGCACACCCCATCCTGGCTGCTGGCTCCACCCACAATGGAGAAAAAAAAGCCTCTGATGATCGCGCGGCTCAGCTGGGATCCTCAGAGGCTTTTCAAAGCATTTTTTCTGCAACCTCTTGGCCGAAGAGGTGGTAAAAAAATGCTTTGAAAAGTCTCTGATGATCTCAGCTGAGTTGCTTGATCGCCAGAGGCTTTTCAAAGCATTTTTTAAAAAGCCTCTCTGACGATCCCAGCTGAGTTGCCTGATTGCCAAAGGCTTTTCAAAGCATTAGAAAAAATGCTTTGAAAAGTAAAAAAAATAAAAAGTTGGCCACGCCCACCCAGTCATATTACCTCACGCCCATCAAGCCACACCCACAGAACCAGTAGTAACACATTTTACATTTCACCCCTGATTAAATTATCTTTCCATTGATACATAATTTTACGGTACTACAAAAAAAAGTGATGTTATTAGCTAGTTTTAGAAAATATATTTTCCCAAAAGGTTTCCATAATTTTGGCTACTATTGTACAGATTTTACTCTACTAGTCATTGCTAACTATAGGGGGTGGGTTTGATTATTTTATGACTATTTTATATATATATAAAATACAAGCTTGATTAGCATAAGGAATACCAGCAATACTGATCAATTCCTATTAGGGTTAGCTGTAATGAGAAATAAGGCAAATTTACAATTCACAATCAAATTACAATATCAGCAGTATATTCTAAATATAAAATCTTAAGCATAAACCAAGTTACCACTTCAGGAAATCACATTAAAACTTTAATTTTATTAATACTATCAATATTATTATAGTAATAATGAGAAGTGTGGTGGCTTAGTGATGAAGACTCTCGTGTCCCACTTGGAAGGTAAACAATTCAATCCTAGAATAGTGCAGATATTTCTCTCCTAGGGTGCAAAGAAAAAATATCTGCTCGGCATGGTCTCAGAAAGGGCATCCAGCCAATAAACGCTCAGCTCCATCCAGAGCCTACTCATCCTGGTCTTAAGTTGTGACAGTTGTAAAACAGTTTGGTCACACGACTGATTCAATACAATGGTTATTAAACCAATCAATGGTTCACTCTGAGCATGGTTTTGTCAAAAACCACAGGTACCAGTTTTTGGCAAAATCATCATAAAACATGGTCATGTGACTATGAAACACTGCAAATGGCTATAAATGCAGCCATGTTGCTGAGTCCACAAAGTTATGTCACATGACCTTGGGGGGAGCAGCAACCACTGGAACTTTGAATCTGAGTCGTAACTAGCCCCAAGGTAGGTCTATAGTAACTTTGAATGATAACCAAACGACAAGTTGAGGACTCTGTAATATAATAATATGATAATATAATATAATATAATATAATATAATAATATTATATGATAATATAATAAATAACTACAAGTGAACAAGTCCTGCTCACAGTTGATAGTTTTGAAAGCACTAAATATTTTTTCAACATTTTTATTGGAAAAATCTCATTACAATTTATTTTCAACAACAGAGTTAAAACCCAAGAGAAAAAACATCTGAGTACTTGCCACATTATTGGATAACTAAGTGCCTAGAAATAACAAAGAGTCAGTAGAAGTCTTGTGCAAAGATCAATAGCACAATGGAAGATACAGATACAGTTGCCAGTCAATATGATTGACTGGGAGAGGCTATTATCGAGAGGAATTTTTAAGGATTAATTAATTAATATTGCTGTTTGTGTTGCACTGATTCCTCCGTCAACAATACTGAACAAGCCAGGCCATGATCAAAACATCAAAAACATCTGCCAGGCTATCCCATCTCATTTACATGAATGATCTGAAACTATATGGATAAAAACTAGCATAGAATCACTGATTAGCACTGTCTGTATATATAGCCAAAATACTGCAGTGGAGTTTGGATTAGAGAATTTTACCACCCTCACCATCAACTGGAAAAATAGTGAAAACAGAATCAAGATGCCCTATGGAGCTCATCCTTTCAAGAAGGTTGCTGCACAATAAGAGCTGCTGATGAGATGGTTCTTTGGCAGTGCTGCTCCCTGGTTTTGAATAGGAGTAGTTAGGAATGACCCAGGTTGGCTTTTGGACAATTATGGACCCAGTTGGGAAGAGGGGGGCTTAATTCCAATTCCTTCTAGAAGCGATCAAGGTTACTGGGTGACAGTGGGCATATACACCTTCCTATCAGTAATTTCGTTTTCTAAGCTTGCCAGAGGACTAACTTTCACTTTTCGAATCTATGGTTTCATTTTGCTTTTTGCTTTGAAAGTTTAGTGATTGCTGATTTACACTGTGCACAATTATTAGTTAAGTTGTATTTTGAAGGATTACTTTTATTACTAAACAACTACAGTGCTCTCGGTCAATCGAAAATGTTAATAAACCTCAAACCTGAATATTTAAGAAAATAAACGTGAAGTTTTGGCTTTCTTAGGAGAATATCCGTGTGCACAATTATTGGGCAACTATTAGTGTCCAGAATTATTATGCAACTAAATGAAAAACGAAAATGTGCCCATCTCACTCATTTATTTGCATCTGTTAAAGTGAGAATAATAAATTCTCATGACGGTGGGCACAGCAATCATGCCTGGGAGTAAGACTGCCTTGCTCCAATGGGACCGAGTCTGCTGAAAAGATCTTAAGTCCCGCCTCTTCCTGTGTAGTCCAGTTTTTCGACTCGGTCTTCTCTGGGACAGTTGTGTCTGTAGTTTCTCTATTAATTAAAGAATCTCCTCTCCTCTCCTCTCCTCTCCCCTCCCCTCCTCTTCCTAAATTGACTATTGCTAGAGCGAGAAAGGCTTTTGCCAGAAACCGCTCTGAGCCGCTTGAGTGGCTTCGGTCTGCCGGCTGGCAGGGCCATACGCATTTTCCGCCCACGAGCTTGCTCTGCAGCGTTTCTGAGCCCTTAATATTTGTTTGGAGGCATTTGGAGCCGTTTTTGGAGAGTTTTGAAGGGCTGTGAGCTGCTTCAAGGGCTTCGGATCTACAGCTGATTGGCGCGAAGATTTTATCGCGCCTAGGATTGTCGCGCCAAACCAGACGGCTAGAAATCGCAGTGTTTCTCAAAGGACAATAGAACAGCAAGTATTTGGAATTTATCAATTCCCTGGAGCCTGTGATTGCTTACTTGGTGACGGTTAGTGCTAATTAGTGCTGTGGGAGGCTTCTGTTTCTTTAAGAATATCTGGAAATTTGATCTTGTAAATTCAAAATGGCTGATGCTATTCCTTCTAAGGCTTCTTGCAAGTCATCTAAAAGAAAGCAGCAGCATGGGCCTGATCCAGGGAAGGGCTGCTCTTCCCACACACACCCTGCTGCTAAAATAGCTCACTCATCTGCTTCTAAAGGATCTAAATCCTCTAAAGATGAGGAAAGACGCCATAGAACCATGGAAAGGCCTTTTAAAAAGGCTCAAGCTGATAAGAACAAAGCCCCAGCCCCCCCCCCCCCCCCCCGGCTCCCAAAATCTCTGTAATGGCTCCTCCCACAGAAGTTCAAGATGCTAGATCTCAGCCATCTCATGCTGCTTCTCTATCTCCAGATAGATAATTGCTAGATGATACAAATTTAGCAGATACTTCCACTGTTTTTCCAGTGACCACAGCAGAATCCAGCATTAACCAAGCTGAGACTCAGGATGTTGCTCTGACTGCCCCTGTTCAGTCAGGTTCTGATATTGGGTGTGTGTGTGTGTGTGTGTGTGTGTGTGATCATTCTACTTCTGCCCAAGATATTCCAGAAATTTCTCCTGCTTTAGCCTCCCTCATTTCTATGGCCATTCGTCAGGGTACTGCTGAAGGCCTTCATCAGAGAGCTCCTTCTGAGGCTTCTGAGATGTAGAGTCATCAGAGCCATACTCATAGACATCAAGAATCCAGAGATACTGTTATTCAGCAGGAATCTCATGATTCTCCTCAATCTGACAGTCAGGATTCTCTATCTGATCATTCCAGATCAAGAACTTTCTGAGGATGAGGACTTAGAACCAGATCAACCTGCCTTTGTGGGCCTATTCAAGCCTCAGATGTTTAAATCATTGTTATTTAAAGCTCAAACCACTATATGTATGGGTATTCCCAGTTCCAGCTCTGGTTCCTCTTCATTGTCCTCTGGCCCAGCAACATCTGTTTTTCTGAAACCCACGGTTCGAACTGAAGTTGTTCCTGCTCCCAAACTATTTTCAGACGTAGTCCAAAGACAATGGCACTTCCCAAGTACAGGTCCCCTTCCTAATTCACTGGACAAACGTTTCTTTAACTTGGCAACTGACTTTTCCAATATATTATAGGTTCCTTCTGTTAATTCTCCTGTAGTAGCTTTGTCTTCATCGTCTCCAGTTTCAGGCTCAGCTGAAGAAGTGTTGCGCCTGGAGGACAAAAGAGCAGAGCGAAATCTGGTTAAAGGCTTCGGCCTGGTCTGTACAGGCTTCTTCTGCGGCCTCTTTCTTCAACTGCGCTACCATCCTATGGCTGAAACAGCTCCAGGGGAGAATCCCAGCCTCTGATCATAGGTCTCACCAGGACTTAAACAAGATTTTGGCTGCAGTGGAATTCTCTGCAGATGCCACTCTCAATGCAGCTCGATTTTCTGCTAAAGTTATCGGTTCTTCAGTTACATCTAGGTGTCTTCTCTGGCTCAAAAATTGGCAGGCAGATCAAAGGGCCAAATGGCGCCTAGCTTCTTCTCCCTTCCAGGGTGACAAGTTGTTTGGAGGTCCTCTAGAACCCCTCCTGGTTGAGACTAAAGATCATAGTAAAATTTTACCATCTATTTCTAGGAGGTCGGAGATCCGCCCACAGACTTCCTTTCGTTTGGGATTCTTTAGGGCCCACAACTCCAGTTTCTACCAGCAATGTTCCCATCGGTCATTTCATCCATGAGGACCTCAACAACAGGAATCTCAGGTCAGACAGGGGTACAGGTTCTCCTCCAGGAGACCTTTCAGAGGCTCCAGAGGCCGGCCTTTTTGCCGGGCCCGTTAATTCTCCTCCTATTTCTAGGATTGGGGGCAGGTTATCCTTTTTCGCTGACATATGGGATAATATGGTTTCAGATTCTTGGGTTAAAGATACTATTCGATTCTGCCTAGCTCTTGAGTTCCGCTCCAACCCACCCAATTGTTTTCTGCGCTATCCTTTGTCCTTGGATGGAGCCAAACGTGCTCGTGTTGAGGTGGCCATTGAACACCTTTCGCTGATACAGGCCATCCAACCCGTCCCTTCTCTCCAACGGGGTCAGAGATTCTATTCCCGTTTATTCCTAGTGCAGAAACCTTCGGGGGATTGGAGGGCTATTCTTGATTTAAAATCTTTGAACCGGTATATAATTTACCGCCGGTTCAAGATGCAATCTCTCCACACTATTCTTTTAGTTATTAGAGAGGGAGATTTTATGTCCTCTATTGATTTAACGGAAGCCTACTTACACATTCCTATTCTCCCTGCCCATCGTAGATTCCTCAGGTTCTGTTACAATGGTAGACATTACCAGTACAAAGCTCTTCCATTTGGTTTATCTTCAGCGTCTAGGGCGTTTACTAAAATTATGGCGGCCCTTATTTCTCACATTTCCTCCATCCTGGTCAGGATTCTTTTTTACTTGAATGATATACTCATCCTTTCCCCATCTGACCTTCAGGCTCGTAGGGACATAGCCACATCTCTTGATATCTTAAGGATTCACGGGTTTTCCATTAACTGGAAGAAGAGTCATTTGGCTCCATCTACCCGTCTTCAGCACCTAGGAGCTGTAATCGATACGGTGTCAGCTAAGGTTTTCCTATCCCAGGATCGACAGGATAGTCTTTGTGATATGGCCCTTAGGTTTGTTCAGTCCAGGTCAGCTTCCTTTCTGTGCTTGTCTAGCCTGCTAGGCAAGATGGTGTCCTGTTATGGTATTGTACCCTGGTCTTGTCTTCACAGCAGGGAGTTGCAGTGGCTTCTTCTGCCTTACCAGCGAAAACTTGACAGTTCCTCAACCTTCCTACTTCATCTGACCAACAACGCCGTCAAGTCTCTCAAATGGTGGACACCAGAGAATGTCTCCAAGGGCACCTCGTTCCTGGAACCTCAATGGTTAGTCATAACGACGGATGCCAGCCTGGTAGGTTGGGGAGCTCATCTGCAGACACACATGATTCAGGGCAGGTGGACTCCGCAAGAATGCGATCTCAACAATAAACCTCCTAGAACTCAGAACGATCTTCCTCGCCCTTCAGGGGTTTCGGGACCAGGTCCAGGGCAGGGATGTTCTCGTCCTCATGGACAAGATCACTGCCAAAGCACACATAAACAGACAAGGAGGGACCCGTTCCCGAGTACTTCTCCAGGAGTCTCTTCAGCTGGGACTCCGGGCCGAGTCCCACCTAATTTCGCTCAGAGCAGAACACATTTTGGGGGTGTCCATTGTTCAAGCGGACTCCCTCAGCCGCAATCCAATCGACCCGGCAGTGTGGAGCCTTCACCCTCGTCTGTTCCAGAAGATTTCCAAATGGTTCGGCCATCCTCAAGTGGATCTGTTTGCCTCAGCAGTCAACTATCAACTACCCCGTTTCTTTTCCCGTTTCCCCACCCAGGGAGCGGAAACAGTCGACGCCTTACGCAATCCGTGGCCAAAGGGAATCCTTCTCTACACCTTCCCTCCCTTCCCTCTTGTAGCCAGGTGATCCGGAAACTGATCAGAGAGAGGGCAGAACTGGTACTGGTGGCCCCACATTGGCCTCGTCATCCGTGGTTCGCAGACCTAGTGTCCCTGTCAGTGGCTCCTCCCTGGAGGATTCCAGACAGTCAGGTGTCGTTCCTACAAGGATGGCTAGTTCATCCAGATCCACAGTCCTTCCAGCTAGCCGTCTGGAGATTGAGTGGCTCCTCTTGACGCAGGCTCAGGTTCCACTGGATGTCATCGCAACCATTCAAGCCTCTCAACGCGGATCTACCACTCGCATTTACGATGCCACATGGACTGCTTTCTCCAGATGGTGTAGACGGCGCAGTATCGTTCCCACGTCAGCATCGGTAGTTCAGGTCCTTGGTTTTCTACAAGATGGTTTCTCTTCAGGTCTCTCTCCAAATACTCTACGGCGCCAGGTATCGGCGATTTTCTCTATTCTGTCTTACTCATCAGCTATCTCGCTGTCTAAAGACCCTTTGATTCACAGTTTTTTACGTGGAGCTACAAACCTCAGGTCTCCAGTCATTCACAGGTTCCCTACTTGGGACCTTCCCAAGGTATTGTCAGCACTCACTAGACACCCTTTTGAACCTCTCCAGGAGGTGGATCTCAAATTTCTGTCATTCAAGGTCTCTTTCCTGGTAGCCATAATCTCTGCCCGCTGGATTTCTGAGTTGGCGGCTCTGTCGGTCCGACAAGATCTGTGTATTTTTCATGCGGACAAGGTGGTCCTGCGTCTGAATCTGGCATTTATTCCCAAGATCAACTCTGTCTTTCACAGATCACAAGAACTTGTTCTTCCTAATTTCTGCCCTCCTCCTCAGCACCGACTAGAACGGACATGGCACACTCTAGACGTTCGCAGAGCCCTTAAGATCTACATTGCCCGCACGTCTTCTTTCCATCACACGGAAGCTCTGTTTGTCTCCTTCCAGCCTTCTTCCATGGGCGTCAAGCTGTCTTCTTCGCCCATTGGCCAGTGGATCAGGGCTACCATAGCTACGGCTTATTCAGTCCAGGCCTTGCCGGTTCCCCGGAATATTACGGCACACTCCACAAGAAGCGCAGTCACATCAGCGGCCTGGTCCACCAGGGCTCCCCTGGCGGAAGTTTGCAGGGCAGCCACTTGGTCCTCTCCTATTCCATTCATAAAGAATTACAGGTTGGATATCTACGCCTCGGCTGATGCGGCATTTGGAAGGAGAGTGTTGCAAGGAATACATCTGGAGACTGCTTCTTGGGTCCTTTACATGGGTGGCAGTCTCATGTATGTTCTAATTTTACAGACACGACAGTCTGCTGATCTACCTCGTTTCAAAACTGGACTACACAGGAAGAGGCGGAACTTAAGATCTTTTCAGCAGACTCGGTCCCATTGGAGCAAGGCAGTGTCACTCCCAGGCATGACTGCCGTGCCCACCTATCACAGAAAGGGCGTATCAGGTAAGACCAACGCCCATTAACAACTGAAAATGTACAAATAAACATTTCTGACAGTTCAAAAAAAAATCAGTGACCAATATAGCCATCCTTCTTTTCAATAATGTAATAAGTCTTCCATTCATGGAGTCTTATCAGTTTCTTGATCTGTTGATGATCAACTTTTTTGCAGCAGCAACCACAGCCTCATAGACACTGTTTAGAGAGGTGTACTGTTTCCCTTCACCATAAATCTCCCATTTAAGAAGGGCCCACAAGATCGACTTCCAATTGATGTTGTGGCGAGAATGGCTAGAAAATAGCGGAGCTCTGCAGGACTCTGTGAAATGCAGCCAGCAACTGCTTGCTCGCAGACCATATGGAGTTAAGCCTCCCTGGAGGGGAGGTGAAGAAAGGAGATGTGCCTGTCGATCATGAGGAAAACACAATTTCCTTGTTGATCAGAAGAAAGCTCTCCTGAACAGCAGCAGTGACAACAGCCATTTTTAGTCAGTCACAAGCTGCAACAATCGGGACACTAAGATCTTGTGCTGGAGCGGTGTGTGAGCAGAGCAGTGAAACTGGGTGAAAAAATTTCCAACTGTTACCTTAGAGACTTAACTTAAAGTTCCAAAATGATCTCCAAACACTAAAAAAGCAGCGATTGGATTTATGGAGAAAAATTAAAGACTAAAAACTAAAGAGGAAGATTAAAGATTTAGAAGTAAAAGAAAAACCTAAAGGATGATTTAAAACACAGAAAGCCTGGAAAAGTCAACAACATTGTGAAAAGAGACTATTGAGAGAAATCGCTTTTCTAAACTTTATCTCTAAGTCCCCTGACTGGATGACAATCAGCTGTTTTTGGTTTTTTATATTCTGTGGAAGGCTGGAATTGGAAGCAGGGGAACCATCTACTGAAGGAAGAAGTTTACTGCACTGTACAAAATCCAAAAGGAAATGAAGAGAAATAACATCTGGAAAACTATCTGACCTTGACTTTATCTTAGTAGGCAATTGGAATGCTGGGAAATACTTATTGAGCTTCTTGAAGATTCAGAAGGCAAATTAAATTAAACACTAAAACTCTACTGGAACAATACACTGAAAAGTGGATTTGAAAGATTGGAAGAAACTTGGTGGGCTATATTGGATTTGAGTTATTAACATTACGTGATAGATCATTTTACGAAGCAAAAGAAGAAAAGTGAGAGAAGGGGAAGAAAGAAAAAAAGAAAAGATAAGATTTTAAAATCTGGACAATTGGGAAGGTGTAAATTGGAAATTATAAAGACCGAAAAGCACAAATTTATAGACATTTTGGGGACTTGGAGAAATAACTCTGGGATTGATCAAATCTTGCTAATAATTGATTATTGTTTTTTTGAGTTTTTAGATATTGGGATACTGGGATATTCGAGGGATATTAATTTGTTACAAAATAACCCAGCAGAAGATAATAAAGTTTTATGAAGAAATGTTAGAAATAGCGATAAAAAAACTATAAGAAGTTGATGGGAATATTTAAAGATAAAGATCTGAAAGGAGAGGGCACTCAACAAATGGTGGGAAAAGATGAATATGATACACAGAAGACAGCTGAGAAATTAGAAGGAGTGGTGGAGTGGACAATTCAAAATAAACTACAAAAAGATAAAAATAAGTTAAAAGCAGAGAAAAATATTGAAAAGACAGCAATGACAAATACTAAAAATCAGATAGACAATCCTTTAAGAGATTATAATAAAATAGAGGGGGGAAAGAAGGAGCTCACAAAAACAAAGAAAGGGTTATGGATGGATATTCAAAAGATGCAGCAGAAGGAGATAAAGGATAAGACAGAGGGAATAATCAGTTTGTGTAAAAATGTTAGAAAGTCATATAGGATTCCAAAAGAGAAATATAAAAGAATCACCAAAAAAATCAATAAATGATGAAATTCTAGAAAGCTTGAGAGATGATGGATAGAGAAACAATATTTTGTAAGGTAGTAACAATATTGAGAAACAAAAAAAGAAAGCCCCACAAGTTTAGGTCAGGTGAGGAAGGGGGCCATGTCATTATTCTTTCATCTTTAAGGCCTTTACTGGCTAGCCATGCAGTGGAGTACTTCAATGTATGTGATGCAGCATTGTCCTGCATAAAAATCATGATCTTCTGGAAAGATGCAGACTTTTTCCTGTACCACTGCTTGAAGAAAGTGTCTTCTAAAAACTGGCAGTAGGTTTGGCAGTTGATTTTGAGTCCATCTTCAACCCTAAAAGGTCCAACTACCTCATCTTTAATAATACCAACCCATACCAGTTCCTCATCTCCACCTTGCTGGCGTTTGAATCCAAGTGGAGCTCTATGCCCATTACTGATCTAGCCATGGGCCCATCCATCTGGCCCATC
>WNWU01000057.1:9831335-9993330 GCA_012654045.1 Ptyas mucosa
TTGGCCACATCTCTGAGCACTGAATACTTTGTACTTCTGGGCACTCCAGGTACATTGCAGTTGTGGAATATGCAGTTCTGGATTTCTTCTCAAATCTTTGGCAATTAATGTGTGTCTTTTTTTCCCTCAACACGTTTCTTGCAACCCTGTTGACTATTTGCAACAAAACATTTGATGGTTCTGTGATCATGCCCCAATATCTTAGCAATTTCAAGAGAGCTGCATCCCTCTGAAAGACCTTTTACAATTTTTGACTTCAGAGTCAGTTAAATCTCTCTTTTTGCTTTTCTATTTCCTTTGTATTTTGTATTTTATAATACTTTATCATTCAATAAAAAAAGTGTTTGACTTTCTTGTTAAAAAATGTTAAATCACTTTTTTGGCTTATTTTGCCTGAGGAAAAGAAGCTGCGTAATAATTATGCACACTTTGATATAGGGTGCTGATCTCCTTAGGCCACACTCTCCCTCATTACACAAATACACATCACCTGATATGCTTATATCCACTAAGTATTCAAGTTTATACAGCTTGAAAATGGAAAATATGCATAAAAATGATGAAATGGTCAAAATACTCACTTGTCTAATAATTGTGCACACAGTGTATTTCAACCTCTTACTAGACTCTAATTGCTTTTTCTTTTTCTTTCTTTTTGATATATGTTATTCTGGATAAATTCTGTTCCCTTCGCATGAAAGCATGGCAGCATTTGGGGATATGTAAAGAGTTTTTAGACTCATCACTGGATCTCTGTATTTTTTGAATTTGCAAAATATCTGGAGTTTATTTTTATTTTCTTATAATCTTGGATTGAAATATAGAAGAAAACATACTTTCTTTGTTCTTTGTTCCCTCTGGGTTTTGATTGGAAGATAGGCTTATTCCAGAAACTGAATCTATTATACTTAACAACTCTATAAGAGATGGCATTAAGAAGTAAACGTGGATAGTCGATCCAGGACAAATTATAACTTTTGGGATGGCTTGGAATAGATAAGATACCATAGTAAACTTTCTACAAGTGGATTACAATAACATTTTGCTAACACAAAGTTTTGAAACTTTTTGTTTTGTTTTAGTATTATTATTCTTCCTGTTAACTACTTTGTCATTAATGTAACATAGAAGACAGGTCAATAGTTTGCAAATAGATTTAGTAATTTAAAGAGGCTATGTTTCACAAGGGGTGGGAATTAATGTTATAATGTATTAATCAGTATTCAACTAGAGGGGATGATATATGTATGTGTGTTGTTGTTTTACTGCACCTTTTTAATGTTTTGATTGGTTTGTGTTTTTTGTCCTTTTTTTCTTTTTTGTCGTCTTTTGGATGATTTTTGTATTATGTATGTATATATGTAAATAGCATCAAAAGGTTGGATGAAGATTATCATTACAAATATCTATGCATCCTTCAAGTCAATTACATCAAGCACACGAAGTCAAGAAGTGAATGGACGTTGTCTTACCTGAACGTCCGTTTTCTGGGCACTGCGAACACTATCCACGAATGGGTTAAATCCCTTCAGCCTTGGCAAACAACTGAGAGAAACTTAAAAGAACTTCCCCTTTCCCGGCTCCCTAGCCATGCCCCCTACTCCCGTGATACCCCAGTCTGAACGTCAAAGCAAACAAATACTCCATCTGGTACTGATAACATAACTTTATTGAACAACAACTTAACCTGGTAACTAATCACTCCCCGGCAGGCAGCCGAAGTCAAGGGAGGGTGTGGATAGTGTTCGCAGCTCCCAGAAAACGGACGTTCAGGTAAGACAACGTCCATTTTCCTCTGCGCTGCTCCCACTATCCACGAATGGGATATACCCAAGCTAAATTCCTCGGGCGGGTAGCTGGCTGCCTTCAGTGTCCTCCTCCGCCAGAACTCGTTGGAGGACTCTGCGTCCAAAGGATGCCTCAGCCGAATCATAGGCATCTATCCTGTAGTGGCGGATGAAAGGTGACAGGGATGACCAGGTAGCCGCTCTGCAAATGTCTGCAACTGAAGCCTGTGTGGCCCAGGCTGCCGTAGTGGCCGTACTACGAGTCGAATGGGGCAGAATCCTGTCCGGGCGTGGCCTGGCATTCAGGTCATACGCCTGGCCGATGCATGCTTTAATCCATCTGCTGACCGTAGGGGCTGAGATTTTCTGGCCCATGGACCCTTGGCTGAACGAAACCAGGAGTGCTTCCGTGCGACGGAATGGTGCTGTTCGGTGAATGTACTGTTGAATCGCGCGCCGCACGTTGAGGGTGTGCCAACGCCTTTCCCTGTCATCTCTTGGCGACGGGCAGAAATCCGGGAGGATTAACTCCTGCGCCCGGTGGAACCAAGAATTCACCTTCGGGATGAAGGCCAGGTCTAGACGTAGAATCACCGAAGAATCTCTGAAGATGCACAAGTCCTTGCGAATGGACAAGGCCGCTAATTCCGAGACCCTCCTGGCTGACGTGATAGCCAGGAGGAAGGTAAGTTTGAAGGACAGATGTTTGAGGTCGACTGACTCCAACGGTTCGAAGGGGGGCCCGGTTAAGGCCCGCAGAACGAGAGGTAAGTCCCAAGAAGGAAACCGGTGCACCGTGGGAGGGTGTAGGTTCGTGGCCCCGTGGAGGAACCCTTTGATCAGTGGATGATGTGATAGCGCCTGGTAAGGGGCACACCTGATCACCGTTGACAGGGCTGCTGTCTGTCGTCTTAGGGTAGCTGGCGCCAGACCTTTGTCCAGCCCCGCCTGTACGAACCCCAGGATATCTTGTACTGTAGCTGTTGTGGGGTCGACATGATGGTGCGACCCCCAGGAGCAGAACGCCCTCCATGAAGCTTCGTAGATGCGGGAGGTCGATGGACGCCTAGCCGCTTGAATGGTACTAACCACTGAGATAGGTAAATTGTCCTTCATCAGTATTATCCTCTCAAATGCCATACGGCTAATTGTAGCCACTGTGGGTCTGGATGCGAGACCGCCCCCTGTAACAGGACGACTCTGTGTGGTGGGATCGCCCACGGCTGGTCTACTGAAAGTGCCACCAGATCGGCAAACCAAGGGCGTCTGGGCCAGTTTGGGGCCACCAGAAGAAGATTGGCCTTTTCCATGACCAGCTTCCTGATGAGTCTTGGTAGCAGGGGAATCGGCGGGAAGGCATACAGCAGACCGTCTGGCCACTTGCAGCGAAGAGCGTCGTGATCCTCCGCTTGAGGTGTTCGATAGCGCGACACAAATCTGGGTAGCTGCGCGTTGTCCAGCGTTGCAAACAGGTCCACTTCCAGATTCCCAAAGCGAGCTGCCAGTTCCTGGAAGAGGCTGGGATGGAGCTGCCACTCCGCCTGGTCTATCGTCTCTCGACTGAGCCAGTCCGCTCTGATGTTGGTCGACCCTGAGATATGGTCTGCCTTGATCGATAGGAGATGTCGTTCCACCCAATCGAATAGAGCTTCGGACTCCCGCATTAGACGACACGACCTTGTGCCCCCTTCCCTGTTCACATGTGCCTTGGCCGAGATGTTGTCCGTCAGGATCAACACGTGATGTCCTTGAACCGTGGTTTGGAGCTGGCGAAGGGCTAGTCTGATCGCCCGTAATTCCAGGACATTGATGCTGTTGAGTTGTTCGCGACTGGACCACTGGCCCTGCGCTACTAGGTTGAGGAGGTGTGCCCCCCACCCCCGAAGGCTTGCGTCCGTGGTCAGGACCAACCTGTTTGGTTCTAGGAAATCACAACCTTTGAGAAGCGCGCGTGAATTCCACCACGACAGGGAGTGACGGGCTTGGGGGGATAGATGCACTCCCCTCCTCTCGTTGGCTCTTCCCGCCCGTTGAAAGGGGAGGAGGAACCATTGGAGTGGTCTCGAATGTCTGCGTGCCCACGGAACGATGCCGAAGCAGGAGACCATCTTCCCGAGGAGGCACGATAGTTGGAGTATCGGAACCTTCTTCCTTGTCAAAATCTGGTGCACCAAGTCTTGAATACTCTTGACTCTGTCCGGTGAAAGAGATACTAGCCCTCTGACCGAGTCTATCAATGCTCCCAAGTGGAGGATTTGTGTGGACGGATGTAGATGACTCTTGTCGAAATTGACTGTGAAGCCATGATTCTGGAATGCCTCCAGGACCAGCTTTATGTCCCTGGCCGCTTGATCCTGAGACGATGAGAGGACTAGGATGTCGTCGAGGTAGCTGAGGACCCTCACCGGAATCGCCCGAAGTCTGGCCTCTACCACCGCTACCAGTTTGGTGAAAGTGCGGGGTGCCGAAGAGAGACCGAAGGGCATTGCTCGGTATTGAAAGTGCTGCCCGGCATACTCGAACCTCAGAAACCGGCGGTGTTCTGGATGGATGGGCACATGCAGGTAGGCCTCTCGGAGGTCCACCGACTGAAGAAAATCTCCCTGTCTCACCCCTGCCAGAATGGAGCGGAGGGAGTGCATCTTGAACCTGTGGTATTGTACTGACCGGTTCAGTCGCTTCAGGTTCAGGATTCCCCTCCATCCCCCCGAGTTCTTGGGAACGAGAAAGAGGCTTGAATAGAACCCCGATCCACGTTGGTTCAGTGGAACAGGTTCTATGGCCTTGATCTCCAATAGATGAGCGATTTCCTGTGACATAAGTTCTTGGATCTCCAGGGACTGTGGAATTGCGCCCCGGGCAAAACGACAGGGAGGGGGACCAACAAATTTGATGTATAAGCCTGATGAAGTTGTGCGCCTCACCCACGAGTCCGATGTTTACTGGGCCCATTGTTGGTGGAATGAAAGGAGTCTCCCCCCAATGGCACCCCCCGACTTGACATCACTTTCCCCTCCTGGTGAACTTGGAGCCAGCCCCGCGGAAGGGGCGCTTGGCCTGTTGGTTTCGTCCTCGGTCTCCGAACTGCTGTCTTTCCTGCAGTCTTGAACCCCCTTGATACTGGGATCGGTGACCGGGGGCCCCCCTGGACCCCGCGTTGTGACGAAAAGGCTGCTGGTACGGGTATGGCGAGTATCTGCGCTCGTGTCTACGGAGAGTTGAAGGAAGTATCTTCCTTTTGTCTTTGTCCTCTACTAGGACGGGCTCCAAAGCTGCACCGAATAGGTCTGGGGCCTTGTACGGTGCTGAGGCCAGCTTCCACTTCGCCTTGAGGTCTGCCTTCCAGGGGCGTAACCAGAAAAGCCTTCTGGCTGTGACAGTGGAAGCCAAAGACCTTGAAGCAAATTTTGCTGCGTTGAACGATGCATCCGCCGCATATTCAGTGGCCGCAATTATCTTATTGGCATCCTGATGGAGTCTGGTGTCTTCTGCAGGTAGCCTCTCTTGCATTTGTTTCAGCCAGATAAGCGCTGCCCTGTTGAAGAATGATGTCGCCGTTGCAGACCAAATGGCCCAGGCCACCGCCTGGTGAGCCTTACGGAAAGCCCCCTCCATCCTCTTGTCCTCCAACTTGAGGCCATCCAGAGCCTCTGTGGAGATCATCGAAGCTGAGGATAGGGCTGCCACTGGTTGGTCTACTGTTGGAAGAGTCAGAAGTTCTTCCAATTCCGGTGCTGAACAATACAGTTTCTTATCCAGAGAACTGGGTGTCGTTAGAGAGGCGGGCTGTCCCCAAGGGTTCTGTATCACATCTGCAAACAATTGTGGGCAGGGAATACAGTCCTTTTGTTGTACAGCTGATTTAAAGAGAGCGTCGTGGGGCCCGGCTGCAGAGGAAGCCGCTGCCCTGGCTTCACCCGGGACCCCCAAGTTAGTTGTGAGACGGGCTTTGTGAAGAAGTGACTTGAAAAGAGCTGGTCGGAACAGACCCGTGAAGGCTGGTGTATCTGGTATCAGCCCCTCGTCCTCTGAGAGTTCAATATCCTCTGGCCCCTCCTCAGCCTGGTCAGACTCTTCGGAAGATGAATACTCCTGATGAGGATGGCTATGAAAATGAGCTTGTTGAGGTGCCCTTTGAGGCGGAAGGAGATGTGGCGGCGGTTGTGACGCCTGCTGCCAACTGGCTGCTAAAAATGAGGACAAAGCCGATGAGAACATGGCCTGAAAGTCCGGCTGGTTGGCTGGCCCCGGGCCACTTTGAGCCCTAAGCCCCGCTGTTGTCGGGGTGAAAGTTGCCTCCGGCTGATGTTGTTGTGGACAAAAGGGATCGGCCCCTGGAGAATGGTGATTAGCCCTGGGGGTGGTTGGCGTCTGGTCCAACACCAGTGGGCTTGTGATGGGTGAGCTGGCCTCCCTCGGAGGATTTGAAAGAATACCCCCGGAGAGCACCTCCGCCGCTGAGGTAGCCGCTGCCATCTTCTGCGCCTTAGCCCATTGGCGTTCTAGGGCGTTATGGCACCTTAAGGCATCCCTGTCAAGCGCCGGGAGTGTCTTGTCCGGCTTGGGAGGATGGCCGGAGCTCTCAGACCGCCTCTTGTTCTTTGAGTGTTTTGCCCCCTTGCGAGGTGGGCTTGCTTCCAACTCCAGGTCTGAGGAGGCGGGCGATGCCGACATAACTGCCTATGAGGAGGCAGGCGCACTCTGTGTAGGCTAGAGCACCCCGGTACCTGTCTTGTTTTGGGGGGATTTCTCTCTCTAGCGGGCCGCCCCGTGGGACTGGCTCCGCTGTCTCCTGCAGGAGTTGGCTCAGCTGGCTCCCTGAAATTAGGGGAGACCTTGGCTGGCAGAAATATCACCAAAATGGCGGCCCGGGGGTCCGTCAAAATGGCGGCCGCACGTGGCTGACGAACCACGAGGAGGCTCTAGCAGCGATCTTGCACTGGCGGCCCGAAGGTCCTACCAGATGCCGCGCGTTAAAAAGGAGTGAGAGAGGCGCTATTCTGTAGCGTAGGAGAAGCAGCCGGCTGAGAAAAGAACCCTCCTTATCTCCGCTGTCCTCCCCTGCTGTGCGCTCTTCTGCTGTCCTCCGACCTCGCCAAATCCAAAGGGGGGGGCGGAAAAGACCTCGTTGCGGCTCCGGAGCTCGCTCCGCAGCTCCCCGCGGCTCGCAGAGCCGAATTAAAGCTCCCGCGCTGAGCGCTGCTGAAAGAAGGCGTGGGCGTCTGCAACGCCGAGCCCGACGCCCAGCTGATGAGCGCTGATCTGGGAGAAGCCGGCAAGCCGGCGCGCGAAAAAAACAACGAAATAATCAAAAATAAAAGAAAAGCCTAAGCACGCTGTGGGAAAGGGAAAGATTTAAACTAACTTCAGGAGAAGAGAAACAACGAAAGAAAGAGAGGAATACCTGATGTGCAGGAGCTCCCAAAACCTCTTCAGCGTTTGCCAACAACTGAGAGAAGACTGGGGTATCACGGGAGTAGGGGGCGTGGCTAGGGAGCCGGGAAAGGGGAAGTTCTTTTAAGTTTCTCTCAGTTGTTTGCCAAGGCTGAAGGGATTTAACCCATTCGTGGATAGTGGGAGCAGCGCACAGGAAAATACATTGTCTCTGCTTTTTCAAGAGGCAACTGGACTTTTCTTTTTTCCATAAAGTCCAGAAAAAGCACCTTTGGGACAACTGACCTGGATGACTGAGAATCTCCATACACAAGTCAATACATTATGCAAGTGAAGATCTTAAAGTCCAAACTCAGTGGAGGAAAGTCAATTAACACCTAGGCTATTACAGTCATTAGTTACACAGCTGGAATAGTGGATTGGACTCAAGAAGAACTAAAAGCCTTGGATAGGAAGACCAGAAATATAATGACAATCAATCATGTCCTTCATCCTTGCAGCAACATTGACAGACTCTATCTACCATGGAATATCGGTGGGCATGGAATGCTGCAAGTACACCAGACAGTTGGAAGAAGAAAAAAGGGCATTGGAAGAATATCTGAAGGACAATGAAGAAGATGCACTGAACCTAGTACACTATGAAGCTAGTACACCATGAAGGCCTACTGAATACTGAAGGGACTAAAGTGGCCTACAAGAAAGATCAAATTAAGAATAGAAAAGAGATTGGGAAAGACAAAACATTACATAGCCAGTGTGTTTTTTAAAAAAATTAACCAATAAAGCAAAACAAAAAATAACCAAGATCTGGCAGTGGCTAAGAGTAGGAAAATTGAAGAAAGACGAGGGACTACTACTGCCTCCATAAGACCAAGAACAAACACATACAAACCCGACTTGAGAAAATAGCAACAGGCAGCAAATGCCATCTCTGCAACCTGAAAAAAATATGGACCACTTGTTAGCTACTGCAAGATGATCCCACAGACTGACTACAAACAATCACATGATAAATTAGCAATAATGGTGTACTGGAATGTCTGCAAGAAATACCATTTATCTTCAAGCAAGAACTGGTGGAGTTGTAAAATAAGACAAAATAATAGAAAATGAAGGGGCTAAAGTACTCACAGACTTTAGATTTGAAAGAGATAATCACCTGCCACATAACATACCAGACTTAATAATTGTTGACAAATAGTCAATAAAGCCTGGATACTGGACATGGCAGTATCTGGAAACAGCAGAACAGAAGAGAAAGAACTGGAGAAAATCACAAAATAAAAAGACTTGCAAAAAGAAGCAGAACAACTGTGGCAAAATAAAACAAAGTTAGTACCAATCCCAAAAACTTTTGGAGCACCATTTGAAGGTCATTGCCACTGACAAATCACCAGCAGTCAATTCCAAAGATAACTTACACCCTGCAACAATACATTTAATACCATGAAATAACAACATCTCCCTATCCTAGGTACTTGGGAACGACTCAATAAGTGGATTAAAATGCCAAACCCAGTCTAAACATCTGTCTGACTGCAACGAACCATAATAATAAAGCATCTATATCCCAAATCATTTTAGGCCACCTAAAATCATACAACCATAGATCGAAATGTCTAAATATTGACAAATGCAATGAAAGGCTGAATTTCTGACAAAGACCTACTACATGGATAGTGATAGAACATTGTATTTTGATTAAGAATGTTCACTATTACGTGGTTCAATTTCTGAAGTATCTCATCTATTCAGAGGTCTATCTATAGAACTCAAATAATTTAAAAACAGTCTGGCAGCCAGATTTCCTTAATTTCAATCTCTCATAAAGTTACATGAATTTTCATTTAGTTACAATTTACAGGTGTATTTTAGCATAATTTTGATTTTTAGGGTTTTTTTTAGATTTTTCCATACACTTTTCTTATTTTATTCCTTCTTGGAAATATGCAAGTCTTATTGAATAGTAGGTCACAAACAAATAAAAGTTTGAACTAATAAAGAATATTTGGAGTTCAGAATTGGGTAAGGGGTCCTTGGCACTCTCTGAGCTTGCTTGTTTTCTTGCAGACATTTCATTACGCAAACTAGATAAATGTCATCACCTAGTTTGAGTGATGAAAAGTTTGCATGAAAACAAGCAAGCTTAGAGAGCACCAAGGACCTCTCAAAGTTTGAACTGAATAAAATACATTCCCATTATATCAAGGACTCTCCATGACATGTGAACATATGATTTGGGGTGGCTATGTATGTTTTTGGAACCAGACATTTGATTACTTATTAATATCTTCTTGCAATGTGAAAGTGGGTGCCATGTTCACAGCTTTGGGCAAGACAAGGTACATACTTTTCCAGACAATTGGCTAAAACATGATTGTATGGTTTTGAGTTATCCAAATGTGAGCTGCAACATTTTGAACATATAGATTATTCACCATATTTTTGTACAATTATTTTTATTCTATGGAATTACTGGATAGCTTGAAAGGCAGTGGTCTGATTACAGAGATATGATACAGATGAATTTAGGTTAATTTTAAATTCAATGATAAAATTGAGATTTGTATTCACTCTATTGCTTGACTTGTGTTTTGAATGTTGACCAGAGTAAGTCTTTAGCTTTGCCCAACTATTTCCAGCCATTTTTTCCCTTAGCTAAACAAGGGCCCAGCTCCATGAACAACAATCGTGCTATTAAAAATGTGAATTGAGGAGCCGCTATGGGAACAGAATTTCCCCGACGCGGAAGGACAGGGCCGGCCGACAAACCAGCATGGAACTTCTCACCCAGTTGCCGAAGCCGAACTGCTCGATAGCATCCAGTAAGAGTTGCTCCTCGCGGCTGCTCCAGCCACCCTCGGCCTCGGCACCCCAGAGAGTGAAACGCCCACCATCTACCAGCTGGTAGCCATGCCAGCGTCTATGCGGGCCAATCTCGGCGCCCGCTGAGAAGCATTCGGGGCAAAGCTCGATATCGGTACATTCGGTGCAGCGGAAACGAAGCGAGCTGACCTCAGCCAAGCAGTACACGCAATACTTTTTCCCTAGTTCCGCCATCTTGCTTTCCTCCCCCCCCCCACAAGAGGTAAAAAGAGCAGCGAAGGTTTGACGTCCACGTTTGCGACAGGGACCAACTCCCGCCCACTAATCGAGGCAGAATTTTGTGGGTGTGTCCCAGGAAGAAATAGCCAATCGACTTCGAAATTTCTTGTGCTCTTTCACGCGCAACGTCCAATCAAGCCTCGCTTCTCTTAATTTCTTCCCATTGGTTGACAAAAGCAACTTTTGTTGCCTAGCGACGGAGCAAAGCGGTTTGTTTACGGAGGGAGAGCGGAGAGAGAGTCGAGCGGTTGCAAGCTATGGAGGAGATACTGGAGGTGGCGGAGGAGATCTCTACTCCAACACCCCAAAATCTGGAGGATGTCGTCGTCCCGATTTCCCCGAAACCACAGGAGTCGGCCACGGATGCGAAGACAACAGAGGCCGCGAAGAGTCCCCTTACTGCAGAGACAGAGACGCCGACGCAGGAAGGAGCGGGAGACGAGGAGAAGCCCCAACGGACGACCGAAGAGCCGCGAACATTAGTAGGAGCGGACAAGGAGTCTGCGCTGGAGGAGCAACCGGAGCACGAAACCTCGAGCGAAGGTCCAGGAGGAGCCGAGGCCCCGAAGGATGGGGAGGAGGACAAGAGGAGCCCCTCGGAGGTTTCTTCCTTGGAGAAACTGGAAGAAGAGAGCGGGGCGCCGGGGGCTCCCTCCAGGTTAACGCTCCTCCGCGACTTGCCCACCAGCGCCTCCTTCGATGAGGGCGAGCCGGCGGAGCCGTCTCCGTTGCAGGTGGGCGTGGAACTGGGCCACAGGATCAGCCGCAGCCTCTGGGAGCTGGAGCAGAGGGAAGCAAGCAGCCGCTCCTTAGATGTGGGTGGCAGCCCGGAGAGCGAGGAAGGCACGCTGGAAGGAGAGACGGCGGAGCAGAGGGAGTGGCGCGCGGCCGAGGAACAGCGGCGGCGAACCGAACTCATGGAACAGTACCGGCAGCTGCTGACCGAGCGAGGCCGCCTCCGCAATTACAACACGAAGCTGCAGGGCAAATTGGCCGACGTCTTGAACAAAGCCAAGGGCAAGGATCGCGTCCGAGAACTAGAGCACCACATCTCCGACTGGGAGCAGCGCTACAGCCGCTACCTGGCCATGTTAGAGAAGTTGCGTAGCCAGCAGGCGGAGGAGACGGCTTGGTACCAGAAGGAGATCGATGCTCTCCATCGGTCCTGCGATCAGAAATTGACTAAGGTGGAGAGTGAATGGAAGACCTACCAGGCGCTCAAGAAGGAAGTAGCTGTATATACTATGGGGAGGCGGCTAGGAGGTAAACAAGCTGCCATCAAGGAAGTGGACAAGATCCAAGCTAAAGAACAAAGCAAGGAAAAGGAGATGACGGAGGTGAGCCCTGCATAGAGGAGGGATGTTAAATGCCCTATCTAAACAGTCTGCTGGTGGGATAATTGCATTAATTAATTTTAAGATGTGGCAGTCTTTTTTTCTACACCTTTCAGTTGATCAGTCTTTGAGACAACACTGAACAGGCATATATTATCTCGTAACTGTAAGGCCAAATTCATGATTAGGAGGAATTGAAACTGGTTGAAATGTCATTCACAGAAAAAGCAGTTAACCCAAACCAAACCGATTCCTGGATCATATTGCCAGCCTTGCAAATAAGCCTGTAAAATTCCTAACTTGCAAAGTAAGTAAACCTTTATAATGGCAGAAATTGTAATTTTCAACTGCAGATACATAGCCTAGGTTGGTACTTGTGCTATTAACAGTAACAGGATGATGAAGAATAATTAGTTCTCCTTTATTTTATAAAGTTTCTTATTAGAATTTTTTTAAAAGAACTACTTATCTAGATTAAGTTTCAGTTTGTTCTTCTATATTCAATCTTTCACTGGCTTAACTGATGAAAAACTTCTTGCGGTAGCCAGGAATATAATGGTCAAGGACTGTATCACAAAACTTTTGAAAGTCCAAGTAAATAGTATTTGCTGGATCATCTCAGGCTTCATATTTGTCCACAACATTGGTATCTAAATCAGAAGTAGGAAACATTGAGGAATTAGAGGACATTGAGGAATTCTTTGGAAATAGAGCCTCAGTAGGCAGAAGGAAAATGCCCTACAGTCATGAATATATGTCTTAGCTCTTTTTATTTTGGTTTCCTTTCCTGGAAATATCAGTTTAAGCTATTGTTTCTGTTCTATGTTTTCTATAGTAGACTTTAGAAATTATTTAGCTTCTCTGCAATTTCTTTATATTTCCTTATTCTAGAATTGCTTCCCAGAGTTGGTGAGTAGTGTTTCTTGAAGGTGTGACATCATTGTTTTTCCCAAACAGGTGTATTAGTTATCGTATTTTTCAGAGTATAAGACACACCAGAGTATAAGATGCACCTTAATTTTGGGGGAGGAAAACAAGAAAACAAGAATTCTACCTCTGCCTATCAGGTGAGGTGACGCTGCTTTATGTTGCCGTCCTCCTGCAAGCGAGAGGTGCCTCAGAGACTTGGTTGGGAAAGAGGACGGCGATTACTGAGAAGTTCTTTTCCAGAAAACTTAACAGGGTGCTGATAAGGTCAAGGTGGGACTACTCACTTTCCCCCAAAGAGACCCTTGCATGCTCTGGGGAGAGGGTCAGAGCACAGCCTGAGGAACAAACCTCTTCGGGATGGTCCGGGCGGGGGGGGGGATTTGCCCGGTGGCTTTGGTGAACAAGGCGGGCCCCACAATTCGCGGCTGGTAATCTCTCTGGCTGCCCAGCGAGCGGCTCAGGGTAGACAATGGTCACGATGACTTCACTCCCCAGCAATGTGAGGAGCCACCACTGCCACCTAAGCCCTCTCAGCGCCCAGGAGCTGAACTAAGTGGGAGCCCCTAAAGTGAAACGTCCCTCCTTTCCAGCCACCGCTGCCCGTTGGCGGGATTCCCCAATGCAATTCTCAGAGCTGCGTTTCAGGAGTCGGCCAGTTCCCTGCAATGTGCAGCGAGGAACCATAAACTGTTTTGGATTCGGGGAGGGGATTGCAGCGCTACCACCTGAAAATGCTTTTCTTCCCTTTGCACATTGCAGAGCCAAGTGCCCTTATCCTCCTTCTCAGCAGACTCACCTTCTCTTTCCTCCTGTCCAGATCCACTGCTGAAACGTGATGAACTTTTTTTGCCTCTGCACACCCCATGTTTGGAATCGGGAAGGGGATCGCGGGTCTGCCGCCTGAAAATCCCGATTCCAAAGGAAAGCGTTTTCAGGCGGCAGACTACTTGATAGTTTTGTTGGCTTATCAGCACAGTGTTTCACAAGTGATCATAAGGGAAAAGTTATCTATCAAGGCCAATTCTGTTCAATTCATTAGGACTCATTTTTACATATAGTTGGGATATGACTAAAATCCAGCGCAAATTCTATTAAAATCAAAGATTTATCTGTGATAGTATTATTGAACACTAAATCTAAAATCCCATGCTCTTTTAGGGGTAAATCAATGGGAGTTATCTGAAAGCGTGGACAAAATTACCCTGTAACTTAACAGAGATCAGAAAGATAAATGTTCTCTTTAATTGATTGCAGCGGTCTTTGCAAACCATTCCTAAAGATTCTTCAGAACTATTATCCAAATCTCTGATTTATAGAATGGCTAACGAAAGGCTGTGTTTTCATGGTACGCTAAACTGTATTTCAAATTAGTATTGCTCCAACATAAAACAATTATTTGGTGGTGTTATTAGACCAGTTTTTATCGTTTTAGGTACGTCTTGAAAATATAAAATTGAAACACAGGATCCAAAAACTTGATGCAAGTCTAAAAGCCCAAGAAGAACTGGCAGAAGGCTTACATTTAATTGACTTTGAGCAGCTGAAAATAGAAAACCAGACTTACAATGAAAAGATTGAAGAGCGTAATGAAGAACTTCAGAAACTCCGGAGAAAGGTCACCAATACAGTACAAGTCCTATCTCAAGTAAAAGAAAAACTGCAATTTGTGGAAGCGGAGAATCAAGGGCAGAAGGCTCAGCTAATGGCAGTGGAAAGTCTAGTAGCGCAAAACAGAGATATATTAACAAGGACAAAGCAGGCTCGTGATAAATTGAGAATAGACAATCAGAGGCTTCAACAGAAATGTGGTTTACTTGGAAATACATTGTTATTGAGGGACTTTGAAGAGAAAGTGGATGCTGCCGAGATACTAAAAGAGAAATTGGAAATACTGAAGCGTCATCATGCTGGATTGTCTCTTACTTGCAATGGAATAAAGAAGAAAATCAAAGGGGCAAAATCTTTTCTGCCATTCTAAATGTCTTTAGTGGTAAACAGAACAAAGTAATGTATGAAAAAAATCAAATAAAACATACTCGTGCCTTTAGATTATATTCCAGCTAGGTGTGGTTCAAGCCTCAAATCCAAATAACCATCATGAGTGCTTATATAAGCAGGATAGGATATCATTTTAATAATAATAAATTCATAAATACCCTGTTAATTTATAATTGACAGTAAAAGTACACAAAGCTAAACTCCTAACAGAATTTTTATTCAATTTTTAATGTAAAAATATATTAGCAAAAATAGAAGCAGATGTGCACAATTGTTAATAAATAAGCATAACAATATTGTAAAGTGCTTAGCCTCCATTGGAGAAATTTGCATTTTTATATGTTTTTAATCAGCCATAATAGGTAACCTATCTTCATTTTTCCTTGACTCCTTAATAGTATCAAAATTGTTCTAGTAAATTTAAAAAGTTATGGATCAATATCTTTTATGTTAAATTTTTTTAGTTATTTGATTCTTTCCTCAATAAAGATGGTTCTCAAACCTTTTTTTAAAAAATGTCCTTAAATGTGTATGTATGAGAAGTGGGAAATGAGAGACGTGCTCAGGGAATTCTGATAGGACAAAGGACTTTGAAGGTTTTGGAACAGATATGCTTGTTTCTCTTGGAGAAAATTCAGAAGAGCCTAGGTCTGTGTTGGCGAACCTTTGGCCAAGCTCACCTGAAACTGCGCATGTGTGCGTGCGTGCCACAGCTAGTGTTCAGGCCTCTGGTGCGCATGTGTGCAATTCAGGGGACCCAGCTGCTCTTCAGAGCTCTCCGCATGCACGTGTGTTTATGCATGCATGTGAGATGACTGGTGTGAAGTGCACGCATGTGCAGACAGCATTTGTGCATTGCATGCGCAAAAGCTGTGCATGCACATATGGTGATTGTGCACGCAAGTGCGCTCTAGTATGCATGCTTGAAAGCTGCACACCTACGCAGATGGTGCAGTTGCATGCACAGTACATGGTGCGTGCAAAAGCTGTGTGCATGCGCAGATGGTACAGTTGCATGCACAGTACATGGGAAGGAGCTGCGCATTACTGCGGATGGCACATGAGCATGCACAGCATGCAAAGCACGTTCCTGTTCGGCACTCAGTAAGTAAAAGGTTCGCCACCACTGGCCTATTTTTTTCCCCAGTATACAAAGAACGTATACATTTAAACAATGCAATAACATTTGCCAGCTTGTCTGCTTTGAGTTTTAAGTAATTCAGTACTTTGCAACTGGATTTGGTTCTGTATTTCTTATTGGTTTTAAGATAAATTATGTGCATGTTTCTAAAGAAAGCTGTAACTTTTTGTAGCTTTTCCCATCAGATTTACTATATAGTTTTTAACCAACTCATTTTTTTTCTCAATCTTTCTACACCATTAGCAATGAAAAACCTTATAGGATTGGTGTCAATATTCGGAGTGTGGTTAAAGAACTATAAATCCAAAACATGAAAGGCTTCACTTATCTATGTTTCTATGTGAGATGGGCATAGGAGAGAGTTCTGACCTAGGCTTCCTGATATAGTAAAAAGCACACAATTAGTCCTAAAACCCCTTTTTTTATTTTAACGACTGTGAATTCCTTTCATTCACAGCATGTGCTAAATCACCAAGAGTTTATAAATAGTCCAACAGAAGTCTGCCACAGTCCTTCGGATAAGGCTGGTAAACACCCACCTTTATCTTTTTTGACATGCTGCCAAAGACCTAATTGGCAATTATCTTGGCAAGGCCACACGGAAACACAGTCAAAAACGGAGCTTCAAAGTACAAACTGACACCATTCACAACGTTGCGTCCTGCAAAGGCCCACGTGCCTTTGCTCTTCCTTTGTCTTACAGGAGGGACTAATCACCTCCAAGCCTTACTCCCAAGTCGTCCCTTTTGTTTTAACTGTTCTTGCCTTCTGGCAGCTCTGTGCATGCACACACTAGGAACAGGCTCCCCCTGTTCCTCTGCCTCTCTGATGTCTGACTCTGGAGGCTCGGAGTCGGCACATAACTCCCAGATGGCCCTGGCCCCATCTCTGCCTCCGACACAGAGCCCTCGTCCAAGCCTTCCCCAGACTCGAGGACTGGCCTATGTTCCCTCCCAGCCTCCTCACTGTTCTATTCTGCTGCCAGCTCCGCAGGCTGCTGGCGGACCACAACAGAGAGTGTATATATGGCAGCTGCAACATGTGGCTAAATGCAAGTAAGGGATAATATTTACAGGCCAGATATTGAAATATTCAAAGCATATTGCTCATACCATTAGCACTGTTAACAAAACCCAGAATATGATGGTTCCTTCACTTTTTCTTTAAAAAAGAGGGCTTTGTTACAAATATTGGATTTTTGTGCTCCTATCCATTGTTTTGTATTACCATATTTAGTCAGGTTCTTAATTATTCCTCGCCTATTTGCTTGTTTTATGTCTCACAACCAGTAGTGGGTTTCAATTTTGGCCGCTACTGGTTCGCTTGTGTGGGTGCGCTTGTGCGCACAACACTTCTGTCCATGCACAAAAGCTTCTGCGCATGTGCAGAGATGTCTAGGTAGGTGGGCGGAGCCTTCACCACAGCTACCGGTTCGCCCGATCCGAGGCGAACCGGTAGCAACCCACCACTAGTCATAACTACTCAGATCTCAGATTTTCTTCAATTTTCTTTTCTTGCGCTTTTTTCCTTTGATTTCTTCTTCTTTATATTAGTTTGCATTGGTTTTGTGATTGATTAAAAGAATTAATAACAATTATATATACAAAAATGGGTGACCTCAGATAGATGGGGAAAATAGAGCAGCCACTGTACATATATGAAAAATTTGTCAGACTGTAGAACATGGTGTCAAACTCGCCATGTCACATCGCCGTCACTTGACATATCGCAATGTTCTTACCCTTCATGGAGCTGGAGTGGGTGTGGCCTGCATGTGATGCATCCAGCCCACAGGCTGCCAGTTTGACATCCCTGCTCTAGAAGAACAAATTCAAGATGAGGAAGGAAATTTGATGCTTTCAGACTGAACTTGAAAAAAATACTCTTATTCTCCCAAGTTATTAATAAAACAAAGCTTATGAAAGAACTAATTAATTCTTACAATTGCAGAGGGAGATTTTTGGAGGCATGAATAGAGAGATTGATTGGTTGATTGATTGACTGAATGAACAAATATTCAATCAATTTGTATGTCTGCCTATCTCACCAAATGATTCTGAGTGGTGAACAAAACTTAAAAAATAAAAACTAATACAAAATTTAAAATACAAAGCCAAGAATAAATTACCTAAATTAACCAATGTCCTGAATACACTTAAGGCTTCAAGCTCAGGCAAAAACTAGGTATTTAAAAACTTACAAAAAGCCAGAGGGAGAATGTTCCATAAGGCAGGTGCTAAGGCCCTGCCAACCGGCACTCCTTAGCTAACAAGACCAGAAGCATGCCTATTCAGTTTGGTGCAGTGATTAAGGTACTGGTTTACAAATCTGGAAACTCTGAATTCTAGTCCCACTTTAGGCATGAAAGCAGGCTGGGTGACTTTGGGCCAGCCATTCTCTCTCAGCCCAACCCACTTCACAGAGCTGTTGTTATGGGAAAAATAGGAGGAGGAAGAAGTACTGTATTAGGTATGTTCACCATCTTGAATTATTTATAAAGCAATAAATATGGGATAAAATCAGATGGGCAGAAAAACTGAGATGAGTCATTATATCTATTTGGGACGGAACCAAACATGCTTTATTATTAATAAATAATATACTATTTTAAATTAAATTATTTTGAATTATAAGTACAGAAAACACTGAAGAATAGCTGAGTAAGATGTTACTTCCAAGATGTATAGATCAACACAAATATGTCTTTAATCATTCCATAACTTAAGATAAAACTAAAGCAATTAAAAAAATTTAAGGTCTGGGATATGATGTCATTTCTTCAATATACCGGAAGACTTTCCAAGTAATCATAGTTAAAACTACTAATAAAAGACATTCAGGAATACTTTTATCTATAAATTAAAAGATTTTGATTTGCCCATAGACATAAAACCTAATTTCTTTACTGAATGTAGATTATAAACTTTTTAAAGGCAATACTCAAAAACAATAAATGGTTTTTAAATTGAAATGATATAACCTAATCAGACTGGACTTGTTCTGAAGAGACATCAGAGACATCAGTTGATTAAACACCAGTTTAATCAATGTTATTGATTAAATCACACCAACAAAAAAATGACTACAATCTTTGTTTATATAGAAAACTTATGACAATTTAGGATGGTTTATGTTTGCATTAAAAAGATGTACCGTATATACTCGAATATAAGCCGAGTTTTAAAGCACATTTTATGCTGAAAAAAAGCCCCACACGGCTTATACTTGAGTGAGGAAAAATGCCTTTTTTTCCTGCAACCGTTTTGGCTCCCAGGGGCTGCAGGGAGGTTTGCTAAGGGCAAAATAGGGCGTGGGGGGTACGGCGCCCCTCGCCCTTGCCTTTTTGGCTCCCAGGGGCTGCAGGGAGGTTTGCTAAGTGCAAAATGGGGCATGGGGGGGTGCAGTGCCCCTCCCCTGCGCCCCTTTTTGGCTCCCAGGGGCTGCAGGGAGGCTTGCTAAGGGCAAAATAGGGCGTGGGGGGTACGGCGCCCCTCCCCTGTGCCCTTTTGGCTCCCAGGGGCTGTAGGGAGGCTTGCTAGGGGCATGAGGGGGGTGCCTAGCAAGACTCCCTGCAGCCCCCTGGAAGCAAAAATGGGCTGGGGGGGGCTTCAAGGGAGAAAGAAACAAATCCTCCGTTTAGGGAGATCTCCATGTGCACTGAGCTTGAGAGCTTATTGTAATTGAGAGTTTATTGTAATTGTAATTGAGAGATTATTTTAATTGGCTGCTAGCTATCCTTGCTTAGGCTAAGGCAGGGGTGGGCAAATGTGGCCCTTTTACAACCTGTGGACTTCAAGTCCCAGAATTCTCCCAGCTTGGCTGTCTCAGGAATTCTGGGAGTTGAAGTTCACAGGTTGTAAAAGGGCCACATTTGCCCACCCTTGGGCTAAGCTAATCAACAGTGGAGCTCTAAGAATGACAGATGATAAGGAGAAAGGGAGGGAGAAAGAGAGAGAGAGAGAGAGAGAAGAAAGAGAAAGAAAAAGAAAAAGGGAGGGAGGGAGGGAGGGAGAGAGAGAGAGAGAGAGAGAGAGAGAGAGAATATGCAGGTATCTCTTAACAGAGGCTTGAATTTGCCTGAAATTAGATCAAGCCCTACGTCACTTAACCCAATGTATCAGATTAAATTGTTATTGAATTATTTTTGGTATATATACTACATTCTCTTGTGTAATTTAGTTATAGTGTAAAACTAGTCTATTATGTCTCAAAATAAGGAGATCAAAAATCCGATTAGTGCCATGTAAATTCTGGAATCCCCAAAGACATTTCCCATTGTATTTATTAAACAAATTTATATAGCTACCCAACTCATATACAGTACTTTTAAAATTATTGTTGATACCATATTGTTTTTGTTGATCCTCTTTTCCACTTACAGAGCTAGTTTACTGTTTTTCTTTGAAATCAATATTCAAAAACATTTAACCTACTGATGCCTCAATTAATGTAATTTTATTGGTATCTATTTTTATTTTGAAATTTACCAGTAGCTGCTGCATTTCCCACCCTAGGCTTATACTCAAATCAATAAGTTTTCCCAGGGTTTTTTTGTGGTAAAATTAGGTGCCTCGGCTTATATTTGGGCCGGCTTATACTCGGGTATATACGGCAGTTGTTGTTTTCTTTTTCTTTTCTTTTTTTTAAATGGGGATACAGATTATAAAGGACAAAATGCCAAGTTAATAGTAAATGGCTATTTATTACTACCATGCATTATACAAAAGGGAAAAGACAATATTGTCCCCTTCTTTTTTTTTTTACTGGCATTAGAACTATTGGCAATGAAAATATGTCAAGAAAATAAAACTTCTGAAATTATATGCCGATGAAATTATTCTCAAAGTCACTCAACCAACACTCAATACTGTTAATAGCATATATATTGGCATAATTGTGACTAACAGTGGAAGAAAAACAATACCTGCATCTAGTAATGGTTTTAAGACTTCTGAAGAAAATTAAATACAATAAAATGATGTATTTAAAAATAATTATTTAAACAGCTGGAAAAAGATAATAGCAGTTGTTTTGGGAGAGGAGGAATAAACTTTCTTGAATTGCAGCCATCAAAGTTAATTTTTTACCAGAACTTTCTTTCCAAATGATTCCAATACATATTGAAACTGAGATTCACTGACTGGCATAATGAACAACATATGGTCCAATAAAAATAAAACAAGGATTAAATGTAATATTTTACAGATGTTGAAAAATGAAGTGGATTGATGGCTGTAAAGTATGTTGTACTATAATGCCAGGTGATTAATAGATTACAGAGTGGATAATATCTCCTTATGGCCCTAATACAGAAGCGACGGGAATTCCAGTAAATATAAATATTTCTGGACTGGTACAAATAGAAATAAGCAATTTATATGAGATCATGCAATAGTAAGCAATCTATTGAACATTTGGAATCAGAATCTTGATTGCAGTCAATGACCCATCAGTGAAACACTTGAATACATAAAATTGATATTATCCAAATAAGTAATAGATTTGTCATTCAGACTGCTGCACATCTTACATATTATGTAACATAATTTGGCAACACTTAAGGAATAGTCATTTGAATCTGAGAACAAGAGGTTTAAATAGAACTAATTGAGTGGCCAGGGAATTAACAGGTCCTGACAAATGTTGGCCTAAAATAGACACTACAGTAAAGTATGTTTGAAGGATTTTTTTGGCTCCTTCACCACATGGGTAGACTCTGGGTTTAAATTGAACATTTGGAAAATATACCGGAAAAGAATGCCAAAGACTTTTCCCTTCTTGCTTCATTATTACTAAACATTTGTTCTTATGAATACACAAAGAAATTTGCTCTATGGAATCAATTAGTTTAGACTAAAAGACCTTAATATTAATAACACAAAGATAAAAATGTTTGCGGTTCCTACTTCATAATAGTGTAGTTCATTGGACTAATTTTAGTATCTTCACATAAATAATCCAGAATCATAAGAATTGCAGAAAAAAGGAAGAAATCTGAGAGACACAATTTAATTTTAAAATCTTTTAATACATAATTTAAAGTATCTGCTAGGTCAATTTTTTAATAAATTGGTGGTGCAATATTATTTTAAAAAACCAAAAAGACAAAGACCACATGATTATGTGGATTTAGAATTTAGATGTAATATTAGATTTGCCACAATGGAATTTCAATAGAAGAGTATTACATTAACGCCCAAAACTAGTTAGAGAATATTGGTACAAGATGTCAGTATATTACTCCAGTTTTGATCGTTAAAACTGATAATTTATTTTCTAAAAACTCGCTGAAGATGTAATGAGCAGGTGGATCATTTTTTTGTATCTAATAGCAATATTGTAGCAATTACAATTCTGAAAAATAATTCATAACAGAATAAAACAAATGTAAAAATTGAATTCTCATTTCAACCTGCAATACTTTTATTATATTTACAAAACTGATTTCCTCAACTACATTTCTACATATCAGTTACTGCAAAGGTATAATATTCATTACTGGAAAAGTTGTATAATTTTGAATCAGAATCTAATTAAAATTGAAAGCCATTCTTAGACTGCACCTAATACCTGGACTCTTACCAAATAAAACTACCCTATTTTTATATATATAAAACCACTCACACCGTAATCACAAAATCTCCAGAACCGTAAAGCCTACAAACTTGAAATTTGCCACGCATGTTCCTCTTGGCTTCTAGGTACTCACTAAGAAAGGATCTTTCGAAATGACCATCAGAGCATTAGTATTTCCTATATTATGATTAACATGCTCTGATGCTAAGGAGTTCTACTCCCACTCACCACCTGAAAAGAAATCTGTTCCAAATGCAAAACACAAGCAAAGGAAAGGAGTTTAACTTTCAGTTTTACTTTCACAGCAGGAAGCAGCTTTACTACAAAACAATTGAGCTAAGCCAGGGCCAGGCTCCTTCCTGTTGTCTTCTTGCTCACACAGCAAATACTGTTTCACTTTCCAAACAGCCCTTTGATGCTAAGGAGTTCTACTCCTCCCCACCTGAAAATAAATCTGTTCCAAATGCAAAACACAAGCAGAGGAGTTTCACTTTCAGTTTTACTTTCTCAGCAGCAACCAGGGGATAGGATAGGGGAGGTTTCTGTGGGGCAAGGCTGAGGGAGAGAAAGGGGATAGGCTAGGATAAGGTTCAGTGGGGCAAGGCTGAGGGAGAGAAGGGGATAGGATAGGGGAGACTTCTGTGGGGCAAGGCTGAGGGAGAGAAGGGGAGAGGAGAGGCCTTATTAACTACTCATTAATTTTCAAGGTGTGTTGATTTATCAAGCCCAATCACATGGTTTCGTAGCAAAGCATGGGCATCCAGCTAGTATAGGATAAAGTTATATAGGTTTTCCATATCAGAACAGACTTTTAGAAACATGACTAGATTTTTTTCTAGAGTGCAGTTTCATTTCATAATTTATATTTTTATCATATTATTGATATTCAGATTTTGCTTCAAGCTTTAGAGTGGTTTTTAGTTCTTTAAAATTATGTAAATTATTCAATTACTCATTATCTAATTATATAACATATTGGGAAATTATAAGCACCATATTTGTAATCTCTTTTTATACATTTACTCATCTATATTTTATTTTTTTACCTCTTTTTCCTGTTTGTTTATATATCTTCTTCCAACATGTTTGATTAAAAAATAGAAAAAAATATATACAATGAAGCAGTGAAGAAATCTGAACCGGTTTACTACCGGTTT
The DNA here is from genome assembly GCA_012654045.1 of Ptyas mucosa. Taxonomy (NCBI): domain Eukaryota; kingdom Metazoa; phylum Chordata; class Lepidosauria; order Squamata; family Colubridae; genus Ptyas; species Ptyas mucosa. Next base: position 9,854,761 of record WNWU01000057.1, read on the forward strand.
GCTGGCTGCGCATGCTTGCCGTGCGCCAAATGCACGCGGCTGAATAGGTTGTAAAAAAATGCTTTTAAAAGATTTTTTAAAAAGGCTCTGATGATCGCGCAGCTCAGCTGTGATCATCAGAATCTTTTTTTTTTTACTTTTAAAAGTAAAAAAGCAAAACCTTCTGCGCATGCACAGAGGGTACAAAACACATTATTTCCTGGTTAAAACCAGGAAGTAACAACAACTGGGCGCATGGGTGGAGCCCCGCACCACGATTGCTACCGGTTCTCCGAACCACCCGCCACGATCGCTACCGGCTCAGGTGATCTGGTCCGAACCGGGAGCATTTCACCCCTGCAATGAAGCTTTAACATGTATCATTTATCTTTGACAGATCTGGCAATTTGTTGAAAAGCTGCCATTTGGTGAGTTCACTGAAGGCTCTGTAAGCTCTTCTGATTCAAAGTGTATTTCCAGAAATATTTTTGAAAACTTTTATTAAGAGCATGATTAGATGCTCCTACAGATCTGATGCTTCCACAAATTCTGTTTAGGCTGAAATTGCTTTTTCAAGATTTACAGGATGATAATAATCTATATTAAGGAACTGATACGCAATACCACTTGAATGCCCAGGATGCAAATCACAAAATTAACTGCTATCACCATTCAGTTTTCTTAGACGATTTTAATCTTTTTAGTTCTGTTTACAAAACCTCTTTAATATGAGATGTCTCTGTTTGGGAACTGAGTTGTTTTCTTAAAACTGAAGTGTTTCCCGATTTTCTTGAGTTAGTACAAGCATAAGGTATGTGCATTTGGAAGTAAAAGAAAGGAACTTTTCATTGATTTGAATGCTTAGCCATTCTATATACTTCCTTCCCAAAAAAGTGTATCAGCTTCAGCTTCTATTCAGGCAGAGGATACAGAACCAAACTCCATATAACATAACCAAACAGCATCTAACTATGCAGCAACACTAGTAATTCACACTAGCTAGTGTACTTTCAAGTATCACACCTGCCAAGTCAGCACTTGCAACTATTTCCCTTTTCGGTCTGAAGATAAGCATTAAAGGAATTTCTTTGAGGGATACAAACATAATTTTTTATATTATTAATAGATGGAAACTGATAATCACAAGATTTTTTAAGGTGCTCAATTTAGTGTGAGAAGAGATGGCATGAAATTAGCAAGTTTTATTTTTATGCTATTTTGGACTGCTTTGTAATTGATACATATAAACTGTTATGATTCAATATGAGACAATAGAGGACTTTCACTGAACATACACTATAGCAAAAGTTTGATTTTACAAACCAGTTTGGGGTAGAGGTTGTCTGTTAAAAATGAATTTAACTGATGTTATTTATAATACTTACATCAATTTACATAACTTGCTTAGTTAACTGATGTTATTTTGTCATGCAAATGACTTAAATGGACATACATTACACAGTTATGCAAACAACACATTTTGGGAGGAGAGAATTACATATATTAGAAAAGGAAAAATACAGGAAAAATCCGGAAGCGGCACGGCGTTACTGGCTGGGAAAATGCTGGGCTCCAACGAGCTTGGCAAAATCCAGCCAGACGAACCATCACCGGGGGGGGGGTCTTTGGACCGAAGCTGTCCTGTAGGGACAGTGAAGAAAGAGAGGCAGCTCGGTGTCTAAAGAGAGACAGGCAAGTCCCTTGGATAGCCCGAGAAACTCTCTCCGAGCCGGTGACGGGGGGCGGCGATCAGAGTGAGTCGCCATGAAGCTGGAGCCTCTGGAGCAAGCGATGTGCAGGAGGGAAGATTTGGACAGAGTGCTGGTGTTGGGTGAGTGATTGGCTAACCCACAGACAATAAAAAGAAAATTCTAAATATTTTTAACTACTAAACAATTATTAAAATTGCCCCGGCATGGAAATTGCAGTGGGGAAGATGGCAGATGGAAAGAGAAAGTGAGAAGGACAAGCGCGCCATAGAAGAACCCGAATAAAGAATTAAAAGTGATTGACAAATGGAAATGTAAATCTGGAACTTGGATTCAATTTGGATTGAATTATAAATTGATTGGTTGTATATAAAGGTGAAAGAAGATGTGAAACCTGGCTTTTTTCTCTTTTATGACTCAGTAAACACAGATGTGGATTACAAATAAAATGGCGATTTGTGAATTAGTTGAGTGGAACTGTGGATTATAGAGACACATCGGTAGGAGAAGGAAGAGCATGATATGGAATTGTTTACTTTGTGAAAACCTTTGAAGAAATGAGAGGGGAAAAATAAAACCTTGAACTTTTAAAAAGATAACTGGCAAGAATTAAGGAGGATACGTTTTGCCTACAAGAGGATAGACTTTTGATGATTATAAAAGAGGGACCTTAATGCGACTTAAAATTGGAATAATTCAACCTGGAAAGAATAAAATGGAACAGGAACTTAATGAACTGATAAAGACAATGTGTTTGGAAATAAAAGAAATCATTATAAATTTGCATGGAAAATCAATATCTGAGGAGGCAAAGATAGAGCTAGAATGCACTAAAGATGAAAAGGAAATGACTAATGAGAAACAAGAAAGAGAGATGGATAATGAAGAAGACAAAGACAAAGAGACTGACTATGGAAAATTAAATAATTGTAATATTAAGTATGGACAAAAAGAAAAGAAACAAAGAAGGAAAAGAGGGTGGAATAGGAAAAATATAAAAAACTTAAATGATTACACTGAGATTTACAGAAAGAGGGAAAAGAGATGGAAAATAATAAGAAACAAAGGACATAATAAAAGATTTTATGATTTTAAAATACAAAATAAGCATACTAGGATTAACAATGAAAAAACACAAAAAAGGAAAGAGAAAGGAGAAACAATGGAAAATATAGGGCAGAATAGGAGAGTGCAGAATTTTAAAATACAAAAGAAAGGAAGAAGGGAAAACAAAAGGCAAAGAAGGAAAAGAGGGTGGAGGAGAAGAAAAAACATTAAAAACAAACGATTACACTGGGATTTACAGTGGAAATATAAGAAAGAGGGAAAAGGGATGGGAAATAATGGGAAATAAAGGGCAAAGATTTTACAATTTTAAGATACAAAATATTAATAATGAAAAGATATGAAAAAGGAAAACAAAAGTAGAAACAAAGGGAAAACTGTAATAAATGTCACATGCTCAATAATATTGGAGGTTTATAGAATGATAAGTTTTAACAATATGAATAAACCAGTTGGGGGAAATGTAATATTTGGAATATTTCAAACTATGTATTTGAAACATAATTAAAAAGAGAAAAGAAGACAAATTAAGAATATTTTAAGAACTAATTGGATTGGGTAAAATGAGAAAGGATTAAGATGAGCTTTATAAATATATATTTGAATAAGTGGAAATATATCGTTAAGATGTTTTGAGAAATATATTTAATGATTGAAATTGAATGTAAAACTGAATGAAATTGAAATGAAAAAATGATTTAAATGATAACCTTGCAAGAAATAAAGCAGAAAAAATATATTGGTAAAAGTAAAAAAGATAAGAGATTAGAAAAGTGTTTCAGTAAAGATTTGAAGGAAAAAAGAGAACAAGTTGAAATATATTGTTAATAATTAAAAAGATAAAGGGATCGGGGCTGCCTAAACTCCACAATGAAAAACATTAAATTGAAAATGAATACAGTAATAGACAGAGATGAAGGAATTGGAAGGGAGGAGGAAGGAGAGAGGGCTGGAAGAGTAAGGAGGAAGGAAGGGAAGGGAAAGTAGAGTAGGAGAGAAAATAAGACAGGGAGGAAGAGAGGAGAAGGGAAGGGGAAGTAGAGAAGAGAAGAAGAAGGTGGGGAAAGAAAGTTGGAAGGAGAAGAGGGAGAGGCTAGGTTTGAGGAGAAAGATTGCTGTACAATAAAAAAAAGATGAAATGGAAGAAAGGCAGCTCTGAACAAACAAATATAAATATATTAAGAAAAAGAATGAATTATTTAAGAATAAAAGAGGACAAATATGTACAAATAGTAAAGTTAGAATTTAGGGATAAATGAAGATGATGTTTATGTATGCAAGTATAGAAATACTGAGGTATACTCAAAAAAAAGGAAAGGGGGGAAGACGATATTGACAAAAATTGTAATTGAGTAAAATGTATTTGAATTTGACTAATTGTATAAGATAAGAAACGACCAACACTCTGTTCAAAAAAAAAAAAGATGTAGGTGAAGGTGGGAGAGGAGAAAAGAAAAAAACCCAATAAAACTTGTTTAAAAAAAAAGAAAAGAAAAAAAATAGAAAACTTTTTAAAAAGTGAAAAAATGTCGCAAAAAAAGAAAAAACACAGTATATCATTTTTCCAAGCACTTTGTGTCATTTCTTTTTTTGACAATGTATGTATTTCTATTATAATTGTCTTTGTGTTTTGCTCTATTTTCTTTTTTATTATGATCATAAAAACAATTAAAGTAAATTTAAAAATTAGGGAGGTGTTGAGAAACCAAAAATAACCATTTTATCTATTTAATCTGAAGGCAACTAAAAGTGGTCCATAAAATTGAGGTTTGCTGTACTGTACAAAGTTCTCTATTTGCATAGTCCTATTTAAGAAGGAATTTTATATATTGAACAAAGACAACACAATTTAATTATTCTTTTATTTTTTTTATTTGGTGTTAAGTAACTCCACAAAAAAACAAATTCAGTTACTCTGATGTATGTGAAATCAGAACAATACACCACTTGAAGCGAAAAGGTAGAAACAAGTTCAGCCCAGGAATGAAAAACTGATACTTCAGTGCTATGGATATGCAATGTGCTTCATACCACAGTGCATTTCAGCATTTCCACTTTTAAATTATCCTTGCAGAAAACAGAAACACGAACTCACACATCCACTTTCTCACTGGAAAGCTTCAGAATTTTACCCATTCAGTTATGAAACAAATAAATATTATTTGTTATTGCCCACACATGTAACATACACGTTTTCCAAGGTGTTAGAATATTGAACCATAATAAAATGAACCATCCTTTCACTGAAGTGAAAGTCCAAATAAGCTGAATTTTTGAAGTGTGGGTTCTTCCCTCCCCAAATATTTCCATTTGGCTTTTCATAATTCTAACAATACTTTACATTAATCACTAGGATTTATCAGTTTTGTTCTTTTTGCTTTCATACTGACAATAATATCCTTAGTGCATGTGCCTATATAACATTTTAAAGGAAGCTCCAGAAGAAAGTAAATATTTAAACACATATCCAAAATTTCAAATAAGGAAAAAAAAACCCTGTAAAGATTTGTAATATGGATGCTAAAATAAAGTAGCTTAAAAGCCATTATTAATGTGATTAATGACATTTCCCTGGAAGGTACAAACCAAGCCAATGGAGTTGAAGTTTCAACTGAAAGGGTGATATACAACCCGTACAAGGAGTTGAAACTCTAGATCTTAAATCTTGTACTATCAATTAAGAAAAGGCAAAAAACTTCATTCAATTCAATTAAGCTCACTAGCACAGAATAAAAATTTAAAGCCAGTTCAGCTTACCATTTCAAAGAACTATAATTGTTAGAGAGTTTCTTGCCTATTAAAATTAATGGCTTAGCATTTTCAAGTCAACAGTAAACTTTCTGTTCTTTCTGGTGTCTTAAACATGCTGCTATTATATAGTTTTAAAAATTTAAAACTATGAAATGGTATAAACCAATATTGCTCCTCCTGACTCTTATGATTTGCATAATACATTAGTAGCACAGGGAGTTGATAGTCTTGCACAGTTACATTTTGACAGATGCATTGACTATGTTAAAATAAATGTTAAGAGCAGGTCACATAAAGCAACAATCACTACTGCAATCACACATGTAAATCATGTTCCCACTCCCTCCCACAACACACAACTTACTCCTAACATTCTCTCAGGACACGAGGTTAGCTACAAATTTTACTAAATTACAGCTATAGTAGTAGCTAACTGCAGGAGCCATTGGATTTATTCTGAGTGATATACTAATCCTCTGCATAAAAAATATTAAACATTGACTCTTAAGATTTCTTTTGTTGTTCAGGCCAACTATATGAAGCTCATTACAAAGTTCACTGTTCCATAATTTCCTGACAATGCAATCCTAAGTACGCTTACAAGTATGAAGTAAGTGTGCTTGGTTCAGGCTGTAGTGTCACTTGTTGAATCATCTACTCTTCAACACCGAGTCCTGAAAAAGAAGAAATACTAAGCCCTGAAAACAAGAGGGGAAAAGGGAGAATGATCATTTTTCTTCCTCCTCCTCCCTGCAAAAATGAGCAGCTTTTTTAATTAGCAAGAAGGTAACAAACAATTGTTCCAACTCTGTTTGTTTCTATGCATGTTAGGAGAAGAGATCCTAGAATTGAAAGTACAGTTTCTGAAAGTCTCTAAAGCACAGCCCTAGTATTTCTATTCCCAAGTTATAAGATCTTAAAAGACAGGACAAGCCATACATGCTTTCCTCTCACATTCAGAAAGGCACTGATAGATTACAGTGTTAAGTATTTATCTCCCAAATCTTAAAAGCCTAAATGTGCTAAAAGATAAAATCTCTGAATAGTTGTAGACACTGCAATGCTAGTAGGATAGTAATACTGATACAGCTGCAGTTGAAAATAAAAATAACTGCAGCTAGGATGCAAAAGCAGTGATACTACTAAGACAATCACATGCACATCCATTCTTGATTTGACAACACAATCTACTCTAGGTCCAAATAGCCAAGGAGCTAATATTTTGGAGAAAAAGAGAAAAAAAGCTTCTAGTGGGACCATACCCCACTATTAAAAATAAAATACCAAGAAGAGAAAGATAAATACACTTCTGAATCCATTATATGAAGGAAGAACTCAATTTGTTTCTGAGTTACGAGCCTTCTGGAAGAGTTTGCCACCTCATGTTATTCTTCAAGCCATCCTTTTATCCTATAACTTTATAAGTGAGTTCGAGAAAAAAGCTCCTCTTCACAAGGATCTGTCCAACCATTTCCACCTTCTGATGCTGCACCTTCAGAACTGGAACTGTCACTGGAGTATAATTTCTTTCTAAAGCCATTTGATTTTATTTTAGAATCTCTAGGATCTGCACACCTTGCTTCATGCATGGAAGAAACCTATGGGATTACATTTAAAAACATTATACATTATACTTTTGTAAAAGGAGAATTAAAAATCTTAAAAATCGAAATTGTTCACATTTTCATGTTGTAATTTTTTTTAAAAAATTGGATTCAAATTTATAGTAAGCAGATTTTTGTTGGCACTTGAGAAAAGGGAGCAAGATGGTATTCATAATTGCTCTTTTCCCTGCAGCCCTTAGCACCAGTTTGAATTTCTAAGGAACCCTCTGGGACAATGTGCTGAATGATTCTGTCAGAAAGGGAGACAAATACCTCCTTTATCTATTAGAACTCAGCTCAACCACTCTTGGAAAAGGCCTTCTTATTCAGAGGAGCAAGGATGGGTCCAATCTATTGTTAAACCTTGGGAGTTCTGATTTATCACTATCAATTCTGAAAAATACACAGTGAGCCCTTCTAGCTTAGTTTTAGTTTGTTTGTTTTTTTTTCATTAAAGCATCTTTGTCTCCTCTAAAGGGCTATGATTCAAAAAGAACTATCAACAATATCTCTCCCTTTGGTCTGGGCTTTCTTTTGTTTGTTTTTGTCACATGGATGAATTGTAAACTCATGAGTTATTTGATTGTATGCCTTTAAAACAAAGGTAATCCTTGTTGAGCAGCTGCCTTGTTTAGCAACCATTTGTGTTATAATAGAGATAAAAAAACGTACTTTGCAACCTATCTTCACATTTATGACCTTTGCAAGTCTGTAAAGCAAAGGAAAGCTGAAATAAGATTGTAAGCACAGTCACAGTTTCACTTAGTGACCTTTTGGTTAATGACTGAGTTGCTGGACCCAACTATGGTTGCTAAACAAGGATTATTTATGTATCTCTATCAGAAGATTTAAAATTAAAAACTGTTCCCCAATTCACTCTTAATTTACTATAAATTTAACAACATGTCTTCTGTTCTTTAGCAGACATTTACATATTTTAGATGAATCTACCATACCTGGTATGTTTTTTCAACTTACCATATTAAAATCTTGAAGATGGTCTTCGCTGTGTAGTAATTCTTTCATATCAGTGAATTCTTCATCGCTATTCTCCCTCTTGATATTTGTACAGCATTCTTTGAAAGTTTGGTTTCAAAGTATCAAGGCAATGATGAGAAAGAGAAAAAAGGACTTTAAAAATTAAATTAAACTAGATCTATGTAAAAAAAACCCTTCTAGTTATAATATTTGTTAAGCAAAAGTAAGCTCCAGCTGGTGAAAAAAAAAACAATTTCCGAAGTTAGGTTAATTTATTTCAGACAAACTTTTAGACATATTTTGAAAAAAAATTAAGTAGATCAAGAGGTACTTTGGTAAGTCAGTCCCAAGATTCTCCTATGACACCACTTTTAATTTCTTCCTGTTCACTTTACTCATCCACAGAATGCACATTTGATACTATAATGCTATGACTGAACACATTTACATCTGGGTATAGCCCTATTGCCCCAAGAAGAGTTTCACACACATCTCTGTGGATAATGAGTTTTAGTACTTTGCACCCAAAGCTCCACAGACAAAGAGTCCAAACCCACTAGCAACTAAAATGCTGCAGCAGCTTTCAAGTCACTGTTTGTAAGATAAATAGCCAACATTGAACAAGGAAGGAAAGACTATCACTCCAATTTTAAATGCCAAACATTTATTAGTTTGGCAAGCAAAATGAATCAATAGGCAACTGCTCTCCAACAAGCATTTTTTGTGTTCTGAAACTAAGCTAACCTTCCCTGGTGCAACACCCTCAAATGTTTTATTATAAATTCACATTACCTTCATACTGCTAACAGACGGCCCTATGTTGAGGAGATTATGCTACATTATTTAAGCAACTGGTGTGTGTAATATTTTTGATCTGATTCAGAAAACATTGTTTTGGAACACAAAGAAACAGGAATGCAATATGTATGGTGACTCAATAAAGCAAGTGAGTTTACTTCAAACAGTGCAGCTTATTCCATAAGGTCATTCAAATTACATATGGTCCAAAGAAACATTTTGGACCGAATTTAAAATATACAGCCCAGTAGGCTGTGTGTACATTATATTGGTATCTTTATGACCTTCCTCTTGAAAGAGACTTGGTTAACACACCCTGAAGTTGTCCCACAGCAAAGATCAGTGCAGTGGTTAATAGGAAACACAGCTTTAATTTCATGTCTGAATAAGGAGTAAGTATGGAAACTACAACGCAAAGACAATTCTTTGAATGTAGACAATACTTTGGATGTATTTTATGTAGCCACAGGATTAGACAAAAAAGCAGTTTATTATGAAATAACTGATCTGTAGGGGTAGCACAACAGATATTCCCTTTCCACCTCTGTGAAAAAACTCAGAAATCCCAGCACCACAGTCCAACAGAGAAGACCTTCCTTAATAGCTGTGTCCTAAGTCAGGGGTCCCAAAGTTGTCTGTTCATTACCCCCTCATGAAAGTTCATATTGTTCATCAAACTCTCCAAACATTCATTATATGAAAATAATTTAATAAATATTACTTTCATAAATAATATTACAAATAATAACATCAACATCAACTCCTGAATAGTCCCATCAACCCTTTGGTTTGATACTGACCATTCCAGGAAACCCTAGAAAAAAAGCACACTCAGGATATATAGGAGGACATAGTGCTATCTTGAGATGATAAGCTGATAAGAGCCTACTTCCCCTCTCCTGCCCTGTCATTCAACTTAATACAGGCACTTAAATAGTAACAGACATTTACTATATTCAAATAATTGCCTAACTCATTCATGCCTAGGTCACAGATTGTCATGTTTATCTTCCACATTCTATTCATAGCAGCTTATGGTTTTTTCATGTTATTACATTAATTCTGCTCTGTTTATTGTCTTAGAGGAATAAACACACGAGATTGTTGGAATCATCTTTTTGACTCCAACAACAAAGTTGTGAGAAACTTTTAATTCACTTGGCTCTGGTCCTCTACGACCAGTTAACAGTTGTAAAACAGGTGAAAAAGTCACCACATTTATTGAGTGTTTCATTTGTGGAGCAATTTCTGCCATCACTACAGGATAAAAATGGCTCCTACTTGTTCAAAAGGAGGATTATCCTTCTGAAAGTTGCACAAAAAAGGAGCAAATTGATGCAGTTTTCCCCAACGCTACATTCATATGCCAAGAACAGGTGCCCCTACTGCCCCATGTACTGTATCTTATAGCTTTTAAAGAGACAAAAAAACCCAAAACCTTGAAACAAAATGGTGACTACCCCATATAGAAATAGTGGCATTCTCACTGGCAGCTGCTGAAGCTGTTAATCTTCCTTGTTGTCTACATGACAAACTGTGAGAAGAATATCCTTGCTTCTGTGTATGTTGAATGTCTGCCTGGTTACCTGTGGAAAAACAAAAAAGGGCATATATTGTACAAGGTTTGAGATAGATAGATAGATAGATAGATAGATAGATAGATAGATAGATCTCAAACCTTATATGTGTGTGTGTGCGCGCACACACACACCATGTTTTCCCGAAAATAAGACCCTGTCTTATATTTTTTTGAACCCTGAAATAAGGGCTTGGCCTTATTATCAGGGGGGTGCAGGAGGCGGTGAGCGTGGTCACCTCATGGCTGCTGCTGTGTTGCGCTGCCGCTCGTCAGCTGTTCACCCCCAAGGCCGTGCCTGCATCCTCCTGTCCCTGCACCTGGCTCTTCAGGAGCTTGCTTGCAAGAGAACAGCCACCAGCACCTCTTGCCATGTGGTGCCCTCCTGGAGGCCTGCCCACTGACAGCTGGAAGTCCGGCAGAGAGAGGCTCCCTCCGCATGCCATCAAGCCCCTCCCCTCCCACGGGGGTGGGTGGGGGTGGAACATGAGTGGCCCGAAGGCGCCAAGACGCGTGAGTGCCTGTCTCTCCCCCCCCCCCTCGTGCGCCTCCCAGGTCTCACGTCGATGTGGGTGAATCTGGTGAGCACCCGGATGGAAGCGGAGAAGAGGCTGGTCGGGCCAGCTGCCTGCTGCCGAGTCTTCCGGGAGCCAGGGCAGCCACATGGAGCTGGAACTATAGAGTGGGAAGCACACTCCCAGAGCGGCCACTACCAACACAGAGTGTCTTCTGGCAGCAGCCGCTCTGGAATACCGCTTGGTTGGTGAATGGCGCTCTACCCGGCCAGAGGGGAGGTTGACTGCTGGGTGGGCACCACGTGGCAAGAGATGCCGGGCGGCTGCTCTCTTGCGAGCGGGATGGGAGTTTGCAGGCGAAGGGGATGGATGGATGGCAGGTGGGCGAGTGCAAAGAATGCTGGGGAGAGATAGAAAGAGAGGCAGCTCCAGATCAGATCACCTGATCCATGGGTCATGATTAAGGGGCCCAGCTGCCATTAGCTGATTAGGGAAAGGAAGGGCTGCCTCCTGTGCTGGCCACACCCACTCCTTCACTAGGGCTTATTTTCAGGGGACGGCATATATTTACACCCACCCCAAAAACCAGGCTTGGCCTTATTTTCGGGAGCTGTTGTATTTTCAGTGAAAAAAACACACACACACACGGCGTTTCCCCGAAAATAAGATCCTGTCTTATATTTTTTTGAACCCTGAAATAAGCGCTTGGCCTTATTGCCCTGCGCTCAACAGCCCGATTGGGGCTTATTATCAGGGGATGTCTTATTTTGGGGGAAACAGGATACACACACACACACACACCCCACTTCTCTGTAACATAGTCAATGAACAGTAAGATGTAAGAAAAAAAGGCTGCCGTTCCACGTTCTTCTGCCATTATTTCCATTATCCCAGCAAGTATGCATTTTTGTGGTTTGAGAGAATGCCAAGTATGAAAGTATTGTTACTCTGGATGGAATAATTACTTGTCAAATGTAGGGAATCGCACCGGAACTCTTTGTCCAACAGCTGTTCTGTTCCAACGTCAACCATTTCTGATTCTGAAAGAAAGAATATATAACAACGTTTGGCAAATACAGTGTCACTGTTATGTTCTAATAAGTAACGGGTTGTTATTTAGTTAATACAGAGTTTCTGAAGTTTTCAGAAGTTATGGGGCAAAATGTCTAACTATGAACAGGAATACACTGCTCATTTTGAGAGTGCTTAGAAAGGATAGAAAATGTCCAGGAGTTTCAGGTATACTCTTCCCTAGTGAATAGCTTCCCATTTGATTACCTATATGAGGCGCCTTGTCTTTTAATCCCCAGTTACAGCAATGGGGTTCCTGGTGCACATGCATGCCTGGAGTCCAGAAGCAGAGTACCTGTAAGGGGTCTAAGAATACAAAAATTATTCATCTGCTATTCTTGTATTTACTGTATAGCCTTGGCTATTTGTGATTTACACAAAGTCCTCCTCTGTTAAAATTTCCCAAATGCTCATTAGCTTAATGAACACACGATATAGTTGTATAGAGCATTACTGTCTCCAAACAGAAAATGTAACGATACACTTATGCCATATTTTAAGCTAATTTTCCATAGGCGTAATACTACATTAGCATAAGGGGAAGGGGCAATGTTGAGAGAGAAAAATCTAATCAAGTCCTATTTCTCTCCTCTCCCTCTACCATTTCAATTCCAGATGGTGGTACTGTGATGCAGATGAAACATTATTCTGTCATCCTTTTCTATTGGTTAGAATGACAAATTCAGTCCCTCCAAATATTTATAGAAATTGCACTTTCAAATCTATCCTGAACAAAAAAAAATTCAAGTCCAGGGCTTTTTAGAATTGTGCAATGTAATCTTTATATCTCAAAAAAGGGCATAAAATATCTATGAAATTCTCGATCAACTTTATTTTTCAAGTTCAAAACTGATACAAAAAGGTAAACAATTGAAAAAATGTAAATGAATAAAATTGTGATGGGTTTCTCTATCACTAGTAATCTTCTTTCATTAAAAAAAGAAATGCAAGCTTCAATTAATCCATATAGCTAACCTTATTTCTACTAGCACGGAGATATTACATTAATTATTTTACAGACAGGACAGAAAATGCTTACTGTCCTACCATGATGTTAACATAGTTTCAACACATGTCTTAATTTCAAACGTTAACTGTTCCTCAAAATTTTGATTATTCTGAGTGGATGCCAGAGAATATGGTTAGACTCCAATAAGCATTCATGGACTACTGGAACTTGCCTACATTTTCACATTCCTTCCAAACATTCTGCCCCATGCTCACTGTTATCCTTTTCCTACTGTAGTGAGACTTTCTCATTATAACTCACAAAGAAGACATCAGCACAACCATATCTCAGAGGTGTATCTCAGATTCTCTTAATAATTAAATCCCAGGTGAGAAGAGTGACTTGGCTGAACTGAAACATACTACACCGTAAAAGTCTTTTCAAGCACCTTTTGAAGTTGCATTTTTCTTTGTTCCTACAGCCACATTCTCCATCAGGTTAAAAGTTCACAACACACAAGACAGAACGTTTATAAATTTATATTAATAAAACCTTAAGATCAAAACAAAATTGGAATACGTGTAATGTAATTTTTGTTCTGTTAAGAATGCATATAAAGGTTAACAAACTCTGTTCTTACAATGAAAGCAGATGCAAAGCAGAAAACTTGGAGCAACACGCTATGAGAAGGGGAAGGCAGCCATCAGATGATGGGAAAAAGAAAAGGCAATAAAGATCATAGTACAGACAAAAGGTATCTAGTAACTCCTTATGACACGCTAAACCATCATTTCACAATTAAGTATAGAGTAGTAGTTTTGTTGGTATACCTGTTTGAAAAGAAATAACATATTTGGGCTGTGCAAAGCATTTTAAATAGGTGGTTCGGAAGGTGCGTTAGCAGAAAGCACCTCTTCCAGGCAAGGCTTGCTCAACTGCTTGGAAGGCTGTCTCCTCATCTGTGTGCATGCAGAGCCACCACACGCCACTGGTGGTCCCAGGGTCTATGCATGCTTTCAAATTCTAATTGCAGACAGTCGAGTTTAGCTAAAAAAACCTCTGTATCTTCATCAGATAAGTTTTCAGTTTACTATATAAGTCCAAGTAATATTTTAAAAATGGAAAATGTATATCTTCAGGAGAACTATATATTTTATCCCCATCTTTTTCATCTCTTTTTTATTTTCACTTCAAGCGGTTTGCCAAGATCCTACCAGGTCTGGATGGATTTCCTGTGGAATGGCATAAAACATTTATTGATATACTTGCTCCTAAATTCTATAAACCATACAAAAATGGTGTTTTATCTTCAGTTAGTGAAGCATATATTACAATTATATCAACACCTGGAAAAGATCATACATTATGTTAACTACAATCCTACTTCACTGATTAATTAGATATTTTGTTTTGGCTAATAAATTTCAACAAGTAATTTTTTCAGTTGTTAAATAGAATGAAATGGGCTTTAACTATACATAGATCACATAATATTTGGTGAATGGTAGATTTGATTGATTTTGAACAAGAATAAAAAAGACAAAGCTGCAATTCTGTCACATTAGGAAAAAAAGCTTTTGATAAAATGTGTAAAATATACTTTAGCCAAAAGTGGATTTCTCAAAGGATTTATAAAATAGGCAAATACTCTATGCAACCCCAATCTAAAGTGATGATCTTTTAAAATCTACTTTCCAATATTGTGTTGAACAACACTTGGTGATTAATTATCAAAAACCCAAAGTAGTGGTTGCCAATAGATCCAAAGTCCATTTATAGGCTATTAAAAAGCACTATTTGAATAAAAAAAGTTAAATAACTTGGCACTGTATTTAAAAATAAGTGGGTCATACTGAAATGCCACCAATTGTATTCTAAAGCATTACAAATACAAGTACAGAAATCACTCCTAAGCATGTTCCCAAAACTGTCTTCAATATCTGCCAAAGCCTCATTGTAGCTGTTAATTATTGGCACAAACTTAACTATAATCCATCTTGGTGGACTGATTATACATTTCAATCCACTTGGAAGAAAGCCCTAATTAAGAAAATTGTGTTTCTATTCAGAGTTATATATTTTATATTGGAACCAGGCTAAGAATTGATACAATTCTAGACACAGTATAGTTTAAGCTTACCCACTTGTCTGTTTTTTGTCACTTTCCTAATTTTTTTTCAAGGGAGAATAATAGTCTCTCTCTATATATATATATATATTTATATTTAATTTGATTTATATGCCGCCCTTCTCCGGAGACTCAGGGCAGCTTACAATGCGTTAAGCAATAGCCTTCATACTTTTGTATATTTATACAAAGTCAGCTTATTGCCCCCACAAACTGGGTCCTCAATTTACCTACCTTAGAAAGGATGGAAGGCTGAGTCAACCTTGAGCCTTGGTGAGATTCGAACCTGCAATAATTGCAGGCAGCTGATGTTAATAACAGGGCTTTAGACCATTTAGAGATGTTGGGTCTCTAATATATATATATGACCCAACCTAATTATAATTTTGCTTTGATGAGGAGGTGCACCAACATCTCTTATCCATATTACTGCAGGGTAGATCTGCTCAAATTCCTATAATGCACAAATTGTGCCTTATAGGACATGGAAAAAGTTGAATAAAATAGAGAGAAGTTTTCTTGTCTATGGAAGTCTTTAAGACCTACCCCTGGGATACAGGGTCTCAGCATGAATGTAATTATAAGTTATTTGATATTTGCACTTTTAGTTTCCTGAATCTTGACTTATACTAGTGCCAAAATTTGGATATGTTCACTTTAGCATAGATTTTATTTTCTATTTCTTGGAATATTCAAATGTGAAACTTTTCATTATTTTTACTATTTTGACTCCAAAATGTCAGATATGGTATATATCTTCTGTCATTATTGTATCAAACTGAAAATTGAGATATCCTTTTAAAAAAAATAATACTTTGATCTTTTTTCTCATGCAAATTGATGTTATATATGATTCAGACTTTAAAATTGAGAGGTGTTATAAGGAAAATCTAGATGGATCCTAACATTTTTACTTTATATCTGCTATTTGATGATGATTTTTATCATTTTCTTTGTTAAAAGAAAAATATCATTTGCCCATCACCATCCACTGGCAGTATTTATAACATTTAATGACATCTCAGTGGACTAGAGACATTTTCAGCCTCAGAGTTTACCTAAATTGTTAAAAGTGATCCTACAATCCTGGGATTGATAAATCAGTAAGATATACGAATTTTAAAGAAGGAATGGAATAAGGAATTGAGATACTCATTTTATCTGAACAAACAGAAGTTGTTTTAACCTCAGTATCAAAAATTAATAGATTTTATATTGGACAGCCTGTGAAATGGGAAATGATGTTTTGGAATTAATAGATCCAACTTCATTTGCATAGAAAATATGAATATATGAATAAATCCTCATGCTATTGGAAATGCTTTGATATGAAATGTCTCTGTGATCATCTAATGTTAAATATTAGGAAGAAGTAATTACATATATTAATTTGACATTCAGATAAAGTTTAATATTTTCCAACATCCATGTTGTTTTGAACTATTACAATGATGGTTGGACAATTGTGACTCTGCTAAGAGACTTAGTCCTTCAACACAGGAAAGGTACATTTTATGACCCAAAACACTCAATGGATTTAATTCCTCATGTTACTTGTGACTGAGTTGCTCATCAAAACTATTGGGTAAACTGTGTGTGTGAGAGAGGGGGGAGAGTGAGACTACTTATATTTTTTTATTTTGCGGTGTCCCTTTTAATTTTGCTTTGCACAATCCCATCATATTATATTACATAGAATATATGTACTTTTTATTCATACAGAAAGGAGGTGACTAGCAGGATAGAGACTGAGCTCTGTTTTAACTCACTATCTTTATTAGGAATGTCTTTTACTTATATCACCTCACTGTTTGAATTATATATTTACAACCTGTGCTATTGCTGGATGTGATAAGAAAGTACTAACAGGAGGCACTACAGAGATGGGGAATAAAAATAAATTTAAAAACCAAGGCAGGATAACTTCTGAATAACTATTGAACAAAGTGTAAAAAAAGGTGAAAATTAACTTTTGCTGACATTTAAAGCATTCATAAATATCTGGAATAATTTAAATTTAGGACTAATGGACAATTAATGTGAGGTATTAGCTTTATTAAAAAAGCAAGCTGAACATAGATACAGCTACAGCAATTATAAATAAATTAGTCTGTTACAACCCAAAGAAACTATGAGTGATTATTTATATCTAAACAATGCCTTTTACTTATGCAAACTGAGCTTTCTATTTTTGAACACACAGGTAAGATTTACAACAAACAGAACTAAATAAATTTTTTGATTTGTTTATATATATCGATATATAAACCACAAAACCACATAAGTACAGAAATTACCTAAAAAGTCAGAATTGGAATATGTCTGCTGATACAAAAAGTAAAATCCTGAGTGACGTTAAAAAGGAAAGCCAGAACAAAAAATTAATAATAAAAAAGAGGAAAGCTAGAACAGAAGAAAAGAACAGAACAGTATCATGCTCAAAGAGGTAACAAAGTCTCAGAGAACCTTATCCACCAAATAAAGCTTCTTTCAGAACCAGCCTGGTAGCACTTTTTAATTAGTAATGAAATGAGTTGCAGCTTCCAAACCCTTGTGCTTTTAATAAAATTTGTTAAGTCAGAGAAGGTACTGTCAGACTCTTCTGATTTTTTTGCTACTATAGAGTTACAAGCTCTTCTCCTACAAACTTAAGAACAATTCAGGTATTAAATGAATTTTCAAATAACTAAGCGCTCCTGCAAATGAGAAGGATAAATATTAATAGAATGAAATGGAGTTCAGGTATGGCAATTCTAAATTGGGACAGCTGATGTAAACACAAATCTATCCTGTTGATATGGGGTTTATATAGAATGGTTATCATTTTCATATGATGGTATCAGAATTGTAATTGCACTTAAGAAGGCTATCTTTCCTTCCATGCTGTTTAGGAAATAAGGCAGGAGGAGAAAGAGGAAGGGGGGGAGGGAGGAGAACCAAGAAGGGAACAACTTCTTGTTGTTGTTACATGAGCTGAACTGGCTGCTCATCTGTTTCCAGGTCCAATCCAAGGTGTAGGCTATTACCTTTAAAGCCCTCTGTGGCATGAGTCCAGAATATCTGAGTAACTGTCTTTCCCCAATGAAATCAGCCCACCCCACTCATTCTGAAGAAGGGACCTACCGCGGACCCCAGCAGTCAAGAGGTTTCAGCTGATGGGGTCCACCAGAGGAGTTTTTTCTGCCATGGCACCCAAACTTTGGAACATCTTGCTACCAGAGGCAAGATCTGCCCCTTTCTTTGTCCTTCGGGAAAAGCTTTAAAACTTGATTGTGCCAGTTGGCTGGAGGTAGTATGTGCAGAGAATGTACCACAACTTCTCCTTTCCAAATCTGTGTTTTTTTAGTTTGTTTTAATACTTTGTAATTTTTGTCTATTTTTATATTTATAATTGTTTTTATATCTGTATGTTTTATTATACTCTAAGCCTTTCAAAGTTGCTTTGACTGGCAAAATAGGGGGCATATAAATTTAATAAATAAAGTATGTCATTTTGAAATGCATGTTTGCAATTAGAAAGTCATCCCCTTGCAGACAATTCACTGGATATAGTCACTACCAAATCAAATGAAATAACAGAAGCTATTCCATAAGGAGAGCTATTCCACAGAAGCTATTCTTCAAGAATTGAAGAAAGTCCAGCTGATCCCAAGACAGAGAAGTCATTATCACAAAAACAGATGGCTGATCTTCTGATTATAGGAAGCTGATAATTGCTTTCCTCTCATAATACTGCAGGATGGAGACCTATGTTAAGAGATTCATATTGTATCAGTTTTATAACTAATTTTGGTATTATCTTTGTACCAGAAAAATGGATGAAAGAACACCTACATAATTTCACTGACTGTGGTAGAGCCTCTGTTGGGAAATCAGCCAAATAAGAGGTTGACTATACTAATTTCCCCCAAAGTTAAAATAAACCATATCATAATAATGCCATTCAAGGCAATGGCAGTGAGTTAATTTCAAATCACATTCTCTTCAGATGATGTTTACTTATTCCACTAAGTATAAAACCACAGAATAATTACAAAAAATATGGCAGAGCCTAGAAAATTATGCTTCCAAGCCGACAGCTAATCAACCTCAAATTCAAGCTATGCTAGGTAATGATTTTAAATGTAAAATTAGGGTCAAGTGATCTGACCTTTTGTACCACTCCCAACTAAAGAAAGTACAGGTAATCTTCAAGTTACGAATGTAATGGAGCCTGCCAATTACATTCATAACCCAAAGATTGGTTGGAGTGAATCACGTTAAATGAACGTGAAAACTTCCTGCCTTCACCCATTCATTCACTAATCGAATGTGCATGTTGTTAAGTGCACGAGGTATCTCAGGGTGAGGAAGAGAATGGGGGGGCCTAGTGCTTCCAACCACCCAAGACCTCCCCCAATCCACTGAGATATCTCAAATTTACCCCTCCCCCCCCAATCCTGCCTGACCGGGTCCACTTACCTTTTGAAGATCTAATGAGCTGTCTTCTCTCCAGCCTCTCTGCCACGGTTTCACCTTGAACAAAGGCTTGACGAAGCCTAGAGGGAGATTGCATCTGTCCAGGCTCCAACTGTCTTTGCCGCCGAAAATGGAGCCCTGCTGAAAACGGAGTTGTTGCCATGTCCCTCCCAGGCTCTGTTTTCAGCACAGCTCTGTTTTCGGCGGCAAGGGTTTTTTGCAAAGACGATCGGTGCCTAGAGGGAGATTGCATCTGTCTAGCCTCCTATTGTCTTTGCAAAACGCCTTTGCCAGCAAGAATGGAGCCCAGAAGGGATGTGCTGGCCTCTCCTGGGCTCCGTTCTTACTGGCAAAGGCTTTTTGCAAAAATGATTGGAGCCTACAGGGACACAATCTCCTGTAGGCTGCGGTCCTCTTTGCAAAAAGCCTTTGCTGGCAAGAATGGAGCCTGGGAGGGATGTGCCGGCCACTCCTGGGCTCCATTCTTGCCACCAAAGGCTTTTTGCAAAGAGGACCGCAGCCTATAGAGAAGCAATCTCTTGCCCCTACAGCAAGGAAACAGCAAACAGAGGGAAGGCCTGAAGAACTGAAGCCTTCCCTCTGTTTGCAACAGATCCCTCTGTTGATCTTTTTGCTGCAGATCTCGTTCAGGCCTCAATTCTCAGAGAACAAAGGCCTAAAGTAGTGTGAGATCACACAACATCAGCTCGTGCTATTGATCTCGTGGTACTTTAGGCCTCTGTTGTCTGCGATGCAGTGAAGGCCTGAAGCAATGAAGCAGGCAAAGAAACTGAAGGCTTGCTAGATCTTTGTAAGGTAAGTGAGTCTCCACAACCCCAGTGCCTGCGGAGACCCGGGGGTGGGAGGGTGGAGAATAGGGAGGGCGAATGTTGCAGTGCCTGGTGAACGACTGCCATGGTGCCGAAATATTCATAACTTCAGGACTGGATCATAAGTACTAGGGAGGTTATGTCATAACTTCAAATGGTTGCTGAGTGAAATGTCATAACTTGAGGATTACCTGTAATTTGTTTCTACCATTAGAGGTGCCTCAACTTTGGGATGGAAAATGCAATTATGCTGAACTTTGCCTTGCATTATGTATTGTTAAAATAGACAAAATATAATAAAATATCACATTTTAAATGGAGCAACCAAGGGAAACAGATCAAGGAAATTTACTTTCTAGGTGGATTCTGAAGTTAATACAAATAACTACATAGCCTTTTCATGAAGTTTCCTAAAGCATCTGAAAAAAATTATAATTATTACTTTCCCAAATTGTAATCATCTATCTTTGACTCTACTAAATCCAAACTACTAACATAAATTCTCTGTTTAACCATAGTAGACGTGGATCTTTGCTGTGGTAGGTTGGTCAGCAAAACTCTGACTCTGGAAGGACTTTCAATTATCCCCAACTAAGAACAGGTTGAAATGGAGATTATCTCACACATACAAACACACTCATCCATGAAATAATACTCAAGGTTTATGAATATACAATATGTTCTTATTTAAAAGGCATAATCTCCTAAATATAGCAGTGATTTATAGATTCAATTCCCGGGAAAATCTTTGACACAAACTTAAATCTTCTATAATAGATAGACAACTCATCATCCTCTTCTACAGGTACTCCTCAACTTATTACAGCTCAGCCCAAAATTTTTGTTGTTAAGTGAAACATTTGTTAAATGAGTTTTGTCCCATTTTACAACCTTTCTTACCCCAGTTGTTAAATGAATCTTTGTAGTTGTTAAGTCAATAACATGATAGTTAAGTGAATCTGGCTTCCCCACTGACTTCATTTCTCAGAAGATCACAAACCTGATGACCTGTCCTTGGGACACTGCAGCCATCATAAATATAAACCATTTGCCAAGTATCTGAATTTTGACCATGTGACCATGGGGATGCTCGTAAGTGTGAAAAACAATTATAAGCCACTTTTTTCAATGCCATCATAATGTTTAATGGTCACTAAATGAACTGTTGTAAATCAAGGATTACCTGTATACACTTTATAGGAACAGCGAACTGTTCAAAGTACCAAAGAACAATTGGAACATAGTAACTTCCACTTCAAAGTGGCCCAGCTAATGAATAATGAATTTCATAGGGTCTTTACTCAGCTGCATGTTGCTGTTATTTCACAAATTAGACCGGGCAAAAGATGGAATAAAAATCAATGGTGCCTATTTAAATCACTTAAGATTTGCAGATGATGATGTTCTCTTCACAAAACCCAGAAAACTTACATACAAGAGCTGCACAAAGCAGGAAAACCACTTGGCTTAAAAATAAACTTGAAAAAGAGCCAGGTTATGTTTAATAAATTCACCAAAGAAAGAAAAAAAAATATTATCTGGAAAAGATCTAGACGTAGTAGATCACTACAAATACCTTGGCCAACAGATCTCAATGGAAGATGATACAATAAAGGAAATTGAAAGGCGTTTTAAATGCAGTTGGCAAGCTAAGCATAATTTTCAAGAACAACCTTCCCTATGCCTGAAGAGAAAAGTTTTCAATCAGTGAGTGCTACCTGTTCTAACATATGCCAACAAAACATGGACATTAACCCCACAATTGATACAAAAGTTACGAGTGGCACAAAGAGCCATGGAAAGATACATAGTCGGCATTAGAAGACAAGATAGAAAAACCTGCACATGGATTAGCGAATACATGAACGTATACGATATCATCAAGAGAGTAAAAGAATTGAAACAGAAATGGACTGGTCACATAGCAAGAACTGATGGCAGGTAGGCTAAGGAAGTCATAGAATGGACACCACTTGATAAAAAGCATCCACGAAAGAGACCTAAATAAGATGGATTGACGACATCAGCAAGTATTGCAGGCCCAATTGACAAAAAGAAAGGTCAAGATTACATTGGTTGGAAACATGCAGGACTTCATTCTGCATTGGATAAGATAATGGCTACGGTGATGATGATGATGATGATGATTCCCTTATTTTATTGCATTGTAAGCTGTCCAGAGTTGCTCTCAAACTGAGATGGGTGGCATATAAACTTAATTAGTAAGTAGATGTATTTTCTTATTGAACTGTATTCTATTTTTATTGCTTTTGATATGCTTAGTGCATCTATGACTTATAATAAAGTATTGACTTATATTTCAATTCGGATTTCTCTACAATGTTATAATTAAATTTGTCCTAAGTGAATGAAAGAAAAAAACTCATTCCAAGCATATCTAAGGCAAGGAAAAAGAAAACACAATATAATATATGATCAAAATTCTGTATGTGAAGTTAAGCATCATTTTGGGGTAATAACTACAGTAATTGAAATGGGAATGGGAAATGATAGAAGCTGCATGGCTGCAGATTAATTACAAATTACTGTATATGTGTTATTCATCTTGTAATTAGGTCCTTTGTGGACAATTGGTTGCAAAGGTGTAGCAAATGCTCAATCCTTCTTTTGCCAACCTGGTTTCTTCAAAACGCTCCTTCCTTAAAACCCAGGCTCCATTCCAACCAGAATGTAGATCTTTTTTAATCTTATATATATGGAGTTAATTGCAGTGGCGAATGGGAGAAGTATGATGGGTACTAAGAAATGAAAGAGACATCAGGACAATACTAGCACTTGGATGCTATTCTTTTCCTAGCACTTCAGAATGACTTTTTACAAGTGAACAAAGAAGTAAATATACATGTTCTGCTATGTGTGGCAAAAGGGATTAAGAGAGTGGCAGCTAATGAGTTATATATACTCCTAAGTAAAGCTGACTATAATTTCATTTTAATTGGCTTTCATCCTACTTAATGTACAAGAAGCAACTGAAGAAAAAGAATAATAAATTATGTTAGAATGTTGAAAGATATTAAGGTGAACTTCTGGGGAAGGTATGGCGAACTTAAGATGACTCTGCAAAAGTGGAACCAACAATGGCAAACACCAAGGAACCAGTGAGTAGACCAGTTTTTTTGAAGTCTTTCCAGACAAGAAGAGGACAGAAGATCACCCACATGTGCTCTGGCAGCTGCTTCTTGTGAGAAGACCACAGGACACTTTTTCCCCACGGGTTTGGGTACCAGGAGACAATGCGAAAAGCCATCTTGCTTGCAACCTTGGTGGAGCCTTTTAAATGCTCTTTTAAAAGTTCACTTTTCCCTCCATTCTCTTTTCTTTCTGTAAGTATAATTTGTATTAGTTTTTACCAGTGTAATTAAAATTCTTAATAAAATTATATTCAAAACAAAAATATTAAGGCTGCAGATCATATAAGTGGAGTAATATTAAGTAATAGATGTGCCTTCTTTAGCTGTGTGGCTTGTTTAACACATCGGTAAAAAATAGCACCTGTGCTCAAAGAACAGAAGATACTGTTATTGCTTCCCTATAGAATGGGAAAGAACATGAATGCAAATTTATAGAAGGATTAGTTAAGCATGTCTAAAAAGTATTTAGCAGAATTCTGATGAAAAGGGATGCCAATGAGCAAAAAAAAAGAACAATTCAGCAAGTGATTGGGAAATGTATGAATTATTTAAAATTATATGTGAGAAGAAAGTTTATTGGATGTCTTCTGATTTAGAGAAAGCACATAAGCAAATCAACTTACTTAGGGAAGGTTTAAGTAAATACAGAGTTCAGAGTGGTTGCTGATTGTGACATAAGAGAATGAAGTTATTTTTTAGATAAAATGGAATGTTTCTGATGAGAGAACTGTAAATCTTATTTAAAATAACATATTTACTTAAAATGGGAAAATTGTGTGCAGAGAGATAGCAAGTATTATCTGTTCAAAGATAAGGAATGAAAGAATTAAAAGGGGGCATGTTTCTGCCCCTATTATATGGAAATGAGAGTTGAGAATGGCAAGAGAAACATGAAGTGAAATATGGTGGAAATGAGACACTGTATTTAAGCAATGTTAAAACAAGAGGAGTTTCAGTTCAGAATAAACACTGATGGATAACAGATTAAATACAAAAGTGAATGATCAACAAGAAAGAAGTACATCAAGTTTATGTGGTCATTCAGGATGAATGAAAAAGGACTAAGCTGCGGAATAAATATCAAGGAAGAATGAATGGGCAAAAAGAAGGAAAAGATCAAGAAAGTCATGAATGGATAGAGTTGATGAGACCCTGAAAAAGAGAAAGATAGAAATTTTTTAAAAGAAAAGGCAAGATACAAAGCTGCGTACTGATGTGATAAAAAAGGATAGTTTGCAAAGACATAAAATATGAAATTATAATGAATGGTGTTGGTATAAACTTGCTGTAGCTATATTTCTTTTTCTCTTCTCTTGCCTTTAAATTGGCTTTGTATTTCTTACTCCTCTCCTCCTCTTTGCACATTCTGAAATAGATGAAAGCAAGCAGGACTAATTCATGTAAGACAGAAATACTACAGTTTTTAGATTACTTCCTCATAGTTCCCATGATCCTATGTAATCTCCAAGGTTTGGAGATGGTTCTTACAGCCTCTCCAAAACCTGTTGCCAAGTTGCAATGTTTAATATGACAGAAAAATGCAAATACTGCAGCATATTACGGTAGTAGATATAATACAGAAAGTATACTTAACCCAAAATAAGACTACACAATCGTTAACATGAATTTACTGTTTGATCAGATTGTGCCTATGCTTCATCAGCTCTGCTGGGAGCAGCCAGATTCAGTTCCTCATTCAGAATAATTTAATCTTAAAGGCTGTACAACTTGAATATATCAGAGATATTACTCCATATGCCTGCCTAGAAGGATATTTTTAGCAGTGGGGCTCATGTTAGTGCAGTGCATTTTGAAAAAAGAGCTTCATTTTTCAAAGACTTTTGGCAACCTGTGAAAGTAATGTCAAAAATATTTTCAAGTTACTAAAAGTCCATTAACAATGATATCTTAATCCATGCAGGGACCTCCTGGTTTGACCTTATACAAAACAGCTTAAATGCTCTTTTCACATTTGAGCTGGAAAAGGAGAGATGGGAAAGGAAAAGCAGCCTTCAACAGTTGAAAAAGAAGATGGCTGTTTAAATATGTAGAATGAATCACCTGTTAAACGTTTAAACTTATTAGAACCAAGAGTTCATTGAACAATATTTTTACTGACATATGCATGTAATATTGGAGTACCCAAGCAAGACTAGACTTCACAGCTGGCTAGCAGAAACTAATGCAGTTAACTACAGCTCATTCCCTTCCTGCAAAGCTCAGAATCCCCCACAGTAACATTGCCACTCTTATTTCTCAATGGTCTTATTCCTTTGCACTCCAGTCTGATAGCAAGGAAAACAATGACTACTTATTTGATTATTAAGAACTAGTTTATCAAAGTGTACCCACTTGATAAATTAATTAGGATCATCCTGCCATATGGAGAAACGATGGCCACTAATGAGAAAACAATGGAAGCACATGAATGGGACAATTTTTCAGATAATTAAGTGGCTTCCATTTGAAACATGATCATCTGCATTCATCTTTTATCTAACTCAGCTGTAAAGTTTCAGTCAATTACAAAGAGGACAAAGATACTACTACCTTCATATTGTGATGTAGGAAAGAGTGGAGTATAAAGAGCTTTCTCCCACCAGCACTGTTTTGCTTGATTGTAGCTTATTTTCTGAAGGTCACTACTCAATACAGGAAACTGTTTTGAGAAGAATTATATTTTAGTTCAAAGACAAAAGAAAATAATCCTACAGTATACTTATTCTAGAGAATACGAATCCAATAAAGTGTGATATTGTTTCAAGAAATTATGAAATGCTTCCATACAAACAGCTGGTCTCAGTAAGTTCAGCAAAGCATAAAATGTTTAACTCAACTAAGATAAGTCTGCATGGGGCTATTAGTGCAGTATAAAAGTTTAGTGTTCAAAATTTCTAATACTATTTCCACATAAACATTAAATGTTACTTAGGTATTATCTTCTTGTACATTTTTATATTCAATAGCTTCTTTTTCATTTTTCCTCTGAAAGTTAAGGGTTAACGCCTATTTTGACTAGTGAAATAAGTGCACACTGGAGACAACTATTACACATCCCATGGACTGCAAAAATCACAAACAGGTCCTAGACTGAGCCTCACCAAAATATCACTTGAAGCCAAGATTGCCAAATAAATGCTATTATACTTTGGCCATGTCATGTGAGCTGACTCACTCAAAAGTCAATTGTGCTGGGAGTGATCAACGGAAAAAAGAGAAGGGGCCACCCTAGCACCTACTGGCTGGATATTATAAAGGATGATACCAAGATGGCCATGGAGAATCTGAAGGAAGCAGTGTGAGACAGAGAGGCATGAAGAGCGCCAATCCATAGAATGGCCAAAGGTCGGACACAAATGAATGGCTGACAAATGCATAAATAAATGCATAAAAGCAACGATATATGTTTATTTGCAAGAAAAGGGGGAGGACTCAATGTAATATAACCCCTACCTCTACCAGCTAAAGAAATGTGTCCTAGAAACTATTAGCAGTTTCTCTTTTCCCTTCTATGTTCATTTTCAGAACAGAATTATATCACTTCTTCCAGGCACCTGAGAAAGTAGGCAGATGCTCAGTCAGAATACTTTTTTGTTTCAAACATTAATTTTTGTGCAGGAAAAAAAATTAAGATTGCACAGTAGCACCTTGGATTAGAAAAGGTTACTAATTCTTGTGAAATTAGGAATACATCTTCCTGATATATTTTAAAGGCATTAAATCTATTGAATTACATATCATTTTACTGACACCTGTAACTTATCTATACAATGCACAGTTCTCAAGGACATACCTCTTTCAGTTGCACTGATGAGCTTTCTTTACAACCGCAAGACTTGTCGTCTTCTTCTTGTGGCTCCACAACACTGCAGCTAGCTTCAGAATTTTTCACAGCCATTGTATTTTGCACATCTTTCATATTGCATTCTAAGCAAGAACTTTCATTTTCTACCAGCAATATTCCAGATGATTCTTCCTGGGAATCCAGAGATGTCTGTGCACTCTTTTCCATCCCACACTTTTTTAATGTAGGAAAGAACTTTCCAGACTCAAGTTCTAATTTCCCATAATAATGCCCTTCTTTTTCTGCATCCTCTTCCAGTGGTTTGAGATCTGCTTGTGGATCATCAAATGGTTCAGCTTGAGAAGAGACAAGAATATTCCCCTCATCTTTCTCTGATTCAAAATCAGATTCACTTCCACCACATGGAGAAAGTTCAGATGCAGAAATGGGGCGAAAGTGAGTCCTAGGAGAAATCCGTATTGCTCTGTACTGTGTCCTCCCAGCACCACATATTCTAGGGCGAAAAGCGTCTCTGTCAGAATCAGAGCAAAGGATTGATTTGGGTTTAAAGCAAGGGCTGAAGGATGTAATTCCTTCTGGTTCAAATGTACATTCGACATGAAGAACTTGTGAAAATGGATTATTTAAGTCAAAGGAAGAGAAAGAATATTCAAGACCAGACTCTTCACCTTGAAAATTACTGCAAGCTTCTAACAAGTCTTCATGGAAGATAAAAGAAAAACCTCTATTTAATCCATGATCACCACATTTCAAATGCTCACTCTGCTCAAATGATACAAAAGGTCTCCATAATTGTCTGTGACCAGGAGTAAAGCTATTTCCTGGTGTCATGAAGACATCTGTACCAGCTATTGTGACTACATCAGAAGCTGCACACTGTAGTAAGTTTCCTTTTGGGTGATTTGGGGGCACTATTGCCCATTCTGCATCACTGTTGAAAGTTTTCAGTTCCCCATACACACCACCAAGAATAAATGAACTTTCTTTATCTTGGTTAACATCCCATGATTTAGAGGGTGTAGTATAATCTCCACAATCTACTTCTGATAAATTGGTTGAAGCAAAGCCTCTTTTCTCTAAATTTTCTTTCTGACCTTCCCAAAGATGGTATTCTGATCTTTGCACTGCTTTGTTTGGACCTTGGAGAATTTCTACCTTTGCATCATTTAAGCAGCAACAATAATGATTTACATCAGTTGGAAACAGTTCCTCTTCTATTCCTTCTGTTTCTACAATTGCTGCAGAATTTTCATCTGTCATATTTGTCCAGATATCTTTCATAACTCCTGAGCCATAGTCATCTTCATGCGGGCTACTGTCACTACATACTTGTGGAGTCTCGTATTCTTTATCTTCTGTTTTTTGTTCTAACTGAATACCACAGACAGATTCTAATTTTGACTTTTTTGTGAAAATTAAAGTTGGTATTTCTCCTAAAGATCTTGTCTGTTCCTGGCAGGTTTCCTCCTGCAAAAAATCTACAATTTCTTCATCTATGTAACTTGAAGATACCCTGGGAACTATATAATTAATATCATCAGAGTTAAATTGAGGGGATTCTTCAAGTGGAATATTTAAAGTTTCATTGTCTGAACGTGTTTCTTCAGAATATGACCATGGACTACAAGTTCTTGTTGACAGATTAGAACAGTGTTCATTTTCATCAAAGGCACTATTTTTGGTCCATATTAACAATCTTGACTGTGTTTTCCCAAACATACCAACATTGCTACTAGAATCTGTATTTTCATTTCCCAAATTTAGTTTTTCAAAAGGAAATGGTAAAACAGAATTACTGCATTGCACTTCAAACACTGAAAAAGAATTTAAACCAGACCCTTCATTAGTATCTGAAAACAGCTCTTGATTGCCTGCAAGCATGTATGAATTAAGCATTGTGCTGTCTAAGGTTGGGGAAAGTCTAACAGGAGAATCTCCCCCAAAACTTTCCCCATCTGCATCACCAGAGCTAGAAGTTGAACAGCACTCCCAAAATTGAGCTAAATTACTAAGATCTTGCAAGAACCACCCTTCCGCACCAGAGGTGGCTGAATCTGCCCATATTGCACTTTCCCCTTTCAATTCCATTCCATCAAACACTATGCAACATTCTGCCTCAAAATCAGTTCCTTCTCTGCTTTTTTGCCGAATCATATTCAAAATCCGACTTTCTCCTTGCATCTTGCCTGAGGCACCAGAATCCAACATGGATTGATCAATATCCACTTCATAGAAGTGTGTTAGTTCTGACAGATGAACACCATCTAAATGTATATCGTCCTCTGGTGGAGAACATATTGAGGTCCTAGTGAGGCCAATATCCTCATTTAAAACGGCAGGCATTTCTACAAAATGACCATCAATGAAAGTACCTGCTGCGAGGTATGTTTTATTAATATTATTGTTGTTACTAATGCAAAGACCTTGCACTGATTCAGCTAATTCTTCTACAGCCTCTGATGTTGCATCACATACATCTTCTTGCTTGTTGCGGTATGTCGTCTCAAGCTTACTTTTTCTAGTCAGGGGAACAAAATATTCTGTAATTGGCTCAGTATACCACAAAGGCTCCTCCTTATACTCAGTTTCATTCCTGCTATCAAAATATAGCTCTTTTCTCTCATGGTTTCCACCTTCTTTTCGTCTAATTTCTTTTAATGGCCGTTTACCTCTTTTACATAGTTGCTTGATGGAGCCATTGCTGCTGCCAGGAATTTTCCTTTCAGTTTTTTCACCAGCTTTTGGCAAATACTTACTTTGTCCATTCCATCCTTTTTTACCCCGAGCCTCCCTTGTTTTATGCCTTATTTTTACATATTTTGTAGCTGCTTTTAATTCACCATGATTGCCACTAGAATTTGAACCTTCTTCACTGGAACCAGAAGACCAGGATCGAAGACGTATCTTCCCCTCAGATTTATGCCGGAATTGCTTTTTGTATGAAACAGATTTTCCTTCAATACGATTTCCAAACTTATTCTCTTTTTCATCTTTGTCATTCTTTTCTGTGGTTCTCTCCTGTATAGTTACAGATGCTTTGTTACTATTTCTCTCTTTGGATGCTTCATTTTCACTAATGCAGTCCTTTGGAGATGATGTATCTGTGCTAGTTGCTGGGACAGTGGAAGATGAGGAGGTACTGGAGTAAGAACACATTTTGGATTTATTCCACACAGTCATGATTTCTTGCAGGCAAACTGGTTTCTGGGAAAGAGGTGGAAAAGCCTCATAATACCTGAGAGAAAAAAAGGATAAACATGCAGTGTCATGTTTTGGAGAATCAGACCAAAAGGCAGTTTCAAGACCAACTAAACATTAATGGTTTTACTATCAACATTCACTTTTATTATTTTTTATAACCTATAATGTTTTAAAACACAAATCTTACTAATCAATATATTATTTAGCTCATCTCTAAGGAAAAAATAAACTATTACTATACTTCAAAAACTATTAAGTGGTTAATAAGTTAAATATTGTCACTGTAGTTAAAATAAAACAAAATATGATTACACACTTTTTCCAGTAAATATTAATACACAGTTGAAATATTCTATTTTTATTTGCTATCTGGGGATAGGTAATTCAACATTTCTGTTGAGCGCCACACTGGGAAAGATAATTTTCCTCCTTTTATATAAGAATAAGCTTGGTGGTTGTTCAACAGATAAACTACAGAATTCTAACAATTATTTTCAAATCGACTGAAATGGGCAGAACAGTGTTGGTCTTTTTCAGGGACTGAGAGAGATTACAAGATAAAATAGACAATAGAGTTGCTCTGCAATTTTTGAACAGGTTCATAATAACTATTTTAGTGGAGGAATAAATAGTTTCTGTTTCCTCTTGCTTTGGTGTTTTGTACTGGGATCCTGCGAATGGCTTAGAGGATTGAATTGTTGGTCTGGGACCAGAGCTGCATATGATAAACTGTTGCACCTCTTCACACACTGCACTGATGGCCTCATCATTCAGAGCTGGCTAATTCTGGAGTGGTATTTCTTGATCTGGCTCTATTTCACTGCTTACCAGGTAAAAACTCTTCAGTTCTCAAGGTTTCCAAATGTTGTAGTAACATTATAAGCTTACATTGCTAAGGTTGTTGAGGACTGATTTGACAGTGTGCTTGAAACATCTACTAGCCTTTGGCATGGTCAAGACCATGGCAACAAGCTCATTATTAAAGCGGTGTGTCTTCTAGTTCTTATTAATCTTAGCAGGGGATCAGTCAAATTAGTACTACCATGTTTCCCCGAAAATATGCCCTACTCAGAAAATAAGTCCTAGCTTGATTTTTACACGTGCACCCAATATAAGCCCTATCCCCCAAAATAAGCCCTAATTAAGACCCCCACCCACTCCAGGGTGCACAGGTAAAAATTAAGGTAGGGTGGGGATGGGGGGGTGGAGCTGCCCTACTACTTACCTTCAGATAATTGCAGCCAGGTCTTGCACACCTCTGCCCATTTGTTTTGCTGCAGCCAGCAAGGCTTTCCTGAAGGCCTCTGTAGCCAATAACAGAGCTCCGGATCAATCCACAGCTCTGTTATCGGCTACAGAGGCCTTCAGGAAAGCGTTGCTGGCCTTGCCCGAAGAAGAAGTTCCTGAAGGCCTCTGATAGTGAAAAAGAGGCCAGGGGCGACGCACACAAGTGAGGTGAGTCAGTGGACGACATCCCCCTGAAAATAAGACCTGGTGCCTTTTTGGTGGCAAAAAAAAAAAGACAGGGTCCTATTTTCGGGGAAACACAGTAGTAAAATCATCTCTCACAGAAGGCCTTCCTTCCAGACCTAGTAACTTGAGGAGTCAGGTACATTTTGTGCTTTTTCTCACTCAACCATTCTCACTCAGCCACTCAGTTTTCAGTCATTGATTGTGTCAAAATGTCCTTCCCAAATCAGATTCATATTGAAATTATTCTACACTGGAAGTTGGATATGTCAAACATACTAGAGTTATGATAAAACTGCTAGCAATGCTGTCTTTACTGACCATACCAACTTATGTATTGTATACTCTAAAGCAATTCCATCTGTTATCAGATTCATGCATGTAACAGAGCCTTAAGTTATGAACATTAACTAAAGTTTGTAATTGACAACAAATAATGCCACAATTCTGCCCTGAAAAAAGCATGTGAAATAAACCAAAAATTATTTTTCCAAGAGTATTTGTATTGCTTGCACTCGGTATATCCCTTTCCCTCTAATGTCTAGGTGCGTCCATAGAGTTGACAAGATGTCAGGACAGTATGCTGTGGTGTTTCTAGGTTGTGACACGCTTCTCTACTCCCTCAGGTTATGAAATAATGTGTCTCATTATTTCACTAAAAAACATAATTTCATAATAAAAACCTGAAGATATATGTGTTACTGTTGAGGATAAAAATCAATGCCATCACTCACTAAATGGAAAAGAAACTATATTGGAATGAAAACAGTTTATCCAAACTAATACTATTTTTTTTAAAAAAAGTTTAACGATCAGTTAAAAACATTTTAATAAAAAATGATAGCTTGAATTCATTACTTCATGGCTAACACCACTGCAGAAAATATGTGTGCTTTTCCAATTTAGAAGAATAAAATAATTAAGAGAGTGTTTTTTAAGAAATGCAACATACATTTCTACTTGATCTTTTGCTGCTGGAGATAAATCTATTTCAGGAGGCAAAGAGTCCTCAAGTCTTTTTGAAATCTTCTCCTCCGCTATTAAAAAAAAAGTCAATACAAAAATCTGATCAGACTCATTTTGAAATAAATACAAATATCCAATCATCAATTTCATATTCTGGCCCACAAGCTTATGTTAAGAATGTATATACTGAATTTACAAATGGATTAATTACATCATCCACATTTTTTAACAGTAAACTATTCATCTATCTGGATATTAGTAGGACAGTTATTAAATTAGTGACGAAGCTCTCACACAGTTCTAAACCATGAGTCACATTATTTACAGTTTGTTGCAAAAGTACACAGTATATACTTAAGATAGTCACAACTAATTTTCTCAAAGCTTTCCAACAGGACCAAAACAAAATATTATTCCATTATGATTGCTCTAAGGAAATTCTGAGAATAATTAAGTTTCTTAATTAGTGGTGTGGTGGCGCAGTGGTTAGAATTCAGTGTTTCAGGCTAATTCTGCCAACTGCCAGCAGTTCGATCCTGACTGGCTCAAGGTTGACTCAGACTTCCATCCTTCCAAGGTCGGTAAAATGAGGACTCAAGTTATTGAGGGCAATATGCTGACTCTGTAAATTGCCTAGAGAGGGCTATAAAGCACTATGAAGCAGTATATAAGTCTAAGTGCTATTGCTATTGATAGATAGTTCCCACATAAGAGTGCAATTTTCTCTTTTTATATTATAGCATGATAAATACAGAATTCTGAACTTAAATATTGTTTGAGGGATCAAAGTATAACTAACCAAAGTAACCTATTGTCACTGAAATTATTTCTTTATATAGCAAAGTAACTGTAATATAAATAACATGAGGGTTTATGCATGTCAACCAATGAACGGTGGCTCAGTGGTTTAAAAGATGCCAGAGAATGTCTGTGCTCTGGCAGTTCAAGTCCTACCATTGCATTATGGAGTGAGCTCCCATTACCTGCCTCAGCCCTTGCCAATCTAGCAGTTTGAAAGCATCTAAACGCAAGTAGATAAATGGGTACTACTTTGATGAGAAAGGTAAGAATGCTACATGTTTTGCCACATGCTCTGCGCTATGGTGTGATGTTATGCTGGCCACGTGACTGCGAAAGACAGCACTGGCTCAATGACCTAGAAATAGAGATGAGTACTGCCCCCTAAAGTCAGCTATGACTAGCAGTGTAAAACCTGCAGGGACTCCTTTACTTTTACTTTTTATCCAACTCATCTTAAAGTATGACCATTCAACTATAATCTGTTGAATTATTTAGAATGAGTTGTGTTCTGATGGAACAACCCCCCTATTTTTCTCTCAAAATGGCAAGACTGATTCTTTTGCTTCTCTAAAGCTAGTCATATCAATCATATCAAGTCTGGACAGTAAACCTAATGACTATAAATTATGACCTGAAGATTTTAAATGACTCATCTCTTGGGAATTTAGAAGGCAGGCTCACCTTCCGAGCCCCATGGGCACCATACTATTGATTACATACTAATATCAACATGTTTTCTTCAACTCTGAAATAATCCCTTGCTCTGATAGTAACCACTTCCCTATATTGAGATTGTTTAATTTTAATCATTTAATTTCAACATTTCACCTAGCATCTGGTTCAACCTAACTCAGAAATAAAAACAGTCTTTAGTTAAGTGGCTAACTGCAAGAGCTGCACTAGCCTCCCATTTCTTTAGTTTCTTCCAAAACTTTATTAAACAATTAATCATGTCAGTGATTGATGTCCCAAAAGCATTAAATACTTTCCAAGCATTTCATCTCGGATCCCCTGACTGTGCCCTCCCCTCCCATTACTACTGCAGAAATCCACAATTTGATCTCCCAAATCTAACAAAGGGACTGGCGGGGACTTGATACGAGAATGATAGTGCTGTGTATTGGTATCATTTTTTACACATATGATTTCTATGCAGATCTCAATGAAAGGAACCACTCTGTAAAATCCCTATTTTTAAAAAGGCATACAAGTTTAATCCAGCTAAATACTGTCCAATCATCCCATTAAGTATAACAAGCAAATTATATGCCAAGCATATCTATAAAAATCTAATCGATTCAGAGACAAATCCTAACCACAGAACAAACTGGCTTCAGGCCAGGATTTTATATTTCTGATCAAGGCGCCACACTCCAGCTTAACATGTTCCAAGAAATCTCATCCCAAAATGAAATCTCACCTTGTTCGCTCTGGAGATCTTTTAGCCTGGAACAAAGTTCCTCAACTAATGTCTCAATCCCAGAACTCTGCAATTAAAAAAAAAAACTAAACTGAATTATTTATAGCTGAACTTTCATAAAATGCATGTCATGCAGTTGCAGTAAAATTAAAATATATTTTTCCTCAATTTTATATCACTGATTTCATCTAAATAGATATACAGGATTATTGATCTCTAAATAACAGGAAGATTGGTCTTAAGGCCAAAATAAAATTGATGAAACAGAAGAGTATATTGTTCCAAAGCTGCTTTTAAAAAAGCAACTGGACTTTTTTATTTTTCTTGAAGACGTTTTACATCTTATCCAAGAAGCTTCTTCAGTTTTAACTAACTGGTGGGGAATAGAAAAGATTTATAGTCTTTGTAGTCAGCTAGCTGATTAACACTGAGGGTCCGTTTATTTATTTATTTATTTATTTATTAAATTTATATACCGCCCTACTCCCGAAGGACTCAGGGTGGTGAACAGTTGAACGAAAAATACATGTGATACAGATTAAATTCAAAAATCAATCAAAAATACAGTTAAATAGTTTGGTTCAGAAATAGAATTAAAGTAAACATCTCAATTTATAGGGCAGATTCAAGTTTAAAAATTTAAAGTAGTTTTAAACGAGGTTAGGTTAGGCCGGCCTGCTTGAATAGAAATGTTTTGAGGGTACGGCGGAAAGCATGAAGATCTGCGATCATCCGTATCTCCGAGGGCAGCTCGTTCCATATGGTGGGTGCTCCCACAGAGAAGGCTCTCCCTCTGGGGGCCACCAGTCAACACTGTTTGACCGACGGCACCCGGAGAAGTCCCTCTCTATGGGAGTGTTCTGGTCGGTGGGAGGTTATTGGTGGCAGAAGGCGGTCTCATAGGTATCCCGGTCCTAAGCCATGGAGCGCTTTAAAGATGGTAACTGAAACCTTGAAGCGCACCAGGAAGATCACAGGGAGCCAGTGCAGCTCGCGCAGGAGGGGAGCCACATGGGAGTGCCACGTTGCTCCCATAACAACCCGCGCGGCCGCATTCTGGACTAACTGGAGCCTCCGGGTGCTCTTCAAGGGGAGCCCCATGTAGAGAGCATTGCAGTAGTTCATGCGGGAAGAGACGAGGGCATGAGTGACTATGTTTAACAAATCCCGGTCCAGAAAGGGACGCAACTGGTGTATCAGGCGGACCTGATAAAAAGCTCTCCTGGCCATAGCCGTCAGGTGTTCTTCTAAAGAACCAACCCAGTGATGCCCTCGACATGATGGCCCGGTGCCTGGAAGCAGCACGGGTCTGGATGGGTAGAAACAGATTGCAACTCAACCCGGCCAAGACCAAGTGGCTGTGGGTACCGGCATCTCGGTTCAGTGGAGAGATGCCATTGCTGACTATAGGGGGTGAAGTTTTGCCCCCTGTAGATAGGGTGCGCAACTTGGGCGTCCTTCTGGACTCATGGCTGAGCTTGGAAGACCAGATAACGGCCGTGACCAGGGGGGTATTTGCCCAGATATGTCTGCTGTGCCAGTTGCGCCCCTACTTGGACCAAGATGCCCTACGCACAGTTACTCACGCGCTGGTCACCTCACAGATTGACTACTGCAACGCTCTCTACATGAGGCTGCCCTTGAGGACCACTCGGAGGCTTCAGCTGGTACAAAATGCAGCCGCGCAGAATCCTGATACTCCCATGTTACACCTCTCCTGCGCGGTTTGCATTGGTTGCCAGTTGCCCTGCAGGTGAGATTCAAGGTGCTGGTGATGACCTACAAAGCCCTACATGGCCTAGGACCAGGATATTTGGCGGACCACTTACAGCCAGCAACGATATCCCATCGCCCGGTTTGCACCCATAGAGAGGGCCTACTCAGGGTGCCGTCACCTAGACAGTGGCGGCTGGCGACCTCCAGGGGTAGAGCCTTCTCGGTGGGTGCCCCCACCCTCTGGAATCAACTTCCCTTGGAACTCCGATTAGCACCTGACCGTCGCACCTTCCGCCGTGAATTAAAAACTTGGTTGTTTAAATCCCTTGACCTGGACTGATAATGGGGTTTTAAGGGTTAATTTTAAATCTTTTAAATTTTTAGACTTTATTTTATATTGTGGCTTTGTTTTTATTATTGTGAGCCGCCCTGAGTCCATTGTGAGATAGGGCGGCATATAAGCCAAACAAGCAAACAAACAAACAAACAAATAAAACTGTGAGTCTAGGAGGACACCTAAGTTGCGAACCCTCTTCGTGGGGGCCAATGACTCACCCCCAATAGTCAGAGCTGGTGTCAACTGACTATAACGGGATGACGGAAACCACAGCCATTCAGTCTTGGATGGGTTTAGTCTGAGTCTGTTTCTCCCCATCCAGATTCGTACAGCCTCCAAGCACCAGGACATCACTTCAAGGGCATCATTGGGGTGGTTCGGGGTGGAGATGTACAGCTGGGTGTTATCAGCGTACTGGTGGTACTTCACCCCGAAACCACGGATGATCTCACCCAGTGACTTCACATAAATGTTGAACAGGAGGGGCAAGAGAACCGACCCTTGTGGCACCCCACATACAAGGGGCCTCGGGGTTGATCTCTGCCCCCCGTCAACACAGTCTGCGACCGGTCAGAGAGAAAGGAGGAGAACCATCGCAATACGATGCCCCCCCCACTCCCAACTCTTTCAACCGGTGCAGCATGATACCATGATCGATGGTATCAAAAGCCGCTGAGAGGTCTAATAGGACCAGGAGGAAGGAGCAACCTCTTTCCCAAGCTCTCCAGAGATCATCAACCAATGCGACCAATGCCGTTTCCGTGCTGTACCCAGGCCTGAAGCCCGACTGGAACAGATCTAGATAGGCCGATTCATCCAGGTACTGGGG
Organism: Ptyas mucosa; assembly: GCA_012654045.1. Taxonomy (NCBI): domain Eukaryota; kingdom Metazoa; phylum Chordata; class Lepidosauria; order Squamata; family Colubridae; genus Ptyas; species Ptyas mucosa. The sequence goes on from WNWU01000057.1 coordinate 9,892,869, forward strand.
GAGTTGTCGTGCCACCACACTCTCAACAACCTTCGCAACAAAGCAAAGGTTGGAGACTGGACGGTAATTAGCCAATACTGCTGGGTCCAGGTAAGGCTTCTTGAGGAGAGGTCTCACCACCGCCTCTTTCAAGGCAGTAGGGAAAACACCCTCACTCAGAGAAGCATTTATGATTCCTTGGAGCCAGCCTCGTGTAACTTCCCGAGAGGCCAGCACCAACCAGGAGGGACACGGGTCCAATAAACATGTGGTAGCATTCAGTCTTCCCAGTATCCTGTCCACGTTTGAGTCACAGAATCAAACTCTTCCCAGATAATATTCTCAAGACCTGCCCCTATCCCTTCCCCTGAGTCTACGATGTCAGAGTCCAGGTATTCCCGAATCTGAGCGATTTTATCATACAGATATTGTACAAAATCCTCGGCTCTACCCTCCAAGGGATCCTCCCGCGCTTCCTGAAGGAGCAGGGAGCGGCTCACTCTAAACAGTGTGGCCGGGTGGTTATCTGATGATGCAATAAGAGCGGAAAAATAGTTAAATTTTGCCGCTTTTATCACCACTAGATAAGTCCTAATGTGAGATCTTATTAGTGTTTGGTCAGATTCGGTTCGGCTGGCCCTCCAATCACTCTCCAGGCGTCTTTTCCGACGCTTCATCTCCCTCAGCTCCTCAGTGAACCAAGGAGCTAAGCGAGACCGGCGTTGAGTCAGAGGCCGCAAAGTCACGACTCGATTCAAGGCTCTGGTAGCCGCCCTATCCCAGGCAGCCACCAGGTCCTCGGTCGAGCTGTGAGTCAGAGATTCAGGAAATGGCCCAAGCTCCGTCTGGAACCACTCCGGGTCCATCAGGCGCTTGGGGCGGAACCATTTCATCGTTGAAATCACCTGGGTCCTCAGAAATCATTTGTGTCCTCAGAGCCCACCAGAATAAGAATGCAACAAGTGTGGTACTGTGAATTGAGAAGACACATGATATTGTATCCCTCCCCCTCTGTTGAGAGAGGGTTGTTCAATTTTAACATAAATAGCAACTTTGATTCCTCTTTCAAGCCAGTTGTTCTCTGTCCAGAATGTAAACCTAGCTGTCTTCAAAGGAGTGGCCCTTTTCTTTCAGGTGCAGATGGACTGCTGAATTCTATCCTGCTGCATTGGTTCTTCTGTGTTTGTACCATGCTTTTGTGTAATGGTTGTTGTTTTGTTTCCCCAGTGTACAGCTCTGCACATGTCTCACTGCACTGTGTATATTCATGTACTGAATATACAAAATTACTGTTTGTGTCTGGCTGTTTTGTCATTGGCACTAGCTACTATCTTAATGTTCCTGGTTTAAAGTGTGCATGCATGTTGGGTTTGTTGAAAATCCATGTGAGCTTTTCTGATATTCCTGCAACGTATGGAATCATAACGATGATCCATTTCTTTTCTTCTCTGTTAGGGAACAACATTCCATTTGTTGCAGGAATATCAGAAAAGGACCATTAAGGATCACGTTGTTCCTTTGAAGATTTTAATGTGACATTTGCTTCAATTCAATGCCAATTTCACAAAGGCAACCCTAAATAAATCCTCCTGTCTGTATTTTGAATACTAAAAAAATTAAGAACCGAAGTAATTAATTATAACATACATAGCAATGATAGTTAAGAAACAATGGCCTATAATTATCTATTAGCACATAATAGCTCCATAAGTAATTTACTGTACTATATTTTTAATCTATAATGTATAAGCAGACATAAAGCTTCCCAATAACAGGTAGTAATTGTTCTACCGATTTTTTATTAGTCTGATCCCACTTTGAGTACTGTACTGGGTGGTATGCTTAAGAAGGATTCAAGCAAACTGAAATAAAGTCTGAGAATGCCAGTGCAGATTATCAGAATATTAGCAACCAATTCTTATGAAAATATCTGGAAATATTAAGTCTTCAGGAGAGAAGCATAAGGATAGAGATGATAGTTACTTAGATTTGCCTAACATAAGCAGCATAAAATATTTGAAAAAAAATATTGAAAGGCTGCCATATTTAAGGGGGGGGGAGAAACCTGCTCTTTTATCATTTCAGAGCAAAGAATAATGGGTTTATGTTATGGGAAGGGAGGGTTTGATTGAATATTACAAATAATTTCCTAATATTTACAACAAATGAACTATATCAGTGATCCTCAACCTTTCTAGCTCCATGGACCGGCAGCAGCAGTTGGGGCAGTGGGGAGGAGATAGTTTTGTGCACACATCCTAGCTCCTGCGCATGTGGAAATGAAACTTCACAGACCTGTCTGCCACTTGCACAGCCCAGAGGTTGGGGACCCCTGAGCTATATAATCAATTATCCAGAGAAGCAGTAGCTCTCTTATACTGGATTTATTCAAACAGAAGCTAGCAAACAGTTAATGTTGGCTTAAATGGGACTGATGATTTATGACCACAATTGAGCCCAAAATTTCCATTGCCAAGTAAGATAGTTATTGTGAGTTTTGCCCCATTTTATGTTTTTTCCTGCCTGAGTTGTTAAATGAATCACTGCACTGTATTGTGAATCTGGCTTCTCCATTGACTTGCTTGTCAGAAAGTCACAAAAGGTGATGACCTCAGGACACTGCAATAATCATAAATTGCCAAACGTCTGAATTTTAATCAAGTGACCATGGGGACGCTGCAACAGTAAGGGTGAAAAGTGTTCACACTAGAGCCAAGGTGGCACAGTGGTTAGGGTGCAGTACTGCAGGCTACTTTGGCTGACTGCTAGTTGACATTTAGCAGTTCAAATCTCACCAGCTCAAGGTTAACTCAGCCTTCCATCCTTCCATCCTAAAGTTTTAAATCTGATTATTTAAATTAATTTTATCACCAAAACATTAATGCAAAAACCTGAAGCTTAATGGAAATGGCCAAGCAAATAGCAGGATGGAAGAGTTCTCTCCTGAACTCTGAAAAGAGCACAGAGAATTTAAATTAATCTGATGGATTAGGCTGTGCTGAAAAATGCAACGGGACACTGGTATTACCATCAAAATTTGCTATTTACCCATGTACAACAAAAGTAACGAGCATCTTAAGAACTGCTTAGGGGTTACTTGTGGTCAGCCTATTTTAATCCTATTATAAATGATTATGGATTTAAGTTTAATAAACGGCAAATGCAGAACTTAACATGTTCACATTAAATACAGATTCCATTCTATTCCATTTAAATATATTGAAAATTATTTCCAAAATAACAATTTTAACTAGATTTTTAAAAATGAACAAAATTATAATTTTACATCACAATTAAGAATCAGAATTTAAACATAACTAACTATATTGTTAGTCCTTACTTCATCAGAAGCAGAGCGAAGACATTGAACAGCAGCCTGTTTCTTCATTTCTTCTAGTGTAAGATCAGAGCACTTTTTCTTACTTTTCCCCCATTTCTTGTAAGCTCCCTTTTCCCAGCCCAGGAAGATGTCATTCTCCTAAAAAAAATTGAAAAATCATAATAACTGTAATATTTTCTTGTATATGGTTTTTGCAACTCTTAATAACTTTTAAGGAAGACACTTGGGGAAGTATGACTCTGGAAAGATTAACTACATATATACATATATAATATATATATGTACTATGAGCCTATTTACTACAATTCTTGGTTTATATATTTGACATTCCATACCCCATCCTTCCAAAAGATTTCTCCAGTTTTACTATTTTTACTATTCAAAATGCAATGTAATATTAGTAATATTTATTGAAATTAGTAGTGGCAACATCTTAAAATAGCAGATAATAAAAGTGGGTAAAAACCAACTTACTGACGAGGAAAATTAAATTGACTTTATGCCAAAATGACACTAAAACAGGAACTATGCAGACTGTATTCCATTAACCAGAATATTAAACACCAAATAAAGAAGTTAATGAAACCAGCAACAACACAATGTTCAAGTTAAATGTACAAGAACTGGAGAAAAAAGGACATGAAACAACTAAAGGCAAAAGTGGGGGAGGGGGAGATGAAAACACTCAAGTTGTCCTTAAGAGTCTCTGGATAAGCAGATTTTGCCTGAAATGGAAAGACTAAAGCTGATATAATCCCAATCCAATATCATACTTATTATGAGAAGAACTAAAAAACTCCCTCCATCCGTGTAACAGAAAATATTAGCAATTTTTCATTATGTCACAACTCATATGCTGCCACTTGGTAACTGACTCCTTCTGCATGACAATTCAAAGACTATGGACTTTTTTACTCCCCAATGATCTCAAATTGATAATTTTCTCAATGAATAAACACATATAATATTTTGACTTATTTGCTTCACTGGGTTCTCTTTATCTAGTTTTAGAATTTGCAAGGAGAACAGATTATATTTGAGGCATAATTACATTTATGCAGAAATATTGAAAATTCAAAAGATTTCACAAACTTTTAAGCACCAATGTAAAGTGACCTTGCTAGTGAATGTGAGCGGTATCATATCAAAGAAACATAATTCAACAGAAAAATCTCATGTATACTACCTAGTCATCCAAACTACTGGCTGTCATTAGTTTGGATTATTTCTTCTATGGTTCAATCCTGCTTTAAAAAAAAATTACTTAATATACAATTGTATCTTAAGTCCTTTCTTCTTTCTTTCCTTTTCCCCTGAATTATATTATAGCAAGTCTCCCATTTCTTCAATGCACTTGAACAGAAAAGAAGCCACGGCTTATCAGATACTTGCAACATAAATTGTACCAGAAATATTGCTTCTACACAAGCTAGGTGCTAGAAATTAAATTATACTATTTAAAACAATTAAAATAAGAAATAATATACTAGAAAAAGGTTAAACAAAGCTATATTAATGTGTCAGAAAGACATACGGAGACAAAATGATAAAGCAGAGTTCTTTGGCATTTGGCTTTCAAGTTTCAAGCTTTTAAATTATCTATTTCCTTTGATTTTTCTATTTTATTCTATGGTACACGTAGAACTGATGTAGGAAAAGAAAGTAACAACAGATTCTCTGCACCTAATTTCTCATAGAAAGCAGCAATTTTATATATAGAATAAGCATGCCAAAGTACATCTCTGTACAACAATAAGCATCTCTATATTTATTAGGAAGTCTCTCTCTCTCTCTCTCTCTCTCTGTGTGTGTGTGTGTGTGTATGTGTATTACTTTCTGCAAAGTATAATGCAGTTGAAGAGATGGTTCCTTTGAGGAACAAGAGTTAAGATTTCTAGAAAGAAGCAGCAGAACAAATATAACTATTATATTTCAACACCTGCAAAAGTAATCAATGAGCCATATCAACTGAAATCCTGGAACACAGGATATGTATATGCAAATACCCCAAATAAAGCAAAAGCACATTTTCCAATTTGCACTGGTTGGCAATGTAGCCTATTTATTCAGCATTAAGGTGTGACAAGAAAGACACTTTCCTAGAGTCAAAACAGGGCTATGAAAGTAACTGCTCAATGCCTAAGAAAAAGCCCTACCAATTTTTTTCTGAGACTCTCTCTTAGCACTGCATAAGTCTTCCCCAGGAAGACTGCAGCACAGAAAGCAGAGATGAACTTGGAAGGGGGCAGAAAAGATGTAGCAGACAAGTGACATGTCAAACAATGTGTAAGCAAATATTTCCAAGAATGTTTGATGCTCATATCTGGAATTAAAACATGAACTTTACAATAAATTAACATTTAATTCTTTCCTACAAATTATGAAGAATTATAGAAAAAAAGTAATGAATGTGCTGCCCTGTTAGTATCAGAATCTAAGCCTTAAGAATGGTGACAGCAACACTGTATAATATTGAATACATGAGTGCAGCTTTTAAATACATTTCCCAGTCATGATGATCTTTTTACGCATGACAGCAAAGCAGTAAGGGCTAGGACTTTAGGCCAATGAGAGGCTTCAAACTGGAACGTGGGACAATTCACTGTGGGATAACTCGCTGTAACCAACTTGCCTCAGGATAACTCAAGAGAGGGACAAGTAGAATTGCAGCTCACCTTAGCCTCAAGGACTTCTAACCTGAGAAGGTTCAACCCTAAAGCAAGACAAGGCCTGCTGCAATTCAATTGTCCCTCTCTTGAGTTATATCATGTTGAATTGTCCCATGGTTAATTGGATGGGGTGAGTCGGCCACAGCGAGTTGTTCTAACTCCTTCACAACTCAGGTACCCACAAAACATTATCTGAAGATTATCACATAAAGGATGGTGTGGGAAACCTAATATAAAGCAATATAGTGATAATAGCATTCTTGTGACTTTAAAAAAAATATTTTAAGGAAGAGCAATTACTCACATAATATTGTAACCATAGCTTTTCTAGACCATCATAAGTTAGTCACTTATATGAATGGTCTAATAAATGAGTAGTTACAAATGAGTAGTTTTTCAATGAGTAGTTAAAAAACAGAATAACATGAAAATAATACAAGATAATTAATATATAGCACAGTAAGAGCTGTGTTATAAATACATTATAAAACACTAGGGATGTGTTATAAATCCCTAGTGCTGCATAATGGGGTGAGCTCCCATTACTTGTCCCAGCTTCTGCCAACCTAGCAGTTTGAAAGCACATAAAAAATGCAAGTAGAAAAATAGGGACCACCTTTGGTGGGAAGGTAACAGCGTTCCGTGCGCCTTTGGCATTTAGTCATGCTGGCCACATGACCACGGAGACGTCTTTGGACAGCGCTGGCTCTTCGGCTTTGAAACGGAGATGAGCACCGCTCCCTAGAGTCAGGAATGACTAGCACATATGTGCGAGGGGAACCTTTACCTTTACAGTAAGAGCAAAAAGCATAATTCTACATCCCAATACAGAACACACAATTTATACAATTTAAATACAAAGCATAACAATGCTTGGGAGAAAAAAATGTTTTAGGTTCCCAATTAAAAATACCTGGACATTTCATTAGCAAAGTCCCTTTGCTAAAAAAGCCACCAATCTCATTTCACTTGAACAAAGTTTTCAGTTTTCTCTCAATAACTACTTTTCTACACCAAAGGTGGGCAATATTTAGCTTTTGATCTAACTTTAGAAGGTCTCTGCAATTAACCGTTCAAGATTTCTACCAATTGGAGAAGAAAAAGCCCACCCAGCTCTGAATTCTGCCCTCCTGACTGGGGCGTGTCCCCAACGGGAAAAAAGGCTTCCCAACTGTGTTTCACAACATAGAACAAAGCACTTAACCTAACTTCAGGAATATACTATTCATTTAATATTTTTGAGCAGAAATGCTATTGTAGAGCTTTTAAAATGAATAGCTTAAATGAAAAAGACAAAACACAAAACCAAGCACAGTGGTTTTCAAAACATGTCTATTCAGTACTCTACTTGTTAGCTAGCTAAGAACCACATATATTTTGAGATGCAGGGTACAAAGCACATCCCCAAAGTAATTTCAGTTGCTTAGTCCAGACTTCTTCTACTTCCAAATAAATTGGGACAGGAGAGAACTGCTGGAGTATCTATTCAGATTTTTTAAAAAGCTGAATATGCATACACAAAAAGACACTAATATGTATGCCCACACACCTTGATACATGCACACATTAATGCACACATAATATTAGATGGGGTGGGGAGCAAAGAAAATCCAATTAAAGTGGTGTATGAAAGCTCTATGTTATATGACTGAAATAGAATAAAAAAGCATTTGCATTTAATGAGTATAGGTAAATGACTAGAAAACACATGGGAAGGAAAAGTACAGCAGGAAGTGAAAGAACACCAGGAAAGTTGTGGGGAGCTAAATGAAAGCAATGGGATGACGTAGAGATGAGGAAGGGAAAAACAGAGAATGAAAAAAGAAGGGGATATCAGCATTCTGCAGAGTACAGCACATAGTGTGGAATGCAAAAAGAGAAGCTAGGGACAATAATGAAAATGCGGCAAAAATAGAAGACAAAGGAGGATGGGAAGATGCACCAGGGAATAAAAGAATTCAAGGGAATGGGAGCAAGGAGGGCAATGAGGCATTGGAGCACAGCAAAGTCAGGACAGTAGGACTGAGTTGTAGCGTAGCAGAATGGGCAAAGGGAAAGAGAGGCACACCAGTGGGAATGTGGCAGAGCAATGGATAAAGCTAGTTTCTGCCCTCAGTTTCTAAACTCGTATAATTAAAGCATGATTTAAAACCGCAGCTTAGTACAGCGAAGGTAGACTTTTCCGTTCTTTAAAATTTTCTTTTTTAAAAGATCTAAAAAGATTTAGCACAGTTCACTACAAATGTTTAAGACTTTTAAAATACAATGCCTTTCTAATAAAAGTAGCCCTCAACTTTTGACCACAATTGGACCCAAAGATAAATATGTTGCTAAGTGAGCCATTTGTTAAGTGAGTTTTGCCCCATTTTACCTTTCTTGATACAGTTGTTAAGCAAATCACTGTAGTTGTTAATTACACAATTGTTAAGTGAATCTGGCTTCCCCAATGACTTTACTTGCCAGAAGGTCACAAAAAGTAATCACATGGGACACTGCAACTGTCATAAATATGAACCAGTTGCAAAGCATTTGAATTTTGATCATGTGACCATGGTGAAACTATCATAAGTGTGAAAAACAATCATAAATCACTTTTTCAGTGCTGTTGTAATTCTGAACGGTCACTAAATAAATAGTTGTAAGTTGAGGGCTATTTGTAGACATAGTACTAATTGCTAGGCTTAAAAATCATGTTTCTTAAAAGGTATGTCCTGTCTTCCAAATTGTAACACAAATTATTTTTGAAGTTCAGTTTTACAAAGGTCTTCTGTGATTTGTCATGATGGTTATTTTATCAAATAGCCCACTGAGTATATCTAAATTTTGGGATATGCTTCAAAAGTCCTATGTTTCCTGCTCTAAAAATATGAAACCATGATGTATTATTTATTATAATAGCATACACAGATAATTTAAAACATACTTATTTTTTTAGTCAAGCACATCTAAAATATGTAAATACCTGTTCCTGCAGATCGTAGTCATAATTATCATGCAGCAGAAGACTGAGGACATAGCGAGTATAAATCATGGCATCAATGCCACATTTTTCTAGCTCTTGTCCCAGCCAGGTCTGCACAGGGCCCAAAGCCTGAAGCAGAGACATTTCTGAAACAGATACAGGACCCAGACAGGAGCTTGAGGAGCTTTCAGATGGCAAACCATCCACAACAACTGTATAGACTAGGTGCATGAATCTAGGTGGCTTTCATCCTTAGAACATGAAGCATTTTCTGTAGATGATATTCCGTGGGAACCTGGAGGTGGATATTTTCACTCCAGTACAGAGGAGACACGCTTGACATCTAGGACAATCATTTATATTTGCTGGCAGTTAACAGTCTAAAGACAAGACCCACTCTTCAGGCATAACCAGAGTATACTAAATCTTAACAGGAAACACATGTTTATGTGCATTTTTCTACCTTAATTTCACATTGAAGCCAGATGTAAATCCCCAGCAGGACCTATAAAAAGGGGAAAAAAGAAATTGTGACTTGTATTAAGAAAACAGATAGCAATTAAGAACACACACACACTCTCTCTCTGATGTACTGCAGTAATCAAACTTGGCTTCCTATAAATGGACACATACAATAAAAGACAAGCTTCACAGAAAGAATTAGGCATGCACCTGCTTAGAATGCTGAGAAGTTAGAATTTTTAAAAATTTGAGGAGCTTCTTCCAAAGCACTTTTTTGTCTTTTCAACATTTAGAAATACAAACTACCTATGAATGCATTCACCATTTTGGAACTCACTAACTTTCATGCACCCCATGTTACATTAGCAGTAAGCAGTGAACATGCTTATATCTTATAATAGATGCAATGTGAACAGAATTTTAGTACAATGGCAGTGCCTTGTTAGTTAAAGGAACTACAGCTATAACGTGTGAAAGTACCACACAAAGATAAAAAATGTTAATCTAGTCAAAAATCTGCTGCTAAATTAATAGTTTTAGAAATATTCATTTATATAAAAAATGAAGTTAGTTAATGATTGAGAGCACAGAATTATGCAGCTATGATTCCTTAACAGAATATTTGGAGCATTATGTTATAGTATTGCATGCTCCACTGTGCTAGACCATAATCTCACAATCCTAGCTCTAACTCTAGAATGTTCTATTCCTCCTTTATACTATATCCAGCACACACAAAAACTCTTCCAGTTTGAAGGGTTAGTTTCTACCGGTATAAAACCACTGAGCCATCCAGGAATGGTGAGACTGGCATGGTCTGGAGGAGGAATTGAATGACTGCCCTTTTTTAAAAAACTTCCTATGCTTAACGTCTTAATAATTAATTTTCTAATGTCTGAAAACTATGAGAGAAATTATGAAAGCTCAGTTTTCCAGTTCTAAATGTATATTGAAATAAAAGATGGTGCAGATAATTAGTTATATCTTAGCATTTTAGAAATTGCCAAAACACAGAAGATACATCAGATATGTATGAATTTACAAAAAGGCTGCCAACTATATGCCCATTTGTGAAAACCAGTCATCTATCCAGAACAAGCTGCTATTGCAGGACAACCTTGGCGGGATCACTACTGATAACCTAGTGAGCAATTTCTTCAATACTAGGGAATGACAATCAGTTCATTATTCCATTTGCCCTGAGCAATCATCTCTGGAGTTTGATAGCAACACTAACTACGGCAACAGGCCTAACATCTACTAACAGGATTACATCAAGAGGTTTCTCTATTGTGAGAGAACAAGGGGAATGGCCACTCAAACGTTTCTATCTCCAGCATAGGGAGGGGCTGAGGAATCTGACTCTTACAGGAAATCCTCGATTTAGAACCATTTGTTCAGCAACCATTTGAAGTTACAATGGCATTGAATGAATGGTGGTTACAACTGTCTTTGGAGTTTTGGATATCCATGAAATCAGGTTCTTGGCAATTCATTTGCATTTACACGACAGCCATTTGCAACCTTCCATGCTGACTTCTCCAGAAAATCAAAAGGGAAGCTGGGCAGGGAAGACTGCAAGTCGCTGGGATAATCTCCCCCACTCGTGCATCCCTTCAGCCCCTCTGTGATTGCACTGTGCTGGCACTTGAACACCCCTGTACATCCTTCCTAACCCATGCAGCGCCTCTTACACACTCCTGTGTACTCTCCCCAACTTGTGCAACACTCCTTGCAATCTCCCTAACCTGGACATCTTGTGCACACCTGTGCACTCTCTTTGACCCCCCCTAAGTCCCTTTCACATGCTCATGCATCCTTCCTGGCTTCCCCCACATCTATGCGCAGCCCCTTGTTTCCTCTCCCACCCAGCAATATCCACTTACTTGCCTATGTGCCTGGAACTTGCAAAATCATGTTGGCTTACCCACTGACTTTGGTTGTAGAAAGCCAGCAGGAAATTGCCTTGCCTAAAGGTTGCACAATTCAGTTAATGATGGCAATTGGAACTGTAGGAATTGCCATTGCTAAGTGTACTGTATCACTTAGCAACCTAAAGTCTATCTCAATTGCTGTTGTAAATTGAGGATGGCTATATATCAGAGCATGTACAGATTATTTTCAAAAGATTTCCCAGTTCCAGAATTGTGTACATCTATTAATGCCAAAAAAAATATACCTTTTTATGAAGCTTTAGTAACTTAGGGCCAGGGAAGTACTGTCAGAGAAAGGATAGTTAATCTTTTCCAACTCTTATGCTGCAATTCACAATTTTCTCATACTGACATTAAGTTTTTTAAAAGATCTATTAGTATCAATAAAAGCTATTTCTTTAAGTTTAACTATCATAAATTTGTAGAGAGGAGGAGATCTTCAGCACATGTCCATATAGGAGTGAACTGCTAAATTTCTTCCCATATTATATTCTCCTCCTTAGATATTGTCCTTATTGCCAAGGAAGGAGAGAGAGGTACAGCAACAAATCAACTTTCCCACAGGTAATCCTAGAGGTACGAAAGGCCATTTAATGAATGTTCTAAATTATAATCAACCCCTCAAAAGCTACTTATGACCCCATTTCAAAATTATGATGGCTGCAGCGGGCCTGCAATCATTCATCCTTATGACCTACCATAAGGTCACTGCAGCACCATCCCACTCCTCTCTTATCCCACCCCACCAGATGCCTGTAGTGTTTGGGCCTCCTCCCCACTCGCCACTGCTCCACACTTACTTTCTGCAAGCTCTCAGGACTTCATGTTGTGGAAGTAGGGCAGGCCATGTGTCCTCAGGCCACACTGCAGCAAGCCAAATGTGGCTGCCATTTTGTCCCCACACAGATGGGTGGGGACAAAATGGTGGCTACCAGACAGACTGCTTTATTTTGCTGTTGTAGAAAGCATCTGCAGCACAATGCAGAGCTTGTTAAGGCAGCAAATTAAAGCAGTTTGTCTCTGCAACAGTCCCCCAAATACACCTGCAATTTTGTCCCTGCCCACAAACAGGCGGGGACAAAATGGTAGCTGCCAGACAAGCTGCTTCATTTGCTGCCTTAGAGAGGCTCCACAGTACTTCAGAAGCTTCTGAACACTGCTGAAAGCTGTTGCAATGCTGTGCAGAGCCTGTTAAGGCAGCAAAATGAAGCAGTTTGTCTCAAGGCCCTGTGGTGGCGACCCAAATGCAATCATTTTGGGGTAGGACTAAAACATGGCCGCTTTTGGAACTGGGCCACGTGGCCACACACACACACACACACACACACAAAGTCATCTCAGCTCTCTGGAAAGCCTCAGACCTCTTCAAAGTGTAAGTGGTGAGAAGAGTGTTTTGCTTGGTGGGATGGGAATCAGGCCTAAGGCTTGGAAGACCTGGTAGGAGTGGGAAAAGGCCTATTGGGACCCAAGACGCAGGAGGTGGAGCATGGGACATCTTGGGGAGGGGCTTGGAGAACCAGGCAGGTGAGCCTGGGCCTGTCCTGGGCCTCCAACTGCCTTTTCCACCCTAAAGGCACCCCACACTTCACTTAAAGACGCACACATTCATTTCATTTTCATTGGGCAGATGAATTAACTTACTATTAAAGAGATCCTTTTCCAGGCTCACACAAAAACCTGAAAGTCTGACTGGTACAAAGAATAACAGAGATGATATATTTATGGGAAAACACTTCTTCCATATAATTTTCAGAGCATTTGCAGCCCTACTGTTAAATGTGTTTTCTGCAAGCAAGCTGTTATGTAAAAAGCATGCACTGCACAAGTACTATCCAAAAGGAACAGAAGTCTAAAAAAAGGCAAAAACAAAACCTACTTGCGCCTCACAAAACCTCCCATGTGCCTCCATTACTATGGTCTCAGATAATCTAAGACAACCTTCAATTCTAATGATATATAGAACCACCCAAATCTTTTTGTTAAATAAATATAGCGTACGCAAAGATTTATGCTAACACACAAAGCACCACTCAGGATGGATTTGATTTAAATCAAGTTGATTTAAATCATGATTTAAATCATGATTTAAATCACTAGTAAAAAGGCTTCATTTAAATCAACTCGATTTAAATCATAATTTTTAAAGAGCAACTGTTATCTCTGTTCCGTAGCAGCTCCTCCTCTGACCCGCTGCTGACTCACTGACAGTCCCATTCACTTTAATGGGATAGCTGGTGATGTGGCAGTGACACAACAAGGTGAGGGACGTGACAGGCAGCAGATGAGTGGATGCCCACTAGGAGGTGCTGCCATGATGGATCTGAAATGACAGGTGCTCTTTAAATGTAAGGACTCATTCTTGCTGGTAGTTAGAATCTTTAATATTATTATTTGCAAACAAAATGAAGGTTTCCTAATTAGATTTTAGAGCTTGGATTCATTGAATGAGTTTACAAAAAATGTAAATATTACAGAATATATAGCCTCATGCTACATAACTAAGCTCCATTTCATGCTGAACAAACTAAATTATTAATGTATCTTAAATAGAAAACTATCTTTAGATAGATTTTTACTCTAAAAGCATTTGTTAAAATAAATTTGATAAAAATAAAAAAAATCTGATTTAAAAAAAATCTGATTTTTTTTAAAAAAACCATCTATTTTTATCCATCCTGGCATCACTTAATCTTTATGTAGCAATTTTCAAGCGAAGAAAAACCCATAAAATAGTCTGACTGGTGAAATAAGGTTGGGGAAATCAATGGCCAAATTGATATGGAGTTTACATTACTACAGGATTTGCAATCCTGGGGATACTCTATGTCATTTATTAGTGAGGATATAAATATTACTAGCATAATGAACTTTTAAATGTTGAGACTATAATGTCAACTATATTACCTTCTGGATAAATATCTAGTCTTATGGAAGTGAGATGTATATAGGCTGCTTTTGAAGTCTATTCAGCAAGATTGGTCTACCCATGAGATGGACTGATAAAATGTTCTGGTGAAAAATTTAAAAGAAAAATGTATCATGGCTAACCACCCTTTAGGTTCCTGCCACTTGAAGCTGCTAAATTAGCTTGCTTTGGTGTAGCATATCTACCACTTTTGAAGGAAAAAAAGGACAGCTGTTCTTAATTAGCTATGGAGAAACTGGACACTCCTGGAATGAAGAGCAACAATTTTAATCCAACAGAAAAATATATTTATAATCTAGTCATATTCCAATATATCAAAAGATTTTGCTGCATCCAATGTTGCTATTACTGCACATTCATGTGCATCAGTTGACATGACTGTCAATCAGAAATCTTATTAATAGTCATCTGGAGCTTATCACTGGGAAATGAGGTAAGTCAGCAAAGAAATTCAACATAATAGCAGAGAGGTAAACAACATGAAGGCACTGAAAGACAATCAATGCTTGTTTGGTGGTGGTGGATATGGATGGGATAAAACGGATGTTGGCAAACCTGAACGTCCATTTTCTGGGCGCTGCGACTACATTCCATGGCTGGGATATCCACATGCATGTTGTCAGGGAACTGAGTGTGATTATTCACATTTTTCTACTGGTCTACGCCCTTCTCTGTGCTCCACCTGTCAGTCTGTTCACGAAGTTGCGAACTATCGCCTATAACCAAGCAGACAAATACATCGCCACAACCACAACCACAACCTGCCAACCCAGCAGTTAGCCGCAGGGAGGGAATGGAATGTAGTGGCAGCGCCCAGAAAATAAGATGTTCAGGTGAGCCAACGTCCGTTTTCCAGTACACTGCTCCTACATTCCATGGCTGGGACATACCCAAGCTCACAACAACAACCAGGGGTAGGACACTGACTGCAGACCTCAAACTAGGCCAAAAGAACTTGCTGCAGAACCCTGCGGCCAAACAAAGCCTCAGCAGAGGCATAAGTGTCAATTTTGTAATGCCAAATAAATGGCGAAGCCGAAGTCCATGTGGCAGATCGACAGATGTCTGAAATCGAGGCCTGGGTGGCCCAGGCTGCAGTAGTAGCCGCACTGTGAGTAGAGTGCACAAAGATACGCCCAGGAACAGGTCTAGCATTGCATTCGTAGGCAGTAGAGATGCAGGCCTTGATCCAATGACCAACAGTGGGCGAGGACACCTTGCGGCCCATGGAGGCCGGATGGAAAGACACCAGAAGGGCTTCTGTCTGTCGAAACGAAGCCATCCGCCGTAGATACCAGCGCAACGCCCGGCGGACGTCTAAGGTATGCCAACACTTCTCTCTAGGATGTTGAGGAGAAGGGCAAAAATCTGGTAAAACGACCTCCTGGGACCTAGAGTTCACTTTAGGTAAGAAGGTGGGGTCCAAATGCATCACCACCCGGTCCACATGGAAGATGCAAAGATCTTTGCGAATGGACAAGGGCGCGATCTCGGATATTCTCCTCCCCGATGTTATAGCTAGGAAAAAAGCCAGCTTGAAAGAAAGAAACTTCAGGCTGATGGAGCCCAGCGGCTCGAACAGCTCAGACGTAAGAGCTTGAAGTACAAGCGGCAGGTCCCAGGATGGGTAGCGATGAACAGTCGGCGGAGAAAGGTTGGTCGCGCCGTGAAGGAAGCCCCAAATCCTAGGATTGTGGGACAGACTACGATGGGGTTCACACACAAGGACAGTAGCAAGAGCAGCGACCTGACGTCTCTATGTCGCCGGGGTGAGGCCTCGTACCAACCTGGCCTGCAAAAAATCCAAGACATCAGCGATGGAGGCCAACATCGGGTCAATGTGTCAATGTGCGCACCAGGAGGAGAACGCCTTCCAGGAAGCCTCATAGATTCTAGTCGTAGATGGATGCCGAGAGGACTGGATGATATGAATGACGTCGTCTGAAAGCCCGTCTTTCCTCAGCAGGATCCTCTCAAGTGCCAGACGGTCAACCGGAGCCACTGAGGATCTGGATGGGCGATGACTCCCTGGCAAAGAGAGATCCTGTGCTGAGGGATGGTCCATGGAGGTGAGATCGAGAGGCTCACCAGATCGGCGTACCAGGCCCTGTAGGGCCAAAGAGGTGCTACGAGCAGAAACTCTGCTTGATCCTTCAGGAGCTTCCGAATAACCCGTGGTATCAGGGGAAGAGGTGGGAAAGCGTAAAGAAGGCCAGCTGACCAAGGGCATCGTAATGCGTCGTAACCTTCCGCCCCCACACTTGGGAAGCGCGAGTAAAACCGCTTTAGTTGTGCATTCTGAGGTGTCGCAAACAAGTACACCAGGGGCTGGCCGAACTTCGCTACTATCTCCCGGAAGACCTGTGGATGGAGCTGCCACTCCGCAGGATCTAGAGTCTGCCTGCTGAGCCAATCAGCACGTACGTTTGACTGGCCTGAAATGTGATCTGCTTTTATGGACAGGGTATGGCGCTCCGCCCAGCACATTAACTTCTCCGCTCGACCATCAGGAGCCTGGTCCTCAGCCGTGGCGCTGAAAGGTCTGGATTACTGCTGCCATGTCGTTCGATGCTTGGTGTTTGGAGGATGACAGTACGAGAACGTCATCCAGGAAACAAAGGACGTGTACTGGAAGGAGGCGGATCTGCGCAGCTACCACGGCCACCAGCTTGGTGAATGTCCTGGGGGCAGAGGAGAGTCCGAAGGGCATCGCACAGTACTGGAAATGTTTGTTGCAATATTTGAAGTGAAGGTACGTGCGGTGGGCCGGATGAACAGGGACGTGCAAGTATGCTTCCTGGAAGTCCACCAACTGCAAGAAGTCTCCTCTCCTGACGCAAAATAGACCTCAAGGACTGCATCTTGAACTGTCGATACAGAATGAATTGGTTCAGATGCTTTACCTTCAGGATTCCTCTCCAGCCGCCTGAGGCCTTGGGCACCAGGAAGACTGTGGAGTAGAACCCGGACCCTTCCTGAGACACCAGCACTGGCTCGATGGCCCGGATGGCCAACAGGTGGTGTATCTCTGTGTCCATCAGACATCTCATGGACTCCAGAGCTGCCACAGGGCAATGAATAAATCGACTGGGGGGAGGGTCTTGGAATTCTAGACAAAGTCCGTATGTTATAGTGCGCAGAATCCAAGGTTCGGTCGTTGAATCTGCCCATTGAAGATGGAATTGTTGTAGACGACCACCAATGGGCGCCGACTGGTCTGAGTCACTTGCCCTGTCTAAATGAACAAATGGCGCTTCGTGGGGGCTTGGTTGCGGCCTGTCATGAAAGGGCTGCCTATCAGGTGCATGGTCCGTTCCCTGGGTGACGGCTCGCTGGAATAGTGTCCCCCAGAACCTGAGAAGCTCCGAAAGGGCTGCCTCTGGGAATAGGGCGTGTACCTATGGTCAGGCCGGCGGTACAAAGAGGGTAGGACCTTTCGTTTATCTTTATCTTCGATTAAGAGCGGATCGAGCGCAAAACCAAACAGGTGGGGGGCCTTGTAGGGCACAGCTGCCAATTTCCATTTCGTTTTGGTGTCCGTTCTCCAGTTGCGGAGCCAGAACATCCGGCGAGACGTCACAGCCGAAGACAATGTGTGGGATGCAAACTTCGCAGCATTAAGAGATGTGTCCGCCGAGTATTCTGCTGCCGCCACCAATTTATTCACATCCTGATGTAATCTGATGTCATCAGGCAGAAGCCTGTCCTGCAACTGGTGGAGCCATAACAAGGAAGCTTGCGTGAAAAAGGAGGTGGATGTAGCTGCCCTAACCAACCACGCAGCCGCTTGATGGGTCTTTTGAAAGGCTAATTCAACCTTTCTATCCTCTGAGTGAAGGCCATCAACAATGTCTCCAGAGATCATGGACGAAGAAGACAAAGCTGCCACTGGCGCATCCACCGATGGCAAGGACAGGAGATCCACCAACTCCGGGCCCGAACAATAAAGTTTCTTATCTAGAGAGCTGGGCGCCGTCAAGGAACCCGGCTGGTTCCACCCACTTTGAACAACCTTCGCAAACAGTGGCGGACAAGGGATCACGTCCTTGTCAGGCTTCGAAACCTGAAACAGTGGGTCATGCGGGGCTACAGCTGGCTGAGAGCCCTCAGCAACTACAGGTGTAAGCCCAAACTTTGTGGTGACCTTAGCCTTGTGGAGCAATGAATTAAAAAGGGCCAGTTGGAACAGGCCCATAAACACGGGCCGGTCAGGTAGGAGACCTTCATCTTCAGAGAACTCCAAGTCCTCTGGATAATCCACACAAGATTCTGAGTCCTCACTGGAGGCATAGTTCTGCTGAGATGAAGTAGAAGGCCTGTCGGTTGGACAACGCTGCCCCGATGTAGAAGGCAAGGAACATGGCCAGAGGAACTCCCTTCCTGGAGGCTAGCCGCTAAGACCTTGGCTAAGGCATTCGACAGCAGAGAGTGGATGTCCACCTGAGAGTCATGAGGGGCAAGAGGAGGGCCAATGGCAGTGGCACAGACAGGCTGTGGAAACGAAGCGCTCGGACCAGCGTCAGCTGGGGCAGGCCCAAGGGACGCTGCAGCAGAAGTCGAGGGCGAGGGCGACTCCAACTGGTTCTCACAAGGCACCGGAGGCTCTTCAGTGGGTGCAGGTGGTAGGTGATGGGGCATAGACCCGAATACCGGTGGAGCGGGTGTTGAAACAGAGGTAGTCGCACAGCGTCGCTTTCTTGGCCTTGTTATATTGGCACTCAAGGGCCTTATGGCACCTGAGTGAGTCTTTCTCTCACTCAGAGGAACCCTTAGAATGGCCCCTGTGAGGCCTTGGAAGGTTTGCGGCCCGTTGACACAGCGGGCCCAGAGCCAAGGTCTTCTGGCTCCAAGTCGGAGGATAAGGGTGAATCAGCCATGTCCAGAACAGGCAGCTCAGACGGTAAGGACTATAAGGTGCGAGCTAGGCAATCTCCAAGCACCACCAATTGAGCAGCCAATTAACAGATAGGCCCTTCTCAAGGGCAGCTGAAGGCCAGGGCAAATCGCCTCCCAGCACTAAGCAGTAAGCCACCAATAATAGGCTAGGCTCAAACGAGCCAACAAACGCGTCAGCGCCACTCTGGCAGCTCAAAGGGCTCGCACAGTCAAACAGATGTCGGCCGGTATAAAAGGGGCGTTGGTCCTACCTGAAACGCACTTTCTCGTTGGGTGGAGACAGCAGCCAGCATGGGTTGTCCCAACCCATTCAGATTGAAGGACTGAGTCTGTCATAGATCTTAAGTCCCGCCTATGTTGCCGGGCAGATCCAGCTTTTGGCAAAGGACACAAAGGACAGACTCGGCGTGTGGGAGAAGAAGAAAAAAATAAGTACACAAGAGAAAGGCAGCCAAGCACCAGACTGGAGAAGGGAGGGTCTGGCTGCTGTCTCCACCCAATGAGAAGGTGCATCTCAGGTAGGACCAACGCCCCTTCTCCACCATGGGTGGAGAGAGAAGCCAGCATGGGACGTACCCAAGTTCACAGTCCCTAACTATGGGGGGACCAGTCTGGTCCGTAGAACCCTCCCCCAGCAGGACCCTCTGTAACACTCGATGACCAAATGAGGCATCCACCGACGCGAACTTGTCCAGTTTGTAATGATGGATAAAGGGGGACAGCGAAGACCAAGTAGCCGCCCTACAGATTTCGAGTAAGGAGGCCTGAGTGGCCAAAGCTGCCGACGTCGCCGCACTGCGGGTCGAATGCGCCATCACACAAGGGGGCCTTGGCAAGAAACGGAGTTCGTAGGCTGAAGCAATAGATTGCCGAATCCAGCGCCCAATAGTGGACGAGCACACCTTAGACCCCAGAGAAACAGACAAAAAGGAGACAAATAAGGCTTCCGTGCGACGGATTGAAGTGGTCCGTTTCAGATACACTCGAAGCGCACGACGAACATCCAGAGTATGCCACTTGCGCTCCCGAGGATGAACGGGATGAGGACAGAAGTCAGGAAGGATCAGTTCCTGCAGTCAGTGAAACACCGTGTTGACTTTAGGCACAAAGGTCGGATCCAACCGGAGAACCACCCGGTCCATATGGAACACACAAACGTCCGGGCGAGTGGAGAGGGCCGCGATTTCTGAAATCCGGCGCACCGAAGTTATAGCGACTAAAAAGGCGACTTTACACGATAGCAGACGTAGACTCATCGACCGAAGAGGTTCATACGGCGGACCTGTGAGAGAGTTCAATACAAGCGAAAGGTCCCACATAGGGTAGCAATGGAGAACAGGGGGACACAAATTTGCGGCCCCACGTAAAAAGTGTTGAATAAGAGGGTGTTGGGCCAAGGAGGTCAAGTCGCCACAGGTAAGGACCGACGAGATAGCTGCCACCTGCCTCCACAAGGTGTTAGAGGAGAGACCTTTGGCCAAGCAGGCTTGAAGAAAAACTAGAATATTCACAATAGACGCCTGAAGAGGGGGGACCCCATGCTGCTCACACCAACTACAAAAGGCTCGCCAAGTGGCTGAATAGACACGGTCCATTGAAGGCCACCGAGAAGCTTAAATCGTATGAACCACCTCTAGAGGAATGTCAGCGCCAGTCAATGCGCACCGCTCAACTGCCAAGCGGTCAGATTGAGCCAGGGGAGGTCCAGATGTTGCAGGTCCCCTTGCGTCAGAACCTCCGCTTCCTGGGGGAGGCGCCATGAGGGGGCGACAGACAAGGAGACAAGGTCCACAAACCAGGGCCTCTGAGGCCAGTGGGGGGGGGCACAAGGATCACCTCCGCACCTTCCAGCAACAGTTTCCAGATGACTTTGGCCACCAAGGGAATTGGCGGAAACACATTCAGGAGCCCCGAGGGCCATGGGGACCGAAGCGCATTGACGGCTTCTGCTCGCTGAGATGGATAACGGGCGAAAAAACAAAGGAGCTGTGCGTTCACTGGGATCGCAAATAGATCGACCTCCAGAAGCCCGTAGCG
This sequence comes from Ptyas mucosa, assembly GCA_012654045.1. Classification (NCBI taxonomy): domain Eukaryota; kingdom Metazoa; phylum Chordata; class Lepidosauria; order Squamata; family Colubridae; genus Ptyas; species Ptyas mucosa. The sequence goes on from WNWU01000057.1 coordinate 9,914,074, forward strand.
ATCTGTCAGGTCCCTGAAGTTCCGGGGGTGGAGACCCACTCCGCATGGTCCACCTGCTGGCGACTCAACCAATCCGCCTGGCTGTTGGCAGTCCCAGCGATGTGTTCCGCCCGGAGCGAAGCCAGGTGATGTTCCGCCCAGAGCCCCAACTTCATGGCAACCGCCATCAGTTTTGGACCGCGTGCCCCCGAGACGGTTGATGTGCGCCTTCGCGGTCATATTGTCTGTGAGGACTAAAATGTGGGAGCCGGCCAGAAGGTGGCGGAAAGAGCGTAGTGCCAGAAACACCGCCTGCAACTCCAACCAGTTGATAGGTCTGCGAGCGTCATTGGAAGTCCACAGACCCTGGGCCATCTGCCCCTGGTAATGAGCCCCCCAACCTTGAAGACTGGCATCCGAGGTCCCTACAATTTGCTGAGGATCGAGGAAAAGGCAGCCTGCTGAAATCGTCAACGAACGCCACCAATGGAGAGATCTGCGAACATTCTGAGGTACCAGAATCTTGCTGGAGGAAGTCCCTTTGCCTGCCTTCTGCAACAGCAAAAGAAACCATTGAAGCTCCCGGGAGTGAAGCTGGGCCAAAGGGACAATAGAAATAGCGGAGATCATTTTCCCCAAAAGCTGAGATAAAACATAGGGGGAAGTAGTGCAGGAGCCCTCAACCTTGGCTACTAATGCCCTTAAACTGTCCTGATGCTCCTGCGAAAGAAACACCTTCCCAGCCACCGAATCTATTAACGCGCCTAAGTGAACCAAACGTGTACAGGGTGTAAGGCGACTCTTGTCCATATTAACGGAGAAGCCGTGAGAGGCCAACACCTGGACAGTGGTACACACATCGGCTGCCGCCTGCTGAGGGGAGGAAGACAAAATTAAGATGTCATCCAGGTAACACTGGAGACATATGGCCCAGGCTCAAAGGAAAGCGGCCAAAGCCGCTAAGACCTTGATAAAGGTCCGAGGGGCCAAGGAGAGGCCAAAGGGAAGAGCTCTATACTGGTAATGGGAACCGCCATAATAAAAGCGTAGAAATCTCCTGTGGGAAGGGAGGATCGGGATATGGAGATAGGCCTCCGTAAGATCGATGGAAGAAAGGAGATCGCCCCTCCAAACGCCATCAAGTATCGTTCTCAAAGACTGCATTTTAAATTTCCAGTAAACAACATACCGGTTCAGACACTTAAGATCTAGAATAGGTCGCTATCCCCCCGATGACTTAGGCTCTAAAAAGACCCAGGAGTAAAATCCCGTACCTTCCTGACCCTCAGGAACTTTTTGAATTGCCCTGATGGAAAGAAGGTGCTGTACCGTCGAGTTCATAAGAGAACGTTTAGAGGAAGAACTCGAAAGCGGACAGCAGACAAAAGACATCGGGGGGAGTGGAGACAATCTCTATGGCCAACCTGGATCTTAAGGTGGCCAGGACCCACTGATCGGATGTTGAACATTCCCAAAGGTGGACAAAGAAGGCCAATCTACCACCAATGGGGAGGTCTGGAATGCAGCTAACGGCGTCGTCGGAAAGAATGACCTCCTCCCCCCGAAACGGCCATTTGGACAGAAAAGGCCTACCTCTGAAAGCTCTATCCTGAGGACCACGGGGCCTGGTGTTGAAAGAGCCGTGTTGTCTAGGGGAGGCAAAAGAAGTGCTAGCACCATCTAACCCCCGTGCATGGGAACAGGAAGGGTAAGGAGTAAATCTGGAATCTCCTCTACGGTAGGCAGCTGGCAGGACTTTCCATTTATCCCTCATTTCCACGAGGAAAGGAATTGCCAAACAATTTGGAACCCGCAAAGGGAACTGATGCCAGACGCCACTTATGGCGGGCATCCGCCTGCCAATGGCGCAGCCAGACTAAACGGCGAGCCACCACCGAGGATGCCAGGGACTTAGCCGCAAAACGCGCTGCGTGGAGGGTGGCATCTGCGGAAAATTGCAGGGCCGCTATGATCTTATTCAAGTCCTGCTTCACTCGGACATTCTCTGAAGTTAAATTGTCCTGCAATTGACAGAGCCAGAGCAATGTGGTCCAATTAAAGAAGCGGTAGACGCCGAACGGACGGCCCAAGCCGCCCCTTGGAAAGCACGTTGTAAAACTTGATCAGAGCTGCGTTCATCCAGACGTAGACCCTCGTCGGGATGCCCAGGGGCAGCGGCATTTGGGAGCAGTGTCGCCACAGGAGCGTCGATGGAAGGAATTTCAAGTAACGAGGCCAGCTCGGATGCAACATTAAAGTTCTGTCGTTCAGTAGCTGAAGGGGCAGGCACAGCCCCAGGGGCACTCCACTGTCTCTTGATGACATCTTAAAACAAGGGCGGGGTAGGAATAATGTCTACCGCCCTAGCTGGTTCAGCGAACAGCGGATCCAACGCCCCTGAAGGACCCGGAGCAGACAACTGTGCCGGTGTAGACGAACCAAACCCCGCGTTGTTCACAGCTTTGAACAACAGTGATTTAAATAAGGACTGCGGGAAAAGTCCGGTGAAAACAGGCTGGTCCAGAGGAAGACCCTCGTCCTCCAAAAGGTCGAAATCCTATAGGTCCATGTCAGGTGCCAAAGAAGAATGAGTCCCCGCAGACGATACGGGAGAAACCGGAGCCTCCACCGACCGGGCATCCTTATGGCAGGAGGCAGACCGAACAGAACGAGCCCCGGATGACACTGAAGCCGCCCTGCTGGAAGAGCGAAACTGAGCCGCAAGTGATTGCGGCACTGCCGCTGCAATGAAATATTGAATCTGCTCTGGAGACAAGAATGCCATAGCTTGAGGCACGCCGGAGTCAGGAACTGCCAAAGGAGGGGCATGAGCCGGTTCATGTGGGGCAGCCGCAGGAGAAGCAGGAGCCAGTTCAGATGGAGGCAGTACTATGGCGGGAGCCGAGGCCTCAGAGGGGTGCTCAGGAGCTGGCGTGTCAGGGGAGGTGCCCCACAGCGTGTCCGGTCGTATAACGACTGAGCAATCCTTCAGTGATGCTTGGTCCGATTGATTTGCTGCTGGGTCAGGAGCCGCCTCACGCCCAGAAGCGGGCTCAACATTGTTTGTGGCCTTGGAGAAGCCACTAGCCTTGGCGTAAATTTTTTGTAATACCCTGTCACGTCAACGTTCTGCCTTAGAGGAGACAGAATGACCAGACGCCCTGTGACTAGGGCATGAAGGAGCAGCATTGGGTGACGTAATAGCAGAAGTGCCCAAAGCCGAGGGAGCCACTGTAGACGAGCTGGAGGCCTTCCAGCCATGCTTAGACTTATGCAGGCTCTTGGGCATACTTGGATATCAAGCACCCTCAGGGGTCAACAACAGTGCCAAGAGAGGGGGAGCGCGAAGCTCCACACAAGGCAATCAAAGAGAGTGTAATAGGGAGAGTCAGAAAACTCTCAATCTCTGTAGAAGAGGTGCTCCAAGAATCCGGACAAAGCTCACACAGTAGCTAGCACGGGAGCGCAGAGCTCCACTAAAACTGACAGTTCCAGGAGCGTGGCCAGGCGGGAAGAACAAAGCCTGCAAAATAAGACGTTCTCAATCACCAAACGCAGAGGCGGGAGCGCGAAGCTCCACCAATTACAGGCGCCAATCCCCAAAGGCGCGAAACCTTCGATGGCCGCTCAAGGAGGCAGAGCTCAAGTAGTCATGCAGATGGGAGCGCAAGACTCCACGAAAGACCATTGCTTAATTCGGGCGCTGGAGACGGGAGAGCAGAGCTCCACTGCTGGAAAAGGTCGCCGCCGCCACTCCAATTAAGTCCAGCTGACTGTCAGCTCTAATAAATGCAAACACCCCCCCGCCGAGCCGCCAGAGAGGCACTGCAGGCAATCGGCACGAAACTGAAGGTGGCAAGAACAGCAACGGCGAGGGGAAAATGGCGACAATGGCAGCAATACTAAAACATCCGATATGGCTCCCCCGAAGAAAAATCACCAGCCGCTGTGTAGAGAAGCATGAAGCTCCGTAGAAGGCACACACACACACCAGGGGAAACAAGGGCAAAGATTCAGCAGGGAGCAGGGACGCGAGGGTGAAGGAAAATCCCTTCAGAAGCGGATAAACTGCCCCGAGGAACAGTCTTACTGTCAAATTCAGAACTGCAAGCAAAATCCAAAGGCAAGGTCCAAAAACACAATCCAAGGTCAACCATAAAATCCAGCAGAAGGTAAAGGGATATAGGAAGAAAAAAACAGAGAAAAATAGAGAAATTCTCCAAATTGCCAGAGAGACAGTCCCACATGCCTGTCCAGACTGAAGGACTGAGTCAAAAGCTGGGTCTGCCCAGCAACATAGGCGGGACTTAACATCTATGACAGACTCAGTCCTTCAATCTGAATGGGCTGGGACAACCCATGCTGGCTGCTGTCTCCACCCACAATGGAGAAAGGTGGTGGCAAAATGGCGGCCGCCAGGGATGAAGTGGCAAAATGGCGGCCGTCAAAAAGCATGGGCAATATGGCAGCCGTCAGAAGGTGGCCGGCAAAATGGCGGCCGTCAGAAAGAGCGGCAAAATGGCGGCTGTCAGCAAGGCTGTTGAATGTCCGAGGCAGAGACCGGCCGTCCCTGTTAACTCACAGTTTGACGCGGCGAGTAGAGCAAGCGTCCGATCGTCTGCCAAGGGCGCGAAACTGCAATTTTAAACGTCGGAGTGTGCCGCAAGCCTGGGCAGTGACTCCGGAGCCGCTGGATTGGTAACTGCTGGTGCTGAGGTGGCGGCGGTTAAACCGGCTCACCGGTGGACCAGCACGCCCGCCTGTGGCTGTAGAAGTCCTTGGATCTGCCCAGCCGGGTCAGAATCCAGCAAGCTGTCACAACAGAGCCTTGAGCGTTGCGGAATGGCCTGGAGCCCCAGGCACGTTACCGCAACTGACAGCAATAAAATTCAGAGAAATCCAACGAAGCAGCAGCCAGAAGCAACAAGAAATTAACTAATCTAACTAAAGGAACGACAAGGAAAACAAAAACAACAAATACTAATCTAGCTAGCTAAAGCACTATTGTGAAAAGCACAGAGCAAAGTCTAACACGAGTTCCCTGAGCAACCGAGTGAATAGACTGACAGGTGGAGGGCGTAGCCCAGTAGAAAAATTTGAATAATCACACTCAGTTCCCTGACAACATGCATGTGGATATCCCAGCCATGGAATGTAGGAGCAGCACACTGGGAAATTAGTGAGTGCTACTGGACATTACCAGGGGCTGTCTTGGTGTCCAACATATTGTTATATCCTGCCACTTTCAACTATGCCTCATGAATGAATACTTTCTTGAGCATACATTGTTGCAAGCCCTTTAAAGGGCTGCCAACATGTGCAGTAATATCTATGTTTTCACTCTCAATACATTCCTAAAGCAGCAACTGTGATAGTTTTGAGCTGTTAGGAAGATATCGTATTTTTCAGAGTATAAGATGCACCTATCTTTTGGGGTTGTTGTTTTTTTAAGTTTTTTTTTATTTTTTAGACAAACATATACAAACATACAATGTATTTTCTTTGAACAGAGTATTTGGCTGGTTCACAAATTTAAACAGTGTTTAGTCTTTTCAATTAAATTTACAATTTCTATATTTCCTTTTTGCCATATTTATTCCTCATCTATTTTTTTAAAAAACCATTATTACCCTTCATCCTCATCTCTAATCTTAATCAAATTCAATTTTTCACTTCTATTCTATATTATACCCCTTCCCATTGTCATCTATTTTTATATCCATCCTCACATTGGTTAATTATTTAATATTACAATTGTTTAATACAAATTCAACATTTTCATATAAATCAATTAGTTATAACTATCTTTTTTGTATATTAATCAATATTTCTATGCAATCCAATTTCTTACAAATCAATTAATTATATTTACCAATAATAATAAACCAAATAATTTTCCCCATATATTCCTCCAAACCATAACTTAATCATTTCTGCTTTCAACACAATATAGAATTAACAGCATCTCAATTATTACAATTCCCTAGTTAAATAGACCTTTTTTTCTTTTGTGTTTTAAAATCTTGAACTCTCCTCTTTTGCCCATTGTTTGCACCTACATTTTTTGGTGAGCAAAAAGAAAAAGAAATCTCTCTCCCTGCCTCATTTTGTCACGTTGCAGCAGAGCCTGATTTACTTTCAGTTTCACTTTAGCTAGGGGGAAAAAAATCTGCTCAGCACTCTTTGCAGCAAGCAAAGAGCTTGCAAAACAAGAGCTTGCAAAAGAGCCTGCACAAAACAGCTGAGAGCAAATCAGCTGAGAGTTGGGAGGCTGATCTACTCAACTTGTGCTAATTAGCCTATGTAGAAGCTGAATGGGGCTGTTTTTTCTTGCTGTTTGCTTGCAAGGAGGTAAGTGCTGGGATGCAGAGGCCAAAGGGTGGGGGCCAGTGGGTGGGCAGGGCTACATTTGGTGTATAAGACACACCTAAATTTTCACCCCCTTTTGGGGAGTAAAAAGTGCATCTTATACTCCGAAAAATACGGTACCTTATACTAATAATAAAAAAATACATTACACAATACCAGTCTCTATGTCTCCAGGGGAGGGAGTCTCCAATGGAATGCCAGTTTTTCTGGTGCTTATTATTTTCCTACCTGTTCTTAACCCAGTTCTTTGTCAGCTTTATTGTGCCAATGCTAGAAATCACAGCGATTGCCTAGAAGTCTAGAAGTTTCTTCAGAAATCTGAAGCTATAGTTTCAAAAACATAACAGAACTGACTTTGAAACTCATGGTTTTGGCATCAGCAAAGCAGTTTAAGGAATTGACAGCGGACTCATGGTTGAAAGTCATAATTGCATAATATTGGAATTTTACACAATCTTGAAGATAGCTCAAATCTCATTTCACCTTCAGAGCCTGTGCGCACAGAGGAATGCAAATAATTATTTAAATCACTAGATGCACAATTCAGTAACCTACCCAGTGCAAAATAGACACTTAATTGACATGAGGTGATGGAGGTGGGGAGAATCTCCTAAAGCTAAATCATTTCCTAATAAATAACCAATGGCCATAGATCTCGGAACTTGAAGATGAAATGGAAAATATCACTTTATTTTCAGAGGGATTCAGTCAGTAAGTGACTGAAAAACCCAAGAAAGGCAGGTTGACGTTCTTTTAAGCAGTTTCTTTTATTGTTCCTCACCTATAGACAGAAACCTTGTCAAACTTAAAGCAGCTTACTTATTCCATGAAATATATATTCTGGGAATCATTAGAGAGGAGCCGTTCTGAGCCTTTTTCTCCCATATAAACTATCTAAACTGGGCTGTCTCCTTCTATTCTGGAATGTAGTTCTTCCATCCTAGGAAGCTGGGCAACATTCCTTCCCAGAAAGGAAGTTAGCTAGAAGTGGGCAAACCGCAAAGAAGCACTCCTCATGAGTCAACAACAAGATTGAAAGCAGAAACTGAGAGGAGTTGATGGGAAGATGCATATTGGGAATTAATACAATGGGACTGCTAGCATATATTTATTATTTTAATGTGTGGTTAGCTGCCCAAATCACATTTGTGAAATTGATTTAATAAATAATAAATTGATTTAATGAATAAAAATAAACACAACAGACTTCCCAGTACTGGTTTTACTCTTAGAAGGAGCTGTAAAAGATTTTTCAGAGTGTGCTTCACTTGAACCTTCACTGTAGCAAAGTACCCTTTCAAAAATTATCAAAATCCTCTTCACTATTGCTTAGCAGCATAAATATAAGCTATTGTGAATAGGATCACAGGAGAAGACAGAGTCTATTAAGAGGATCAGAATATTATAATGTTATTCCAATATCTATTCTGATCACTCAAAAAGGAAATATAGAATAGAGATTTTCATTGAAGCCATAGTGAGCTAGACATCCTTGTTGGTGGGTTGGAATTTATGGTTGAGATTGGCAGCTGAATCCTGGATAATGGCCAGCAAAATCTCTCTGGAGAAAGGAAAAACCCTTGCACTTTCTGGACAGCCAGAAAGTGTCCAGCCTGTGCTTAGACTGCAGGAATCAAGGACTCAGTGGTCAATTTATATTGCGCAGCTAGGTGTGAAGGGATTCCTTGTAACACAGCCTTTAGGGAAGCCTCACTTAATTACCTTTGGAATTATTTTTTGCTGCTTTTGAAATATCAAGAACCTTTGGCAACACCAAGCTTTTATTGCATTCACTAGGCAAGTCTCCTCCTTAAAAAAGTTTTAAATATGATTTTCAGGACTCAAAAAATATTACTTTTTGGAATTAACAGAAAAAGTATCTTTAGTGTGTTGATTTTTGAAAATTAAAAATGGATTGAAGGTCCAGATGGATTTGAAATAAAAATTTGAAATATATTATAAAAATCCTTCTCAAGGAAAAGTGTTATTGTTTGAAAAAATGATAGGATGGGACTTTGAAAGTCTGAACACTAGAAGGAACTAGAAGAAACTAAAGATTTAAAGGAGAAGAATATTTACATTCAACTTGTTAACAAAGAATGGAACAAAATACTTTAACAGTGGATGTTTTGAAGGCTATTGCTGATCAATGGACTCAGAAATCAATTTTAAGAAGGCTGATATCATATATGGGTAGTTATTAATGATGTCATAGAAGAGGTATAAGCTATCCTGGATAACAATGAAATTGATTTGAATGTGGATTTTAAAATGCCAAGTTACAAGAACGATTTGAAAAAAGATGATATGCTAGTTATACAAATGAAACTAGTAATAACACATACAAATACCAAAGCAGAAAAGTGACTTTGATAACCTTTTTTTACTGCATGTTCAAAAAAGATGATTCCATGAGAAGGGACAAAAATCAAGTGTTTGTAAGCCACCCAGAGTCACTTCACTGATGAGCTGGGTACAATATAAAAATATTAAATAAATAAATAAAAATAAATCTTGATGGTAGAGGATTACTCATAATTACTTCATTATAGGTATTGCTTCCTCAACAAAAGAAAATAATATATTCTTTAATTAAATAATTGATATACCAGGAATTGTGCTATTTTTTTAAAAAATACCATATAACAAACTTTCAAAGAAATTTCTATGTGACCACAACATCCATCTGCCCCTGTACATCATCTCCCGCTCAGAAGTAGCCATCTTGGGCCTTGTTGTGTTTATGATGCAGCAGCCACAAGCATAACCTCCCTCACTCCACTGCACCAGCCACTTGCCTGCCCACATGCTTCTGAGCTGCCTCGGACTTGTGACTTCTGCCAGCTTTCCCATCGGTTTTGTTTGTTGGAAACCAGCAGGAAGCTATCACAACACTAATTATGATAAATTTCAGGACAAAGTATAATCCATTCATGAAATGTTTCCTCACGTTTTATTTTTTCTATTTTGAAAACTATTTTTCATTATACACTTTAAAGAAAACCTATAGATAAGCAAATAGGGAACATAGAAAAAAAAGAATGTAATATAGTTTACAAAACCAGGGATTTGAAAGTATCATGTAGGCTACAGTTTTCTAATATCATTAATTAATTAAATAGTTAAACATATTGTATATGCTATATCAGTTTATAAAAGGGTTGGGCAATTAATGTTCCCAAGGGGCCACCTGAGAAACTGAGAAGCCAAAGAAATAGGTTGTGGAGGGCCAAACCAATAGGGCTGTGCAGGTAAAGGTACACACACATACATAAACTGAAAAAAGAATAGCAGTCACCTTCAAAATAAAAGCAATGCACTTTTATTGCATGCATGGCATACACTCATTTACAATTGATTTCTGATTGATCTCATATGGGCTGGACAGGGACAGCCAAACACCTGGATGTAGCCCAGGGTCTGTAAAATGCCCAGATCTGGCTGGTTTAAAGAATCACTACTGTATCAAATTTGGGCTAACACTAAATATCAAGCACTATAGTCAACACAATATAAATTATCAATTGGAATTATATGTTGTAGTAAATTGTAATCAGTGGTGGGATTCAAATAATTTAACAACTGGTTCTGTGGGCGTAGCTAGGTAGACGTGGCTAGGAGATCATGCGACTGGGTGGGCATGGCTAGGTGATCATGGGACTGGGTGAGCGTGGCCAACTCGACGTCACTCACGGCAAGGTGGGGCAGCACCTTGCTGTGAGTGACGTCGAGTTGGCCACGCCCACTCAGTCACATGACCGATGCTGCAGAGACGGGGCGTTTGTCTTATCTTAAACGCCCATTCTCTCTAGCTGCAGAGTGGTTCAGGAATGGGTTAATGGAATCCAATCTGCCTGGAGACTGAGTCATGATTTTTAGGCCACGTCTCCCTGTGTCTACTTCCTGTCCCAGTTTTCGGCGAAGAAAGACCTGAAAGAGAATCTGGACCAGAAGATTAGTAAGTACCAGATCCAGATCCTGGCGAAAAATGGTGGGGCTGAAACACTCTGCAGCTAGAGAGAATCGGTGTTTAAGGTAAGACAAACGCCCCTTCTCCTAGCCTGCTGCAGAGTGGTTCAGGAATGGGACATACCCAAGCCTGCCGATTTACAGGTGGGAAGCCGAAGGGCCTGGATCACCCCCAGTTATGACAACCTGTTGAAGGCTCTCCTCCCGAAAGATGCCTCCACCAAGGCGAAGACATCAAGCTTATAATGGCTGATGAAAGGCCAAGGAGAAGCTCAGGTAGCCCCCTGGCAAATTTCCTCAAGGGAGGCTTGTGTGGCCCAAGCAGCTGTGGTTGCTGCAGTATGAGTGGAATGTGCTGTGATGCGTCTAGGTGGTGGCAGTGTACTGCTTTCGTAGGCACGGGCGATGCAGGCCCTGATCCATCGACCTATAGTGGACAATGGTACCCTGTTGCCAAGAGAAGTAGGTTGAAAAGAGACAAACAGAGCCTCGGTCTTCCTGGAGGACACGGTGCAGGAGATATATATTTTAAGTGCTCTCCGCACATCCAAGGTATGCCATTTTCTTTTCAAGGCATGTGACGGCCTGGGAGAAAAATTAGGCAAGATGACATTCTTGACCCTATGGAACCAGGAGTTAACCTTGGGAATGAAAGATGGTTCCAGACATAAGATTACTGTGTCTGGATGGAAAATACAGAGATCAGACCTCACTGAGAGGGCCGCCAGTTCTGAGATGCGCCATTCGGATGTGATAGCTACCAGGAAGACAACCTTAAGGGTGAGAAGACAAAGATTAGCCATTCTCAGAGGCTCGAAGGGCGGTTCCATGAGTGACCGCAACACCGTAGGTAAATCTCACGTGGGATAACAGCGTATGACCGGGGGAGCGAAGATTACTGGCTCCCCTGAGAAACCTGTGGATGTCGGGATGCAGGGCAAAGGACTCTCCTTCCCTGCCCATCAGGATTGTGGAGAGGGCAGCTACGTGACATCTGATGGTGTTGTGTGCTAGCCCCTTATCTAGACCATCCTGCAGGAACTCCATCACCTGTGGAACAGAAGCTAAAACAGGGTTAATGTCACGCAAAGAGCACCAGCGAGAAAATATCTGCCGGGTGTGATTGTATATCCGGATTGTGGACAGTTTGCGGTCAGCCTGCATGGTCCGGATGACCCTGTCTAAATATGTTCGCCGCCTCAGAAGGACCACTTCAGTGCCAGGCAGTCAGTTGGAGCCATTGCAGCTCCGGATGTAGAAGGACCCCCTGGTTGAGAGAGATCCTCCAAGGGGGAATTCTCCAAGGTGACGAAATGGAGAGAGTGACGAGGTCCGCGAACCATGGTCTTTGTGGCCAGTGCGGCACCACTAGGATCACCTCTGCCCCTTCCCCGGTGATTTTTCGGATGATGGCTGGAATCAGAGGCAGGGGTGGGAATGCGTATAGGAGCCCTGGAGGCCAGTCGCAGTGTAGGGTGTTGGTCCCTTCCGCCCCTCGGGTTGGGAACCTCGTGATGTAGTGAGGCAGATGCGCATTGAGATGAGATGCAAAGAGGTCTACTTGTGGTTGACCGAAGTGAATGCAGATGTTCCGGAAGAGATCTGGGTTGAGACGCCATTCAGAGTTGTCTATTGTGGTCCTGCTTAGGAAGTCCACCTGCGTGTTGGAATCGCCAGCAATGTGATCCGCCTTCAGTGATAGGAGGTTGGCTTCCGCCCATCTCCCAAGGCAGAGAGCTTCCTGCATCACTGTCTCCACCCGGTGCCTCCCTGTTGGTTGACATGGGCTTTCGCCGTGGTGCTGTCTGTCAGCACTAGAACATGTTGATCTCTTACCAGGTGGTAAAAGTGTTGCAGGACAAGATGAATGGCCTGTAGCTCCAACTAGCTGATGTTGTATAAAAGGTCCTGGGGAGTCCAGTGACTTTTTGCCACCTATTGGTTGAGGGGAGCTCCCCATCCGAAAAGGCTGGCGTCTGAAGTGATGGTAATTCTCTGGGGCTCCCGGAATACCGTCCCCTTGTCGAGGGTGGAGGACGTTCACCAGTGGAGGGAGCGGCAGCAAACAGCTAGAGGGACCCAAACGTGGGCCCGGGAGTTTGACAACTTGTCCCGTTGAAAGGGAAGAAGGAACCACTGGAGCTTGCGAAGGTGGAGACGAGCCCAGGGCACTATCTGGAGGCACGAAACCATCTTCCCTAGTAACAATGACAAGGTTGCCAGAGGGACCTTGGGCTCCCGAAGTACCTGGGCTATTTGTTCCTTTATGGCTACCTTTCTGTTGTGAGACAGGGAGACCTCCCCCGTGGTGGTGTTTATGAGTGCTCCTAGATGTATCAGACTGGTGACTAGTTGTATGTCCTTTTGAGCCCTCTGAAGAGAGGGTGCCTGTACTAATATGTCGTCTAGATATGCCTGCACCCTTACCGGTTTTAACCGTAGGTGGGCAATCAGGGCAGCTAGGATCTCTGTGATACAGCAGGGAGCCGAAGCCAGGCCGAATGGCAAGGCACGGTACTGTAGATGCCTCTCCGCACATCTGAAGCTGAGGTATTTCCGATGCGGCCGGTCAATCGGAATATGAAGGTAGGCCTCGGAGAGGCGATCGATGCCAGAAGGTCCCCCTGACGGATTCCCTCAAGGATGGACATGTTGAACCTCTTGTAGACCAAGTGGGAGTTGAGATTTTTTAGATCGAGGATCGCTCTCCAGCCCCCCAAATGCTTCGGTACCCTGAAGAGATGGAGTAGTAGCCCAGTCTCCTTTGATTCGAAGGAACTGTCTCTATGGCTCTGATGGTGAGGAGGTGCTGGATGGCTTCGTCCATGCGAGCTTGCAGGAGGAAGACTGGGCATGGGACGAAGTGGTTCAGGGGACCGGACAGGAACTCCAACTGGAGACCGAATTTGATGGTGCTGAGAACCCAGGAGTCCGCTGTTGTTCTTGCCCACTGGTCTGCAAAGAGGCTCAAGCAACCTCCTATGGGGGGAGCCAATGTGTCATCATTGCTTATGGAACTAGCGGCCACCAGTTCCGTGGAAAGGTCGTCTCTGAGAACCGCCCTGCCGGCCCTTGAACTGAAATGGCTGCCTGTCCTGATGTCAGAATTGTCCCTGTAGGAATGAGCGCTGCTGAGACTGCCCCTCCTGAGGAGTAAAGCGAACTGATTGTCTGCGTGAATAAGGGGCAGCGCGCTTATCAGCCCTCCTGGTAATTGAAGGTAATACCTTGCGCCTGTCCTTGTCCTCTATTAGTAGGGGTTCAAGGGTGATCCAAATAGCTTAGTCCCCATGTAGCAGGCCGAAGCCAAACTCCACTTGGCTCTGATGTCTGCAGACCAAGACTTAAGCCACAAAAACCTCCTCGAGGTGATGGTGGAAGCTAGGGCCCTGGAGCTATATTTCGCAGCATTGAGTGTTACATCTGCGGAGAATTGTGTGGCGGCAAGGATATTATTAAGGTCCTGGTGAAGACGGACCTCAGAGGGGGGCAATTTAGATTGTAGTTGCTGCAGCCATAAAATGGTAGAATGATTAAAGAAGGAGGCCGCTGTTTCTGCATTAATGTGCAGGCGGCCACCTGATGAGTCTTACAGAAAGAAGCTTCAAATTTTTTGTCCTCGGGTTTGAGACCTTCGGAGGGATCCCCTTTTGTGTATTTATTTTTATTTATTTATTTATTTTATTCGGCTTATATGCCGCCCTATCTCACAATGGACTCAGGGTGGCTCACAACAATAAAACACAAAGCCACAATATAAATAAGACTAAAATCTAAAAAATTTAAAATTAACCCTTAAAACTCCATCATCAGTCCAGGTCGAGGGATTTAAAAAGCCAAGTTTTTAATTCACGATGGAAGGTCGGGTGCTAATTGGAGCTCCAAGGGGAGTAGATTCCAGAGGGTGGGCGCACCCACCGAGAAGGCTCTACCCCTGGGGGCCGCCAGCTGCCACTCTCTAGCCAACGGCACCCTGAGTAGGCCCTCTCTATGGGCGCGAACCAGGCGATGGGATATCGTTGCTGGCTGTAAGTGGTCTGCCAAATATCCTGGTCCTAAGCCATGTAGGGCTTCATAGGTCATCACCAGCACCTTGAATCTCATCTGCAGGGCAACCGGTAGCCAGTGCAGACCGCGCAGGAGGGGTGTAACATGGGAATATCGGGATTCTCCCATCACAACCCGCGCGGCTGCATTTTGCACCAGCTGAAGCCTCCGAGTGGTCCTCAAGGGCAGCCCCATGTAGAGAGCATTGCAGTAGTCAATCCGCGAGGTGACCAGCGCATGAGTAACTGTGCGTAGGGCATCTCGGTCCAAGTAGGGACGCAACTGGTGCACCAGACATATCTGGGCAAATGCCCCTCTGGTCACGGTCATTATCTGGTCTTCTAAACTCAGCCGTGAATCCAGAAGGACACCCAAGTTGCGCACCCTGTCTACAGGGGGCAAAACTTCACCCCCTGTAGTCAACGATGGCACCTCTCCCCTGAACCGAGATGCTGGTACCCGCAGCCACTCAGTCTTCGCCAGGTTGAGTTGCAATCTGTTTCTACCCATCCAGACCCGTGCCGCTTCCAGGCACCGGGCCATCACGTCGAGGGCATCACTGGGTTGGTTCGGGGTGGAAATAAAGAGCTGAGTATCATCAGCGTACTGATGATACCTCACCCCAAAACCACGGATGATCTCCCCTAGCGGTTTCATATAGATGTTGAACAGGAGGGGTGAGAGGCGCAGGGGAGAGTAAAGCTGCAATCGGTGGATCCACTGAAGGAACCTGAAGCAGCTGATTGAATGTGGGGGCCATGTTATAAAATTTTCTATCTGAAGAGCTGGGAGTAGGGAGCGTAGCAGGGTTGGTCCATTGATTTTGAACAACATCCCCAAAAAGCTTGGGAGCCAGAATGAATAGCTGTTTTAAAACCGGCTCTGAAAAAATCCCATGGTCTTTACCCTGGGACTCAACTTCTTCAGAGGATCCCATGTCCTGCAACTCAGCTGTGATTATCGCCTTGCAAAGCAAGGATTTAAAAAGTCCCGCAGGCCTGTGGAGGCCAGGGTGTCTGGTAGATCGGAATCCTCATCTTCAGACTGGTCAGGATCCCTTAGAGGTTCCTCCCCAGACATTAATTCTACGCTGCCCTCTGAAGGGGAGTGAGAATGGTGAGAGGGCTCAGTTAAACTGGCCTGAGGTGAGAAATGGGCCTGTTTGCTAAGGTAGTCAGATACTAGGAAAGTGGATCTGTGACTACGAATGCCCGCAGCAGTGTCTGTTGAAATGGCCCTGGAAATTAGCAACTGGAACTTCTCTGGTAAATTGGACAGTTGGGCCTCAGTGGGCTCTGCAAGTCTGTCAGGCCCTGGATTCTGATTGCTAGAAGAATATGCAAAGGGATAGCTCATACTGGACAGGTCCATGGGGTGAGCAGGCTCCTGTAATTCTGAAGGCGCAGAACTTGGAGAGAGACTCCCAGTAACTGCCTGCATGGGAGCCTGTGGTGAGGGCTGGTGAGACCCCTGTGGTGAGGAATGAGATACAGGTTGGTCACTGGACTTGGGAGCATTCTCCAATTGATTTTGCCTCTTTTCCACAAGGGAAAACTGTTTCTCTTGAGCCTTTTGTCTGCGTGCCATATCTTTTAATTCAGCGCTGGACAATTGTGAGACCTTGCTGCCATGCTTGTATTTGCATGAAGCTTTCTTATGAATAGAGGCCTCCCCGTAATCTCGGGACTTGTCTGCCATGGTTGCAGAATTTAAGGCTCCTGGATGAAATTAGAGGCGTAGGTTGACCAGAGGCCTTTTAAAGGGCGGCTTACACAGGGCAAGCCTGCGTGCTGCCTGCACCTTGCTCCCCTCCCTTAGGCTAGGGCCCCCTTTGGTGGCAATACTTGCCAAACTGCAGCCAAGGTTGATGTTGCTCCCAACAGGAACTGTTCATTGAAATGCTGGAAGGAGGAACTGCAGATGACTTGCAGAGACGTTTTAAGTTTGAACTATTCAATCTCAGTTCAAAAATCTGGCTGCCCAGTCTCAGACCTGTCTCATGCAGCAGCTACAAAATGGCGGCTGCAAATTTGAGAAACAAAATGGCCACCACCCTCGGAGCACACCTCGTGGTGTGCTACAATAATAAAATGGCCCCCGAAGCGTCGAGGAGAAACGCTCCTCAGGACACCAGCCAGCCTCGAATTGCCTAAAAAACAACGCTGGCAGCGGCGGTGACAGCGGTGGTGGCAGCGGCGGCGGAGCACCTCTCAGCTGAGAGGATCCGGACAGCAATGACTCGCTAGATAATGCTGCGGTAAGACGGCAGCCGCTAAAAGATGAGCCGCTTCTCACCTGATGGCTGGCACAGCGGTGATTGGAATACCGCCGTGCAGCTAAGCCTGTCACCCTGCTTTTTTCCCTTTGTTTAAAGGGGCAAAAACCAGCGGTGGTGGTAGCGTTACGGTGGTGGTAACGATTGCATTGGAGGAGGCTGGAGGATGGGGGGCTTCTATCTTGGATAAGATAGGACAAGGCCTGAAGGCCTGAGCCCCAAGGGCTCCCCCCTGGATAGGTGGAGGCGGCTTTATCAGCCTAGACTGATGTGGCCAGCACTCCAACCTAGAAAGAAATATTAATTTTAGAGAAAAAATAAACCTGTAAGTTGATTCAGGAATTGGTGAACGAAGAGCAACTGCCAAAGATGTCTCTCTCAGACAGACTGAGTCAAAAACTGGGACAGGAAGTAGACACAGAGAGGCATGGCCTAAAAATCATGACTCAGTCTCCAGGCAGATGGACTCCGTTAACCCATTCCTGAACCACTCTGCAGCAGGCTAGGAGAAACGGCAATTTCCTACCTTCTCCTCCCCCCCACCCCGCTTGGGCTGACAAAATAAAAGCCCATCTAAAGAGTATTGCCTGCCTGCTGAATACTGGCAAAAGGAGGCTAGGGGGCAAAAAAGAGAAGGGCCGATGGAAACGCCCCGTTTTCCGCACCAGGTTTGATCAGGATGGGGAGGTAGGGGGAGCAAAAAGCCTACTTGGTCCATATGTACTCACTAGTACGACAGTGAATCTCTCTTCCAGCTCACCGGTTCAGGCATTGGGAGCTTGGCCAATTTTCTTCCAGTGCTCGTGCAAGGAATCCCAGGAGCGGCAACATATTGCATGCTTTTCACTCCAAGCAGCCTGGACTGGAAAACACATAGCTGGGTGGAGGAGTGGTCCGTCTCAAAAAGCTCACAGCTGTTGCTGCAAGCCTGAGTTTCCCGCACAAGAGTTGCAAGCCCAGCTCTGGCTGCAAACATACGATTGTGAGGGCAGGCTTTTTCCAAGGCCGGTCATAGAGGGAAACAGAGATGAGTGCACCGGAGTACCGATTTCCAGCTCTCAGGTGTGGAACCCAGACTTGCAACTCAGTTTGGAGCTTGTTAAGAAGGACCGCTCCTCCACCCCAGCCATGCATTTTCAAGTCCGGGCTGCTTGGAGTGAAAAACATGCTGTTGAGTCCCAATTCAGGACTCGCCATACCTGGGGATTGGGGTGGGGACACGGAGCTGCAACCATCGGAGCTGGCGAGTCCAACGGCAAGCAAGGCTGCGACGGTCGTGGTGGGACACGTCAGGACAGCACCGGCCTAAAGCTCATCAGCAGGCCATCCTCCTGGCTGGGTCTGGCCATGAGCAACACCGGCAGGCAATGGGGTGTGCGGCCGCCGGAAGTCCTGTTGCCGCTGTCCTGTTCTTCACGCCGACTGCATACCCCATTGCTGCCGGTGCCAGTGCCACTCACAGCCAGAACCGACCAGGAGGACGGTCTGCTGACATTTTCCACAATTGTTGAGATTTACAACATTGCCACCAAGTGGAAAAAGTTGTCTGACTTTCTTATTATATTTGCAGCAATGTTTTGAAAATGATTGTCTATTTTATCATTCAAAATTGGTCATATAACACCAATAAAACATACCAATGATCTCTGACACTAAGAGCAAATCTAATGTTCTACTGTTGAAATTCCTATGGTGGCATCTCTATAATTATTCAGATCCAGATCCATTGAATGAAACAATCTGTGACTTATTCAGATTCTGAGTCACATTTCACTAGTCATGTATAAGTAAGGCCAACAAATGTTTCAAGTTATATACCACAAGATTCAATCAAATATCTCATTGTACCCTTTGTTTCTCCATTTTCTTTAGTACCATGCTACATACCATGTTTCCCTGAAAATAAGACTGGATCTTATATTAATTTTTGCTCCAAAAGATGCATTAGGGATTATTTTCCAGTTAGGTCTTATTTTGGGGGGGGGGAACAGTACTAAATGTATCTATCTGACTGGCGATCTTAACTGGGGCTTATTTTCGGGGTAGGGCTTATGTTATGAGCATCCTGAAAAATCATGCTAGGGCTTATTTTCGCAAAAACACGGTATTTGAAGATTCTGTAATCAGTAAGTAAACTAAACCATTATGAAGTAGTTTCAAAGGATTTTATCTTCACTATATTAATAAATAAACCTTGAAATATTGTCAGAGTTCCACTGAAAAAAATTCTTGATTACTACTTTATAAAATAAACATTTAATAACAATATAAGGGGAAGAGATCTGATTTTTTTTCTGTATTTGTCCCAGATATTCAATACATTATTATTGCGTAATCTCTTATAGAAATATTATGCAGACGAGAGACCTGGCCTTTCCACACAAATACAACCAAATCATAAAGAGATAGAATCCATTTTGAATTCTATTTTAAGCAGCTAGCATGATAACACAATTTAAAGTTTGGAAGTCCTAATCCGCCTTGCTCATTCAAGCCTTGTGGAATCTTGAAATTAATCATTAGTCTTTTACTGGACCATATATTTTTCATTACATGTTTACATCATTTTCTTGCTTACATCATTTAATATTCTGCTATCAATGTATATTTAGAAACATTTGAAACATATAATTAATATTGATAAAATGCTTATTTAGTAGCTACAGTTCTTTCCTGCCAAAGAAATGGCTAGGCAGCACAATTTAGTTAAGCAAATGAAAGCTGGCTAGCTTGAAGGAAGGTAGCTAGAATGAATTTTATGACCAAAAAAAGGCAAACTGAACTCCACAGATTCTGCCAACACAAAAGGAATCAGTAAGCTGGCTAGATAACATCAAGAGTTGAAGCAAACTGAATCAAAGTCTACAGGCTCCTTGGTGCTGATTTATTTAAAAGGTCTGCTACCTGTAATATACTGCAGACTATCTGCCTTATTAGCCTTTCTTTAAAGTGAATAGGTACTCTGGGCAAAAAAGCACTCCAAAAAGCCTGATACACACATACACTTTTGCTGCACTTGCACCATAAATTAGCTGTTTCAATATTCCCCCAAAAGTACTGTATTGTGCTATTCTTTCAGTTTGTAATAGCTTTCCATTTTTTAAAACCCAGTATCAAAAATGAAAGTCCTAGCTTAGAAGCAAAGATTTTTAGACACCGAATCTAATAAAACTAAGTTAAACTGCACCATTTTTTCTCACAGCAGAGCATACCAGCCCAAGACAGTTAACTTTCCAGCTGACCCTATTCATGTATCTTACAAAGTTTAATGATTTTGTGTTCGCTAAGCATTTACAGGACTTTAGCTTAACTACAGACAAGAGAAAGTTTAATGTATAGTGAAGTTTCTTCTTAATACATTAATTGGGGGCAAAGGGATGTCTATTTTTAGACTTGATATCCATTAAAAGATGTCATCATGATGATTTACAGCACTTTCATGGTGATATCACTATACATTACACAAATGTCATGGAAATTCAATCTCTTGCCTTGTGTTGTGGTCTAGTGAGTCAATGTTTCAGCGTTCTCTAATGTTTTAAGTGATCACTGAACTATATTACTCTTTAGTAATATAGGGTAATATACAATGACGTTTTTCATCATTAGAACTAAACAGAGGCACCTGGCAGATAATTTTTTAAAATCATCCCAATGCTGTCCCTCCTACACCATACATCCTCAAAATCTCCAGATGAAAGGAAATGAAAATGTCAGAATAATTTAAAGGATGCCAATAACAAGTGGGATATGAGGAAGAAAAAAAACATTTTGTATTAACAGTCCTCTATTCCTACAAAATGGAATTTGAACATTTAAAAATGCTTTCAAGTAATATATTTCCATAATACATGTTATAATAAGGCAATCATTTTAGATACAATAACATACAGTAAAAAAAGAAGTTATCGTAACAAAAGAACAGAAAAACGTAAAGTTTTGTAAAATATATTAGGCATTATATACAGCATACTACACTATCTTAATTTTTTTCTTCTAATTTTGTATGATATTGCCAAGCTCTATATTTGTGAATAACAAAACTCTTAACAGTTATTTAACAGATAGTCTGTTAAAATAAGTTTCAATGTATTGGATAATGGTTAGACTTACATTACAACAATATTTTAAAATTAAATAGAAGAGGTTATTTTTTAAAAGAAAATTTCAAAAGGGGATAAGTCTAATGTTCAATTAACAAAACCTGAGATATAAAATCCATAAAGCAATAACCTATCTATTAACATTGCCATTGACATAAGCAACTGGATTAGATTTTCATAATTTAAAAGGCTGTGGAAACCCTCTAATTAATTAGTTTTCAAATTGCTATAGGACAGGGCAGTGCTTGAATCTCCAGAGGAAGACAATTTCAATTTCATAGTAATGGGACACCAGGGTCTTGCTTCCACTCATATGAAAAACTTATTGGCAACCCCATACAGAATGAACAAACTGAATGAGTGGCTCCTATCCGAAACATATGGGATGGGATCTGAGCTGTGTAGAATAAAGTAAAATGATTACTTTTTATGATTTTATAACCATATTTCTATTTGTACAGACTAAGGTTGCAACTGTACATTTTCACGGTTCCATCGTTCTGTTGACTCATGCAGTTTGCAACTATTACTGTAAGCTCTTTTTCTCATACGTTTATCAAAATTAAGTATTCTGCATTCTAAATCTGATTTGATTTCTTCCAAAGCAAAGTATCTGTTCATTTTCATTTTTGTCTTTCAATTACAGGTAGTCTCTGGCTTACAACCATTCATTTAGTGACTGTTACAGTGAAGTTACAGTGACACTGAAAAAAGTGACATGATCATTTTTCACTTATGACTATTGCAGCATCTCCGCTGTCATGTGACCAAAGTTCAGATATTTGGCAAATAGCATATATTCATGATGGTTCTGGTATTCTGGGGTCATGTGATCACCTTTTGTGACCTGACAAGCAAAGACAATGGGGACGGCAAATTCACTTAACAACCATGTTACTAACTTAACAGCTGCAGTGATTCACTTAACTGTGGCAAGAAAAGTCATGAAATGGGGCAAAACTCACTTAACTGTCTTGCTTAGCAATGGAAACCTAGCATATTACATGTAATTTTGTGTCATACACAGACACCTCTTCATTCAAGTTATAAATAGAATGGAAGGACTAACACTGACTCTTGTGGCATCCATACATATTATTAGTGTGATTATGGGCTCTCTGAAAACAATTTAAAATATTTATGAATTCACTTAACTCAGGCTAATTAGAATAGTATGTTAATTAGAATATCCTATAGTCCTTTATGAAATATTTTGCTGGAATCAAGATATATTATGCCTACAACATTCCTGAAATCTATTAAGTTACCTGATCCAATAATTAGATTGTCAATCTGGTAAGACTTGTTTCTGTCAAATACATGTCAAACACCCTCATTTTCATTCTGCTCACTTTATTGTCTGCTCTAGAATCTACTCTGGTCTGAAGGTCAGATTGTCTATCTCCCTGTGTTTCCCCATCACTACAATTTAATACCTCTCTGAAAAATCTGCAATTTTTGTTTCAGAACTATCACCCATATCTCCCTGGATACTTGCAAAAATATTATTTGTTCCTTCATTTACTTCAATCTACATGCCCCATTAGAGCAATGTTTTTATCTGAAGTCTTTTTTTCAGGGTTTTCATCTTCAGCCACCACAGGATTAAGTTTAAAGTTTTTATAAACAACCTCAATATTCTTAAGACAAATATATTTTTCCTTTACAAAGTACACCTTATTTCTTGCCAACAGGGCTTTCTTTAAATAGCTTTATCCAAAAACTAAATATCCATGACACACTTTGTGGAACTCTTAACATTCACTTACAATGTTCTTCTTTCCCTTTTCATTCTTCTTTCATGGGTCAGGAATACAATGAGAACACCAAGTATCTTTTCAGAATTTTTCAACTTCCTTCCTCTAAGACTATGATGACATAGCTATAGCTGTTTTATTTTTTCCCTTGGTTATAATTCTAAATGACTATTTTCTCCCTTTCTTTCTTTTTCTTTTTTACAGACAGTAGCATTGTCACATATCTACTAGCTGATCTGAAAATTCTTCATTCTTGGTTAGGAGCTGGACATTTGCTATTTTGATTACTTCTCCCATCACCAGAGTAAGTTTGCATTTGCTGCAAGTATTTCATGAGTGCAAACATGTTTTATTTCAGCTTTCCTTTATTTTAAAGTGTTAGATAAATCCCAAACAGCCAGGAGGATTTCTGGAATTCGATTTAGGAGAAAGCCAGGTAAAAGGGGAAATCTTATAATTTCTTTTCGCCTTCTCCCCCATCCTTTAAAATATTCCCCTTGATGCTCGCATAATCAGCAACACGAGAATTGAGGTTTGTATTTACATCTATTGGAGAGGAAAGGATTACAAGAGAGTAAGCAGGGACGCAATAGAGAATATATATCAAAAGGACCCTGCTGATGCTTTTAAACCAGGCTTAGGAGAAAACAAAAACTTTTACAGGTAGTCCTTGACTTACAACCAATCATTTAAGAACCATTCAAAATTATGGACTTTTAAAAAAACTACTTACAATCTGTCCTCAAAGTTATGACTATTGCCCTCCCTGCCATCAAACTAATTCAGGTATTTTGGCAATTGCCCACATTTATAACCAGTTGTAATGTCCCACAATTAAATGATTGTGATTTGCAAAATGTTTTGCTATTTTCTGCCAGAAAATGGCAAAAAACACTTACTATAGATACTGGATTTGCTTAACCACACAATTTCCTTAATGAGTATGTTGTCTTGCTTTAGAGCCATTGTAAAAATAGTCGTAAAATTGAGGCTGGTCACATAATGCCTTGATTTTACAGCTGCAACTTTTACATCCAAAATTCCAGACTTCATTGTGGTCATAAGATGAGGACTACCTGTAGTGTGAAACGGATTAGAGCTTATCAATTGTAGATAGCAACTGTAACAATGCTAATCAGCTAATTAAGGTCACAGAGCCCAACTTGTTAACTTGTTCTTAATACTTTTTAGGGAAGGACTCCACTACACTTGAGAGAAAAGCAGCTCTGGAAGAGAGCTTGCTTAAACAACCTCTTCACTGGAGGAGGTGGGGAGGCAGGGGAAGAAAGAAAAAACCAAGGCACAAGACAACATGTACTATCTGATTGCAATGGTGAAAGTGTGACAAAGAAAGAGAAAGAGGCATATTGTGAAGGTCATAAATGCAGGCAGTTGTTGCAAAGTTACTCTTCATCATCATCATAACTACAAATGATCACAGTCCAAGGAAGTCACTAAACAAAAACTATTTGTACTGACAGTGGAGAAAAATTGTTAGTCTCCCTTGAACTCAGTTGTCGAACTCCTATTAGCTCTCCTAGTTCATTCATACCATGGAAATATTCACAAATGTGATTTATCTCACTCTAGCCTTTCCCCACATCACTCAGTTCATATATTATGCTATAACATAAACCATACAAAGAGTGACCAGGTTTATACAATACGCAAACTAAAATATATTAAAATGTATTAATTTAGAAATAAACTATATTATACTTTTCACATAATTTTTGAGTTTTTGTACTTTTAAAAATTACCACATTCTTCTAACTAATATGTAAGCACATTTTCCGACATTGAATTATTTGAGATAGTAGAATATCCTTATTTATAT
Organism: Ptyas mucosa; assembly: GCA_012654045.1. Taxonomy (NCBI): domain Eukaryota; kingdom Metazoa; phylum Chordata; class Lepidosauria; order Squamata; family Colubridae; genus Ptyas; species Ptyas mucosa. The sequence goes on from WNWU01000057.1 coordinate 9,938,410, forward strand.
TGCACCTTTAATTTGTACAACTGAAATCAGCACCTGGCCTCCTATAACAACAAACCTGCAAGGTGGGTTGGGCTGAGAGAAAACGACAGGCCCAAAGTCACCCAGCCATCGTTATGCATAAGGGAGGATTACAACTCATAAAATGCCTAGTTTCTAGTTCAGTACCTTAACCACTATACCAAATCGACTCTACAACCTAAATTGTTATACAATAAAACTGGGGTTATTATGAAAATCCTCTGCCTTCATCTATTGTAAATCACCATTTACAATATTGACTGACAAAAGCAATTCTACCAAACAGAAAGAACATGAACAGTAGTTACTATGGGAGATACCTTCTGGCATAGCAAAAATAGGAACTGGATAAGTGAATAATGTTGAATCTATTAACTTCGACTCTAATAAAAAAATAGGCATTAAAATATTGGCAGCATTATTAAAGATGCAGAGAATCAATGGTGAGAACTCACTGAAAGACACTTGTGAGAAATACTTTTCCATAACAAAAAAGCAGAACCTGAAGTGCAACTGCAAATCCATTATTCTATGAGAATCACAGTGATTCATGGAATATTATATATTTTAAATATGAATTTTAAGAGGGGGGAGGGTAGAGGGAGCTCAAACTGTATATTTCAATATAAGTCCCAGATCTGATTTTCTGATGAACATTCATCATGTATTCAGAGACTAATGTTTATGTGTTGACAATGAAGGAATAGAAATACTTGTAGTTCCAGGGACTAGGTCTGCATGAAACCAAGGAGTTGTCATATAGTCAGAGAAACTGGGCTTTACTATGCTTAACAATCTTCAGGACTGAAAACTAACTACTGATATACAATTTGAGAATAAATTACACAAGCACCCTGTTAATTAAGATTGCAACATATATATGTCCTGGTTCAATGGGGGTGAGTGGGTGAAGATGCTCTGTTTTACAACCCACGTACACAATCCACACAAGTATTTCTTAATTGGATGAGTAATTCATTTTAAATAGTTGAAACTCCTCCTTTGAATATTTAAAATATTTATCAAATGCTACCTTTCAATGTCTTATTTTTAATCCAGGATAACATCAAAACTATGTTAACCTCCCAAGATTCAGGAATTGGAACAGTTTGAAGAAAAAGCTTTTTTTCAGAGTAGTCTTTGATTTCAAACCACATACTAAACTTGGTTTATTAGGAATTTATATTATACATTTCCATCATATTAAGATTTGTAATACCTTTCAGACAAATAATTGCTTTCAAGTACAGGTATAGTAATATTATGAGCATTTCAACTGCAATTTAGCAAGTAACTCATCAAAATATTGATATGCCACAGATGAATAGGCAGTTGTGAGCAGGAAAGCTAGTAATATGTTATTTAGGCTTCGTTCAGATAGTCAGCAATATCTTTATGTGAAAACCAATGTTATCAACACTTGCTTAAGCCACAGTCTTTAATAGGTAACATTTAAAGCTTGTTCATATTCCTGTAGTGATCTACCCTAGCAACTATACAAGATCAGTTTGTCATTACCATCTTTGGGGATTTATTTTTTACTTCTCAGTTTAAACCCTACACTTTAGATTTCCTAATGGTCTCCCATCCAAACAGTAACCAGTCTAACACAGCTGAAGTTTTTCAAGATCAACCAAGGTCACCTATCTATTACTGGCAATACATACCTGGAACAAAAACAGTTAAGAATATTTGGTTCCTACATTCATCTGGCTCTATGTAATACCTAAATTATATGCCTATACCATCTTGAATACATTTAGCACAGAAATAGTTAATAAATGCAGTAAATACCAAAGCCAACAAAACTGAATCGCTACTTATTGAGCCTCACGGTGCAACCATACTATTCAGCAAACCCATAGAGTCCAAGCCAGCAAAACCTCCAGCAGTCAAACAAGGTGCGAACCTGCAGCAGCCAAGAAAGGTGCCCACTCAAAAGCAGCGCTTCTCACAGCAAAGTCTTTGGATCTTTTCCACCCTCTTGCAGTTCAGCACCGCAGTGCCGAACCATCCAAGGACGAAGAAACGGATCTGAACAAAACCACAGGGGTATTGTTAAGGAACACGCCTGTTATTTGGGAAACCAAGCTGTTTCGGTAACTGCCTGCCTTTAGGACCGATCTCGCAAAAGGCCGCTGGCCGAAAGATCTTTCACGAAGGCCGTAGTAGCCTCCCATCCCGAGCGGCGCGACCCGAGCGGCGCGGACTTGCCCGTTTACTGTCCCTCCTGTAGGAGGCAGGCGGAGGCGGACAGGCCCAGGGAACGCTAGCATTCTTTCCCTGAGGGGGAGCCCCGCTGCCCCTGCGCCGAGTAAGCCGGGCCTCTCGATCACTCGGCGGACAAGGCCGCCAGGCCAAATCAGGATAGGCCTGCCTATCCAGTCCGTTCACGCCTTACAGCGCCACAGGCCTCAGCAGGCCGGACAGGCAGCGGGGGGGAGGGGGGAAGGGGAGGGATGCGATGCAGCGCTGCCGAGAGAGACGGCAGCGGCCTCCCTCAAGGTCGCCCTTACCTGCCGGGGCCTCTGGCGACCCGTCCCAAGTCAGGCGGCGGGACCAAGCCGGAATTCGCCCGAAGAGGCGTTACGTAAACCGGCACCGGCCCCGCCGAGGGGAGGAACGAAAAGGCGGGGCTCCCTCGCTGGCCACTGCGCAAGCGGTTTGCTATCCCCTGGCTCCGCCCCGTTCCTTCCGCCCGGCCTCCGCGGGGCGGAGGGGGCTGTGTGTGCTGTGGCGCCTCTGTCGTCGGATCTTGACGCGGAAGGGCGGGGTGAGGGGGCCTTCTCGGCGTCAGGTTCAGCTGGTGGACGGCAGTCGGGCTTTGAACCCTGTAATGAAGGGTCATGCTACAGCTGTTTTGTCGCTTGAGTTGAAATGTGATGAAAGCGGCAGTCTAGTACAACTGAAATCGAACATATTTATTTCTAGACAGCACTTTTCGTCTTGTCAATTTTTTGAATAAAGCTTTTTTGCTGATTAATGCCCAATTTTAAATTCAGCTGACAAGAATATTTGTATGGATCAACTTACAGTTGAGGAAGAAATGCTTAAGATAAACCCATTGAAATGGACCAATCCTTAATATATCTAAGAGCTTTGTCAGACTTAAGGATAAATTTCTAATGGCTGAACTCAGACATAATTTGAAACCATAAATTAACGATATTATGACTTTCTATAGTGTGGAAACTGAAGCTATGGTGACTTGGCAAAACAGCATGTCACAAACCAAGGTTTATAAGCATTGACTGGCTTTACTTATTGCCCTATGTCAGTGATGGCAAACCTTTTTGCCCTTGCCTGCCAGGAGGGGGGGCGGGGGGGGAGAATTGTACATGCATGTGCCCACACCCATAATTCTATGCACCCTGCCCCCACGCATGCACACGCGACCCCCCCCCGGCACGTGATGGCACAATAGGCCCGTTTTTTGCTCTTCCCGACCTCCAGAGCCTTTCTAGGAGTCTGGGGAGGGTGAAAATGGCCTTCCCCACCCCCCCATCGGCCTTCTGGAGGCCGAAAAGGGCCCGTTTGCTAACTTCTGGTGGGACTGGAAGGCCCCTTTTTTGCTCTCCAGAGCCATTTGGCAAATGGGCCATTTCTGGCCTCGGGGGGGGGGGGGGGGGGGGGGGAAAGGCCATTTTCGCGCTCCCCAGACTCCTAGAAAGGCATCCTTTCTAAGGTGGGTAAAATGAGGACCCGGTTTGTGGGGGCAACAAGCTGACTTTGTATAAATATACAAAAGTATGAAGGCTATTGCTTAATGCATTGTAAGCCGCCCTGAGTCTCCGGAGAAGGGCGGCATATAAATATAAATAAATAAAATAAATAAATAAAAATAAACAGGATTCATACAGTATGCTAACCATAGGTGTCTCTTCTTAAACACAACAACGACATATTGATAAAATAAGTGGTGTGGTACAACTTAAGATGTAACCTTTAGTTTTTGAATCATGTCACATGTAAGTATGTAAAAAGTGGAATTTGTTAGGGCATTGCAAAGTGCTTTACATCCTTTGAAAACGCACATTATGCTAAGCTATAGTGTAGCTTGTTTCATTTTTATTTTGTATAATATATGAACATAATCAGTTGTGTTTTGTCCCCCATGGTTAAGCAATCCATAGATAAATGCAATTTTGAAACAACAGTCTTGCTCTTTCTCATGTATATACTTATTCTCCTCAAACTTTTCTTTACTCTGAGCAAACACTGACAGCACAATTTTTAATGATTTTGTCTTAGCATGTTAAAATGATGGTTTATGCATAATTGTGGTGTAAACTCAACTATTACAACATTTAAGAAATTGAGGCAGTTAAAAATTTAGCATCCCAATATTTTGAGCTATTGACATGTTCAGACCTTTGAAAAACAACCTCATGAAATGCTGTCAGAGTGGGCATGGGCCAGTGGTGGGATTCAAATAATTTAACAACTGGTTCTCTGCCCTAATGATTTCTTCCAACAACCAGTTCACCAAACTGCTCAGAAAGTTAATAACCGATACTCCCCGAAGTGGTGCGAACTGGCTGAATCCACCACTGGGCATGGCCAATCCCCTTTACCAGAATACAAAACTGATCACATTATTCTCTCTCTAGGTTGATGATCAATTCAACATTAGGACTGTTTTGTGGATGCAATATAGTGGTGAATAGATTTCCAAGAAGAGTTCAAAGTGCTCCTGTTGGCTTACAAAAGCTACAATATTTGGGAGCATCTTCTCCAAGGAGAATCTATCTGCCTTATTTAGGCAACTCAGATAGGTTCTAGGAAGTTTCTTCCCCTTGTGAGATGAAATGGGTAGAGCACTTCACCACACAACTTTCTTGGTAGCAGGTCCCTCTCATCAGTATCTGGATGGCCCCTATTTGGGTTATATTCTGGAAAAGTGAAGACTGTTCAGCAAGGCTCTTGAAAGCTCTTTGCCATCAAAGCTCCTGATTACTTTGTTTCATTCTATTTTTTTTATTATTTTTAATCATATTTCTGCATTTTAATTATGAACTGTCTGGAGTGTTGTAAAGAAACATCATAGAAAGACACAAGTACATAAATAAAAAACTTGCATTTCATTTCATTGTATTTCATTTCTAATCTTTGACATAGTGATTTTCATCCAGAAAGGTAATAATTACAGATAAATTATATTAATGTCAACTGAATGCTGCCCAATTGAATATCTTCCAAAAATTTCAAGATTTGAAATTAATTCATAGAGCAGATTGATAATGTCTTCAATCTCTATGGATTTTAAAATAAAGGCAGTTCAAAAACTTCTTTGAAGTACTGTATTTTATCTTGTTTTTACTGCCTTTTAAGTTCTGCTAAAGGATAAACTACAAATCTTTATATCAAATAAATTATTTTTTAAAAACCCATAATCTATTTTTCCTAATGAAAATACAAGGTTACACACATACAAATAATGGATTCAGTAATATCAGAAACAAATCAACTCTCTACCTGGATTCTGCTAATTACACCTTTTCCTCCCCATTCCCCTCCCCCTCGTTTTTCCATTTCTATGCCTGGATTCTGCTTCTGCAAGAGAAGGCTCCCATGTTCACTTGGGTGGTGGAGGGAAACTCAAAGCGTTGGGGGCTTCAGAAGGGCAGAATGTGCTTCAAAATGTGCAGCTCCTGGCTCTAACAGTGAGAGACGTCAAGTTGGCTACACCCATCTGGTCACATGACCACCAAGCTATGCCCATCAAGCCACACCCACAGAACCGGTAGCAAATGTTTTTACATTTTACCCCTGAAACACGCTATATATAAATATTGCCATTTCTTAAAATAACTCTTAATAAGTCATGTATCAGTCCTTTAAGTATCTTCTTCAACAAAGATTTTTTAAAACTTTAAAAGGCCAATAAGGCAAAATATATATCTTTGGGCATCTAAATTTTTGATGCAGCAAAAAAAAAACCAGACAAAAAACTAAAACAGGTTATATCCTGAGCTGGAAGGAGGTTTCTATTCTTTGCATTAGTGGGATTGTAGGGGCTTTGTTTGGGCAGAGGGTCAATTTGGGTCTGATAGGATTAGGCAAAGAGGGGAGTTGGGTTGGACCCTAGTCATGAACAAAGTAAACAATAAATAAACAAGCAGTCAATAAATACTTTGCAGACTAGCATTTGGTAGAGCAATTGTAAAGGCCTTGGAAAAAAATATCCAGAAATTCTGATGTGACTATATCTATAAAGATCAGAATAGTGTAAGCAATGATACTTCATGTGATTTTGACTTTGAAGAAGCAAATTAGGATGAATATTGATGCTTTTGAACTTTCAAGATTTCAAGGCCAAAGTTTCTGATATAAGCATGTAAGAGAAAAGACACTCATACCAAAAGACCAGGCAAACTCCATCCCTATCTTCTGAAAATATTCTTTCAAAATCAAACAGAAAAATATTTATGGCAATGACTGGAATGTAAAATAAAACAATGGAAGTCATTAAGATTTTCATCTCAGAGATAAATGGAAATACAGCTTAAAACATGCTACATGTTTTCAGGAAACTAAATTGAAATAGTTCAATCTAAAGAAATTGCTTATGATAGAGCAAAAGGAAATGTCCTCCTACTCTTTCATGCCCCCTTGAAATAGGTGGGAACTTTGGAGGGGGCTGGAAGAGTATTCGGGGAAGGGACAGAAGGCTCTGCTTCTACAATCCTTACTATACTGCTGTTTCTACATCCAGCCCTCAGTTTCTGTGCTCAACAGACAGTATAGCAACAAATAGTAATAGCCCAACACTAAGACGCAACAGAAGTCCTGTGTACACCTCTATAGATTCAGATAGCAATTATTAGGAGTCTGCCTAAGGCCCTGAAATGCTCTTGAGTATATGATACTAGGTTATTGGATCACTTATCTGATTATGAGGTCTGTGCAATGCTCCTAAAGAAAGATGAAAAGGCCCTTTGGAGCGTGCAGGAGTGTGACTGCAGCAAGTCTTAAAGCCATATGTGTCTTTTCCAGATTGCTAGCAGCTGCAGTGAACCAACATGTAATCCTATAGCAGGGGTGTCAAAACTCATGTCATCACGGTGGTGTCACATGATGTATCAGGACTTTTTCCCCCTTCGCTAAACTGGGCATTGGCATGGCCAATGTGTGACGCATCCGGCCCGTAGGCTGGGAGTTTGACAGCCCTGTTCTATAGGAAGGTCTGTCTACTTTAAACAATTACAAATACAAGTTATGTTTGTGCCCCCCCCCCTAAGATCCAAACTAACTTTTTGCATTCAAATACTGTATGAAACCTGATTATAATGCAATTCAGATAGTTATATTCCAAATGGTAACTTCTTAATGCTTTGCTGAATTCTCTCTGCATGAACACATACAATAAAAATGAAATATTTAGTGTTTAGTTCCTTCTATTCTTCATGAGTAATTACCTTCACAAGATCTAGAAAAACAAAACAAAGGCAAAATTAGTAGACCTCTGGTCTAAGTAATTGTTAACTGAGAACACTAAATATTCCTCAGATATTTATGCTGCATTATATTTTGCCATTCTAACATTTCTCTGAATACTTGAACAAAAGAGGAACACTTGAACAGTATTTGGATCTATGTCCCCATCCTCTTACTTTTGCTGCTGGTTGCATTTAAGTCTTCATGGAGACCAACAAAGCATTCTTATTGCCAACTGTAGTATCAGCATCCGAACAGCTACCAAAGAAACAAAAATGCAGAGATTACTTCTCTGTTTCCTTCATGAGAAAATATGTAAAATATGTATTCTAAGAAGGAACCATCCCAATAAACTAGGAATTATATACATCCTTTTGTTTTAATATCATTCTGCCACAATATGATAGTATTTAAAAAGAACAAACTCATATAGCATAGGTACTATATTAAGCATAGGTACTATATTAATATCACAAAGTAATGAAAATAGATCTTCTGTCTTTCTGAAATGTTGACAGTGTTTGGCTCAAGAAGCTTGACCCAAAATTTAAAAAGTGATTTAATTTTAAAACAAAAAATATGATGGGGCAGATTATGAATTACATGGTGGTTAAAGGGACCAGAGTAGAAACCATGAGATTGTGAGTTCTAATCCTGCCTTGGATATGTACCAAGCTGGGGGATTTTTGACTAGTTACTCTGCCAGACCTAGGAAGAAAGCTAGGACAAACTACTTCTGAAAAATGTTGCTAAGAAAACTGCATGAATTTGTCCATGTAGTTGCCAGGAGAAAAGACTGTTTTGCATATAATGTACATACTGTACATGCATATTTTACTTCCTGCAGGATTAACTATTTTCACTTATGTTTTTTTAAAGTAGGCTTTTCAGCATAGTTTGGGAAAAAGTCACTACACATGTAAATAAAAAATAATTAGAATGCCTAGAACAAAATATTCTGGCTCCAGAACCAAACTGCTTTCAGACCAAGTCACGGAGATTTGGGCCAAAATTTTATTTTTCTCTACTGATTTGAGAGAGATCTATCTCCTTGAATTGTGCAGCAGCACTTTGGATTGATTGTGTACAGTTACAGCATCTGTCTGCTACTCTTTAACATTATTACATCTTTTCATTAGTTCAAACGGCTCCCCTCAGTCCCTTTTTGAAATCGAATCCAAAGCATGGTACACTTCTAGTATCTCCCCTGCAACCCCAGAGGAATGTTCCTTACAATACTTCTGAACCCTAAATCTGCTTTTGGGCTTGGTCTAAGCATAGATTTGGGGGGGGATGGACAATCCTCAACTGAAAAGCAGTTGTTTCTGTTGAATTGCCAGCTATTTTTTAATTTTTTATTACAATAAATGAACAACCAAAAATAATACAATTTAGCACAAAATAAAATCAAGATATAGATAACATTCTCTAACTGCCAAACAGATAAACAAAATAGCAAATTTTCACAAACTGAAGTGTTATTTTATGTTCTATATTGGACAGTAGATAGAGAGGGAAAAAAGGAAATCTGCCTGGATAAAAATAGAAGAATCAGTATGACAAGTGAGAAATAGGCAAATTTTGGCAGTATATTAGGACGTGGCTAATTGACGCCCCTCTCAACAGCCACAAGGATTCAGAATAAAAAATGCCTGTACATCGGCTCTGCAAATCTGCTCAGGGCATCACATCAAGATGTACTAGTGTGAATGCCCTCCTCAATTTGGTGTGAGTAAATCCATATTGACAGTTTGCCAAATTATACGGACTCTCTAAATTGAAAGCAATTAATGGAGGTTTTTTTGTAAATCCTCTAGCAGTCTGGACAGCAATGTCCTATAGAACAGTCTAACAATTTTCTTTGATTAAAAAAGTCCTACGATAAGTAAGGTTGATGAGTGCAGGGCTACACTAGCCATCTTCTGTTCCATTTCAGCTATCTAATACAGATAGTCCTTGAGTTATGAACGCAATGGAGCCTGCCAATTACATTCATAACCAGAGGATTCATAGGAGTGAATTGCATAACTTGACCACAATCACTCCCTGCTTTCACCCACACATTCGCTAATTGAATGTGCGGGTCGCTAAGTGCATATGAGGCATCTCACGGTGGGGAAGGCCATGGGCGGCCACCTGCTTAAGACCACCCAAAGCTTCCCCTGACCCACTGAGATATCTCATGCTCCCCACAGTTGCTTCCCCCCCATCCTGTCATGCTAAGTCTGCCTATGGAGACTCACTTACCTTGCGAAGATCTAGCGAGCTGTTTCCTCTCCAGCCTCTTTGCCTGTTCCCGAGCTCCAAAAGTGGAGCGATGAGAGCAGAGGGAGAACAAGACGAGCACTCCCTGCTCGGCTTCTCTGACTCACTGAGCTGCCCACCACTTCTGGAGTGGCGGGCAGCCTCGGTGAATCTCTTCCAAAGACTTCCATTGTCGACACAGAAAAGCATTTGCAGCGTTGCTTCAAGCGTCCCGTTAGCATGCAAACACTTTTCACTTGGAGACTGGAAGCCTCTGGGAGCCATGATCTCACACAACTTCAGGCATCCATCTGCTTTTGCAGAGACAATTCACCCCAGTTGACTCATTCTGGCTGACGTGACTGGCCATCTCAACTCAGCTGACTCAACCCAGTTGATTCGCCACAGCCAACTCGCCATGGAAGAACTCAAGAAAGAGACAAGTGAATTGTTGTAGGCCTTGTCTTGCTTTAGGTTTGAACCTTCTCAAGTTAGTAGTCCTCAAAGCTGGGGTGAGCTGAAGCGTAATTCCCAGTGGCTTGTTGGCCAAGGCATACGCTACAGTACATTGGCCAAGCTCTGGAGCAAGTGTGGCACTCCCAGGTAGTCTATGCATAGATCCAGGCTGAGGGCATTGTGAGAGGAGGCCTGCTGCTGCCATTTTTTCCTGGCACACCCACTGCCAAGGGCCAGTGACTCTGCTGAAATCAGCGGTACCAGTCCCGCCAGATGGCTGCAGTGAGTCAGCAGGGGTGAGTCGGCCATGATGGATTGTCCTAGACCCTTTTCAAATATCAAAACTCCAAGGCATGATAACTTTAAAGGTCAATGCTACCTGTCAGGCCATTTGAGAGGCTAATTAAAAATGCTAGAAGTAATGAATATAAAAAGTTTCATAACAATCAATCAAAGATAGTAGAAAGCTTTTTATTCCAACAGTTTCTATTTTCAACAGAATGTTGGAAAGAAAATTGCCAATGGGTTCAGGATTCTGCCAATTGGTCAGCATGATAACTTTCCAGAACCAAAAACGAATAGATCTAAATATGTTATGGTGGAAGAACACACACACACACACACACAAATACTGAGTCTGAAAATGGGTCACATCTCACTAGTTCAGCAGCAACTCACCTGGGATCGTCAGAGCTTGGATCGCCAGAGCCATTTAAAAGGAAAAAAAGGCTCTGATGATCGCACGGCTCAGCTGGGCATGGGGGGGCGGGGGCAGGGATTTTTGCTACTGGTTCTCCAAACGGCCCGCTGCCATCACTACCTACTCGCCTGAGCTGGTCCGAACCGGGAGCATTTCACCCCTGGGTGAGAGACAGGTACCTTGGTCTATATACCAAACAAATGACCCATTGGGATCCCCATATCAAAACAACTTACTTTATGTGCGGCCAGAACCTGAAAATAACATCTAATACAGCACAGTACTTAAACAAAATGATTCGGTTGAGATCTGCATATGTGGGACTGATTAGGGTAGATTGTAAGGGTGACACCGAAATATAATTTTATGTCATTTTATTCTATTTTATATATTTATGTATTAAATTATATTGTATTTTATCCTATAACTATGGTATTTTACCCTACTCTTATTTTAAATTGTATAAGATTTTATTGGCGATATGTGTTTGCACCTTGTGGTTTGATTGATGAGGCTTGTCAAAGCTATCATTTTAAACTGTATTTTATTCCAATTTCATTTTAAATCATATTTTACTCCAATTTCATTTTAAATTATATTTTATCTAATTCCATTTTAAATTGTTTTTATCAGATTTTAGTAATAATTTGTGTCTGGAACTCTGCACTTTGATATGGCCCAAGGGCTAATCAATAAAGTAAAGTAAGTATTAGAAACGCTGCATTATTCAGGGTGGGACAGAACTGAATTCAGGGGGAAAAAAGATGACAATACAATTTATCCCAGTTAACGTCATAATAAAGAATTGTCTTTTAATCAGAAAGAAGACATTATTAAGAGATGTACCTGTATGATACTATAGAATGTTGAAGTTTTCGTTTATCTGACAAGAAAAGAAAAATATGTTACCATTTTATATTAGAAATTAAAGATATGTACAAATAAACACTCTTCTGTTTAACAACAGCTCCTCCACTTTTCTGGATTGTATTGTCTCAATTTATTCTTTCTAATCCAGCCCTTTATCAAATTCAGGCAATGTTCACAAGTACCAATAGGTGCTTGGAACTAGATGATAAATAGATTCCCCATCTATTATGTTATGAGGGGCCAGGAAAGAGTCTACTGTTACACAAACACATGCACAGTTTTGGATTATTCACTCACACACAGCTTGCCTGTCAAGCCGTGAAGATCTCACAGCAGCCCTTGCTTCCTACCTGCATTTTCCTGATAAATATGGCTAAAACATACATACAGGTGGGAAATAAGTAGGAACACATTAAATCATATGAGCACTGAGCCACATAAGTTTCCTAATTTAAAGTTACAGTAAAATGTTATTGATTGCAATGTACATTTGTTTTCTCACACACCCATCCCCACTTGCCCACATCTTTTTCAACTGACCTAGACTGTGCAGGCACTAGCTAAAAGGGAATGGAAGCTGCCAGGTCCAGATCCAGAGTAACTCAAAGGTTGGATGGGCTTCAGATTTTCAAAGGAAAACCCAACCCATTATATGCAAAATGCCGATGGAGTCATAGTGTAAAAACAATCTCAGTGGAACAGATGGATACATAAATATCCACTAGGCAATTCCCTAGTGAAGGAAGTTTTGATAAGGATACCATTCATATATAAAAGGTCTGTTTAAAAAATGGCATGGTCAGGGCAACTTGAACATTCCAGGGGGATACTATTCCTGAGGATAAATATCATGTTGAAGAGGCATGATATTTTAAAATTTGAAGAGGAATTTTAAAGATGGGACCTGGATTGTAGACAGTGTCAAATATTACTTGTTGGTCAGAAACAATGGGCAAAGAAACAATGATCACCCATGGACAAAATGGATGATCCCTCAGTTAGTCAGGCCCTATGCTATAAAGCAGAGGCCCCCAACCTTTTTTGTACCATGGACTGGTTTCCGGGAAAATAATTTTTCCATGCACCAGTGGTGGTGGGAGAGGGGGAAATGGTTTTGTGCACTACCTCAATCCCACACAGGCAGAGATGAAGCTTCAGTCACTTGCATGGCCCAGTTCCTAACAGGCCATGTACCAGTACCAGTCCATGGCCTGGGAGTTGAGGACCCCTGCTATAAATCATTTTATGGGTCACAACCAACATCTTGAATTGCACCTAGAAGCTTATGAGTGATCAGCAGAAGTATTAGATGGACATACTAAGATGTGCCCATAATTGCCTGCATCTCTGGCTTTTGGATCAGCTGCAGCTTTCAAGTGATCTTCAAGAGCAGCTCAACCTACAGTATATTACAATAGTCTATACGCAAGGCATTAAACAGAATAGAATAGAATAGAATAGAATAGAATAGAATTCTTTATTGGCCGAGTGTGATTGGACATACAAGGAATTTGTCTTGATGCATACGCTCTCAGTGTACATAAAAGAAAAGATATATTCGTCAAGAATCATAAGGTACAACACTTAAAGATAGTTATAGGAAACAAATAAGCAATCAAATCATATTAGGAAACACTTAATATAAATCGTAGGGATACCAGCAACAAGGTTACAGTCATACAGTCATAATGGCACTAGCACTGTACTAGTCTTGAAATTTTCCACAGAAGTTCACAGTTCTCTTTGATGACTCTGTCAAGAAATCAACTGTGATTGAATGCCTAAGAGACCATGGACGCAGAGAAAGTTAATGAAATAAAATAGTTGAATGAAGTATTCTGTATCTTGCTTTTTATTTTGCCCCCAAGACACTCTGATTAAACAAAATGTGGATATCAATGATCACTCTGATTTGAGGACACATTGTCAATCACTGAAGCCAAGATTCCTCTTCCTTTCCCTTCAACCAAAAGGGAATATTTACAAGAGCAAGTATCAATTTTTCAAAATTCTGTTTGGAGGCAGATTTTCATGAAGGATTTTGAATCAGAAACAGAGCATATTAGAATTTTCCATTCTACTCTTAACTGATTTGATACCAGAAATAATAGGAAGGAAGAAACATAAAACAAATACTAAGATGAGTATCTATAGAGTCAAGGAAGCAATTAGAAAAACAAAGGTGTTGTCAATAATTTTAATATGAATTTAACTAGTTAAAATGAAATTAGCAATCAAATATGACCTACTAACATAGATGATACTGCTACAACATTGATCACTACTACATACCTGTTACCTTTTTGCAGTGACGGCAATTGAATTTTATGCTGACCATACTGACAAGGATTATTACAGTCACCACCAGAATAACAATGAAGATGATGATACCTAAGTGGGAGTGGAAAACATCCATAATAATTTTTCTATTGTATATCATTAGATACTAACAATGTCAATGGTTACCAATACTGCCTCCCCCAAGAGGAACATAACCAAAGGTGACCTGCTCAACAATTCTGCCCTAACAAACATTATTATGATTGCTCAAAAGAAAGGGGAGAGAATTCAATTTTAACATGCTCACCTTCTGAGTTCTCATGCTCAAAACTAAGCAATAATAGAGATGAGTACAGAACTTAACGTTGTGAGCTAAATGAGAATGGAAATCTACATTGAATTGTAATTTGTCCCAGGAATCAGTGTTAAGGTTTTATTGCCTTATACCTCATGAGATCTAATGGTTTAATAGAAACCTCCTCACGTAAGATTTATTTGTGTAACTGCAAATAGGACAAAAACTGATAGGTGAAAGCTTTACAGGGGAAGAATCAAATAAATCAAATCAATGTCAATAATATTAAACTATTTCCATTAATATTTCTAAACGAAACAAAACTTATGCCACCGTGTCTACTTACTTAATGCTGCCACTGTTAATGCTGCTGATCTTTCTTCTGTAGGATAAGGGGTAGTAGGAAAATCTGGTTTTTCATTCTGGAAATCTTTTGTGAGAATCATCAGTTTAGATGTACCTGTGGATACTTGGAAAAAGAGAATGCAGTTGAATAAAACAAATATCTCTTTGTTTATATGTGAAACAAAGATAAAGTAAATCCTTCCTTTATTTAAACCATTGTCCATGGAGGTGCAATTTTGGGGAATAAGTGTGTTGGGCTGCTATAATAACTCTTACTCTTCAGCTGGAACTGAATCTGCATGGGAATTATTCCCTTTTAGTTCCACGATTCAGTAGAATACCTAACCAAGGCAGATAAACTTAACTGAAGATTTTGAATCTTGTTCAATTATGTTAAACTACATGTAATTACATTTTTTCTACCATTGTTGTCTGTCACACACAAATACATTCATAGAGACAACATATTGGAAAATAATTTAGAGACAAGCTAACATCAATTAATTAATTAATTAAGTAATTAAGTAAATTTTTGGACTCCTCACCAAGATGGCTGCTGAATGGCAAGGAAATATTTCTCTCCTACTAATGATCTGCTGATTTTGCTGCCTAAACTGGCTCACTGGCAGTGCTGCTCTCTAGATGTCAATGGGAACACTTAGGAATGACCCAAGACAACTTCGGGGAAGGGAAGTTTTGAAACTCCCTGTGGGAGCTGTCAAAAAGTCATGGGCATCCAACTTTCTGTAGGCATTTTGGGGGAATTTTAAGTGTGCCTGGGTCTTAATTTCACTTTTGAAATTTGCCTTGCTTTTTGTCTTTAAAAGTACAGTAGACCTGCTGAATGCTGATTTGTTTCAACCCCCCTGTTGAAGTTTAGTTTTTCCTTTGATTTATGCTATTGTTCTAAATAACTTTCACTTTAACAGGGAGTGTGTGTGGAAGGTGAAGTGCTTCCATTTGATTTATATTAATATTGGACTTTCACCACAGGGTTTTTGTCATCTTTTTAATTTACAAAATACTTGGTGTGTTTTTTATTTTATTTTTATTTTGATCTTGGATCGAAATATTCAGAAAATACCTTTCCTGCTTTCTTCTGCTTCAGCTTCTTTATTCGCTGGTTAAGCTTCATAGAGCAACAATATACAGTACTACGTACATTACAGACAAGCAATGGCTAAAATCTGAGAAAAGATCTTTTGGCAACTTGGAATTTTTAATTGAAAACTTTTTTTAAAAGTTTGATGAGATAATAATGCTCATAGAAAATATGCCGAGTCTTTGGAGAAATCTGATTTGAAAGCTGCAGATCAAAGAGGTATTGACTGTACAGACAGAAAACTAACTGAGTTGATTCCATACATATCTCTGAACTTTAAACCTGCATTTGTTTTCAATAGCAGAAACCTGACATGGAGAAGTGTCAATTGGTTTTTCTTGGGAGGATTGGGAAAGACTGGAGAATGGATTAATTACTCTTAATTGCCAACCACTTTTATCTGGACATTGCTGGGAAGACAGACCTATTGTGGAGATTGAATATATTATATTTAACTAGAGAATAACCAATAAGAAATGGTATCAAGAAAGAAACATGATATTTGATCCAGGATTAATTACTCTTAACTTTTGGTATGATTTGGGATAGATAAGATGCCATGGTAAATTTTCTACGAATTGATCACAGTAACACTTTGTTAACAGAGAGTTTGGAAACTCTAATCTTGTTTTTTTCATTGTTATTGTTCTTCCTGTTAACTATTTTGTCATTAATATAGCATATAGATGACAATTGAATAGTTTGCAAATAGATTTACTGGTTTAAAAAAATGGAGACGGGACTTCTTTCGCAAGGGGTGGGAACTAATATTGTAGCAATGTATTAATCAGTATTCAACCAGGGGGGATAATATGTGTATGTATGTTGGGTTTTTTTCTTTTTTAATGTCCCTTTTTAATGTCTTAGATGCTTTGTATTTTTTTATTTTTTCAATTTCTTTTAGTTTTTTATTTTAAGTTTTCTCTGAATAAATAAAAATAGTTTAAAAATTAATTAAATTTGTTTCCCCTCTTTCTCTCCTAAAAGTAGAATACTTTTCCAGTTGGATGGCAACTGTTAAAATAGCTATTTTATGTAGTTTTCAAAAGGCTTTTGGAATAGTCTTTTCGATGATGCATGCTTAAACAACTTTTGCTTTACAAAACAGAAAGCTGCCCAGTCATCAGTTCACCGATAATCACTGATGTAATATATAATAACAGTAATAACAACATAGAATAGAATAGAATTCTTTATTGGCCAAGTGTGATTGGACACACAAGGAATTTGTCTTGGTGCATATGCTCTCAGTGTACATAAAAGAAAAGATACATTCATCAAGAATCATAAGATACAACACTTAATGATAGTCATAGGGAACAAATAAACAATCAAATCATATTAAGAAACAGTCAATATAAATCATAAGGATACCAGCAACAAGGTTGCAATCATACAGTCATAAGTGGGAGGAGTAATGCAGACTTAATAACTAGTTTGACAGTGTTTAGAGAATTATTTGTTTAGCAGAGTGATGGCATTCGGGGAAAAACTGTTATTGTGTCTAGTTGTTCTGGTGTGCAGTGCTCTATAGCGTCGTTTTGAGGATAGGAATTGAAACAGTTTATGTCCAGGATGTGAGGGGTCTATAAATATTTTCACAGCCCTCTTTTTGACTTGTGCAGTATACAGGTCCTCAATGGAAGGTAAGTTGATAGTAATTGTTTTTTCTGCAGTTCTAATTATCCTCTGAAGTCTGTGTCTGTCTTGTTGGGTTGCAGAGCCAAACCAGACAGTTATAGAGGTGCAGATGACAGACTCAATAATTCCTCTGTAGAACTATATCAGCAGCTCATTGGGCAGTTTGAGCTTTCTGAGTTGGGGCAGAAAGAACATTCTTTGTTGTACTTTTTTGATGATGTTTTTGATGTTAGGTGTCCATTTTAGGTCTTGTATGCGGATTCCTTATTGTCTTGAATGAGACCAATCACTGTTGTGTCATCTGCGAACTTCAGTAGTTTAACAGATGGATTGTTTGAGATGCAGTCATTGGTATATAGAGAGAAGAGAAGTGGAGAGAGCACATAGCTTTGTGGGGCCCCTGTGCTAATTGGACAGGTATCTGATGTGATTCTGCTTAGCTTCACCTGCTGCTTCCTGTCTGTTAGGAAGCTTATGATCCACTTACAAGTGTATTCAGGTACCACTAGCTGGTTTAGCTTAGTTAGAAGAATGTCTGGAATGATGGTGTTGAATGTTGAACTAAAGCCCAGAAAGAGGACCCTTGTGTAGGTCTTTGGAGATTCAAGATGTTGTAGGATGTAGCGCAGAGCCATATTAACAGCATCATCTGTTGATCTATTTGCTCGGTATGCAAATTACAAGGGGTCTAACAGCGGATCCGTGATGGTTTTCAAATGGGACATCACTAGCCTTTCAAAGGTTTTCATGACTACAGATGTTAGAGCAACTGGTCTGTAGTCATTAGTTCCTTGATGGTGGGCTTCTTCAGCACTGGGATGATAGTAGAGCACTTGAAGCAAGAAGGAACATAGCACATCTCTAGTGATTTATTGAAGATGCAGGCAAAGATGGGGGCCAATTGGTCAGCACAGACTTTTAAGCAAGAAGGAGTTATCTTGTCTGGGCCTGGAGCTTTTCCTGGCTTTTGTCTGTGAAATAGGTCTTGTACTTCCTTTTCTGTGATCACTAGGGGTTGTGAACTCAATGGGATGGGGTCAGTTGTAGGAGGCTTGGCTGTTGTTGGTGTGTCTGAGATGGGGGTTGTGGAGATAGGTGGCTGTAGTTTCCTTTCAAACCTGCAGTAAAACACGTTCAGGTCATCTGCCAATTGTTGATTTCCTTCAGCTTGGAAAGGAGGTTTGCCATAACCAGTGATATTTTTAAGAGTTTTCCACATGTTTGTTGGGTCATTTGTTGAGAACTGATTCTTTAGCTTTTCAGAGTAGCTCCTTTTTGCTGTTCTGATCTCCCTTGTTACATGCTGCTTGCATACAGATTATATAAAATTATTTTAATATATGCATGTTAATTAATAAGTTGCAGGCTGCCTAAAAGCAGGGAAATGCAGTTTTTAAATGTATAAATTAATGTTGATTTCCTGTTTTGGATTATTGTCATTGTTTATTGCTGCCTTCATTTGCTCCACTTTTACATAGTTGGGTGTCACATGATGCCTTGTATATTCCACAGAGAAAAACTGGGAAAAATAGTGTGGGAAACAGTCCTGGAACAGGACTAAAGATATCTTACCAACTATCTAACAGTTTTTTTAGTTACTTTGATAATAATCGAAATGCACTTTTTCTCTCATAAACCAAGCTAGAATCTTTTAAATCCATAGGAAAACACTGATTACTGTGGAATAAATCAACACTGTCACAGAATTTGCTTGGAACTTAGTATAATAGGCTTTGAAAATAAAAAGGAAGATATGAAAATTAATGTTTTATTTCATGGAGAAAAAATACATTTCAAGCTAATTCTTATCCATCCAGTTATGAGACTTTGTTTAGTTTTCACATAGTTCTAAATTGAAAAGAAAATGGTGTAGTATAATAAATAGGAGCAGCTGTCCTCTACCTGCCAAGGAGGGAAGAAAGAGACTGCTATTCTCCTTGGGCTCAGGACCTACAAGCAAAATGAAAAACAAGAATGTTCTTAGATGACATTTGAAGGAAAGTTCTGGTTTTTATAACTGTATGTACTTTAAGAAAAACTCATTTTCTCCCTCATAAATCTTATTCCAACAATGTCCACTTATTCCCATTCATTAGCTATTAGTACTTCTGTTTCAGACTATTGAGGCATGATCTGTACTTTATTTCTGGTCCTTTCAACAAATATTTCAATGATCTTGAAAAGAACTTCATCCAATGTGGCATACTCAAGCTTGTTACATATCTCCTCCCCCCAGATTTCCATAAACAGTGTTGATCGTCACTCCCATATTGACACCTCTTTCCCATATGGTTTGGTCAATTTCTGATTTTTCCCATATGTTTTTTTTATTAAAAAGTTTTATAATGAGTACAAATATTTTCTCCCCGCCCCCTCCCCCTCCCTAACCCCCCTCCCATATGTTTTTTAAATGCTATTGTTGTGCCTTATATCTGTCACTCTAGCTGATTTTCCATTTCTTTTTTATCTAGTTTGCCTTTTCTGTTGCAGCCCTGTCCTCTGGAATAGCATCCCCCTGGAAATATACATGGAGTTCATCCTGCTTGTTTTTCTAAGACCTGGCTTTGGTACCAAAGTTGGCAGTAGGGCGATTGTTGAATCCTTCTGGAGTTTTTGCATGTTGGGGAATGTTGTTTTGATTTTTAACATGCTTTTAATGACATATGACATATTGCATATTGCTCAGAGTGTTATTGATATTGGAGGCCTTAACAAATCCAATAAATAAACATGCTATATGTGTGTCTTGTTTAATATTATTTTTGGTATGATGCTTTTGAAAATGAAATTTATTGTTTTAATTTATTTTATTTTATTTAATTTATTAAAACAACTTTCTTTTGCAGTGAAAGGAAATTTGTCACTGAACTCTGATTCAGTTAAGATAATTGTTATTTATGATTTCTTTGTTGGGAAGATATATTTCCCTGATTTTGAGAATAAGATCATTAGTGTCCAAATGACAAAAGCTGATACTTCAGGAATGGATTAAAGGTTGAATAGAAGTAAGGTCAGGATACAAAAGAGGTTTGCTTATCAACTCCCTTAAGAATAGCCTTAAAAGAATATTTACTCTAGAGAATAGAGCATGATTTGAGAGATACTATACTTAATTTATGTTTTCTGAAATATATGTATAATTTGTTCTTTTTTACTTTGTTCTCCACTAAATCAATTTCTTAGGTGAAACCATCAATATTAAAGCTAGAAAGAGAGAAATCAGAAACAGCAATAGTGACAGTTCTAGGCTGAAGACAAGTGGTCTTCCAGTCTTTCTGTCTTTGTGATATCTTGCTGAGCTTTGATACATAATAAGGAAGTGTTTCAAAGTTATTGTCTCAGCTATCTAGGGAAGACGTGGTACATATAAAGTCATATCGGTATCTGCACCAGCCTAAGAAAAAGTATTTGCAGATACCTCACTATGAATTATAATTTGTCTGAAATTTAGGCATCAGATATGCACATAAAGTCCATTTTTGGTTCTATCTGTAAACCATCATTTGTTAAACTATATGTTATTTATTTATAAATGTTATACAATAATTTAATTAATTGATTAAACAATTAAGTTACATGAGATATTATTATTGGTGATAAATAAGCCATTTCCCCCCACCCTCACTCCAGTCTTCTTATCTGTAATGAGCCAATTTGTAATATCAAGATTCAGAATCTATTTGTAGTACAATATGAATATCAAGAGATTTCTAACAACTAACAACTCTTTTGACCATTCACGAATATAGCGAAACTGCTTTAGCTTATTTCTTGAAAATTTATGAAGCTGATTTAAGCTGAAAAAGAACATAGTTGCATCTAGCTCAGCAGCATCAACAACTCTCCAGTGACTCAAGCAAAAAGAAGCCTTATCTAAACAAGTTAGTTTAGACATTTTTTAATTGTATCATCACAGAAAAAAAAATTATGCAAGCTAACCAACTACTCTATTTCTGTAAGTTGATTTTCTAACTGAATGCAATGAAGGCTGCAATTATAATATTGATTATTAAAGAACTTCATGAGGCTTACTACCCTGTTTCCCCCAAAATAAGACATCCCCTGATAATAAGCCCAATCAGGCTTTTGAGCGCATGGCAATAAGGCCAAGTGCTTATTTCAGGGTTCAAAAAAATATAAGACAGGGTCTTATTTTCGGGGAAACACGGTATTGAGTAGCTCTATGATTGGTCAATATAGTACCTTACCTTGGAGAAGAACACAGTGACATATCCACAAAAATATTAACATTTTTAAAGCTATCATGTTTTCTTTCACTTCCCAGTCCTTAGTTCCTTACTGTTCTATTCATTCTGTGATCAGGGGGAAAATGGGATGAACTTTGACTGTGTGAGTTAATTGTCCCAGGGCTTCCTGTAAAATAATAGAAGGAAGCAGGCTCAATCAACAAGCGGACTGACGCTGTGGAATTCCTCTCTTGCCTGTTATAGTTTTGAAGGATATGACACAGAATTAATCAGTACAAAATAAATTTAGTCACTATTGTTATAACGCTATATACTTTCAGAGTAGCTACTTTCTGAGGATGATATTATGTGCATGTAAAAAACTGGACTTAAATATGAGGATTAGATTTGAAAATGAAAATTTCCCCATTCTGGTCCTAGAAAAAGGCCGTGAAAAGGTAGGCTTGACTGACTTCATAAGAAAATGCTTGTGAAGAGTCTCATCCAGGGGAGAAATGTACAAATGTTTTCTGCCAGTTCTGTGGGTGTGGCTTGATGGGCATAGCTTGGTGGTCATGTGACCAGGTGGGTGTAGCCAACTTGACGTCTCTCACTGTTAGAGCCAGGAGCTGCACATTTTGAAGCACATTCTGCCCTTCTGAAGCCCCCAATGCTTTGAGTTTCCCTCCACCACCCAAGCGAACATCGGAGTCTTCTCCTGCAGAAGCACAATCCAGGCATAGAAATGGAAAAACAAGGGGGAGGGGAATGGGGAGGAAAAGGTGTACTTAGCAGAATCCAGGTACAGAAATGGAAAAACAAGGGGGGGAATGGGGAGGAAAAGGTGTACTTAGCAGAATCCAGGTAGAAAGTTGATTTGTTTCTGATATTACTGAATCCATTGTTTGTATGTGTGTAACCTTGTATTTTCATTAGGAAAAATAAATTATGGTTTTTTAAAAAAATAATTTATTTTGATATAAAGATTTGTAGTTTATCCTTTAGCACAGGGGTGAAATCTAATTTTTTTTGCTACCGGTTCTGTGGGCATGGCTTAATTAGTGGGCGGAGCTTGGTGGTAAGGTGACTGGGTGGGCATGGCCAAGTGAATGTTACTTCTTTGCCCTTTTTTAACCTACAAGACACAACACAACACAACTGGCTCACCCACAATGTAAAAGCAGCTGTGCTAGACCCAAAATGGCCCCTGCAACAAGCAGGAACCTCACACAGCCACAAAAAGCCCCCAAAAAATCAACTTTCACACTTTATACACACAAAAGTCCACATACAGCTTTGTGAGATTTTGTGTGTTTGTGTAGTTAGAGTGAAACACTACAGAAACACACTAAATCTCAGAAAGCTGCACAAATATTATTTTATTTTCATTTATTTTTATTTTTATATAAAACCAGCTAAATTTAAAACTTCCTAAACTTTAAATACTAGGTCTAAAAAAAGAACAGCTAAAAAAAAACCCAATTAACTATTTTTTTTAAAGCTCCCAAAGGGGAAAAAAACTTACCCAATAGAACAGGGGTCTCCAATCTTGGCAACTTTAAGACTTGTGGACTTCAACTCCCAGAATTCCTCAGCCAGCTTTGCTGGGAGTTGAAGTCCACAAGTTGGAGACCCCTGCAGGCAGGAAGGCAGGCAGGCAGGCAGATAGAGCTGCTCACCGATGAGCTTGATTGCAGGCAGGGAGATTCAGTTGCTTGCTGATGCAATGGATTGCAGGTATTACAGCAAGGCAGGCGTGCGAAGGTAAGGAAGCTGGAGGCTGGGGGGGGATTTTTGCTAGCTAGCTAACCGCAAGCAACTCAGCTGGGATTGTCAGAGCCATTTAAAAGGAAAAAAAGGCTCTGATGATCGCGCGGCTCAGCTGGGCATGGGGGGCGGGGGCAGGGATTTTTGCTACCAGTTCTCCGAACTGCCCACCGCTATTGCTACCTACTCGCCGAGCCGGTCCGAACCGGGAGCATTTCACCCCTGGTCTCATCCTGTTCATCTCATTTTCAGATTGTTAGCTAAGTACCATCAATTCAGGCCAGAGACTCAGATGGACAAATATCTGTAATCTGCCTCCAGCAATACTCCATAATGCTTCCAAAGATATTCCAATAATATCCAATTCATCCACCTCATCTATTTCTTCCCTTGCTATTTTCCTTCTCTGGCCAAGAGAGTCTGCTAACCTACATCTGTTCTCATCCCATGCTCAAAATAATCCCCAAACTCAGTTCTTAGAGTAGCTTCTTGGTCCTTGTAAAGTTTCCTCAGAATAATCAGGTGTTCTGGTACACTTGTGGATTTTAATATATTTTCCTTTATTTCTTGACATTGTTGGCTAAAATATGTCCTTGTCCTTAGTAGTTTGACTCTGAATGTGATGTTGGCCTCTGATGCCTGGGGCCTTCATTCTCCCTGTGATAGTTTGCATTGAAAGTTACTAGTTTCTTTCTTTGAGAAATTTCTCAAATTTCTTTGAGAAATTTTCTTTTGCTTTGATTACCACTTTCCTTTCCTTTCACATTTTCCTTTGTCTCTCCCATAATTCCTCAAGTTATCTACTGTATACACATTAAGCATACAAAATCTGTTCATTATAATAATCTTATATACTAACTATGTTATCCAGCACAACTTCTTCTGGCATACCTCTTAACTTTAATTTTCCAAGTTTACTATATATTTAACATCAGTAATTAATAATCTGTCTTGCAACCTAACCTGAAAGTCTTGGATCCTCTGCTTCTTATTATAATAGTTTTATATTTTATTCTGATGTTATCCATCAAATGATATTACATGTAAAGTTTGCATTTAAGTTGCTTGAGGGAGAGGTTGACAAAGAACAAATGCCTTTAAATTATTTATTAACCCGTAACCTATATTTGCATTTACCTAATCCAAATATTCTTCTAATTCTAGGTTTGGCCATTTCTCCAAATGTTGCATTTTATTTTATTTTTATTTATACATCACATTTTTATCCTGCCCATCTCACCTAAATGAAACTGGGCAGTTTACAAATTATTTACATTTTATCATTTCCATACATTTCCATACATTTTATTGTTTACAAAACATTTATATTTCATGGTTTACCATACATTTACATTTAGTGTAGCATTTTGTCATAAGATTATTTAATTTCTTCCAACATTGCATCTAAACTGGGAGCACATACTTATTAAAATGTTATGTGGGAATGACCAGTGATGATGGTGGGGAAAATGCCAAGGGAGTGATCAGATAAGAGAGGACATAGCTCAGAGGAGCCCATGGCTGCATAACCGTGCTTTCCGCCGTGCCCTCAAGACCCTGATGTTCCAACAGGCGGGGCTAAACATATGAACATGTGAATGATTTCTAAAATGTTATCTAATTCTGGGTTTTATTTAATTGACCAAACTAAGTAATAATTTTAATTAGCAATTTTATGATGTTTGTATGTCTATATTCTTCTTGGTTGTACACTGCCTTGAGTCCTACGGGAGAAAGGCGGTATAGAAATATAATTAATTAATTAATTAATTAATTAATTAATAACAGGCAAAGAACCTCAGAAGAGAACCTTCCTAATGTTTTACATTGTAAAAAAGACAGTGGGAGATTTGTACTATCAAACTTGTAAGATTCTGTTAATGTAGCATGTCAATAAAGTAGAATTAGTTCATCTGGTCGTGATTCCTGTCTGATCTACCTGGGAAGGATGATAATTATATATCATTGATTGTTCAATTATTTAGTCAATTCCAACTCTTCGTAACCAACTAGACATCACCTTGCTGCCTGACAATAATTGAGTTTTTGAAAGTTCACATTTCTGTCCTTAAGAAAGTATCTAACCACTTTGTCTTTTATGGCTTCTTTTTCTTTTGATTTTTCTAAGTAGTAGAATCTTCTAACTCTTCCCCTCAAAATAAGTGTCCAAATATTTAAGTTTCACTGTGCTTTCAGCAAGCAATGTAATTTTACTTCATTTAGTGGTGAAATTTGTCCTTTCAATCCTAGTATTCTCAACAGATTGCTCTAGCACCATAATTGCCAGGAAGGTTTTTTTGAACCATCTTTTCTGATGGTTGAGCTTTCAAAGGCATGTACCAAATTCCAGGGCCAAGCAATATTTAAATTAATGAGCAACTGCAGTCCTCTCACATGCTGATAAGATAATGTTCAAAATATTACAATCCAGTCAATGGAAAAAGAATTGATGGCTATACAAGTTGATTCAGAAGAAGCAAGGACACAAAGATCATCCAATGGATAATGGAAAAAGCAAGGGAATTACAAAGAATTGTTAACTGACTAGCCAGTTATTTTAATAGAGATGATTCTGTAACTTATTGGAATATAATCAAGCATATACTTGTGAAGTTGTTTTGATGTATCATTGCTATTCCATTTCTTTATGTGATTTCACGTCCTAAACTGTATACAGGTAATCCTCGACTTACGACCACAATTGACCCCAAAATGTCTGTTGTTAAGTGAGACATTCGTTAAGTGAATTGTGCCCCATTTTATGATCTTTCTTGCCACAGTTGTTAAGTATTATGATTACTAGCACTTTGGAGGACTAAAACTAATCAAGATGTCCACCACTTTTCTTTTTTATTGCTAGTCTTTCTAGCTGCAGTCTTCCAAGAGTAGGAGGAAGGATCTACCCACCTACTTTGATTAGGCAATTCTACCTTCTTAGTTAAACAAAAATTAATATCTCCAAATCCCAAAGGTCAATTATTTCCTCCCTTATTTATATTATGAAGTGGTTTAAATTTTGAATCAAGTCACTTGAGTCACCAGAATGCCAAAGAGAGAGATCCAAGAAGAGGCTTGGAAAAATATCAGCTTTAATTTGTACAAAGAAGAGCTGGATAGACTATACCATTACATACAGACAAAGAGCATGCAGTGAAAGGCCACACCTTGGGGAAGGTATGGTGTCCTTTTTAGATCTTCAGAGGCATCAGCTTAGTACCCAATGCTGGCCCCCTGGCCCATGCCTTCCTTTGGCAGTGAAGCAAGGAACAGGGGGGTTGAGTGCTTACCAACAAAGGGGCTGGGTACTTAGCAACACAGGTATTTGCCTGATGTAACCCTGCCAAACCATGACATACCATGCTTCTTGAGATATCCACCAGGCACGGAGTTGTACAAAAAAACAAGATAACGGAAGTTAGATCACTGGTAGAAGCAAATGGCAGAGGCAATTCCAATTCTTGGCAAAGCAATTCTTACAGAAGCAAAACAGCAAGTCAAACCAATTCTACTGATTCTACTATTATGTCCCACTAATTCTACCTATTCTTATTATTATGTCCCTTCAATTTCATATTGTTTGAGCAATAGAATGTCCAGAAAAGCTATCTAAAGTATTCATTCCTATCACATATGAAGTTTGCAATAACTGCCAGCAGTAGTTTGAACTGGGTTCAGAAGCAATGGGGTAAATAGGAAGCAGTTAAATTTTTTAATACACGCCTTGGAAAAAAATACTAGATAAAGAAAACACATATTTAATTCTATTTTAAGTGGTTGAAGATTCATTGTTTTTAAAGATTCTGGACAGTATCCAGACTTTGTGCTCTGGTAATTTGTTTTGCAAGTCCCTCCTTGGTGACAAACTGATAATAGCAGGAAGGCTCAGTGTTAATGGGTGTGAACTGTGGGGAAAATAGCCATGTGCATATCAAGCATCCTGTTTGGAGTCAAGAGTCTGCCATTAGTGAGGCATGGTTTGAACTCTAATGCAGCATCTCTTTAAGTCTCTGAGCCCTACAGGGCAAAAAGGGATTAAATATTTCAAATACTTCAAAGGAAAAGGGATGCATTCTAGGATAAGCTACCAGTAATAGACACGAAACTTCTTAGGCTTTAGGAAAGTTGCTGGAACCAAATTGTAGCAGCAAGAATCATCTAATATAGTAAACGGTGAAAGCAAGGCCAAGAAAAGAGCTAAGAAGGTTACAGAGATTTTAGTTATCTGCTGGGGGACAAACTTTTGCAAACAGGAACATCCAAAATATTGTTGACTTGTCTTGCTAAGAACTTTGTCTTTCTAAGGGTGGAGGAAGTCACAATGGGATTAGCTAGCCTTGATTTGATGTAAACCAATAGTAAACATGTGTAGGCAGAGTAAAAGTAATGTGACATTTTGGGAAATTTAATCTTAAAGTAGTTAAACACATACTGTGAATTAACTACTCGCTCTCCAATATATTTTAATTACCGTATATACTCGAATATAAGCCGAGTTTTTCAGCACGTTTTTCAGGCTGAAAAAAGCCCCCTCGGCTTATATTCGAGTCACGAAAAAAAAATGCCTTTTTCCCTGCAACTGTTTTGGCTCCCGGGGTTGCAGAGAGGCTTGCTAAAGCCAAAATGGGGTGTGGGGGGGTGTGGCGCCCCTCCCCTGTGCCCCTTTTTGCCTCCCAGGTGGTGCAAACAGAGTGCAGCCCTCACCATCCGGAACAGCGCAGTGATGATGCTTTAATGACTCATCGTTCACCTGGCGGTGGGGAGGGAAGGACGCTGGGGATGGTGCAAGGCTCTCCGAAGCTCAAGCCGCGGGGCAGGACTTACCCGGATCCTGCTCCGGAAAGTTCCAAGGAACTGTCACAATGCTGGTTTTCCTTTAAGAGACGAGAGCAGCCCTCGACCCCCGGGGCAATGTAAACTTCTGCCAAGGTGCTTGGTGAGGCTGGAGGAGACGCGAAAGCAGGAAACCTGGCTTTCGCCCGTTTTCAGGGCAAAGGGCGAACATCCGTGAAGCAACTGTAGATCTCCGCTTATGGTTGGGGACATGAAGGAGAGAGGCATACGATCCGGCCGCTTTTTTTTTCTTTCTTTTTTTTTTTACGAGCGGAAGTTTTTTTCCTGTCCCTTTCAGTCCCTTTTTCGCTTTTAAAAGCGAGACTCTCCAGGCCAAGCTGCAGGAGAGGGAAGCATCCTCTTACACTGGAGTCCGGGTCCTGGTGCTCCCCAGTGCCGGATTGGAGATGCTTCTTTTCTCTCGCGTGTGTAAGTGCTTCCTCCCCGTCTCCTCTCCGTCTCCTCTCCTGCCGCTTGCGACTCGGAGTGGTAAATGGTGACTGGTCCGGGGAGCCCTCGCCATCCGGAATGAATGGTGCTGTTGTGGCGGAGGGGAGGGGGCGGCAGAAGCAGGAAGAAGCGGCATTTGCGATGGCTGGAAGCTGCGGGAGCTTCGGTATATTTGTGCCAGCCAGTGCCGCAAGGCAGCCCTCCTCTCCTGCTGCTTGCGACTCGGAGTGGTAAATGGTGACTGGTCCGGGGAGCAGCTGGATTTTGCTCTCCATTGCGGACGCCAGCTTCCGCAAAGTAAAATCCAGCTTCTTTTCTCTGCTGTAAGTGCGGTATCAGGATTCCGCCTTTGTATATTTGCGGAGGGCTGCCTTGCTTCTGTCGCCCCCTCCCCTCCGCCACAGCAGCACCATTCATTCCAGATGGCGAGGGCTGAGACAGAGAAAGAGACAAAGAATGAAAGAGAGAATGAGAGAGAGAGAAAGAGAGAATCAGAATGAGACAGAGAAAGAGACAAAGAATGAAAAGGAGAGAAAGACAATGAAAGAGAGAATGAGAGAAAGAGACAGAGAGAATCAGAATGTGAGAGAAAGAATGGAAAGAGAGAGAGAAAGAGGGGGAGAGAGAGAGAGAGAAAGAGAAAATGAGAGAGAAAGAATGAGAGAGAAAGAGGGGGAGAGAGAAAGAAAGAATGAGAAAGAGTGGGAGTGACAAGATAGGGCAAAAACGTAAAATGTGAGGACAGTCATAAGTTCGAGGACTGGTCACAAGTGCGAGGACCAGTCAAAAATTACTTTTTCAGCCCTCTGAGTAGTCTATATGCACAAAAGGACTACCCAGAGGGCTGAAAAAAGTGATTTCTGACAGGTCCTCGCACTTTTGACCAGTCTTTTTTTATTTTGAAATTTACCAGTAGCTGTTGCATTTCCCACCCCCGGCTTATACTCAACTCAATAACTTTTCCCAGTTTTTTGTGGTAAAATTGTGGGTTTTGGCTTATATTCGGGTCGGCTTATACTTGAGTATATACGGGACTTCAGAGTAATAATAAACAGGAAGAGAAGGATGATCTACCTCTTTCCCAGAAGCACACTGAGCAATCTGACAATAGTTATATGCTCATCCTTTTCTCAGATTGTAACCAATTTATAACTCAGATGTAGCAAAATACTGTGTGGCAGCAATGAAAATTAGGTGTCAGTTGATGAAAAATCTCCCACAGTTGTAACATGCTCTTATTTCAACTATGAAGAATTTCCTGTATTAATTTTTTTACCTGTTTTCATTAGACCTTTTATTTCTGCCCTTTAGCTGTAATAGAGTTATTGTTGGATGGTCTGTGGAATTATACACGTCAATCTAATATCAGTACTGGAAAGATTCTGTAATAGATCACAAAATGATTGATTTGTAAACTGCTGGAAAAGTAATTAATTCAGGATAGATTTGTGTAAATTGTGAAGAAGAGAGCCATATTTGTTTAATGGTTAAGGCAGCAGGCTAGGAACCATGAGACTGTGAGTTCTAGTCCCTCTTTAGGCATAAAAGCTGGCTGGGTGATTTTGGGCCACTCAGCCCATGACATCAGGCTTGAGAAACAAGCCAGTTAGTCAATTCCTGTCGCAACCAATGAATCAACACTTGGCTGAATTGAAAAAAGTGGACTTGCAGGAAAATGCTAGGAAGAAAGAAAGAAAAGTTGAACTGCTTTTAACATTATTTGATTTTAGCAAATATGCATATATTCTAATGTATATACTATTTAACTCAGAGTTAATAATCTTTCCCTTTTAAAAGTGAAAAATAATATTGTGTAGGGAGGTTCAATATTCAGTTCATCAATAAAGTAAAGAAAATGCTTAATAGGTTTGTAGATAAAAGAATGGGATATAGTAGCTAATAGGCTAGAAGATGCTGCTTAGAAAGTTCTTGAAAAATTAGAGTATTATCCTTCATATGTTTCATGCTTCTGTCACATTTCTTTATGTTCAGCCTTGAAAAAAGATGGAGAGGGATGAATGTAATAGGAAATCTGCATAAAGTTAAATTTGATAATGAAGTCAGTTCCCCAGAAAGATGAAAAAGTCCCCTGTACTGGATTCACTCAAGTGTAGTCAGATCTCAGCAATGCTTTAATTTAGTTTCCTTCACTGAGCAGAGGATTGGGCTTGATAGCAAAATACACCTCATCCAAATTTTTGACCTTATGAAATAGAGTTAAATAAGATCTTAAAACTGAACTGCCTGCAAACTGAACTTCTGCTCTAAAATCTCTGGCACGTAAAATTATCATGCTTAGCATTATAATTATTATATTAATGTGGCAAACACAGATTATTTATGATTAGTCTTAAAAGCAAAGAAGAAGCATTCAAGGGCTAGAAAAGTTTAATTTATATGGAGAATACAAAGAATGCAATGATCATAACAATTTCCATTTTCATCCTTTTCCAGAGGCAGAGAGTTAAACAATGGTTGGTCTGGAAGCTAAATTTACTACCATAGTTATATAGTGTTCTGATTGACGGATAGTGATTTTGGAAGAGCACATTGCATATCTGGGATAATATTCAAGGGCAAGTGAATGCCTGGACTAGGATTATTGAGATAATTGCAATTCAATAAAAGAAAGATTTTTGGTCCTTAATGCAAATGTTCCAGGAAGGGGCAATTTTAGTTTCTTGATGATTAAAATATTAGCCTTGGACTGATAAGTCTCATGTTTTAATATTCACTTGACCAAGGAATTTAATTGTGAGTTTGGGCCAGTCAAACCTGGCCCAAACATATTTTATAGAGTTGTTATGAATAGGATTAGAGTGAAATCACTTCTCAGAACGATCAGAGTAGAGGCAAGTACAGGTGCAATACAATCATTGAATTAATTATGTGCTGTCAATTCAATATAAATTGACTTTGTCCATAATCTGCCTCAACCTGGCCCTTCAGGTCTTCCAACTGTCTTCCAATATTCCTGTAGTTGTGTCCATTCAAATCAGGGTTCCCATTACCCTGATAAGAAGAGATTTAAACAAAATGAATTTCTCAGAGTCTCACTTTTATGGAAACAGGCATGTACAAAGTAAGTAGTGTTCATGTTTCTTTGATTAGCTTAACAAAAATATTATTTTCTATGCTAAAACTGAGTGTGTTAGTATATATTAGAAGCTATAAAAACATATTTTATTTTCATGCCAATACCTCATTAATGTTTACTTTCAGAATTCTTACTTTTAAAGTTAATGAATGAGGTAACTAAGTGAAATCTTCCTGAGTTCTACATGTAATAGGAGGAAAACTGTATTATTTCTTTGTTTGCAGGGAAATCACCAGCCCCCCTTCTTAGGCCTCCTGGTTTAGATGAGAATTTGTTGCTTGGCACAGTTAAATTTAGGCAGTTTGCAATATTTATTGTACAATTCTGCCACCTCATGGTAAAGATAGTGTAATGGACTTATAAAACCATTTCTCTTTGTGTATTAATTAGAGCATATACTTATGGAAAACAAACTATGTTGCAAATTGTTGCATATATTGTGAAACTTTTTTATCAAGCTAATTGAAGAGAGGGGTTCATTATTCAGGATGTCCATTAAGTATAAAAATGCATCATTGCAGCAATGTATGTCATTGCATAAATGATGCAACTTAATGAAAATGATATTGTTACACAAACGATGTGAATCATTCTGGAAATTTGTTCTATCTGTATGGAAACTCGATTGTATTAAGGTCCTATAAATTGATGTTTCTCTGTATAGCTCAAGGCTAAGCATACTAAATTCCTGACAAGACTTTAGATATAAGGTAATTTATTTTATTTTATTTTATTTATGTATTTGTTTTTTGTTTATTTGTTTATTCATCAAATAAAAATTACAAATTTGAATGAACAAAATGAAAGAACTATGACAGGGATGAAAGGCATGTTAGTGCACTTACACATGCCCCTTTAGGAACCTCTTAAATATGGGATGAAGTCCACGGAAGTTGGAATTACAACTGAAAATTAGTAGCTGAGACAACTGAATCAGGTAAGATACTCCAGACTTCAACAACTTTGTAATAAAAATCTAATTTTTTACAAAGCCGTTCACATTAAGTTTTAAAGTAGTTGTTTGTAAAGTTTACATTACAATTAAAACTTTAAAAAATCATTTACAGGTAAGGCATTATGTACAATTTTGTATTCAATTCCTAAATCTGACCGCAAGTGTCGCAATTCTAAACTATCTAAACCAGGAATTCCAAGCCTAGTAGCATAAAGTATTCTAATCTAATATGGGTAGAAGAGTGCAAGATTTTTCTTGTAAAGTATTTCTGAACTTTCTCAATGGTATTAATGTCTGATATGTGGTGAGGATTCCAAACAATTGAGCAATATTCTAGGATTGGCCTAACATATCTTTTGTAAGCTCTGATGAGCAATACAGTATTTCCAGGGGGGGAAAAACTTTATAGAATCAAATTCACAACTTTTTAGCAATGCTGTTACAATCAATTTTAGAACATAAATGGTTAGAGATGAGTACACCCAGGTCCTTAATAAAATGAAGGTCAACACCATCTAACTTACACTTTACATTCTGGTTTCCAATATATAAAACTAAACATTTCTTAATGAAAATTTCAAGTTGCCAAATGGATGACCATTCAAAAACTTGGTCAATGTCATTTTGCAAAACAAGTGAATTTTCAGTAGTATTAAACAATTTCACATCATCAACAAAGAGGACACAAGTGCTTTTAAGTTGATCACATAAATCATTTATATAAATCAATCAGTCAAAGAGTAGGTCCTAGGTTGTAAGTTCTCAGCTTACAATAATTCATTTAGCAACCATTCAAAGTTACTAGCACTGAAAGAGGGATATATATATATACGGTATATAACAAGGCCTCAGAATTCCAGCCATTTCAATGTCTTGTGGTCACATGAGCACTGTTTCTGACATTCCTTGTTGACTTCCCATAAGCAAATTCAATGGGAAAGCTAGCAGAAAGTCGGAAGACGCAGTCATGTGGAGTCTTTGCTTAATAACCTCCACAGTCCTTGCTTAATGATGGAATTGCCAGAATTGCTATTTTTAAGCAGCATGGTCCTGTGATGTCATGCTTTATGATCACATTGCTTAATGATGGCAATTCCAAACCCAATTTCCATTGTAAACTGTGGACTACCTTATAACCAGTTTAGGATTAATGATGAAGTGAAGTGGTGTATAGCTTTTACTTTTTAAGATCAACCATCAACAGTAAAGGAATAAGCAGTCAAGAAATATGTTGCAGACTAGCACTTGGAAAAGCACCCTGATGACTATATCTACAAAGATCAGAATTGTACAAGAGTGATATTCTTGTGACACTTTATGGAAGCAAAAGATGGGCTCTGAAGACACAGGATAAGAAAACTATCACACATTTTTAAATGTGTGCCAGTGTGTTCACAGAAAAAAGTGACAATAAAGGTAATCTTATCCTATCTTGATGCTTTTGGTCTTTGGAGAAGATGCCTGAAAATATTGTGGTCAGCCTAGAAAACAAACCAGTGAATCATCAAACAAATCAACCCAGAATTCTCTTTCAAACACAAATAGCCAGACTCAAATTATCTTACTTCAGACACATTATACAAAGACTTAGCCCTCTAGAAAAGGCTGTAATGCTAAGAAAAGTGGAAAGAAAGAGAAGAACAGGATGGCCAGCAGAAAGTGCTAGATTTTTAAACTTTATTATTTTTTAAATTTATAGGAGATTGGCCCCAACCCTCCTATCTTTTTTTAAGGGCATAAAGCCATGGCTTTGCCAGTCAGCTTGAGGCCCCAGTGGGGGAACAATGCAATGGAGGTGGTTGATTGAGTAATAACAGATCCCACCGCCCCTCCACTCTGCCCCCGCCCTCCCCATGTGTCTTTGGTTTTAATGTTTGATTTTAACTTTTTATGTTTTAACTGTAAGCCACGCATAGTTACCCTATGGTAAGATGGGCGGCCAATAAATTTTATAAATAAATATACTACCCATCTTGCTATCCAAAGCAACTCTGGGTGGATTCAATTACAATGGTAATAAGTGTTATGCTGAAAGACCTGAAAGACCAGGTTAAGGACAGATCATCATTGCGAAAACCTGTCTGTGTTGCTAAGGATCAACAATAACTTGATGCAATAAATAAATTAAATAAATAAATAAATTATACAAAAGATTGAGGGGTAAATGGATAAAGATAAATCCTGGCAATGATTTATAACTGGAACATTAAAAAAAGAAAAAGAAACTGAGGGTTTGAATTTGGCTCCTTGTGAGCTAACTATTCAAACTAATGCAATCAAGGTCAGAATTGAAAAATCATTGAATAATGCAAACAAAGAAGCAGAAGAAACAGTAAATCATATACTTAGTTCATGCAAGAAGATCACACAAACTGATTATGAGCAAGGACATAATATAGTTGCCAAAATAATTCACTGAGATATCTGTAAAAATTATTATGTGCCAATAATGAAAAATTGGTGAGAATACTATATATAGTTGAAAAAGTAGTTGAAAACAAGGTCAAAATATTGCAGTATTTCCAAGTATAAATAGATAAAACGTATGACTCATAACATAGCAGATTAAACTGTGATTGAAAAGGAGTAAGTTTGGATAATTGATATAGCAATATCAGGGATAGAAGACAAAGAATTGGAGAAGATCAGAAAGTATCAAGATCTGAAAATCAAAGTTGAAAGATTATGGCATAAACTGGTCCCAGTGCTTATTGGCATACTGGGTGCCATACAAAAAAAATAAAAATAAAAATTAGAAAATCTGCACATTGACAAAATTTCCATCAGTCAATTATAAAAGGCCACACACTGCTTGGATCCACACTGATATATTACTATATCTTAGGTTCATGGAAACAACTTGATGCGTATGGAGGCCCACATCAGCTAAATAACTGGCAGATTTAATTTCACATTGTTGTCTATATAATAATAACAGTCTAAACATCTGACTGATTTGCGACCAACCACAACAACCAGATGCTATAATTTTACTAGAAACTGGAAAATATGGTGGCTCCTTTTCTTTCTTATTTTCTTTTCTTTATTTGATTTTTCAGCTGCGAGACAGTTAAGGAACTAGAATGATATGTCTGGGTAAACATAATTCAGATACAATTTGTCATAGTCTGGGATGCAATAAAAGCTACCATGATATAATGTATCAGTTATATTCTCATCTAAATAATACCTCTTACAGGAGGAAAAACCTACAGACTACATTTTGTTTCCAGAAGCCAATCATACATGCATATGCAGATACATAGCTAAGAATACAACATGTCAGAATATGTTATCCACATTAAATCATGAATCACATATTGAAATATTAATATCTATATTCTGTCACTGAGAACCAGTTCAGTGTAGTAGTTAAGGCAGTGTGTAATGTTATGGTATAGTGATACTGTGCAGATTTATGCCATGAGTTTAAGTTAAGCAGACATTGAAAAAAATGGAGTATATGAAATTAGTTCAACACTAGTTCAGGAATATTTCACATTATGCAGCAGATGAAGAATGATTATTTTGAAGAACACATCGTAAGATACAGGAAATATAGTGTTCACAATAGATGGTTGCCAAAACAACAGAATATTCTCATGTGCACTGAATGAATGAACAACACTCTATGGAAAATTACCAGAGGTTGTGAATGAAACAAGTGCCAGGTTTGATTAATTAGTCAAGCTTTGTTAAAAGATATAAAGATACATGGAAACCATTAGCCCTGCAAGGTAGTCCAGGCAAGCAACAACACAATCAGGTGTATTAGCTCTGTCTTTATTATAAGAGTATGTTAAACATTCCTCCTCTCCTCCTTTCTATTTTCCAGAAAACACTCTGCTTTGGACTCTGGCCATTTGGAACTCAGTGCAGCCCAGCTCTCTATAATATGGGACTTTGTTGCTCTTTGTGCAAGTTTGCACACTTGCCCCTTCTATTGCTATCTGTATGTAGTAAATCCTAAGTACAATTTCTTGCACCTACTCCTCATATGTGTTTATGTCTAGCTGGGTCAAGACAGAAATGGCTGATCACCGTGACAGATTATGCATTAAGAAACTCTTATAACACAAACCTGATCCTATCTTTAACTCTATGCACAACTTGCGTATCACTTAAAATGCAAGTGCTACATACTAATCAAAGACCCCATTTCCAATTTGAAAAAAATTATTTCCTTCCCTAAATACTTTTCTCACCTTCAGAAAAAAAGCAGTTTGAAGGATGCAGTAAATTTAATAAAATAGGACCAAACTGGAATGTTTATCACATTTGCATTAAATGTTCCTGCATTTTTACTGCAGCTACACAGAATTGCTATTGTATAGTTGGAGATTGAGAGAAGATTGGTGTAGTATTTTTCTGCCTTTTCTGGTAAGTATGTACCAGAAATGTAATTCTTATGCAAATTCTTGTAAAAATTGCAGTGAATCTGCCTTTGATATCAGGATTCTAATATTCTGGACAGGGTGCTAGCTACAGTAGGATACTAACATTCAGTCTTTGGAAAACTGTGTTTTTATAAATGATTTTTGCCTGGGCAAAGCCAGAAATTAAAAGCAAATCTGGGACAAGCCCAGAACATCTGTTTCTGGTTCACAGCTGATGACCATGGTGGGAAATCCTCTGCAAATATCAATGGACTAGGTCATTAGATAAGTCTAATCATCAGGCAACATATTAAGACTAATTGCCATTCCCTTGCTTCTGTTTTGGGCATTCCTTTTGGAGCCTGAATGCTGTGTTTAGGATGCTCATTGTAGTTATATTTGTTGATCTGAACAATGTTGTTTATTCTTGACTGCCTTTTTCTCTCTATGTAAACTCTTACCTGGATTCTATATAAATTTAGGTGAGTGTTAAGCTCCTCTGTTAAGCTTTGAAATAATCAAAATGGACAAAGATAACAAA
Source organism: Ptyas mucosa (assembly GCA_012654045.1). Lineage (NCBI taxonomy): Eukaryota > Metazoa > Chordata > Lepidosauria > Squamata > Colubridae > Ptyas > Ptyas mucosa. The sequence goes on from WNWU01000057.1 coordinate 9,976,001, forward strand.
GTGGAGGATTGTGTTCTTGGTATATATACTACATTCCATTACCTGCTGGCATAGAATATCATTACACTGCTGGGATTCCTCTCTCTCCCCCTCTTCCCCTCCCCCCTCCCTCTCACCCACCCACACATTTGGTAATATATATTTAGATATTACTAAAGACATATCAGTATGTTTTATGTACATAGTTTTAAATGGTCTTTGTATTATTGCATTTTAATAAAACTATTCTGTTGTGTTTCTGAATAAAATTAGATTTAGGTAAGAGTTTAATAGCAAATGAATGAGTCAGTCCTTCATGCTCTCACATGGAAGGAAATTTTTAAAAAAGTTTTAAATTCATAAAATCAAAGGGCTGGAATGGACCTTGGAGTCTTCTAGTTCAAACCCATCCAAGGCAGGAGACCTTCTTGGATCCTGAACAAATGGCTGTCCAATCTTGTGGAGCATCCACAATTCTGAGAGACAAGCTGTTCCATTGATTAATTGTTCTGTCAGGAAATTTCTCCTTAGTTCCAGGTTGAATCTCCCTCTGACAACCTTCCACCCATTGCTTCTTGTCCTGTCCTCAGGTGCTTTGGAGAGTAAGTCAACCCCCTCCTCCCTGTACCAGCCCCTCAAGTACCAGAAGACAGCTATCATGTCACCCTTAATCCTTCTCTTTGTTAGGTTAGATTTACCTAGTTTTTTAACCATTCATCATAGAGTTTAGCCACTAGAGTCTCTAGACCCTTTATCATCGTTGCTCCTCTCTGTACTCTGAGTCTCAGCATCTTTTTGCATCATGGTGCCCAGGACACAGTATTTCAAGTGTGTGACTTCATTAGTGCAGTAAAGAGCAGTACTATCAGTTTTTGTGATCTTAATGCTATCCCCCTATTGCTCTGATGCTATGCCTAGGACTGCATTGGCTCTTTTAGCAGCTGCAGCACACTGCTAGCTCATACTTAAGTGAAGGACCATTAGGACACCAAGAACCCTCTCACTACTGTTGAACCAGATATCACCTATTGTCACCTGTGCATTTGGTTTTCCTGCAGGACCCTGATGTTTTCATCACTGAACTGCATCTTGTTGGATAGTTCTCGATCTCTGCAGAAAAAAAGTTATTCTTCAAGAATTCAACAAATATTTTCTGGCTTTGGTCATATTAGATATCTGAGTAACTTTTGATACCATTGACAGTGGTTTCCTGCTGGATGGGGATGCTATGCTTCAGTTATGCCACTCTTGCCTGAGGCAGCCTTCAGAGATGGTACTGAAACTGCAGCTAGACAAAAATGATGTGACAGTCCTGTTATGGTAGAGGAATACTACTGGCTACCAATTAGGCTTCTGGGCTCAATTCAAAATGTTAGTGAAAATCTACAAAGCCATGGAAGTGATGGCATCAGATACCATCAGATTCTGGTTCGGCATACTTGAATCTGCATGTACTATGACAGAAAGCCTGCTTGGAGCTGGGATATGGAACAGATAGCAGTTCTTTTTTGTTAATGGTCCCTGGATTTTGGAACTCCTTGTCTAGGGAATGTTGAGCAGTCACTTCCTTCCTAGATTTTGTAAAACAAAAACAAAAAACCCTGCTATCTTGCCAACCCATTTTAATCAGGATTGAATAGTGTTGTGGCCACTTGAGGCATTTCAGAATTATCTGGATACCAGATAAACAAAAGGGAATTGCTATGTGTTCATGATAATGCTTATGTTAACAAGTGGATTCTGTATGTGAAAAGCTCTAAATATTTACTGGGTGATCAGGAAATAAAGCTGCATTTATTTTGAAGGGAAATAGTGTGACATTGAAAGCATACCTAGAAGAATTTGCAATTATTCACATCATATTACTTCTTAATTCCTATTTGAATTACTTTTTGTCTATAATTATATGATAGTAGGCTTTTAACTCATGCTCACTGATAGTGGTGACTATCTGGGGGTGAGGAAGGTACTAATTTAATACATTTTTTTCCTACTGTTTGAACTGTTTTAAAGTGCCCAGAGATTGCAGATTGGGTTGAGTTGCAAAAACTACTATAGATATAAGAACCACAAAAATTTCTGAAGTAGCACATCTGTCATTTTATGAAGCACAACAGATTTGTTCTTTCTTGTTCTTAAAAACTAGAACAGTCTTTCTCAAATTTGTGTCATTTTCCAGTAATGCAAGAATCCCCAAACTGTCCCTTACCTTCTTGTCACCAGGGTCTTTGACAAGAATTGGAAACATTGCTCTAAACTATGATATAACAAAGAAGACGAAAAAAGCAATTGAAACAGCAGATTGTGGAGAACTATATAAACAGCTGCTGTAGCAATGAAGCAAATTAGCAACAGCATCCTAATGGCCTGCCATTGATAAGTATAACTGAGGAGTATACAGTCTCATGAAGATTAAACCTTTTGGATGGGGACTTGTGACATGCATTATCATAATCACTGTAGTGCTCTGGAGAAAAACACAACTTCCTCTCATATTAGGCCCTTTCATCTAAGTTCAATAATTATCCTTAATAATGCTATATTTAATATATATCTGGAAAAAGCATTCCATGCACCATTTATCAGCACAATATCCCACTGAACTTCATTATGAAATTTGATGCACATCACACATTGAATTGTTCCAGAGTTTATGGGGTTAGAAAAGACTTTACAGGTCTTCTAATCCAATATTCCACCCAAAGAAAGACTCCTTACACCATCCAAGGAAGGCGGCTCTGTTTAAAGACCTGCAGTGATAAAGCACCAACAAATCCAAGGAAGCAGGATGTTCCACTGCTTAGCAACTCTCACAATCTGGGAATTCCTTCTTCTCTCTCTGTAAAACTTCCAGTTATTGGTTCTAGACCTACCTTTAGACACTATGGAGAATAAATACTTCCCCTCACAACCTGTCAAGTATTGCAACACTAGTGTCACAGCTCTCCTTTGTTTTCTCCTCTTTAATTCAGTTTCTTTAAACATTCTTCATAATATTTAGCCACAAACCTCTCAAAATCTTCATTTTTCTTCTTTGCGTGCTTTTTAGTTTCCTTCTTTAATTGTGGTGGCCAGACTAGGACACAAGTGTTCCAGGTCCATTGCAGTGTAAAATTATCCTGTCCTGTGAACCTGACATATCTTTTTATTGATACAACCCATTGGCTCTTTTGGTAGCTGCAGCAAATTGGTGGGTGAAAATGGGCTGCTAGAGTAACCTTAGGAGGCAGAAGGCAGAGATGCAGTCTATGCAATGGCCTGGTAAACAAAATCCAAGTCCTAAATGGGGTAGAACAAAGATCTCAGAAGGGATCCTACCTAGTTTTCTGGAAAGTAAAGGCAGGGGAGGAAGGGAAGTGCTTGCAGACTTGCAAGATTCTGTTATTATAAGCTTATAATAAACACAGCATTGGTATTTATGGTTTTGGTTTCTTGCCTGGACTACCTTGAAGAGCTGACATCAGGTTATGCTTAATCTGTGATTTATCTGGATGTGCAGATCCTTCTCACTATAGTTGAACCAGGTGCTGCCAATCTTGTACCCATGCATCCAGCTTTTCCTACATAAGTTTAGAAACACCCTGAGGAAGAGCAGGGTATTGGTGAACAATTGCAGGCATCTGTGCTGTGTCCTCCCCTCCCCTCCCCATTCAAGCCTTTTGGTGTTAGCACAGCAAAACTGTTTATAAGAGGTGAAACCTTGAAACAGATGGGGATGAGATGTGTAGTGTGTATTTTGAAGTTCTGCAGCAACAACAAATGGAAAAAGCAGCCAAATAAAAGGAGTTTTTTCTTCAGAGAGACTAACTGGTCCAGAGGCAAAACAAGGGACATAGCACAGCAAAGCTACATACAATGTTAGGAAAGTGCCAGAGCTTTATATGCTGCCAATTAATAAACAAAAGGAAAAAAAGGAAGAAATCAGATAAAGAAAATTGAAAAGACAGACCAGGGTCTATAATAGTAAAACACTGTTGAATACTAGTAATAAAAGTAATAATAGTAGCAATAGTATACTAATAATAGCAACAGTATACTAATAATAGAAATAGTATAGTATGGCATAGAAGTAGAAATAATATACAACATAGCATAAACTCCCTTTTTACCACTCTGTAATTCAATAATAGTAGTAAAACATATGTTTGCATGTTTCATTTTTATAGCTTGGTTATTTTTTCAAAATCATCTCCCCAATCCTTGTACAGGTAGACCTCAACTTACAACTGTAATGAAGCCTGCCCCTTACAGTCGTAAATCATGATAGTTGTATATCAAGTCATCCATTTGATTAACTTAATTTTATGAATTTTTGGAAATTGTGGCAGTTGTAAAGCAAACTTCCAATGCAAACAAGACAAATTGTTGTGAATTGAGGATTATTTATACAGCAATGTGTTGTACATGGGGCTGCCCTTGAAGATCATTTGGAAATAAAGCTGATCCACAAGTTGGCAAATCCACAGTTGAAGGGTATGCCATGACATCTTTCCTCTATTATTTTTTGCTGTTGACCAGTAGGTTTCCAGGTACAATTCAAGGTGCTGGCTATCACCTACAAGGTCCTCTAGGGTATAAGGGTTGGCTATTTGTCAGTTGCTTACTTCTAGTTTCTGCCCATCTTGTAAGATCAGAGAGTTCATTCATCAGTGCCGAAATTCATCTAATATATAATTATGCATTTTGAGATCCAAACAGCATTTTGGTTTTTCAAACGAGAGCAGAAAAACGTGCACTATGATCCTTGGATCGCCCACATTTCTTTATCCAAGGGGTGTATTTCATGTACATCCAAGGCGCAGAACCAAACCCCAAGAAAAACACTTGTGTTTTGATTGTGCATATATTACAATAGCAGTACTAATGCTTGGGGAAGGTCTATTGCGTCCTTTTCTTTCCTAAGTAACAGTGGTGCCAAGTGAGCCTAAGGGTTATTTCGTGCAAATCACGAAGGAGGAGCAAATTCCAGGCAGCCCCCCCCCCCCCCCCCCCCCGCCCCGCGGTCTTTTGCTCCAACCAGCCACAGTTCCTGTTATTTCCACAATCTCGCGGTAAAATTCTCGGGTTCTCGCTTTGCTCCTCCTAGGAGAGAGTATCCTTCCGCCCGCCTTCCCTCTTCCTCTTTTCAGGATAATTATTTGTCCGCGGCCAAAGCGGCTCGTAGCGTGTCGGGCCGCCTGTTCCCGGGCGCGCGGCGTATAACCCGCTTCCCGACCGGTGAAAAACCACGACGCTTCTCCGCGCACCCCAAAGCCGAACAACAGTCAAAAGCGCATGCGTAACTTTTGTCGCTCGACTCCGTCTAGCGGAGGAATCCTATTAACCTCTCGCGTCATAAAGAACTTCGCGCGGGGAGTGATGCGGGAGGAGCAGTCCCTGCTCTGTGAGGCAGTCACTCAGTGAAAGAGCCCGAGCGTGCTGGGGGAGAGAAAGGGGGAAGAGCGACGGTGAGAAGCGAGCAGGAGAGGGAAGGCAGTGAAAGGGCGGCAGGCGAGCAAAGAGGTGGGGGCGACGGGAAAGAAGGCAATAGAGAACACCGGGCTCCCCCCAGGCCGGCACCCACACCTGTCCTCCCGCTTCCGCCGAAAAGCTTCTGCGCTCCCTCCGCCGCCGGAAAATAGTCCCCCTCCTTCCTTTCCTTCTTCCTGCTTGCCTCTCTCAACAGGCTCCGCCGCGATGGCGCTGAAGAGAATCCACAAGGTGAGAGTCCTTCGGCAGAAGGCCAACCCGGAAGCCCCTTCGGTGCGAGGGCCAGCTTAGGCATGGTTTTCTCCCGCCCTTGTAGGCCGCGCAGAGGGGCCGGGCTGGAGGCCCCGATCGTGCCGGCGATGCTCTTGCTGGCGACGATCCTCGGTGCCGCCGCTTTACGTAAGCTCGGTCCGGCTTGGCCTGGGGCACTCGGGCATCTCCGGCAGGGCTGGAAGGCAACGCTCCACGCGAGAACCTCTGGGCCTCTGGCCACCCGGCTCGCGCTCCTTTATGGCCTGGGCGGCGCTCTCGCCCGTGGGGCGGGGGGCCAACTCCAAGCCCGAAAGCGTTTACTCGGGCTCGTTGCTAGCCCAGCTGGGCTGATACCTTCGTGGCATCCGCCGCGGGAAGGAAGGCGACCTTTTGTTGCAAGCGAGGTCTTTTTTCCCCCTCGGTCAGCCGCCTTACCGTCGGTCTCCGGACAAGAACGCAGTCACCCCCCGGTTAGACTAGCATTTTGCGAGGTTTTGCAAGAGGCGCACCTGGCCAACTTGGAAGGGCTTTTCTAGGAGGTTTGCAAAAAGTTCTTGCTTTCGTCACCGAAGCAGGGTTCGAGCACCGTTTCGAAAGTCGTCCGTCCAATACATTTCGAAGCAGTTGGGTTCAGAATTGGTGGCTTGCCGGTAGCCACAGGTGCGCGTTTAGGCATCCCTTCTTAAGAAGTTATTTTGGACGATCTACTGTACCTTCGTCTTGCTTGGTGTCGATCGAGGGAAGGGACCGTTCCGTTGCCTTGCATGAACAAAGGGAAAGCGCTGTAGCCAGTAAGTGTGCTGACCCTGAGATCTGCTTCAGCGTCCCTCACTACCCAAGGGATATGCCCTCTTAATTAATGTTAATAGTTGTTGCTCCCACTATTGCTTTCATGCTTACAACTTTTTGCCTCTCTATTTCCATTACTGCGATTGTGTGTCTTGCTGCATCAAAAGTTTATTTGATGTCAAAATACTAAGCAAGAGTATCCTGGAAAGCAATTCTAGGAGTGAATTCTACTGAACTCAGTGGAGTTTGCTTCAAAAGAAGTAAGTAGAAACTAGTTGCTATAGTTGCAAGAAGAATATTTTGGTGATATCACTGTTCTAACTTGCCAAGGTGATTTTCCCCCCAAACAGATGATAATGTTGATACATCAGGATGTAACTGGAATCAATTAAAAGTTCTAGGCTCTTGGTTTAGACTTATTTGTAGCACTGGGAGTAATAAACACCAGATAATATAACAACTAGTTTAATGCATGCTTGGATTACAAAACAGTTCTCATAGGAATCACCATTCTAGAATAAGCAATAGGTGAAAATGCTACCTCTATTGAAAGCTCTTGCTTTGGAAAATAGTTTTGCTTTAAGGTTGCTATGGCTGGGACTAAAGGCTCTCAGGTGATCTTGCAGTGATATTGGTGATGTTATTTTTTTATAGTAATGCGTGTTATTGGCTTTTTAAACAATATTTTGTTGCATTTGAGAACTTTAAAATTTATGAAAATGGAACTTGATTGATATTTTTGAGTGTTTAAATATTCTGAATATTTTAGTTGTCTGGTTATAAAACCTAAAATCATTCATTAATAAGAAACTAAAATACTATTTTGTTCTTTTATTTCTCTATTACAAACTTTGTTTTTCTAGCTTTGAAGCTAACACATGTATTTAAAGAGATTAAATTAGAAAGGCTGATATATTGATCTATGAAAGGTTGCTGAATTAGGCAAGGCTTTTTATGTGCATTTGGATTTCATTTAGTGCATATAATTGGCTTACTTAACTGCTAAAGAGCAATCACACATTAGTTATTGATTTGTTAGTTCTGTGCCATTCTTGAAATATTGAATTTAAGAATAAACCTTTATGTAAGGGAGAACAGTCAACTGTATTTTGATTTTATTTAAAAAATATTAGATATATAGCAGTTCTTTGTTGAATTTGGTAGGATTTTTAGAATATTTCCAAGTCAGAACTTTCTTATTTGTGACCTTATTTCCTCACACTTCTAAATCAGGATTTTTGTGTCATTGTGATTGAATGTCTCAGCCCATCTTACACAAAAATCATGTTTATTTATCAGGAAAAAATATTTCCAACATAGTAGAATAAAATTAACAATAGAATTGGGCAGAGTATTAAAACAAACAAAAAGCCAGGAATGCAAATTTATAAAAAATGGTAAGCAATGATAAAAAAAATCAGATTTCCTTTCTGATTTTTAAAAATCATTGCTTAACATTGTTTATAAATTTGCATTCCTTGCTCTTTGTTTGTTTTTGTACTCTGCCCAATTCTATTGTTAATTCGACAGAAGACAACAGCTTAAAAATATAAGACTTTATACTAACCTATCCTCTTTTTGCTTCTCCCTCATTCCCAGATTCTTCATTCTCCTTGGCATCAATTTTCATATATGCTGCTCCTTCCCAACCAAATGATTGATGGGAATCTGACTTCTAAATTACATTTTTCCTTCATAAAGCATTGTAGAAGTCATAATTTTGCTTGGCCACAAACAGAAATAGATATTAGTCTGAAAAGCTGCAGCTGTTCCTCAATGTCTCATAGAACCTTTACAAATATCCCACAAAAAACACAAGCACAAAAATTGGAAGGTGTACCAAAATGCAATTATTTTTAAAAAATCAGAAGAGACAAAGTTTTCATTTCATTAGAAAACAGGCCAAAATATCTGCAAACGGGCAACACGCTCTACATTCCACTTTCCAATAATCCCAATACTTTCTGGTTCTTCATCTAAGTCTTAGTGATTAGTGTCAAGTCTTATTCTTTCCTCTGTCCTTTGAACAGAAGAAAATGATCAGTGGGTTAAGCCAGGAATTTTTTGAAAGTGCCATGCTTGGGATAGATTGTCTTCCATAGATGCTAAGTTAATGGAAGTTCACTACTACTTGAGGCCACTGAAACATCTTGTCTCCTTTTGGAAGAAAATCTGGTTGATCAGGCAGTACTGTAACATCAAAACCAGTATTGTTTTTATTTATTCCTTCACTTTGCCCTCCTGCTTTAAACAGTGTTGCCCAGTTCATTGATTTGATTTTCTTAGAGATGTAACCATTTTTTGCTTCTGTTCTTTTTGAAAAAAAAAAGTTATCTTAAATATCTTTTTCCTTTCTGTTTATGTTGCCAAACTTTATCTCAATATTATATAATGGCTCATAAGAAAGTGCTGTAATAGTGAAAATCAGTGGACACTACTTATTCGTCTTTAGTATCCAACAAGAAAACTTAAGATTTTCATTATTTATTTATTATTCAAGTCTGTTAATTGGGTTAATTCTGTTGTTAAAAGTGCGCAGAATACTAATTTTCCCCTGCTTATAATCAATTTAGATAAGTGAGTTCAGAAAAAGTTCAAATTAAAAGGCCAAGTTGAAGATGGATCATCCAGGAAGGAATCTATCCAGATATCTATCCAGTGCCACCAACTTGATGGCACTTAAACCAAGTGAAGCTGAGCAAAAGAAAAAAGCAAGTGTCCTCAGAGCAGAAGCCAAGGCATTGCCCTAAAGGTGCTTATCCCAAGTTTGCATAAGTGCAAGTATCCAATTGGATTGGCTGATAATTTGGTAACAGTGTCACTCAGCAGCATATTGATCTCTCTGCTTCAAGATTTATTTATTTATTTTGCTGTGATGTTTGGAAGAAATAGGGAGGAACTTCTGCCTGGTATGAAAAGTTTGGATACTTTTAAAGAGAGAGCACATATAATTCCTTCCATTGAGGGATTAATATACGTAGCATATTCTATTTCTGCTTGAAAAATGAGAAATACGTATTGAAATGATGTTAGAGGATACTTGATAGACTGCAGTTGCAAGAGTACTCAGGTCAATCATTTCCCCCTATAGATGCCTAGACAATCTGAACATTGTCAGAAGGAAAGTTTTATCTAAAATTATGTGTATATACACATTGTGAGAAATAGAACTGAGATTGCTTGATTTTAAGATACGGACTTTATAATTGAAAAATGGGAAATAAAACTATTCTGTTTTAGGTTTATCTTGATTTAAGAGCATTTTAGATACAACATGGAAGAAATTTATATTTCGTATAATATTTAAGGGAGAAGAATGAAATTTGTAAGGCTGTAAGTACGGGTATCATGTAATAAGTAGATTAGTTACTCCTTTAAAAATTAATTTACATCCTTCTTGTCAACAGTAACATGGAAAATACTGAATAAATATATTACTAATCAGAATTTATATATGCAAGTCCATAGCTGTTTATTCTGAGGTTTTATTTTCATTTTTCATGGCATTCAGAAAGTGAATGGAGCAAGTTCCTCAATGTTTTCTCATGTTAATTCATGCTTTGGTAGCATTTCTATATTTTGAAATCTTCAGTTTTTCATTTTTTATTTGGTATAGTAAATGAAAGAACGTGAGGCATATGAAAACTAAGAAAAGTCTGATTGATTAGTGCATAGCATTTGTCACCATGTTCCAGGTCTAATATGGTTGAATAATTCTTGCACTAAATATTTCAAGATATTTTGTATCCTTTGAAATTGGGAGCTTTTCCCCCAGATAAATTACAGATTGTGTATATAGTATCTTAATTGTATGGAGTAGCAATGTTAATGTTACAGTGTTACTATCTTTGAATCTCAGGTCTTAAAGTCATTTGAGGCTTAATTTGTAACATCTATTCTGAAATAATACTTAATATTTTTCTTTTGAATTTCCAGTTTAATTGTTTTCAGGCATAGTAGGATGCCAGAAACAAACTAGTGTACTTTTTTTTTGGCTTTTGCATTTCTAGTATAGTATAGCAGTATATAGTTAGTAGAGGTCACAGCTTTTTATCATGTTGAAAAGATTACCCCGTATTGCACATGTATTCACATATGTTTACTGCAAATATAATTGATACAAGAATCGTGTTGATTGAAATGCAGTATTCTGTGCTTAGAAAATATAGTTTCCACACTTCTATGATAAAAAACATAGGATTGCTTGCATCAAGTTTTTTTTAAAAAGATAAAATATTTTGACAATTATGATAGTCAAAATACAAATCATCATTAGACATTGTTAAAAAATAGTGTATGCAAGCAGAGTAAAAAGCCATGGCACTTTTATTTTAAATTCCAGAATTGATAGAAGTATAACACACAGGAAACACTCTCTTATCTTCCTCTTTATAGCACTTTGATGTAAGAGTCAAATAATTTCTAGTACATAGGTAAGCCTTAAAAGCAATAGGACAATGAAGAGAGGAAATAATAGAAATAGCAGCAAAGGAAATATTCTGATGTGCTTCAAATGGCCAAGAACCTGAGCTGTCAGAGGTAATCATATATAGCGCAAGACACAGTGATTCACTCATTCAGCCACTGGCTCTTAAAAAACCTTGAGAAGTATAAATAAGAAATTTAAAAATGCATGCTTGTAATCAGTTGAGCTCCATTACAGGATTGTAATTCCTCTGGTATCTCTTAAGTGGGAGGAAAGATCCAGAAATGTTCAATTTTTTTTACTATAGGTTCTGTGGGCGTGCTTGGTGGGTTTGGTGTGGCTTGGTGGGCGTGACAGGGGAAGGACATTGCAAAATCTCTATTCCCACCACACTCTGGAGCCATCCAGTGGTGGTATTTGCCTGTTCTGCAAACTACTCAAAATTTCCGCTACTGATTCTACGAACTGCTCAAAATTTCTGCTACCGGTTCTATGAACTACACAAAATTTCCACTACTGGTTCTCCAGAACTTGTCAGAACCTGCTGGATTACACCCCTGGGGGAGAGATATTCAAAGATAGAGGAACAAGAAAGAAAACAATTTGTAGGCAAAATTGTTCTTTTCTAAAACTCAAATTGATCACAAACAAAGGAAGATGAGTTCTTTTCTCAAAGCTAAGGTAACTTAAAATGTAACACAAAAAGGACAAAAATATAACATCTCTACAACAACATTAAGGAAGACAATTCCTTCAGTGGATTTCTAGAGATGGAATGTAACTGTATAATTCAACAGTGGGTAACCTATCGCCCCTTTCTCCAAACCTGTTCTTTTCAGCCATTGAACTTTATTTGACTATGATTATTGAAAACTCAGGGCATGGTGAGTTTGATTTAGATGTTGGAAACACAAGAGGTTCATATAAGCTGGAAGACATATTACAATTAAAAAAAAGGGCCTCCCATACATTTCTCCAAATTCCTGTTGGTGAATTCATGCCCTGCATATTCATTGTAATTTTTTTCACTTCCAAAGGTTGCTGCACCAATGTAATTGATGATTTCTGATTCTCTAAGGTAGATGCTCTCATTTCTATGTAAAAGTACTCCTCCTCCAAAGCAGACTAATCCTCCTGTAAATGTATGGTGTTCTGTTTCAGAACAGCATATCCCAAATTATGCATGCTATTGTGCTTTTTTTGTGAATTGATAAAAATCATGTCCAGACCTTATTTTAAATGTGAATTAATATATAGAAGCTTGATTATGTTACAGCTGGTATGAGGAGGTTGAAAATTTTCACCTCTTCAATGAAGTTTATGTCATTCATAAATAAAAACTGATCGATGTTACAAACCAGTTGAGACAAGTTCCATCTTATGGTCAAGCACTGTTTTGTCTGAGTTAATATCCTTTCTCTTAATTCCAGGCAGTTATTTTTGAAACATGTAGCTCTCAGTTTGAGGGGATTGTTCTAAATACATCTATGAGGGATTTCAGATATTATTTTTGTGATTGTATTCTACACTGTTTTTGAAGGAAGAGCCAAATATAAATACAACTATTACTTCAGTTTTTCCCTTTGTGTTTACACTTCTTATACTTTATAATTATATCTTCTATGCCAAAGCACTACCATGTTATATGTCTAGAGGGGTGGGTAACTCAAGCCTCATTAAATTGTACTGCCAAATTTTTAGAAACCCAGATGTGATTTCCTGCTGGTTTTAGTGGGAGGTGGCGACAGCTTCATTTTTAGGCTTAACACACCCCTAAAATGGAAACAAACCATCACATTTGGAAATCCTGGTCTCATCACCTTGTTTTTGACATAGCTTCATCATTCTGTATACTTCAGCCCTATGTAAATAAAATGGCAGTCCACAACTACCAAAGCTTGCCCTGTCCTGGTCCAATGTATTTCTTGGGGTGTCTGTCTTGTTTTATTCTGTAAACAATTTTGGATGAAGAGGGGGATATAAATAAATATCTAATCAATTACATAGCAGTGAAATAGTACACACATTGTTCAAAAACCATTAAACTTCTTTGTGATTTAAACTTAGAAAATCAGTCCATGCTAATTATTTACATAGACACATAGTTTCTCACAGCAAAATGTGTACCATGTGAAAGGAATAGAAGTGTGTGTGTGTGTTTGTGTATATAAATGTACTCACTCTCTCTCTGTATGTGTATATATATATATATATATATATATATACACACACACACACATACTGTATATATAAATGAATTGTGTGTGTGTGTGTATATTGTGTGTGTGTGTGTGTATATATATACTGTATATATAAATGTACTATATATATAGTACATTTATTTATTTGTTTATTTTTTATTTTATTTATATTTATATGCCGCCCTTCTCCGGAGACTCAGGGTGGCTTACAATGCATTAAGCAATAGCCTTCATACTTTTATATATTTATACAAAGTCAGCTTATTGCCCCCATAAACCGGGTCCTCATTTTACCCACCTTAGAAAGGATGGAAGGCTGAGTCAACCTTGAGCCTGGTGAGATTAGAACTCGCAGTAATTGCAGGCAGCTGGATGTTAAATGCTGCTTTAGTAGGAGGCATTAGCCTGCTACGCCACTCAGGCTCCTTTATATATATTTATATATACAAACACCCGCGAAAACCTCAGAAAACAAATGTACTGTATATATTTAAATGTACTATATATCTAAATTTACAGTCAAAGGTATTCCATTGTTTTGCTGTTCTTCCAGGATCAAGGTGTGAGGTTTTGGGGTATGCAGGGGAAATTTAACCACTGTTTCATTTCTCATTAGTTCCATGGGCATACTGGGACTAATTAGTGCTGTACACATTTCTCCTAGAATAAGCTTTAGATTATACATATAGAGTACTTGTGGGAGATTTTTTTTTTTTTACCAATTGTAATTCTGGTGTTTTTTCTCTATTTCTGCTACCAAAATGGCACTTGTGCTGCTTCATTAAGATTCCTCAGTTTTCTTCCAGTGGACATAATCTAGAAATGTATGAAAAGTTCAGAGAGGGAACATTCCAAATCTGGAGTATTCCTCAGTATAAAATATTACAATACCTACCTACCAGAAATAATAAATATGAAGCAATATAAGAATGGTAATGATATCTTTTACAAGTTATCTGTTCAAAAACAGCTCGTCAGGTGTGCTAAAATTATTACATATTTTCAATCCCTTCATTTTTTAATCAAATATTAATTACACAAAGCAGTAAGTCCTGTATGCGCTACTGGACTGTCATGCTTAAATGTTGACCCAGCAAAAATAATTTCCAGCTTTTTAGTACAACACATAAACTGCTTTACGTGGTTTTGGGTTGTTTTTTAAATCAATGATTTCAGTGCAGCTACTCTAGAGTGTAAAAAAAAATGCTATAATTTATAAAGCACTTCAAAATTAATATATTCACAATTTTGTTTACAAAATGCTCAGACCTTGCTAAATCATACTTAATTAAGAGAGTGGCAGATCTTTGGAAAATCTACATCACTGTGAAGAACATCCAGAATTCCAGATCTAGATGAGCTTCCTTAACCCTGGCACCCTCTAGATGTGCAGAACAGCACCCAAAGGGTTAATGGGAGCATTAGCAGTTCAGTGAACTTGTTAGTTGGCTTGAATGCTACAAGGTGACACATTAATTTGCATCACTGCTTATAGTTTGCGTAGACTTTTTAATAATAGTTTGTAATCAGATACAGTGTGGTGTAGCATTTCTGGCTTTGGTGTTAAATGTCCAGCTGCATGTTTGTCCTTCTATTTCTTAAAAATACAGAATGCTTTCAGTTGTTGAAACTGATGTCAGAAGCTCCAAGAGCTGATCTAAAGCCTTTTGGAAATCATAAACTAAAATGTTCCACTCACACCTCTGTTCCTATAGACCACCCATAGCAAAAAAGGAGATAAACACGGAATTCTCTGCAATTATACAAATGATCCCCATTTTTATGAGAACATTATTTTAATAATTCTTTTTTAGCTCCACTGGTGTCAAAGTCAAAGGATACAAATGAGAGCATTGCATTCTGTTTGGTGCTCTTAGCAACAAAAAAATAAAATACAATACTTTACCAGTTTCTCCAGGTAAATTGTCCCATGGGATTGAA
Source organism: Ptyas mucosa (assembly GCA_012654045.1). Lineage (NCBI taxonomy): Eukaryota > Metazoa > Chordata > Lepidosauria > Squamata > Colubridae > Ptyas > Ptyas mucosa. The sequence continues at coordinate 9,991,058 of WNWU01000057.1, forward strand.
GTATGACTTTGGGGTGCATGCATAATTATGAATGGTTTCATTCAGTTGTAGTTATTTTTAAAAATAGAAATTCTTAACAGTGAGTTGATTTAAATTTCATTCTTTGTCTAGAAGCTTGCAGCAATATAAAAAGTTAGCAGCCGCCTTCCATTTTATGCTGTACTTTCTGTATTTGTGTCTTAACTCAGAGACAAGCCAGAAATAGTGCTTAGATCTTTCCCTAAGCAAGGTCTCCTAGTTATTTGGTGCTATAATTCTATGCATGGTATCTTGAAGGAATATTTTCACTGATAGGTGTTCATATGACTCATGCCACCTGTAAATCAGTGGCTGACCAGTTTTGTCATTCTATAGAAACAAATAGAAATTCTATTATAATATTTTTGAACCAAGAATAAAAAAAACTCTCGCTAAGTGACAGATTCTTCTAATTGGAAGCTCTTTCAGTGGAAGGGAATAACTTGGACAAGATGATTGTTCCTATCTCACTTTTAAAGAAGGATTTATCAAATACACTTCCTGTTTCTGGAGAAGATGAATTCTTTTATCTTAATTCTCATCTTGCTTTCCCTAGGAGAACAGAATTTTTGTACAGATAGTCCTTGACGTATGACCACAATTGAGCCAAAAATTTCTTTTGCCAAGCAAGAAAGTTGTTAAATGAGTTTCCTCCCATTTTATGACCTTTCTTGCCACAGTTGTTAAGATGTGGCTTATGTTAGTAATATGGTTGTTAAGTGAATCTGGCTTTACTTTGCTTGTCAGAAGTTCGCAAAAGGTGATCACATGACCCCAGGGCACTGCAACCTTCATACATATGAGCCAGTTGCCAAGTTTCTGAATTTGGATCACTTGGTCTTGGGGATGCCACAACAGTCATAAGCCACTTTTTTCAGTGTCAGTGTAACCATCAAACAGTCACTAAAAATGGTTGCTAAGTCAAGGACTACCTGTAATGTATTTTTGTAATGGCTTGCCTTAGTATTGCCATTGACGAGGCATATTTTTATTGTGCTTTCACATACATTGTGCGCTCAAACTTTCTATGATTTTTTTTTTTGCTGAGAAAAGAGCAAAAGAATAATGCGGTGATATGTAGTTGAAGGTTTCATAGACTTTGTACAGGTAGTCCTTTGCTTAAAACTGCATGCTTAGCATCTGTTCAAAGTTATAAAAGACTGTCCAAAACCACAAACTGGTTTCAGAGTTACGACCGTTGCAGCCCCCTCCCCCCGCAATCACCAATTGCTCACTTATCTTTCGAAGATCTCCAGAATTCAAGAGTTTGGGGTAGGGAAGGAGGGGAGGCAGCTCTGCTCTTGGGCAATGTAGTGCAATCCCAGAAGTGGCCATCTTTTTCTCAGTGCAACCACAAACCCAGTGACACATGGTAGAGCTAAGGCTACTGCTGGGTTTGCTTTTCCTCGTCAACACTATGCTTAGTTCCATCAGTGTTAGCTTCACTAGCAACTGGACTGCAACAAACAGCATATAAAGCTGTTGGCTGGGAATTTTTGAAATACTGTAAGGGAAATACCAAGAGCAATTCATTCAGTTCCCCTATTAGCAGGAGTCCCCCACTCCTGCTAATCCAGGGATCTACTTCTATTGTGTTCCATAACTAGAGTAGTTCACCAAACCTTCTTCCTGCTCAGGAAGAAGTTCTTCCTGTGACTTCTTCCTGCTCAGGAACTCACATCCCCTCCATTCAGGATTGGATCTTACTCTCCGGCTATTGACTCTTGAGTCTGGCCTCTGCTTTAGCAAAGCTGTTCATCCACTGGGAGCCTTTAAATCTGGGCTTTCTCATCAGGCAGAGTGAAGGTGCTGCTTCCATGGAGAGCAGGAAGAAATACCTCTCTCTTTCAATTTGGCCAACGGAAAGATGCCCCCATCAGCAACAAGAACATCCACTAAAACATGAGTTGTCTCTCTTCCCTCTTCCCCCTAGCAATAAAGGACACAGACAAAGCATAAAATGCACGTCTTCCCTATTCTTAGCAAGAATCGGAAGATCGGGGAAGCAGCTTTCCACCCACCTTTCAATGGCTTCCTCTCTCCTCTCACCTGCAATGTAGCACTGAAGACTTCACTCCAGCCTTTTCTCCAACTTCTGCTCCTCAACTAAGGGATGGGGGATGTGCAAAATGAAGGGAGGGATAGTCTTGCTATGCCCATGGTGATATGTATTTAGCCTTAGTTCTTCCAAAAGCAAAACTTAGTGAAGCTGCTGAAGACTTAATTTTTCCCTTCTGTTCCCCTCTCCACCCCCC
>WNWU01000057.1:9993340-10079764 GCA_012654045.1 Ptyas mucosa
GGGGGGGGTTAAGTGAGGTGGTTCAATTAAAGGTCATCCCAACTTCTGATTGTATAGGGCAGACGCCATTATGGTTGTAACTCAAGGACTATCCATATAGTCAGATGTGATTATATGCTGTTTTAATCCTGTTTTTGAAGCTAGTTTTACCCCTACTCCAAAAGACACTTTGACAGATTATTGGCTTTCTGCACAAAGAAGGATAAATAGCTGACATTCAAAAGCTAAGTAAGTCACTGTATAGGAACATACATGTTCAGTCATCTACTGCATATTACTCATTTCAAGAAAAGAAGAGTCTCTATCTTTTTGTGGTGATTGGAAATTGAGTTTCAGAGCAGAATTTGGAAAAATCAAAAGATCCTATTATGGGAGAAACATAAATGTATAACACTGCCTGCGCCTTTGTTATTTCTTATCACAATGGAATTACATTAACAGGAAAGCTATATTATATGGTGGCGATTCTCCACATTTTATAGAAATTGATGCTGGTATTTTCAAGGTAGATGCTCATAATTGGTTTGTTTGATAAATTCAAGAGAGAGAAAGAGATTAAGGGGAGTTGCATAAAGGAAAATCTAGTAATAGGAATAATGATGCTGTTTGAATGTGGTACAGCTAATTGTTAGGTTCTGAAAAGAAATATAAATCTTGCATAAAGATTTATTTTTCCATTAAAAAAGACATGCTTGTTAAGATAGCTCACAAAATAGTGGTGCAAATGGTAAAATTAAGCTTTTCCCTCTTAAAGATCCTTTTGTTTCCCCCAAAATATTCATTGAATGACCCATGATTTAATCTTAAAGCTTACTGTGAATTGAGTATGGATTTGTAGATTTCAAGATCTAATCTAAACTAATCCTGGTTTAGTGAATGCCTTGTTGTGGTGACCATTCACAGTTATGACAGTGATGAAAAAATAGCATTACAATCAGTGCTTACATTTATGGCCTTTGCAGGTCTATAAAACAAAGAAAACTGGAATTTCACAAGATGTTTTCAATTGGAACAGCATAGATTAAAATGTTCTGTCTGGAAGTGTACAAGTATGTCTTAAATTTCTTCTTGTTTGGATTTTGCCCCAAACAAAAAGACATTCTTGATATTTATAATTATTACTGCTAATTCTGCTACAGGTAGTCCTTGAGTTACAACCATTCAGTGACCATTCAGTTATAACCTTTTGGCCAGCATTTCTGCAGTCGTGATTGCGATGTATGGGCTTTGCATCTGGCTTATATCCTGCGGTCACATGATGGCCACTTGTGACCTTCTCTGCTAGCTTCCCATAAGCAAAGTCAACGGGGAAGTCAGCAGGGGAAATAGCAAGAGTCTTCACTTTATGGCCACTATGTTCGCTCTACGACTGCCAAAAAGTCATAAAATTGGGTCATTCGTGGGTGTTTCGATATGTGACTATCATGACATACAATGGAAATTCCAGGCTCCCTTATAGTCATAAGTCAAGGATTCATACCACAAAATTGTTTAGATTTTAGAGTTTCAGGATTTCTTCAAAAATTGATCATTCTTTATCTTGCATAAGAGACACGTTAACCACTGCATTGACCAAACTACTTTTTCTTAACATTCTGTGGTTAACTTACTTGTATGTGGAGGAAACAAATGTTGAACATTTGTAGGAAAGATGTTCAGAAGTTGCAGTTTTTAAAAAAAATCAAAAGAAAATATTATGCATTTCTGTGGCATGTGACATATGTTGGTTTATAACTTTTGTGTTAAGGCTAGATTTCATAACTGAAAGTAGGAACTATATTTCTCTACCATATTCAGCTGTCATTTTCATAATATAAAATAACTCCAGACATTAAATATGAGCAGTTTGGCACGAATGGTTGCAGTCCAAAAGTAGGTCCCACATTTGGCTCATTTCTGGAAGAGATAGGGGTGGGGGGTTAGGCATGAAAGTGTGCTGTTAGTCTCTGCAAACCTATTGTCATCTTTCTGTCCTTTAAAATCCAGAATATGAAAGATAATAGATTGAATTTTGCGGTTTGGTTGCAAATAAATTCTGTGTATTGCATGAGACCCATGGCTGCACTTTTCCATGCCTGTGTTAAAACTTTTTAACACAGAAAGTTTTAACTAAACTAAAACTAAAACTAAAAGAAAGTTTGTGACTCTTTTTAAATGTCAATTGAAAATACAAATTCAATTTGGTTTATGTAATGGAAATTCAGATGGTTGAGTAGTTACAAGTACAGGTAGTCCTTGACTTAAAATCACAATTGAGCCCCAAATTACTGTTGTTAAGTGAGACATTTGTTAAATGAGGTAAGAAAAATGTGCCCCATTTTACAACCTTTCTTGCCTCAATTGTTAAGTGAATTACTGCAGCTGATAAGTTAATAACCCGGTTGTTAATTGAATCTGACTTCTCCATTGACTTTGCTTGACAGAAGGGGGGAAGCAGTTCCAAGACTTGGGGGGATCCCACAGGTTAGGATGGGAGGCCCATTGCAGCATCCCTGCAGTCGGTCAAAAGGACAAATTACTGCAAGGGTGCAGCATTGGCTGGAACAAACTAGCTCATAAGTAGCCGGGGGGGGGGGTGTTTGTCATAACTTTGGATGCTAAGTGACTGGTCATAGGTTGAGGACTAACTACCTGTAGCAGAAATGGTAATCTATTGTATAGAAAGCATGTATTGCTACATTTATTTAGAGAAGAATCTTTTGGAAAATAGATAGATGATATCAGATAGATATCAGCATTTTATTAGGAATAGAGGCTCAGCTAGATTATTTGTTGGCTGACCAGTCAGTATGGTATAATGGTAAGAACTAGGATTGGGAAGATCCAATTTCATTTATTAAATGTTTACTCTGTCCGACGCCTATCAACTGAGCAATTCACAAATAAAACATGCAAAATAAAATAAGCCAATGATAAAGAACAGAAGATGGCACAATCTGAGCAATAACCAAACAAATCCAGATTATCCGAAAGAGGGTTTCAGTCACTCTTGCCAAAGGCCTGGGAGAAGAGTCAGGTCTTCAAGGCTCTCTGAAATACCAGCTGGTTGGAGCCATCCATATCTCTGGTGGAATCTCTTTCTAGAGAGCAACTGTTATAGCAGAGAAGGCATGTTTCTTGGGTCTCTATAAATGGCATTGTTTAATTGAAGATACCTGGAGTGTAACCAACCCTACTGGGTCACATCAGCCTAGCAAATATTATGGGAGATATCACTCTGAAACTGTCTATGGTCCTATGCTATGTAGGGTTTTTTAGATAATGACCAGTACCTTGAATTGCATCCAGAAGCAAACTGGCAGCCAGTGCAACTCATGCAGTTCAGGAATTTACTGAGGCATGCTCATCACTGCCTGTATTGTTGCATTCCAGACCAGTTGAAGATTCAAGGACAGCCCTATGTAGAGCACGATATAGTTATGGTGATCAAAGCATGAATGACTGACTGAAAGGCCTCACAATGTAGAAGAGGTTGCAACTGTGAGATGAAGTTGTGTAAAGTCCTTTCTGGCCAAAGCTGCCCTCCTGCAAAGAAGCTGACACCATAGCATACACCCAACTGCAGGTCACTCTCTAACCACTTCTATAACAAAAGACAGGCCCAGGTCAAATAAACAAGTGCCAAGTTGACGGCCCAGAGAACTCTGTCCATTTCCTCATGAGCCATTGGTTTAAACTCATCCCAGATTATATCATCAGACTGTGTCCCGGGCATCATTGGCTATCTTGCTTAGTCAGAGTCCAAGTTGGAACAGATTTATATTTATCAAATGGACATCAGCTTTGAGAACAGTTTTGTTGGGGCCATTGCAAATATTTTGTGAGCATGGGGGGTGGGAATGGAGAATAGTGAATGTTTCCTTGAGTTATTTGGGGGAAAGATGGGTTAAAAAAACAAATGTATAAATATAAAGTGCTGATGTGCAAACTGGAGCAAATTATTTAATACATTATGGGATCATTTGAGTTGCTTCTCCAAAATTGGAATGTCTATTGTATTTTTAAACAGGGAGTGATGGAGGAGGGTAATAAGAATTTATATACAGGTAATCCTTTGAAGATTGTTTTATTAATTATGTTATGCATTTCCTTTAATTTATGTTGAATAAAATTTAATAATAAAATAATGCTACAGTGAACGCTTCACTATGAGATAAAATGACTGTATTTTAATCTAATGTGACTGGTTTTTAGGAGCTGAATGATCTGGCACGTGATCCTCCAGCACAGTGTTCAGCAGGGCCTGTTGGAGATGATAGTAAGTATCTGTAAAAAAGGAAAAGGCTTCAGATTAGGATTCTTTTGGGCAATAAGAAGAATCCTAAATGTATTCATATTAGTCTTCTATTTTAAATGCAAAGCATTCTAAGCCAGTGAGTGCCATCAGAGTAACATATACCATCAGAGCATATACCATCACGCATTGCTGGTTCAGTCAACTTGGAACCAAAACATCTGGTTATTGAATTGCATTGAAACAACCTACTTCCACTTTTCCTAAAACAGGTAAAATAGATTGAATGGATTTCTGTTCTTAAAAGACTTATAGAAGAATCCTTAATTTTGATCCTGAGCAATCACAACCTTACATCTTAAAATTAAAATTTAATATCCATTAAACTAATTTTGTACAGGTAGTCCTTGGGTTACAATGGCAATTGTATGCTGTCGCTGAGTGATGTGGTAGTAAAGCATGATATCATGTAACTGCATCACTTAGTGACAGCAATCTAGGCAATCCTGGTTGCTTTCATAATCCCAAAACATGCAGGAAGTGGCAGGAATCTCAGGTAAGGAACATGGGGATGCTGCAGGGGGTGGCGAGTGAGGCCCTGGGCGGCTGGCTGCAAGACTGCACATGAATTGTGTGCATGTGCATGAAAGCTCAGGGGTGAGTGGGGATTTAACGGAGTGACTTGCAACTTTCCCTGCCAGCTTTCCCATTGACTTTGCTTGTGGGAAGGTGGCAGAGACGATCACAAATTGTGATCACGTGAGTGTGGCCTACTGCCAGCTGGTTGATGGGCTCCTAACTCATGATCATGTGACTGCAAGGGTGCTGGAACTTCAAGGACTGGTCATAAGCACCACTTGTTCAGCACCTTTGCAACTTTAAACAGTCACTGAATGAGTAGTTGGTAAGTGAGAACTACCTGAATTATAAATGTATAGTAAATTTAGTTACTGGAGATGTATGGATATGTTTATTGTCTTAAATCTGTTTGAGTGATAGTATAAAAGTACTTCTTCAGGAGTTACTGTTTCATATACCAAATAGAAACCATCTCTGTCTTTCAGAAACAGCAATGTGAAGTGACAAGCACTGAATAAAATACATATACTCCATGCTACTAATCAAATTAACTTCTAATTGCCATTTCAATGGTAGTTTGGCATATAGGAAGATGCAAATTGCCCAAACTAGTTTGGTTTATTAATTTCTCACATTTATTATATTAATAGAGACACCAAACTCATACAGTAGGACATAAGCCAGATTTTAAATTGAAATTGTGAGCAGTTTGGATGCCTGGGATCTGCATTTGTCCAGTTATTTGTGTACTAATTACCAGGTCAGCAGAACCTATTGATGGTGGCAGGGAGACAGTGCTAAGATCATGCTAAATCACAACGCAGTTTAGTAACAAATCAATGTGCTGGAATATGCTAGCCTGATAGCACTCACAGGCATCTCCTCTAAGTTAGATCTAAGTAGTAAATAACAGATGGCTCTGTTTCTGGTTTCTTTAGAAATGTTGCAAAAGGCATGGACTATGACTTCTTTTCAGAACTTGCCCAGGGAAAGGCACTTTCCTGGCTTCTATTTCTGTTTGCTCCTAGAAGTAGCCCAACTTACAAGATATGATATAAATAGACCATACATGAAATTGTTCATAATCTAAAAACCACTAAATGTAATCAGAATATTAGCATATTACTTTGCCATTAAGTCATATTATGGCTTAAAATGTCTGAGATTTTAAAGAGAGGAACTTTAGTCTTAAGTGTCTTAGTCAAGCTTTCACTTTCTTTTTTCTTCTAGTGTTCCACTGGCAAGCAACAATAATGGGACCAGTAAGTAGTCCTCCAATTTTAATTATGATAGAGGAAAATACCTTATATCGTCTTCTAATAGTTTTGTCTTTGCAGAATGACAGTCCCTATCAGGGTGGGGTGTTCTTCTTGACAATTCACTTTCCAACAGATTACCCCTTTAAACCGCCTAAGGTAAGGAACTTTTTAGATCCCAACATTGTTGATACCTCTTATATTAGGTATTATAAACCAAGGAAATAATTTATTTCTAACAGGTTGCATTTACGACAAGAATTTATCATCCAAATATTAACAGTAATGGCAGTATTTGTCTTGACATTCTACGGTCGCAATGGTCTCCAGCATTAACTATTTCAAAAGGTAAGCAAAAGAGCTTTTACTGTACGTAGATATATATATTTCTAGAGATGATACATATGCAGCTGTCTTTACTCTTTAATTTCCTACTTGCAACCAATTCAGAATTTAAAGCACCTAGATCTGATTCCACCAAAGTTTATGGAGTTAACGTTTTAATTATATCCAATCAATTTAGTTTTGTCTTGTTCTGGTTTTGTGAGCAAGTTTGACTTATACTTTGTAACTGAAACATTATAAGCATTTGGTTTTAATTATAGGTATTATTTGGATATCTTATTTCTTTTAAAAATCCTCAAAACCAGAAATATCTGAATTGAAATACTAAATTAGGAAAAAAAGGCAGCAAGCAGTAAAGAGCATTGTGTGGATTAAATATTCTATTAAGATGAATTCCAAGCTCTGTTTAGTAATTATAAAATAAATATTCAAAATATGCAATTGTTTTAACAGTGCAACAGCACTTTGCAAGTATGTGCCCAAATGGTGCACATAAATTTGGTGTCAAAGGGAACAACTAATTTCTATAACATTCCTTTAAGTTAGCATATCCTTTCTTTAACATTTTCTTATGCTTAAAAATAGGCACATTGATTGAAAAATTGCAATCTCAGTATGAACATATTTCATTCAACAAACTAGAACCTTGCTTTATGATTTTCAGGCTGCAGGCATAAAATCCTTCACTCATTTTTAAACGTCCAGGTATTCAGTAAATTTGTGGATAGGTTCTGATAAAATTCAATAGCTTTATCTGCCAACCATTGCATTTAAATGTGCATACTAAATTCCTTTTGTTGGTTGTAATTCTCTGGTTTTCTAAATACTATATTGCTATAGTATTGTACATTGATCTTATATTAACCATCAGTGCACACGTGATTATGTTGTACAGCAATTATGCAACTCATAATATTGTACAACAATATTTTATGTAGATTCTTCTAGTAAATAAGTTAAAATTTAAAGCAAATTTCAAACTTTAGAGAAAAATTGTTTTATCTTGTGTTATAATGTTTTATTTTAAAGAAAAGAAATATATTAAGAAATTTTATATATTAAAAAAACCTTACAGTTTCTGGTATTTTCAGTCAGGCAGTGATATCCTCAAGCTTTATTATCTGTATATGTTTACAGAATGAAATTGTTTTGATTTACCCAAAATAATGATTAACTTTTATTATGTTTGGTACTATTCAGAACTGGTCTGGTCTAGTTTTACAGTTGTGACCTTGTTTATTCAAATATGTTTGACATCTAACACCCTCTCTTTTCTTATTCCAACTCTTGTACAATAGAAATTCTTACTCTGGTGCTTGGAGACATCCAAATATGGGTTAAACTCTTCAGTTGCTTAAGAAGGGAAGATCACATAGTCAAAGTCAGCTGTTAGTGCTTCCATGTTCTTCTTATTTTTTTTTTCATGTGCTTTCCCAAGATTGTTATGTCGTATATGTTTTCTCAGCCTGTGTTGCTACATTTCCATCTTAGTAGCAAACAGAGTTGTATATTTTTCTAATCTGTTGAGTTTCCCATCTCTCCTTACAACTGAAAGACTAGGGCACAGGTCTCCAAAGAATTTTTGTTTATTACATCAGAATAGTCAAACCAGTGACAAAAAAATTCAGACAAAACTTGGAAGCTTTAAGCCACAATTAATGACCTACAAAAGTCAGTGTGCCAGTCCAATGTGGAGTTTAACGCTTGGAAACTGCCCATGCTGTCATGATTCTTGATCTGATGTTTAGTGTCCCGCCTTGCATACAGAATCCTAGTGCTAAATGTTTTGGGAAGGAGTTCTCCTGCCTTAACTATTCTTGTATTTGCAATAAAATAAGGTATGCCTTCTGAAGTTCAAGCTCACCAATAGGTGGCACTACCTCACCACTTGGAGGTTGGAAACATCCAGTGAAATGATTCTTCTGACTTAATAAGACAAAAAATCAGATCTCCGTTTAATTTTAAATATTAGCTCTCTCATTCATAGATCAGATTAAACAATTAGGCAAGATTACTCAGATTTTATTTCTATAAGTTTCCACACACACAAGAATTATCTTGATTTTTTCATTTTCTTATGATCCCAAACCCATAAAACCATTGAAGCTAACCAATAAATCTAAAGATTTGCACATTAATAATTGAACGTAGATCCCTAACCTTCATTTTCCCCTAGGTAGGGTTTTCCCAGTTTCTATTGTTTCCCAGTTCTGTTCTATTTCTATTCTCAGTTTGTAGAAAGGAAGGGAAGTGGTTATACTTTTACTTACATAGAAGAATAGCATAGTAAAATTGTCCTCTTGCTGTATAAAATAATAGAAGGCTTAGTTTTTGGTCCCAAGACAACATTAGTCACATACAATTCACTCAAAATTCAGACATGAGTTACTCTGAAACATTCTTACATAGTATTCTACTTAACATTTTTCATCAGTTCATAACAAAATAGTTAAGGTGGAATCAGACCGTCCTTCAGAAAAAAAGCAATCAAGTTAGTGATAATATTTATTTGATTAAATTTATTTGGTTAAATTTTTATACCGCCCTTCTCCTTGTGAACTCAGGGCGGTGAACAGCCAACTAAAAACACTGTACACAAAAGTTAAGATAAGTTTTAAAATAATTTAAATAAAATTTAGCCCATAATTTAAAAACAATTCGAATTTAAAATCGGTATCAAAACTTTAAAACCAAGACATGGGGTCAGGCTAGCCCAGCTAACTGGAAGAAATGAGTTTTAAGGCCCCGACGAAAAGTCCAGAGGTCTGGGCTCACTCGTATTTCTGGGGGGAGATCATTGCAGAGGGTAGGGCCCACCACAGAGAAGGCTCTCCCCCCTGGGGGTCACCAGCTGACATTGTCTGGCCGATGGCACCCTGAGGAGGCCCTCTCTGTGGGGGCAAACTGGCCGGTGGGAGGAGTCCCGATCTAGAAAGGGACGCAACTGGCGTATCAGGTGAACCTGATAGAAAGCCCCCCTGGCCATGGCGATCGTATGCTCTTCTAAAGACAGCCGTGAGTCCAGGAGGACGCCCAAGTTGCGAGCCCTCTCAGTGGGGGCCAGTGATTCGCCCCCAATAACCAGCGATGGTGCCAGCTGGCTATACCAGGACGCCGGCAGCCACAGCCACTGCCACTCGGTCTTGGAAGGGTTGAGTCGAAGCCTGTTTCTCTCCATCCAGACCCACACAACCTCCAGGCACTGGGACATCACTTCCAAGGCATCGTTGGGATGGTCTGGGGTGGAGATGTACAGCTGAGTATCATCAGCGTACTGATGGAACTCCACCCCAAACCATGGATGATCTCGCCCAGCGGCTTCAGATAAATGTTGAACAGAAGGGGCGAGAGGACCGACCCTTGTGGCACCCCGCAAACAAGGTGCCTCGGGATCGACCGCTGCCCCCCTGTCAACAGATTGCGACCAGTCAGAGAGATAGGAGAACCACCGTAAAACGGTGCCTCCCACTCTCAATCCCTCCAACCGGCGCAACATGATACCATGGTCGATAGTATCAAAAGCCGCTGAGAGATCTAACAGGACCAGGATAGAGGAATAACCCCTACCCCGAGCCCTCCAGAGATCATCCACCAACGCAACCAATGCTGTTTCCGTGCTGTACCCAGGCCTGAAGCCGGACTAGAGCGGATCTAAATAGACAGCTTCATCCAGGTACTGGGGTAGCTGCTGCGCCACCACACTCTCAACAACCTTCGCAATAAAACGAAGGTTGGAGACTGGACGATAGTTAGCCAAAACAGCCAGATCCAGAGAGGGTTTCTTGAGGAGGGGCCTCACCACTGCCTCTTTCAAGGCGGCTGGCAGAACACCCTCACTCAAAGAAGTGTTAATAATCCCCTGGAGCCAGCCTCGTGTAACCTCCCGGGAAGCCAGCACCAACCAGGAGGGACACGAGTCCAATAAACATGTGGTCGCATTCAGCTGTCCCAGGATCCTGTCCACGTCCTCGGGAGCCACAGGGTCGAACTCCTCCCAGATAACGCTCTCAAGACCTGCCTCAGTCATCTCGTCTGAACTAACCCAGTCAGCGGCCAAGTCTTCCTGAATCTGAGTGATTTTATCATACAGATACTGTACAAAAGTCCTCAGCTCGGCCCTGCAAGGGGTCATCCCGCACTCCCAGATGGAGGAGGGAGCGGGTCACCCTAAACAGGGCGGCTGGGCGGTTATCTGATGATGCGATAAGAGCGGCAAAATAGTTAGATTTCGCCGCTTTTATTGCCACTAGGTAGGCCTTAATATGAGACTTTACCAGTGTCAGGTCAGATTCAGACCGGCTGGCCCTCCAAGCGCTCTCTAGGCGTCTTTACTGGCGCTTCATCTCCCTCAGCTCCTTAGAGAACCAGGGAGCTAAGTGAGTTCAGTGCCGGGTCAGAGGCCGCAAAGGCACGACCTGGTCCAAAGCCCCAGTGGCCGCACTGTCCCAGGCAGCCATGTCTTCAGCCGAGTTGTGAGCCAGAGTCTCGGGAAATGGCCCAAGCTCCATCTGGAATCTATCAGGATCCATCAGGCGCCTGGGGCAGAACCACCTGGTCAGTTCCGCCTCCCTGCGACGGAGTATGGCGATCAGGAAGTCAAGACGAAGGAGTGAGTGGTCAGACCATGACAAGGGTTCAGTAACTATATCCCCTACATCAAGACCACTCGACCACTGACCAGAGATAAAAACTAGATCCAGAGTGTGTCCACCCATGTGGGTAGGGCCATGAATTACTTGAGTCAGGTCCATGGCCGTCATGGAAGCCATGAACTCCTGAGCTACCTCAGACATTTCACTGATAGATGGCAGGTTAAAATCCCCCATGACCAAAAGTCTGGGGGTGTCAACCGCCACCTCGGCTATGACGTTGAGGTCATATAATATATATAAAGAATGTCAACAAATAGTTTTAATGTTTTTGTCCAGCTAGTTCCCCTGCCCCCAAAATTGGAGATGCTCCTTTAAAAGATTCTGCAAAAAAATAATATTGCCTTAAGAAAATGCACTGAGCTGCAAGTCCTTCCTTAAAAGGCTCTGTCACTTCTTTCTTTGCCAGAACTTTTATTGTGTAGATGGAGTAGCCGCTGGATGCTGGATAGGTGTGAGTTCCATAAAGGGCTTATTAAACCACATGAAATGTTTTTCTTTGTGGCTGACATTATAGCAGAAATCATTGCTCAGTATCTAATATCTAATTGCTCAGCTGCAAAGCTGCAATTCTAGAAGATCTGTCATTGGGTAGTCAAGACAACCTCCAAGACAGGTTTGGATAGAAAGTACCTCTTTGGCAATAAACTCTTAAGGATATCTGGAAAACCAAAGATAAAAGGGAAACCATGCCTTCCATTCCTAAGATAGGTAGGTAGGTAGGTAAGTAGATAGATAGGTAGGTAGGTAGATAAAGTTTATTGTCATTGTACGTGTATACACAGTATACCCATACAATGAAATTCACATAACACCCAGAGACCAGACCCAACTCACATGACAATCCCCAGACACACCCCATCCACCAAAAATTCCCCACCCCTAAAATCACCCAAGCATCCACACAACAGACCCAAGTAATGCTGTCCAACAGCTCACTGATGGTGGTCCTTTATTTATTTTTTATTTCGAACTTTTATACCGCCCTTCTCCTTTCGGACTCAGGGCGGTGAACAGCCAGAATAAAACATATGTATATAAAAATTAAAATAATTTTAAAATAAATTAAATAATTTGGCCCATATAGTTAAAAGGTATTACAAATTCAAAATTTAAAATTTAGATCAGTATCACTATATAAAAGCAACATAAAATCAGGCCAGCCCGGCTAGTTGAAAAAGATGGGTTTTTAGGGCCTGATGAAAAGTCCGGAGGTCGGGAATTACTTGTATCTCTGGGGGTAGATCGTTCCAGAAGGTGGGCGCCACCACAGAGAAGGCTCTCCCCCTGGGGGTCGCCAGCCGGCATTGTTTGGCTGACGGCACCCTGAGGAGGCCCTCTCTGTGGGAGCGAACCGGCCGGTGGGAAGCAATCGGTGGCAGAAGGCGGTCCCGTAAGTACCCCGGCCCTAAGCCATGGAGCACTTTAAAGATGATCACCAACACCTTGAAGCGCACCCGGAAGTCCAGCGGGAGCCAATGCAGCTCGCGCAGGAGAGGGGTCACATGGGAGCGCCCCGTCGCTCCCATAATCCCCCACGCGGCCACATTCTGCACCAGCTGGAGCCTCCAGGTGCACCCCAAGGGGAGCCCCATGTAGAGAGTGTTACAGTAGTCCAGACGAGAAGTGACAAGTGCTGAGTGACCGTGTGTAAGGAGTCCCGGTCTAGAAAGGGACGCAACTGGCGTATCAGGCGAACCTGATAAAAAGCCCCCCTGGCCACGGCCGTCATATGCTCTTCTAAAGACAGCTGTGAATCCAGGAGGACGCCCAAGTTGCGAGCCCTTTCCGTGAGGGCCAGTGATTCGCCCCCAATAATCAGCGATGGCACCAGCTGGCTATACCGGGACGCCGGCAGCCACAGCCACTCGGTCTTGGAGGGATTGAGTCGAAGCCTGTTTCTCCCCATCCAGATCCGCACGGCCTCCAGGCACTGGGACATTACTTCCACGGCATCGTTGGGATGGTCTGGGGTGGAGATGTACAGCTGAGTATCATCAGCGTACTGATGGAACTCCACCCCAAACCATGGATGATCTCGCCCAGCGGCTTCACATAAATGTTGAACAGGAGGGGCGAGAGGACCAACCCTTGTGGCACTCCACAAACAAGGCGCCTTGGGGTCGACTGCTGCCCCCCTGTCAACACGAATTGCGACCAGTCGGAGAGATAGGAGGAGAACCACCGCAAAACGGTGTCCCCCACCCCTAACCCCTCCAGCCGGCGCAACATGATACCATGGTTGATGGTATCAAAAGCCGCTGAGAGATCTAACAGGACCAGGATAGAGGAATAACCTCTACCCCGAGCCCTCCAAAGATCATCCACCAACGCGACCAATGCCGTCTCCGTGCTGTACCCAGGCCAGGAACTGGACTGGAGCGGATCCAAATAGACAGCTTCATCCAGGTACTGGAGAAGTTGACGTGCTACCACACTCTCAACAACCTTCGCAATAAAGCGAAGGTTGGGAACTGGACAATAGTTAGCTGAAACAGCCGGATCCAGGGAGGGCGTCTTGAGGAGGGGCCTTACAACCGCCTCTTTCAAGGCGGCCGGCAGGACACCCTCACTCAGAGAAGCATTGATAATCCCCTGGAGCCAGCCTCGTGTAACCTCCCGGAAGGCCAGCACCAACCAGGAGGGACACGGGTCCAATAAACATGTGGTCGCATTCAACCATCCCAGGATCCTGTCATTGTTGAGTTCATTGTTGAGTGTAATTCTAGCTCTGGGATAAAAACTATTCAGAAAACGTGTGGTCCAAGTTTTAATTGTTCTGTATCTTCTGCTAGAAGGCAACAGTCCAAAAAGATTGTAAGCAGGATAGGAAGAGTCTCTGAGAATGTTGTACAACTTCCTCAAACAGCGAGATGCAAAGATGTCGTCCAGGACTGGTAGCTGGAGCCCGATGATATTCTAGGCAGTTTTAATGATTCTCTGTAGAGCTTTTTTTTTCTTGCTTCAGAGCTGTTCCCATACCATGCAAGAATGCCATATGTCAGGACACTCTCAATGGTGCTGCGATAGTAGGACAGAAGTAGATGCTGAGATAGATTTATCTTCCTGAGCATATTGGAGAACTAAAAAAAAAACAGAATAGATTTCCAAGTGCCTCCCCATAATTTCTTCTAATTGCAGGGGCACTAAAGAGAATTAGATGTGACTCAGCAGTGGAGGATATAGGTCATGTCATTGAGCCTCAGTATTTCTCCACCAACTCTAGCAGTTTTACACATCCAACCTGAATTGCTGCAACCAGCTGCTTGGTTGCTGAGAAATATCCAACTTGAGTAGACCAAATCATTAATTTAGGATACTCTGAATTATTAATAAGCGGTATCCCCTTATCCAAAAATTACTCAGAGAATATATGAGATCCATTGGGGATCTTTATTTGTTAATGCTGAATGCAAGGCAGTTGGCTTACACAGGTAGTTTCCTTTTTCCAACATGGGCTATAAATGGGGTTTTCAACCAGATATCTTGTGTAGACAAGCCATGACATTATCCTTGATTTTTTCCTATTATAAGTAAGTATTGTCTTGATTCTCATTCTACTATCAAATACTCAGAGGGAATTCAAAGAATTCCTCATTTCTTTACATGCCTATGTATATAGATATTTATAGTGGAACTCACTTATTGTTCTCAAAGATCCCAAATTCTTTTTTCTCAGCTTGATGTCCCTGAAAGTTGTGGTTTTCGTAGGCATCATTTTGGCCAAGTGGATTTCCTGCTGATAGTCCTCTCACTTTCTAATGTGTCTTTTATATGGATTTCTATAATTATTATTTTGAAACAGACTCCTCTCATTTCCTAAAATTAATGATCTTTCAGGGACTTATTTTCCCCTTGTTTTACCCCAGTCTGTCCTATCACTAACAGGCTGAATGAAAAAGAGCCATGTGATTGTCCTGCCTTCTTGGACAGTAGATGAATTTAACACATTCTGTATCACAGATTAGAAGAAACTTTCATAAACAGTGATTAGTGTTTGTTCTAGGGCTGGCAAAACTCACTATTTCAGACTTCACCTTTTTATTAGTCAGCAAACTGGGGCTGTTTAATTCAGTAGTGTATGTACAGGGGGAATAAGGGAGACATTTCTAGAAAACAGCTTGTCAAATAGATATTTATCTCATCCATGAAAAAGATTGACTTAAATCTCTTTTAGGGGGCCTGAAAGGAAATTAAATGCTGTTTGTTCAGACAATGACCAGCAAAATTTTTAGGGGGAATTTCAATCCTAAATGATGTGTTTTATTCCCTTTAGTACTTTTGTCCATCTGTTCTCTGTTGTGTGATCCCAATCCAGATGATCCTTTAGTGCCTGAGATTGCACGGATCTACAAAACAGATAGAGAAAAGTGAGTATGGTAGTCAAACATCTTAAAAATAAAATGGTTAGATTATTTTTTTTTAAATAAGGAGAATATTTTAATTTGTGACTACGTTGATACCAGATATATTTTTTCTTGTTCAAGACTAATGTTTTCTGTTAGCAGCTTTGTATTTTCAGCTTTAAAATATAATTATTAGCTAGGAATAAGGTTTACTCCTCAACTAGATTGATTAATCCACTGAAAGTCTAGTCATTATTATTTGTACTTTTACACATTATTTTACAATTGCCTCTCTTAGGCCTTTCAGTTTCTGCTTTAGGCTGCAGAGGGAGGAACAACTTAAACTTCTATCACAAGACACATGATTCAGGTGGTGGTAGGTGAACAAAAAAATACATGAGATGTGGCATGATTAATAATGGTGAACACTCCAGTTAGTTTTACTGGAAAATCTTTTGAGGTTCTGTTGGTTCCATTTTAAAGAAATAATTTCCCATGCACTATTATAGCTACATTATTCTTCCTATATCATTACTGCTGTATCACTAAGTAGTAATTCTGCTAACAATTAAGAATCACCTGAAAAAGAAAAATAATTAGGCTTGAGCACAATGAAAGTGACTGTTTTGAACTTCTGGACCTAGAAAATTGTATAGGTGATAAGAGAATACTTCATAATTCATTATTTTGAATTATTTTACAAATAGAAATTCAAACAGATAGTTAATCTGTAACATAATCCTTATATTTTTCTTTTACTAACATTAAAAGAAATTGAACATGACTAGATTTCATACTTTGCAGCCTGTGCAGTGCATGAAGTTATAACTGAGGTAAAGAAAGTGAGATAAAAAAATGTAAAATACAATATGTGTATGTGTCAGTGTGCACATGCTCATCTGTGGGTGTGTTAGGAAAGGTTCATCAAGTAGTGTTGGGATTTTTTTAAAAAAATATTCTTAACTGATGATAGGAAACATCAGAAACATTTCTGCCTGTTATTCTAAGAACAGTGTTGGAGTGGATGTGATTATTTATTTATTTAGCATATGGCATCTACAGATGTTATTTTTATTAGCTGCTTTAATATTTGGTGAAGCTTACCTATTGTTAATCATCTTTCTTTATATATACAGGTACAACAGAATAGCTCGAGAATGGACTCAGAAGTATGCGATGTAATTAAAGAAATTATTGGATAACCTCTACAAATAAAGATAGGGGAACTCTGAAAGAGAAAGTCCTTTTGATTTCCATTTGACTGCTTTCTATGAGCCCACGCCTCATCTTCCCCTGTGCACATGTTTACCTGATACAGCAGTGCTGCGTGTTGTACACACTTGGAACAACGAAATACTGTATTCCATACCAACATTGACTCCTAGCAAAGAAATGTGTGTGAAAAGCCAGTTCTTCTATCAAAGTCTAGTTGTGAGCATAAAAGCATTCCTAAGAGATTTCAATTGGGCACTAAAACCAACCATGAAGGGAAAGGGGAAGAATAAATTGTTTCTTGTGTTTCTTGGGGACTTTTGATGATTCAAGAGGATGCTTTTTAAAAATGGAATCCTTTTAAACTCATAACTGTAATGAAAAAAATGTGAAGAACTTAAAGCTGTTCTGTATTTTATTCTGAAGGACCTACTAAGGTAAATGTATGACCAATAAGATCAAATTGTACCTACATCCTGTGTTTAAAAGTCTGAGTTTAACTGGTCAGAATTTAAATGCATTGGAGCTATTAGTGCATCAAGTGATGTTGATTTTATTTCAAATCTCCCCCTGCCCCTTTCCCTCCCTTTCATAATTTTGGTTTGTATGTGTTTTCTCAATTAACATAGCTAATAGCTCTTATTTTCTTAAGTTTTTAATGGCTTAGGTCTTTCTGGATGTAAGGGTAAAAATTCATTTGACAGACTTGTGTATATTTAAAGACCCAGCTGCTCCCTTGGAGCTTGTACGTTCAAGAATGATTAATCTGTGTAATAAACTGATTACTACAGTCATTACATATAACTGTGTGAATAGGTTTTATTTTTAGTTGTCTGTTTTAAGAATCACTCTTAAGAATCAGTTTTCTCTTGATGGTTGCATTTGAGAATTGTGAATCTTCAAAGATTCATCATTAAAGGCTGTACATCTGTGGGAAAAACAGATTAGTTTGACTACGGTTTCAGTTCTGATAGTATTAACTTCCATGATGATATTCTGGATGATTTGGGTTTATATGTCAGGCCAAGATTGCCAACCCTGGTAATGGGTTTGCAAATTGAGTATCACACAATTTTATTTCATGTGATGTGGAGTATACTATACATAAAGAATAAAAATTGGGCAAAATGGTAACATTTTAATAAATACAGTACTACAGATTACAAGAAAATTTGTTTTAAAAATGTTGCTCTAAGTATTTGGAAATATCCACTGTGTATGTATATTTTCAAGAAGCCGTCTAAGAATTATGGAATTACAGGCTAGGAGATGCTGAACTACTTTAGCCATTGTATTTTGACACTATATTTTCAAATTCATCTATACATTCTTAGTACAGTTGAGAATAAATTCCCAATAGCTATGTTTTACATTTATCCTATTTGCTTATTTTATGAGTGTTCTTTACTTGCAGATATGTAGCAGTAATATAGCATAATTTAAAAGTATTCAAAGTCATATTACATAATTTCTAAGAGTCCCATTATTTTACCATAATGTTGATAAGACTGACCTCTGAGTTAGCTCACCTAGATGCCACCAGATTAGGCATCAATGAATTGATGCCTAATCTGAGACTGAAACAAAAATTCTGAGCTTTCATCAGGATGCTCTAAGTAGACAGTGGAATAATTAGTATGTGAGAGGCACATTTCCATTGATGAAAACAGTTTATGCTAAAGGAATTTAATTCACTTTAAAGCATTCCCCTTCTTGCTCATTTCCTTCAACTTCTGTGAACTTTCAACAACTTTCCAAAGCAGAATTTGAATGTACAGAGAATAGCCAAGAAAATATGCAGGTTGTGAAGGTTATATTGAATTCCATTTTGCATAGTAGCCTAAGCATTAGTCCATAGGAATTATGCTACATGTGGTAAAAATGTATAGGCAATAAATGTTTACTGTTACAAAAGTGAACAAAACAACAGAAAAGTGATTGAGACATTAGTGCTTATATGTACATGTTAGTCCAAAAGCTTGAGGCTTTCTTGATGAAGACTAGAGAGAATGAGTGTACTATATAACTGACGAGAAGTTCTGAATGTTGGGGGCAGATTAGATAATGTCAAAAGTGGATCTTGGGGGGAAATGGATATGGAAGGGAAAAGAGTGACAGAAACAAATGAAAACAGAGCAATTGCAAGAAGTGGCAGTATGAGTCCTGAATAAAAGCTGCTTGGAACAAACTAAAAAGAATTGGATTAGCAAATGCTAGTTATGCTAATGAGAAGTAGGAAAGTATGCTGGGTGGTGCTGATGTGAAAGAAGCTGTTGAGGAGGGAAAATATATGATTTCTACAAAATATCTATATAAAGTATTTTAAAAAGCATTGTAAAGAATGTAGTCAAAGCAAACAAGATACAATTAAGATTAAAAGAAGCAGAGAAAATATTAGTTTTGGATGCAATTAAAATAATATTGGGGGTTGGTAAAAAGGCCTCTGGCAGAGTGAATAGAAATAAAAATAGTTGCAATTAAATTACTTGTTTGGGGGTACATATGAATAAGTTGGTAACTGACCTTACTGGGGATGAAATTGGAGCGAGGGAATGCTGAAAGAATATTTTAGAGAGTTGTGTGGAAATGACAGCGATGTATCAAGGAATGGGATTAAAATGATTGAAATAATGGTGATAGCCAAGAAAAAAAATATCAAAATGCCATGAGAATATTAAAGTAGTAAAATTGCAGGTGTTGATGGTGTAAGTGGAGAAATAAGAATAAATCTAAATGAAGAGAATATTTGTAGCTCAGGGTTGAACTGTGGAGTCCTTTGTGCTCTCTGAGCTTTGTTGTTTGGTTGCAGACATTTCATTACCTAATTAAGTAATATCATTGCTGTAAGTTGCTCCCTGTTTATATGCAGTAGCTCACCCTGCCAGTTTGACTGCGGTGTGGGTGTGGTTTGCTCCTTAATAGTTTTGATTATTATTTTTTACCTGTTTACCTGCTGTTAATCCCTACTTATCTGGGTGTTGGCTGCTGAAGAGGATGTGTTCTGAACTTTTTGTTTCTTTTTTAATCTCTTGAATGGTTTGCAAATATAGTTTATTTCTGTGTGTCTGTTGATGGCTGATTCATCTGAATGTCAACCTTCCAGGAATTTCCTAGCATTTTTGGATTTAGCTTGGTCTAGGATGCTCACAATTTCTCAGTTGAAACTATGGTTGAGTCTTCCATGTGTTGTAAGATTAAGGGGGTTCCGTTCATAGATGCGCTGTGCTAGTCTTCTGCCTGTCTGCCTTACATAGTAGCTGTTACAGTCCTTAACACTATATGTTGTAAATCAGGGGTGTCAAACTGGCAGCCTGAGGGCTGGATGCATCACACGTAGGCCACGCCCACCCCAGCTCCGCAAAGGAGAAAAACATGACATGATGGCGTGACTTTGACCCCCGTGTCATAGATGATTCTGGTTTTTTTCTTCTTGAGCTATTGGGTCTTTTGCAGAGGTGGGTTTCAGCAGGTTCTGATCAGTTCTGGAGAACCGGTAGTAAAAATTCTGACTGGCCCCACCCCCATCCATCCTCTGCCTCCCAAGTCCCAGCTGATTGGGAGGAAATGGGGATTTTGCAGTAACCTTTCCCTGGATTGGGGAGGGAATGGAGATTTTACAGTATCCTTCTTCTGGAGTGGGGTGGGAATGGAGATTTTACAGTAACTTTCCCCTGCCACCACGCCCACCAAGCCATGCCCACAGAACTGGTAGTAAAAATTTTTGAAACCACTGGTGTTTTGGTTTACTTAAGATGTTGGGGGTGGGGGCGGCTTTAGTTGATTTGTGTGCTACAGTAATGCCTTGTAGTTGTGATAGTCTTTTGACTGTTCTTGATATAGTTGCATCGATGCTCATAAACAGTGCAGTTACATCAAATGAAACATAATTTCATATTCTATTTGTAGGTTTTTGATTTTCTGGAGGCACTATATTGGAGAGTTGATGTCACAGCATTCTTTACATTCACAAATACAGAACTAGTAAAGGAATCCATGGCAGCAGTATGACACAACACACCTGATCTAGTCAAATATACTAAAACCATTGATATATCTTCAAACAAAATGGATACACTTGCAACTTTATCAAAAAAGTGCCTGACCACTCAACCCACTAGAACACAACCAACCAGCTATGAAAAGGATAATATTACCAGACATCAAAAACAGATAAGAATCAACCAACAGACAATTGATTACAACTACACAGCATTCCTTCTGTATCTGACAGTCGAAAGAATGCTGTGATTTCCTATAATCAAAGGTAGCAAAAATTACTTGGGGATAGGAGTTAGTAAGCATGCCTTGGAAAATGTTTGTCAGAAGAGACTGGGAAACTGGGACTTCTACTCCCTCCTTAGGCAAGAAACCAACACTATAACTTTGATCCAGTCACGTTCTCTCAGCCCTAGGAAGGAAGCAATGGCAAACCATTTTTGAAAAAAACTTAACAAGAAAACTGCAGGGGCTTCCAGGCACCCTCCAAGAATCAGACACAATTGAATAAAAGAAAAAAATGTTGAACTACAGAGTGTTGGGGAGAAGGCCAAAAGTAGATTTTTCAGACCTCTATGATCAGTTTTAATGATACTTTGTTGAGAATTACCCAGATTTGCCAATCTCTTGACTTTTCATGGGCAGAATCAGATGTGGTGACTGGGATGGTGTCTTGTCAGATAAATTGATTTGTTTTAATCTGTGGATCAATGTGTCTATGGTATACATTGGTGTATCTGCAGCCACATACTGGTATATCTTCAGTTACATGTTCCCCTTGGCTTCTGAAATGAATTATGTCACATTGGATCCAGGAAGTTATCACTGCCTGAATGTGAAAGTAGGTTGTTCCTGTGGATTTAAAAGACATCTCCTGGGGTAAGGCCTCCATCCCCAGTCTTTCCCTGGATCTAGTGTCTTGAGCAGCAATCTCCCATCTCTAACCTCCACATTTTAGGCAAGGTTATTGAAACTTTGTGATCAGCTATGAAGTCACTGGTTGGGAAAAGTTGCTGATGATACTCAGCTATCTCTGCAGTAGATGCCATTAATGTTTTCATCCTGTGCCTGGAGATTGTTAGAATGTGGACGGGACAAAGCAGATTGAAACTGATTGTACTTCAAGGTTAGTTGATGATGCAAATGGGGTGGAATTGCCCCTGAGCAAGCTGATTTATGACATGGAGGTCACATGGGCAAGAGGATGTGCATCTTGGAAGATTTGCTGGGCCATGTGTCTTAATCAGACTGTTTGTTTGTTTGTTTGTTTGTTTCCTGCCTTTTTTATTTTATAATAAAATAGAATAGAATTTTTTATTGGCCAAGTGTGATTGGACACACAAGGAATTTGTCTTGGTGCATATGCTCTCAATGTACATAAAAGAAAAAAATACGGTCATCAAGAATCGTAAGGTACAATTTTTACAAATAACTCAAGGCAGCAAGCATAATCAACAATCTGTCCTATTTTCCCCACAACAACCCCCCTGCGAGGTAAGTTGGGCTGAGAGAGAGTGAGTTGTTCAAGGTGACTCAGTTGGCTTTCATGGCTAAGGCAAGACTAGAACTCATGGTCTCTGGATTTCTAGTCTGTTGCCTTAACCACTAGACCAAACTGACTCTCAGACATGCTGATAATTGTTCACTCTTCCAGGAGCTTCCCAGCATTTTAATAGGTTGATATTTTTATTCAGGTTTTTTTGTAGAAACCCCTAATCCAATGCAGTGAAAACATCCTTGGATATTCTAACTCTTAGCACTGAAAGATTATCCAACCAGAATAAAAAATAACCAGGGGTACATTTTGGATAGGTGTACATACACACAAAGTCAGTATTGTTACCTATGATTATCCAACTGTTCATTCAGTGTTACTAACCGATTTTGATAAGCATATATCAGTGCAAGTGCAAATATTGTTATTTTCACTACTAAAAAGGAGAGCATGGTAAGGATCCTTGAAAATTGTATGAGAGTCTTCCATCTAGTGAGAAAGGCAACATACTAGAAATAGAAATCATAAAATAGTTTTAAAAAACAGTCAAACTCCTTTCATAAAGATGGAGCAAATAAAGAGTTAAACGCAGCATTGAGGGACTATCTACCATAGGTTGGATACAAGGTAAAAGGATCTTCTGTCTGGTGTGACAAGCATGCGAAAAGGAAGGCATTTATTCTTTTGGACTCTTGCAGATAACCAGGCAGGTCATCCGAAAGAAAAGATGCAACTGAAAGATCTTCATCCAGTTATTGTCAAAGAAAGCCTGTCACTTCCAGAAGCAGAACTGCCCATTACTGAACATACTAGAAAGTTTCTCCCAGTATTTAGCCAGTATCTGATTCCATAATTTCCATTCATTAAAATTACTCTCAACAAATCTTTGTCAACTTGTCTCCCATTCAAAAGCAGTTCCTATCCATTTAGCTTGCCACATACTTCTATATTTAAAAATGCATTTTGAAGAAAGATTTCCTAATATCTTGAACCATTTTTTATTTGGGATATAAATATGATATAATTCTGGCTTTCCTTTTGTATCAGCCTTTAGGAGATGTACAATCTTTTTTATTTTTTATTTTTTATTTGATTTATATGCCGCCCTTCTCCGGAGACTCAGGGCGGCTTACAGTGCGTTAAGCAATAGCCTTCATACTTTTGTATATTTATACAAAGTCAGCTTATTGCCCCCACAATCTGGGTCCTCATTTTACCCACCTTAGAAAGGATGGAAGGCTGAGTCAACCTTGAGCCTGGTGGGATTTGAACTTGCAGTAATTGCAAGCAGCAGATGTTAATAGATGTTAATAACAGGGTGCTTTAAACCACTGTACTACAGGCTCTGTAGTACAAAGACAAAGTCCATATATACACAGACATTCCCTCTAAATTCCTGAAACAATGAGGCATCCACAATTATCTGAATACGCCCAAGTTGCATGCCCTGTCTACGGGGGGCAACACCTCACCCCCAATAGGAACTTCTTGCTCGGCTCAAGATGCCGGTATCTACAGCCACTTGGTCTTGGCCAGGTTGAGTCAAAGCCTGTTACTCCCCATCCAGATCCGTACTGCTTCTAGGCACCGGGACATCACGTCGAGGGCATCACTGGGCTGGTTCGGGGTGGATATAAAAAGCGGCTTCATGTAAATGTTGAACAGAAGGGGCAAGAGGACCAACCCCTGGGGCACCCCACAAGTGAGGGGCCTCATGACCTACCTCTGCCCCCCTGCCAACACCGCTTGCGTATGACCCGAGAGGTAGGAGGCAAACCACCGTAAAACAGTGCTGCCCACTCCCAACCCCTCGAGGTATTGCAGCATGATACCATGATCGATAGTATCAAAAGCCGTCGAGAGATCTAATAGGACCAGGACTGAGGAATGACCCCTGTCCCGAGCCCTCCAGAGAGCATCCACCAGCGCGACCAATGCCATCTCCGTGCTGTAACTGGGCCAACCCGATTGGCATGGATCTAGGTAATCTGCTTCATCCAGGGCCACTGGAAACTGACGTGCCACCACGCTCTCAACAACCTTTGCCAAGAAGTGAAAGTTGGAAACCGGATGAAAGTTGCCCAAAATTGTAGGTTTCCAACAAGACATTATAGTGCTGAGGGCTACCAAAAAGATGTTGAAATTGTACTAACATTTATTAGCAAGTTCTGGTGCTTTGGGGACACACTTATCATGGGACATAAAAGCAGCAAGGCCTTGATTGATATTAGCTGCTTAGTTGCCCAGAATCAATTGGAATTGGGTGACTAATAAATTTAAACACACACACACACGTTTACATCTCACTTACAGCTGCTGAAAATGTCAGCATTGCATATCTGTCCTGTTAGTGGACTTTTCTCATCTTTCCTTGGAATCTGTGGGAACAAGAGGCTGAACTAGATGGACTTTAGTCCAATCCAAGCAGAGCCCAAGCCTCACATTCAGGTTGAAAATACCCAAACTGTTACTGATTAGCAAGAAGGAATTAACATTTTCTCTCTCCCTACTGCCATGAGACAAAAGCTGGATGAGTGAATGAGTATTGCTGCTTCATGGCCAATACTTTCCAGTTCAAATATCCTCCTGGAAAAGCTCTGCTTTAGGAAACATCCAAAAGGTTAGGGTTTTTGGACCAAAGCCAATTTTCATGGAAAGCCATTCCAAGGGGCTCAGCTAACAAGAGAAAAGAGTGATCTGGGGACCACCAATTGCTGCTTCCAACTTGATCGAAGTGGTCAATCTGTTTCCTGTGGGAGACACACTCCTGAAACTAACCAGGTGTCAGTCTATAAAGGGCTTTATATTTTGAAACCAGTGCAATAAATTGCATTTCAAAGCTGAAAAGAAGCCAGGATCCACAAAGTACATATATTGTGACCTCCATAAAGCACTTTTGAGCACCCAGCCCACTGCATTTTGCACCAATTGAAGCTTTTGGGTCCTCTTTAAAGGCTGTCCTAGAGAGACAGGAGAGAGAAGTAGAATGTTGCCTTATCACTGAAACTTTGGGATGACCAAAATCATCACCATCTTACAGAACTCACAGTGACTTTCCCCCAGTCCACCAAAATGGGGCCTTTGGATTATTCTTTGGCTTCTGAAATATTCAGAGCCAATATTGAATACATGGTTTAAGATTCAAAACTGATTAGGTTCCCAGTCACTGTAATTCACAGCAAGTTTTATATCTATTGCAACATTTCTATTTTTTAAAAAAGCAGTAGTAGGAAACAGGAACTATCCCTTATCCACCATACTATTTTTGCCACATAAATTGCCCCTCCCCCATAACTATTTATTATGTTGGTGTAAAAGGATGCTTTTGTGCAAAATTGAATTACAATCGCACCATGCATGAGTCTGAAGCCCAGATTGGTGACAAGAAACAATACAGACTGCGTTATCTCAAATTTGATTGAAAGCCATTTAGCAGAACAAACATCTTCAATTTCAGGAGCAGCAGAGAGTATTTCTTGTTCATCAGGACTGTTCCTGACATGGTGATTTTCTGCTGCTATTTACTGATACAGACTGATGCAAGATCAACTGGGCAGGACTGATCAGTGCAAACAGTGCACTTGGCCATAGAGAATATTGTATCCTTTCCAGATGTTAGCTCTGCAATTGCATGGCCAGGGAGTTGCGAGTGTGGGCTAATAATAGCTCAGTTTGCCCCCTAGGATGTGGAGCACAGCTGAATGTAATCAAGTGACTCTAAAATGCGGCATTTATTCTGCCATTGGGTATACAGGCAATGGGAGGGAGAGAAGGCTTGATAACTGCAGTGAATAAACAGATTGTCCAAAACTCTTTTTCATTTTTATATTTTCCAGCTTTTAAATTGGTGCAGTAAACCATTGGAAGATGGCAATCTGGAGGACAATAGGATTGGAGAAATATTCCATCTGATTATACTCCGGTGTCACAAGCATGGTAGTATTGATCTGGTCTCCCCAAATTTTCCTTCCATTGCATCCCAGTCCCACACCCAATACTTCTCTAACCCCTAAATACCACCTGTGACTGGCCCCTCCCCCATCTATTCTCTGCCTCCCAAGTCCCAGCTGCCTCGGAAATGAGGATTTTGAAGTAACCTTCCCCTGGAGTGGGGAGGGAATGGAAATTTTACATGCCCACCAAGCCATGCCACACCCACCAAGCCATACCCACAGAACTGATAGTAAAAATTTTTGAATCCCACCACTGGTACAGGTGTGTATGCAAAATAGGGGGATTTCTCATTTGCCCTAAGTTTTACTATGGGTTGTCCCAGAGAAGTCATTTCACAAAGTGCAGCATAGCCCTGCAAGCGCATAAGATAAACCCTCCTATCCAAAGATGACCAAGGATGAAATCCTCTGCTACTCCAGAGGAAGCATTTTGCAGATGTTTAAGTCCTTTTAGTTCAATAGCTCTGGGACTGATATTTTTATTGCTAAGTGGCAGAATTCTAAAGTATGATGTCACACCAACTTGCAGCTTAGTGACAGCAGTTCCAGAATATCTGATTGCTATTAAGCAAATCCCACACCATCATTGTTATTATTGATGTTACTGCAAGGTACTTTGGATTGGGATTATAGGGGAGTTAATTGTTATTTAAGTAAACTTTCGGGGCTTCATATGCTAGTTTCTGTTTAAGGTGGAAAAATGTAGCTTCTATTTTGCTGATGCTAGGAATGAGCCTATAGTCAGTATTTTCCCAAGATTTAAAGATCTTTGGACAGGAGGCTCCATGTGTTTTTCTTGTACCACTATGGCCAAATCATCAATGTATTGAAATTTGCATCCTAACCCTAACCTAGCATATCTGATATGTATAAGTCGAATAATATAGGTGCATTACAGAACCTTCGGGGAGACTGTTTCATCTTTTAACCTTATGTTGTCCCCCATTATTATCTGAAATGACCTATCACTCAGCATGTTAATTAATTGGTCTATAGAGATTTTTGCAGGGGATAATATGGCACAGTTTGTATAACAACCCATCCTTCCAAACTGTGTCATATGCCGCAGTTAGGTTTGCAAATACAGCTGTGGCTTTGGAAGCCTGCTTCAGTATAGCCTAGTAGGCTTAGCACCTGGTCTACACAGCTCCAGTCTTGTCGGAAGCCAGCTTGTTCCATGGGCAGATGTTAATCTATTATAGGAACTATCCTGTTTGTAATTAATTTTTCCAGGAGTTTGTAGCAGGACTTCAAAAGGGCAATTGGGTGGTAGCTTTCAATTCTGTCTTGTGGTTTGCCGGGTTTTAAAAGTGATATTATTTTAGCTTTTTTGAATTCTGGTCAGAGGCAGCCTTTGGAAACTATGTCTGAGTTTGTTTGTTTGTTTGTTTGTTTATTACACAATAAATGAGCACTTTAAAAATCTTGGAGAAGTATCACTAGGTGGTGCTGTCGCTCCATTCTATCTCTCATGGCCTTTAACACCCGGAAGCTGGCACAACCATCTGTAAAAGGCATCTCCCGGGAGTGAGGGAAACAGTCAGAAGCCACGTAACAGTTTTAAGCTTTCGCTTCTGTTTTATCCGGGCAGTCTACATTCACAGTAGCATTTTGGTGCAGAACCTGAATCTATGATGTCAGCAAGATGATCTGAATGCAGAGTAAGAGACAGAGTTAAGGAAAAGAGCAGTAACAAGTGCTGGTCTGTAGAGTGGGCTTCATGTGTTGTAAGATATGGTGGGAAGCTATTCCTCTTACTTCACATTCATTGGAGGCATGTGTGGATTCTTTGCATAAGGGAAGGCAGGTGTAATTAGAGCTTCCAAAATAGCTTGCATGTGGCTGATTAAAATCATATCTTGTCTGGGACTGAGCCAAATGCATCCCCTTGAAGCTAAAATTCAAGAAGAAATTTAGATCAACATTGTGAAGGTCAAAGAAAGAGCTTCTGAGCTCCCTCCTCTGGAGTATGGCATCCTTCTCAGATGGGCTAAGTGGCATTATGCCCTTTTCCCAAAGGCCCCGTAGAATGTTTTGGGAGGGAGAATGATAAATAACATTTATAAAATATTGCTTTTTCTGGTGCTGTTGTAATGTTAGGAGAACTTTAGGTCTGTCTGCTCCAAGCATTCAACAGACAACATCTTCCTTGGTTCTATCAGCCTGCCATTCAAATATCTTTCTCATACACCCTCTCATTATGAAGAAAATGGCTTTGATATTTTTCTGGGCCTCAAAAAATTAGTTGAGTTTGCTGTATGTATTTTTCCTACTCTGTCATTATGAGAGCTATGTTCTTATGAAAGAATATTGAATTCCGGCCGTTTGGCAATATTTTATTGCTTATTAGCCAGCTAAATGGCTGTATTAATGTATTACATAAGCATACACTCACACACAAACATATAAAAACATGCACATCCTATTTCAAGGCCATCATCAACATCTTAAGGTGGATTTTGAGATCTAGTCATGCACAAAATTCAGCTAAAATTTCACAGTTGAAGATGATTCTTTGTTTTAGAAGTAAAATTTATCCTTCATAAATCTTGAGAATATATTTGTGGAGACACTCCCGCTTAGATGGTAGTTAAAATTGCAAAATCTCAGAGTAACTGTATTTGCAAAAGGTAGGGGAAATTTGTTTAAATTTTTTTATTAAAAAATTAATAAACCAGTTCTTGCATCTTACAATTATCCTGCCTACACTCCATTTCCTACCCTACACTCCATTTCACACTTAATGGGAATATTTTCTTTGAATACAACTAATGTAAGTAAACTGATGGAGTGCCTGGGACACAAAGAAGGCAAAGCTGCTTTTAAAATATATGTAGTCCTTAGTTAAGGTTGGCAACTGGGATCTGAATTTCTTTTGCTTTGTGATGCAGTCATAAAATGCAATGTCATGTGACTGTATCACTCAACAATGGCAATTTCAGAACTTCCTTTGTTCTTTGCCTTTGTTAAGCAAATCATGGTTGTTGTTAGTGAGGATGCACATAATTGCTATTTGTGACCTTCTGATGGCTTCCCCATTGACTTTGCTTGTAGGAAGAAGGTTGCAAATGGTGACCATGGCACCATGGGATACTGCAACATTGTAATTGTGAGCTGGGTGCTGAGTGCAATTTAGTGATTTCAGGAATGATATAATGGCCAGAACTTCAAGAACCGGTCATAAATACCACTTGTCCAGTGCTAACAGAAGTTTAAACGGTCACCGGATGAGTGGTGGTTAAATGAGAATCACCTGTAGTTAGGTGATGTATGAATCGGTCCATTTACCGTATTGAAGTCTGGGGTTCTGGAAAAAGATGGATTGCTTTATAGATTTCTAATAATTATATCTAGAAATAGCTTGCAAGGGCAAAGAGCAAGATTTTTGCAAAATCCCAAATGAAACTTTCTAATGTTAATCATTTTAAATCACATTCCTTAGTTCTTCAAGCTCTAGCAAATAATGAAAAAAAGGCTAAGAAATGCAAACAACTAGATGAGGCAAAATGCAGTTCTTTTAACAATGTGCCTGGAAAAGGAGGCCCCCTTCAGTAGTGTATGCAAAGACAAGGCCCATGCTAAGATGGAGGCCTAAAAGACAGAGAGATACAGATTAAAGAGAAGTTGTGCCTTTACATGTGCAAATGAGCTGTTTTTCTTGGAGCGTCAGCAATGCAAAAAACAAATATTGTAAGAAATTGTGAGAGGGAATAGCTGAACATCTCCTCAGGGCACACCTTTTTCCAAGGGTTCCTTTGCTGCCTCCATTCAGATTGAATCTCCGGATCTCTGCTAATCATTCTAGCTGGGAAGTTTTTTGTTCTTGTGTCCAGGACTTTACTTCCAGTCCAGTTCTAGGGAGGTTCTCTGGATCATCCCATCCAAAGTGCAAAAATACAGAACCCAACAAAGGGGAATTGTATAACCATGCAGTCTTGCACATTGGAGAAGCTTTAGTGAGAAATTTCCATGTAAAACCAATGAAACAAAATAGCTAGATATTGCAAAGGAATTTATTAGGAAAGGAAAAATATGGAAGAAACAGGAGGAGGCAACAATGATCCACACATAATTTTAAATTATATCAATAATTCATCTGCTTGGTACCTCTTCAAATACCATGGGCTGTTGGTTTCAGAACATGTTCACTGCAGGCACCACAGAGAAATCATCTGGATGTCCTGCTTAAATATTTCTAGGCAGAACCTTCTTGTTTCCGTCCCTCCCCCCTTATGTGGTTTGCATTGATGTGCTGCACTGCGAACATAAGCACTGAAGTGAAAGAGTTGAAGAAGAACAACATATATTTGTTAGGTTGGCTCTTTCATCTAGATACTTTCTTAGTACTGTCTGATACTTAATGAAGTTAACATCACATACAAAAACTAGCTGGTAGAGCAGGTGCTATAAAATTGGAAGAGTGGGGAATATAGGAGAAAAACTTTTAGATATCTGACTTTTTTCTTTTGAAAGGTGGTCCATACATTGCTGCTGTCTTATCCACTGTTCATATTGAGACATCCCTCTATCTCCCCCTCCCCAACTATGCATTTTATTCTGCTAAAATTGCAACAAAGCTACTGAAAAATGAATGAGATTAGAAAGGGACAGGGGGTTACAAACACATTTATTCTTCTGAATTTCTTAGTCAGAGCCTCTGGTATCATGGATGTGATTCTACAGTTGCGGACTAAAGACATTATTTTTGCATTTTTCTTTAGCTACCCAGATAGATTACTGTTTGGTCCGGTGCTATTTATTCTATGGAGTCCTGCAGTTATACGCTGTCTTCCTTGAGGGTGAAATTCCACATGAAGCAAGTGAGATTATCCAGGGATTTAAGTAAAGCTGTAAATGAGGGCTCCAGAAATCTGCTTGCAGTTGATAAACATCATAGTTTTTGGGCAAAATGTGGAGTGTATATTTCTATTCATTTAATAGAACCAGATTATCGACTTATGCTATTCAATAAATTTAGTATTAATTGCCACAGAATTCAGAGTGATAATGTTTTCAGATAAAGTACATTTTGCTGTTTGTATATGAACAGGCAGTCCTAAACAGCACAGAGTCCTGTGAAGCATTAGAATATTTAAATATGTGGGATTTTTGTTTGTTTACAAAATGATGTGCTTACTTTCAAATGTTGGAACATTCAAGAATATAGAGACAAAAGAGCAAGGAATGGGAATGTCAGATGCATCAGCATCAATGGAAAACCATTTCCCCAGCTCTCTATCATATTTCTATAGATTTGAATTATTAAATCAACCAAACTATTACTTTCTGGGTACTGGAAACTGAACTGATCGCAGGCAAGTGTTTGAAGAAGTATTTAGTCTCACAGAAATGAGATGCACTGTCTCAACACAACAAAGCAGCTCACAAAATTGTATAATCTGTTTCTAAAAAGGGTCAAGGCTCAGCAGATTTGTCATGCAAACAGTAGCATCTATACATGTACTGTGCAGGTGTAGATGTGCCTGTTATCAGTTGGAGTAAGGTACCAGGCCGTGCCATGCTGCTAAATGCAATTAACATTTTGAAGGGAAATGAGTAGATGGCAAAACTAGACACTGAATACTTTCATGGTAGGAAAAAAATTGATATTTTTGGATTACAAGGATACCTCTCTGACAAATAAGGGTCTGAAGAGTTCCTTCTCTTTGCAGACATTAAATGGGTATTATATTGTCACGCAAGGGCCTTATATGGAGGGCTATTTAATATGTTGGACTTCATATATGTGGCATAGGAGGCTAATGCCTCCTACTAAGGCAGCATTTAACATCCAGCTGCCTACAATTACTGCGAGTTCAATTCTCACCAGGCTCAATGTTGACTCAGCCTTCCATCCTTTCTAAAGTGGGTAAAATGAGGACCCGGTTTGTGGGGGAAATAAGCTGACTTTGTATAAAATATACAAAAGTATGAAGGCTATTGCTTAATGCATTGTAAGCCGCCCTGAGTCTCCGGAGAAGGGCGGCATATAAACATATGAGTTTATGCTTACTTTTGCTTTTTAGATGAACTGAATGTTGCTTAATAAATGCACATACACAATACTTTTTATGTACATTTATCTTTTTCTTCACTTGTTGGTTGTTGTTATTATTATTATTAATAATAATAATAATAATAATTCAATTTGTATGCCGCCCCTCTCCGAAGACTCAGGGCAGCTCACAATGCATTTAAAATCACTATAAAAAACATTTAAGAATTAAAAACATTAAAAACATTAAAACTCATTCACATCATTCATGGCCGGATCTCGCCAGATCGCAAGAGCGAGATCAACGGCCTCAGGCCTGCCAGAAAAGCCAGGTCTTCACTGCTTTTCGGAAGGCCAATACGGTGGGGATGCTCCGGACCGCACGAGGTAACTGGTTCCAGAGAGTTGGGACAGCCACAGAGAAGGCCCTCCCCCGCGGGCCTGCCAGGCGGCATTGTTTAGCTGATGGGACCCGGAGGAGACCAACTCTGTGGGATTTTACTAGTCGTTGGGAGTTATGCGGTAGAAGGCGGTCTCGAAGATACCCTGGCCCTGAGCCATGTAGGGCTTTAAAGGTAATAACCAACACCTTGAATTGTGACCGGAGACCAATAGGGAGCCAGTGCAGCTCTCAGAGAATTGGTGTAATGTGGGTGTACCTAGGTGCACCCATGACAGCTCGTGCAGCTGTGTTCTGGACCAACTGTAGTCTCCAAACACTTTTCAAGGGTAGCCCCATGTAGAGCGTGTTGCAATAATCTAACTGTGAGGTGACAAGGGCATGAGTGACCGTGAGGAGAGCCAAGTGATCCAAGTAGGGTCGCAATTGGTGCACCAGATGAACCTGTGCAAAGGTCCCCCTAGCCACAGCTGTCAGATGTTGCTCTAATCTTAGCTGTGAGTCTAGGAGGACACCCAAATTGTGAACCTGTTCTGAGGGGGACAATTTCTCCCCCTCCCCCCCGAACCAAGGATGGACAGTCAACATAGTCTTTAGGAGGCAATACCCACAGCCACTCAGTCTTGTCTTGGTTAAGTCTGAGCCTGTTGATTCCCATCCAGACCCTCACATAAATATAAGTTAAATATATAGGAGGATAATAGTGTCCCCTAAATCCCCTTTGATGGATCTTCTATTAAAAAAAAACAACACCATGGAATAGGGATCTTCTGGGAACTTGAAGATTCAGAGAGTGGAAAAAGAACAAGATACAGAAGACAGGGAACCAATATGTCTTCCCTCATATACTCCTATTTTGGGCATCTGACGACTTGCTGTTGAATGGACCATGGCTGGACTCATTTTTAATTTGAAATGCTTTATCACCTGATGTAACTTCCCCAATGATATTCTACATTGAAGCACAGCAGCTTCTCATATGACTGTACTGGTTCTATTTACGGTAGTTTCCTGGAGCAATGGTTCTTAACCTGTGGTCTATGAGGATGCTATCAATCAAAATCTTTATTGTGCCCTTAAAGCAGAAAACACTACAGAGGAAAAAAATCAACTTAAAATTAATAAAACTAAAGCGTAGACATAAAATACAATCAAAGTACTATTCACTAAAGTTCATATTTTCAAATCTGATGAAATTTGGCAAACTTGTGAGATTTTCAAATTTATTTATTTATATAAAGGTGCAGTTTTTTTATCTGGAAGATGTGCGAGAGGATGAAGGTACCATGATAATCCCAGGAATCATGTTGCTGATCCTGACTTGGTCCATATAAAGAAAAAGTTTGGACAAGATGCAAAAATATGATTATCTGTGTAGTGGGCACCACCTGTTTATACTAATCCAATTGTGGATTTTTTTTTTTAAAAAAGAAACCTTTCCTCTTCAGGAAAATGTTCATTCATTTATTGTTTAGCTGAAGTGATTCAATGAAGTTTGATTATAGCTTGGCCTATTTATATATCTCCTGAACTAAAATTGCCCAGAGGCAGTAGCTGAAGAATTATCTAAAATTTGGAGAGTCAAATCAACTGTAAAAAGAAAATGGAGGATATCCATATTATCTACCCTCTAGAACACTGGAGATTAAGTAGTTTATAAAATAAACATGTGCTCTCCCCCCTCCTTTTTTTTTTTTGGTTCTGTGTTTTATGATCCTGCTTCTCTGGAATAGGCTGGAGGAATTTGGTCATTTGCTTAACAACACATCAGTACTACTTGTTTTTGTGTTAACGTATTCAGTGGCACAGTTAAAAGAATAAACTTTTCCTTGCACCCCATCTGTTTTTCAACTAAAAAGGGTTGGATACCTATCGTCTGGCCTCCACCTGCAGCCACACCTCTTTTCACTTTATTCATAGTAGCTTGACCAGTTCTATAGAAAAACAGTGCACAAAGCGCAACAGTATTATCATGCAGGTTTTGCTTCAAGTCTCCAGAGAGCTGGCACTGCCTAAAGCGAAGAGCTTTGTTTGCTCCAAGATTCCACTTCTAAAGCCCCCCCCCCCCCACATTCCTTCTGTTCATTGTGACATCACTGTCTCCGCACACCGGACACAAGGCTTTTTGCTCTCCAGACTTCAGAAGGTTTTTTTGGTCACACTTTTTTGCTTTGCTCTCCAGGCTTCAGAAGTCATTTTATTTTTGCTCACACCATTTCAGAAGCCCTTCCCAAATTCCAAGTAATCCTTAACACCTGCAATTTGATTGAAATTCACCAGTTCAGCTCCCTCAGAATCATTAAAAACAGTAAGTAATTTCTTGGTAGTTTCTTGGAAATAAAGTAAGATTGCCGTGCATAGACTTGAATCCAGATTAATGAAGGAACCACCAGAAGCTGCGACAACTAGATACTGGAACAGCCCAGAAGAGCAGATGACAAGGTTTGGCAAAGAGTGTAGGCAACTATGGATGATCTTCATTGATGAGGCAGGTTTCATTCTGAGGGGCTCAGCATATGGAAACCAAGGAGAAAAAACTATTTATTTATTTACATGCAATCATTTTAAAAAAATTACATGCCTACCCAGCATAAATAAATAACTCTGAGAAGCTAACAATCAATACACAAAGGAAAAAAACCCAACATGATAAAACTCCTGCAAACAAAATGAAAAATACAATTAGAAAAAGGAACACAATGCAATAACTGAAGCACTGCATAAACAATTCGCAGCACCAGAACATATATGGAAGGACATTGTTACTCCCTTAGCATCCTGACCTGAGTGTCTGGGGAAAATACCAGATCTTCATGGTCTTCCGGAAGGCCATGAGGAACAAGGCATTATAGACTCAGGAGGAGGATATTCCTATGACAGGGAAGGTATGTCTCTTGGATGTCATCAGATGACATTGCTTCATAGAAAAAATACAGAGCATGCCCACTCTATCAGAACTGGTGGGATGGGCCAAAACGTTAAAAAACTACTGTATGGAATTTTCCACAAAGTCTGAAGATGTAGTGGGATGCCACAAAAGCTCACAAAGTTTCTTACTGAACTCATAAGTGAATATTAAATTCTCTCAGGCAACAGTAGTTTGGTCTGAACTGATTAAGTTTCTGGCTTCCTAGTAATAGTAACGCAGGAAATCTCCATTATACTGCTTCTTCATCTTTCCGAGTATTACATCACGTTGAATATGTGTGTGTGCATGTGTATGTTTGCTTCCTGTCTGGTCCCATATGCTCTAGGGCCATAGCTTACAAGCTCCAGCCTCTCCCAGGAGGATTCTGATTTCATTGGAAGAGTGGGTCCCATAGTGTCGTGGCTGTGGTAATGATATAGCTGTCATCTTCTTGATGTGATAATCTCTCACCTCTTCTGCCAGCATAATCCAGTACTGTTGGTGGGCCCTCAAATATCTATCCTGGAGAGGCTAGTACCTACATTTTTCCCTAATGCTCCATTATGTCAGTCTTCAGCTAGTAGACAACTTCATGCATTTTCTCCAAAAGTGAATGCTGTCTCTTGAGAAATATTTATTTACCTCCCTAAATATTTGATCACTGGAATCATTTGGCAAGGAAACAATGCTCAACCTGAGGACTTTTCAGTAGTTTGAGCACCACAACATTTGTGAGAAGGTATCTCATGAGTATGGTAAGTGGCCAACTGCCTCTTTCTTATTCAGTCAGCTAGTCCAGCATTAGGGCTGTGGATTTCTATTTATACCTCTCTTTCACCCTAGAAAAGATGGTGCTGCAGGAGGTATAACTCTGCTGCTTTTCCTGCAGTAGATGACTGCTCTCATTTCTATGGTAGAAGTAAGCTACAAACTTCCTGTGCGTATTAATCAGATAATCCTTTATATTGAGTGAAGCTTGTAAGCAATGCAACTGATGCTCACAAATCCAGCCTCAAATCCTGCTCAGCATATTCAGCAACCTCTGTTGCTGACCATATACTATAACTGAGTGAGCTGCTGCCCAGCCATCTAATTGTTGGACATACTGATTTTTCTTGCTGTTTCAGACTGGTCTATGACCTTCATATTGGAGATGTTCATCTATATCTATCCTTCATGATTAAAACTTTGCTGTCTTCTTACTCTTGTCCTTTGAGATGGACCATGTTGCATTCTGACTGCTCCAAATATTGGAACTTAAACACACTATTCGGTTTGGTGATTTCATCAATGTTTTTCCTGGCTGCCTATCACAGGGAGAGCACTACTGAGTGGATGCAGATGATGTGTAATGGCACACAGTAGTCTGAATCAGAAAGAAATCAGTGGATTCCACTATTCATCTAAACTAGCATCTTACTTTGGGGAACACGAAGCTGAGAAGAAGGTTGCACACATTTTCTCTGTTTTGCTGGTCTAATGTCTGACTGCTCTGTTTCTGTCATCAGCAAAGCAGATTGGTTGCATCATCACACTATAAAGTGCTATAAAGCTCTGCTGTATTCCCCAACTCAGGATCATACATGTATAGAAAACATTGACCGCAACTTCAAAATCATTCCACATTATGCTGACTTCAGATCTTTGTCCTTCCTATATTCTGAAGCTGCTATCCTAAAGGTGATAGGATAAAAGTCTGTGGCTGCTGTTCTCCTCCTTTGCTGTTGCAGCTGCCTAGATCAGTGTTTCTTAACATTGGCAACTTGAAGAACTGTGGCCTTCAACTCCCATGCTGGCTGGGGAATTCTGGGAGTTGAAGTCCACAGATCTTCAAGTTGCCAAGGTTGAGAAACACTGCTGTAGACACAAGGTTGCCAAACTTTATAGTAGGGGAGTCCTCTTGCCTTGCCAAGGATAAGAGATGATACAGATTAGCCCATTGTATTTTTCCCCTATTCCTCTTCTCCCTGTGGTAGCAACGCATGTTTCAAATGTTTGGGAGAAGGGAAAAATAATTTGATTAAAGAGGGATGAGAGATTGTCAGATTTTTCCCATACTGTAAAAAGTCAAGGTAAATTCCCCATGTTGTTTCTTGTAATGGCTACCAGATACTTGCAAATGGAAGAGGGAGACACAGTTTCTTCTGCCATTCCTCCCTGCTACTCCCAATCAGGTGGTAATCCTGAGTAGCAAGCTTTGAACTGCCTGATCCTGTTTTGGTCTGTCCTGTCCTTTCTTCCATACTTCCTCCATGAACTACTTCAGTCCCCTTTTAAAGCCATCCAAATTAATGACCTTCATGATAATGAATTTCATAGGTGAAGAGGTATTTTCTTTTATCTCCTTTAAATCTTCTTCCAATCGTATTCTTTGGATGTTCTGAAGAAAAACTTTTCCTTGCCCACTTCTCTATGCCATATTTGATTTTGTAGATCTTAATCTTGTCACCTGCTATAGTTGCCATTTTTATTATGATTCCCAAATAATTTAGCCTTTTGACTTAATAATTTTGGGTGTTCCTCTTCTGCATTGTTCCAATTGTAGATGCGCCATAGTTTGTACAATGGCACTACACTATCGGCAGTTTTATTTTCAGTGCTTTTCTTAATGACCTTTAGCATGGAATTCTTTTTTTTGCAGCCATGGCATGCTGAGTTAATGTCTTTACTGAAATATTCACTATGATCTCAAAATATTTTATCTGGGTAGTTATAGATGTCTCTAACAGCATCAATATTTTAGTGAACTTTGGTGGTTTTGCTCCAAAGAATATCATTTATCCTTTTTTAAATTGAACTATATTTGCCACTTGGTTGACCATCTACCCAGTTAAAGACTTCTTTCTGGAACCCCTCATAATCACTTTTGGTTTTCACTGCCCTGAATAATTTCACATCAGCTGCAAATTTGGCAAGCGCATTGCTTGCATCTAACTCAATATCTTCATAAATTCATTAAAAGGCATGGGGGCTTGCTAAAGATCTTTGAGAGATTCCACTTCCATTAAGAAAATTGTCCGATTATTCCTATTCTTTACTTGCAGAAACATCTGCAAAGTTTCTTCAAGAGCTTTTGACAAGGAACTTTATCAAAAGCATTTTACTCAAATATGCATTGAGAGGTCACCTCTATCCACATAGCTGCTTACAATCAAAGAACTCAGGCTATTGAGGCAGGATTTGCAGTTGCAGTGTTTGTGCCGATTTTCCTTCAGAAAAGTTCATTCTTCAATATTACTTACTTTATTCTTTGATTGCTATTTTCATCAATTTGCTTAGAACAAACATTAAGTTGATCACCCTATAATTTCCTGGGTCTCTCTCTGAACCCTTTTTAAAATTGCTGTTGCATTGGCTACTTTTCACTTCTCCTCCATTGAACCTGATTTGAGGAATAAGTGTCTACTTTCCATTAAGAAGGACAGCAGTTTCATGTTAAAAGATCTCTAAATAGATGCCTCTGGTTTTGATAATGTGTTACTTTGTAGTCTATCAAAATGTTCCAGAACTTCTTTTTGTTCTATTAAATCTGTTTTAGCTTTTCCTTTTCACTTACTGAGGTCATTACTGTCTCAGATATCTGTCCTGTGTCTTCAGTAGAAGCAAAATAATGCAAAGAATTCAGTTTCTCCATAATCCTGACATCTGACTTCCTAAGAGAACTTAGGAAGGATTCCAGGGGCGGGTTTCAAAACCCATTGCTACTGGTTCACTCATGGCTGCTTGCATGCTTGCACCCGCACAACACTTCTGCACATTCTCAGAAGTGTTCGGGCGGATGGGCAGAGCATTCTGCCGCTGTCGCCACTACCAGTTCACCCGATCCAGAGCAAACCGGTAGCAATCCACCACTGAAGGATTCCATGGATAAAAATCTTAAAGGGGAAAACAACTCAAGATAGTTGGAAAAATTTTGAAAAAAATTAGATTATAAAAGCCTAATCTAGCACAATACACAGAGAAAAAAACAAAACAAGTGACCCCAGATAAAACCAGCATAGCTACATAAAGAATTATTAGATAAATTGAGAGACAAAAAAGACAAGTATAAAAAATGAAAAGTCCTAGCAAATAGCCCGAATCTGCAAAGATGAAGTTAGGAAAGCTAGAGCTCAGAATGAACTAAGGCTTGCAACAAATGCCAAAAAATAGTTTTAAAAAATTCATTCAGCATGTAAAAAACAAGGAAAAAAAGTCAAGTAAATGAACAATCCACTAATGGGAGAAGATGGCAAGAGGGTGACGGGTAGCGGGGAGAAAGAAACAAGCACAGCTACTACTAGAAACCAATGGGGGTTTGTTAAAAACAGAGAATGCCAGACAAACCTGATTGCCTTCTTTGACAAAGTGACTAAATTAGTGCATCAAAGAAATACTGTGGACATAGTTTACTTAGACTTCAATGAAGCATTTGATAAAGTAGATCACAATCTGCTACTTGGAAAAATAGAAAAATATGGGATAGACAGCATCACCACCAGATGGATTCACAATTGGCTCACCAACCACATTCAATGTGTAGTCCTTAATGGAACTCCACTTAAATGGGGGAAAGCATACAGTGGGGTACCTCAAGTTTCTGTCTTGGGCCCAGTACTCTTCAACATCTTCACAAATGATTTAGACAAGGGGATAGAAGTAGAATTAATCACATTTGCAGACAACACTAAGCTGGGGGAAATAGCCAATACTGTTTGCAGACTCAAGATTCAGAAGGATCTTGACAGGCTTGAACACTGGGCCCCATCCAACAAAATGCAGTTCAGTGCTGAGAAAAGTAAGGTTTCCCTACATTTAGGCAAGAAAAACCAAATGCACAGGCATAAAATAAGTGGTATTTGGCTCAACAGCAGTGACCATGAGAGGGATCTAGATGTCCTAGTGGACAACCACTTAGGTATGAGCCAGTGATGTGTTGCAGCTGACAAAAAAACCCAAAGCAGTCCTAGGCTGCATCAAAAGGAGGAGAGTATCAGGATCATGTGAAGTGATAGTGCCACTTTATGCTGCACTAGTGGAACAACATTTGGAATTCTGTGTCCAATTCTTGTCCCATGATACAAAAGGGATGCCATGATTCTAGAAAGAGTACAGAGAAGAGCAACAAAGATGATAAGAGTCTGGAGGCAGGCGTGGAAACTAGATAAGCTTCTAAAAAAAAGGACTAGGGATGATAATAGCAGTCTTCCAATACTTGAGGTACTGTCACAGAGGAGAAGGAGTTAATCTGTTCTCCAAAGCACCTGAGGACAAGAGAAGAAGTAACACATGGAAGATTCTTAAGGGGGATCCAACCTAGAACTAAGAAGAAATTTCCTGACATGGAGAACAGTTAATCAATGGAACAGCTTGCTATAATGATTGTGGGTGTTCCATCACTGGAGGTTTTCAAGAAGAGACTGGACAGACACTTGTCTGGAATGGTATATAGTTTCCTGATTGAGCAGAGGTTGGAATAGAAGTCCTTCAAGGTCCCTTCAAACCTATGTTCTTTGTAATTTTTCAAATGTTAGTTTGAGTTTTTTTCATTTACAGATTGTCCTGTCTACCACTATCACACTTCTAATATTGTCTCTTTTTCTCACAATATTTTCTGAAACATATTCAGTGAAGTTTGCAGAATCTCTTGTCTAAATGACAAAAATATCATTTAAATAATCTGCAGGTGCATCAAAATCATGAAAAGTATATGATGATGTCAGAATACAAGTTCTACACCTTATATACGTATGTTGAACTTTGTGATACATGCTTCGGCATTCAACCTTTTTCATTCCCTCTAGACCAGTGATGGCTAATCTTTTTGCCATCACATGCCAGGAGAGGGTAGGGTGGAGGAGGTTCGCACGTACACGTGCCCACACCCATAATTCTATGTGCCTTGCCCTGCGCATGCGTGTGCAAACCCCTCCCCCCTGCTCCTAGCACACGATGGCCTGGTAGGCCCGTTTTCTTTCTTACCTGGCTCCAGATCCTCTCTGTGCATCTGGGGAGGGCAAAAACAGCCTTTCCCACTCCCTCGGAGGCCTTCCGGAGGCCTGAAACGGCCCATTTCCCAACTCCCGGTGGGACGGGAAGTGACTTTTTTGCTGTCCCCAGTCTCCAGAGACTCCTAGAGAGGCATGGGAAAGGCTGTTTTCACCCTCTCCAGATGCACAGAGGGGATCTGGAGCCAGGTGAGAAAGAAAAACAAGCCTTCCCCACCCCCCCCCCCAGGCCCTCCGGAGACAGGAAACAGCCTGTTCCCCTACTTCTGGTGGGCCCAGAAGGCCTGAAAATCAGCTGGCCGGTGCATGCATGCGCACCAGAACTGAGCTGGCGTGCCCATGATATGGCTACATGTACCACCATTGCCATCATGGCTCTAGACATTCATGTCTATGGAATTGAATGCTGCACATCATAACTGATTTAAAATTTGCTCCACCATCTTTTTGGTAACAGAGCAGCTCGATGTTCTTACCTTGGCAGGGATATGCAGGGAGTTTGACTATGGTAGTCAAAAAGGCTGAAGCATTTTAAAAGTCCAGAAATATAAGTTAAGATTTGGAAACAGTTGAGGCATATGCCTCTCTAATTTACTGAACTATAAGAAGAAGGAGAAGGTAAAGCACAGAGTTGCAAGATTCTATTATCATAGTGAATATCAATAAAAATAGTGTAAACCTTCCTGTAGAATTGATTTCATATTCTGGCCTACCTAGTGAGGCAGGCACCTGGCCCTCTTTTGGATTCAATGAATTCTACTTCTCTTACAGCTTTGGTTAACTTCTAAAATTCCTCAGTGCCTAATAAATCTAGATTTCTCCCTATATGGCACCTTTATTTCTTTCAAACATCGAGATTCTGCATGACTAAGTAACTCTGCATATGGAATAGGAGCATTTCTGAAAATGCTACCTTGACCATTTTGTACTCCTCTTCACTTTGCTATCTAAACCTTAAATTTGGCTTCCAAAACTGGTTGACCACATTTCCCAGTATGATTCCAAACTGAATCATGTTTACTGCCTCCTCCCCAGTACTGTACTGTTCAGTACCTTAGCTAGGCAGTGCATGATGTCTGAAATCTTCACATCGGGCAAGAGAATCACTACATGCATGTAATCCATCAAAAATCCATCCGTTTTCAATGAGCCGATAACTATAAGCCCTTTCAGCTCTAGAAAAACATCCTCAGTATGAGGATCTCGAAAATTTGTTTTCTATTTTATCTATCAATATAATTATTGACTCTAAAGGA
This sequence comes from Ptyas mucosa, assembly GCA_012654045.1. Classification (NCBI taxonomy): domain Eukaryota; kingdom Metazoa; phylum Chordata; class Lepidosauria; order Squamata; family Colubridae; genus Ptyas; species Ptyas mucosa. The sequence goes on from WNWU01000057.1 coordinate 10,035,952, forward strand.
TCTTCCAAAATAAAAACCAGGTCATCTGTGAACGCTTGCAATTTATATTCTTCCTTTTGAATTTTCATTCCTTTTATATCTTTTTCTTCTCTAATATTTCTATTTAGCATTTCTAATGTTAATACAAACAACAGAGGAGACAGTGGGCAACCTTGTCTCATTCCTTCCTTACATTGATAGATAAAATAGGAGAATTTGGGAAAGTAGCAGGTTTGAAAATTAATAAAGATAAAATGAAGATCTTGACAAAAATATGTTAATAAAACAAAAAGAAGAATTGGCGGAAATATCAAAGATGCAGGTCACAAATAAGGTTAAATATTTGGGGATATATTTGACAGCAAGATGTAGCACACTTCAAGAGAATAACTATAATAAACTCAAACAACAGATTGGGACAGATTTGGTAAAATGGGAAAATTTACAATTATCATTGATAGGGAGAATATCGACAATTAAAATGAATATACTACCTAGAATTCTATATTTGTTCCAGACAATTCCAATTAGATTGGGAAAAGACTATTTTGAAGATTTGAATAAAATAATGTTAAAATATATTTGGCAGGGTAAAAAGGCAAGGATAAAATTGAAATTGTTGCAAGATGCTAGAAGGTTTTGGTTTGCCTAATTGGGAACTTTATTATCAAGCAACAAGTTTGATGTGGATCAAAGAGTGGATAACGTTAAGAAACATTAGATTATTGACTTTAGAAGGACATGACTTCTTGGGATGGCACGCTTTTTTATGGTACAAGGGAACAAAAACACAGGGGTACTTTAGAAGACATTATATACGAGAGGCTTTGTTACTTAACTGGGAGAAGATTAAAAAACAACACTATTTAAAAATTCCAGTCTGGTTATCGACAATTGAAGCATTTTCATACTCAATAATATTTAGAAGGGAACAAATTGTTAGATATAGTGAACAATTGAATGAAAAGGGTGAACTCAAATCGAAGCAAGAACTGGAGGAACAAGATTTAAAGATGAATTGGTTTTCTTATATGCAAATACATTCTAGATATGATAAAGATTGTAAATCAGAGGGTTTTTATAATCTGACTAATTTAGATACAATTTTAACAGGTTCTGATGACTATGTAATTAAAAAATTGTATGGTTATTTATTAGAGGTAAAGTTGGAAGAAGAACAAGTTAAAGAAACAATGATTGCATGGGGGAAAAATTTTGGTTATGGAATTGATTTAGAGAAATGGCAAAAATTATGGTTGCAAAATTATAAAATGACAATGTCAACAGTATATAAGGAAAATTTGTATAAGATGTTTTACAGGTGGCATTTTCCCCCGACAAGAATAGCCAGAATGTTCAAGAACAAATCCGAAAAGTGTTGGAAATGTCATCAGACACCGGGCTCATATTACCATATGTGGTGGACATGTGTAGAAGCTAAAAGATACTGGACTAAAATCCACACAGGGTTGGAAAAAATGACAAAAAAACACATGGACTTTAAGCCAGAGATTTTTTTATTAGGGATTGTGCCAGAAATATACAATAGAGAATTGAAATATTTGATTGTGAATGTTTTAACAGCGGCCAGAATTGTGTTTGCTAAAAATTGGAAAAATGAGAAAATACCAACGCAAGATGAAGTTATTAAGAAAATCATGGAATGTGCTGAAATGAGTAAATTGACATTTGAAATCAGAGAACAAGAAGATAAACAATAAGATATGGGATTTATTTTACCAATGCCTAGATAATAAAACATGGAAATGAAATATGAAACAGGAAATGAATGTTATAAATATAATATTTGAAAATAATTTTTATGAAGCGATAAAGTCATAGTTAAATAAATGATAAATTGAGGATGTTTATTTGTTTGACAATATGAGAAATTAGATAATTAGTAAATTTTGAATATGGGGATGAAGCACAAAAGATTTGTAACCGACTGACACACTGTTTGCAATTGTAATGGATGATGGATTTATGTTTTGTTTTGTTTAAAAATTAAAAAAAAATTGGAAAAAAATTGTTTTCCTTCTATGAGAACTTCTTCTTCATCCTTGAATTGATGTCTCTCCCCAAGACTCTCATTTTTCCTGATGAGAAAGAAGTTATTTTCCTGGGATTGAAATGAAACGATCACATTTCAGAGGATCTCATCTAGGGGTGCTATTTAGCAGGTTTTGACAGGTTCTGGAGAACCGGTAGTGGAAATTTTGAATAATTTGGAGAACCAGCAAATACCACCTCTGGCTGGCCCCAGAGTAGGGTAGGAATGGAGATTTTGCACTATCCTTCCCCTGGAGTGGGTGGGAATGGAGATTTTGCAGTATCGTTCCCCTGCCACATGCCCACCAAGCCACGCCCACAGAACTGGTAGTAAAAAAATTTGAATTCCACGATTGATCTCATCTACACACCACTTTTCCTCCTTAAACATCTCCACCTCAACTATCTTTGTTTCAAGGGAATGGGCTTGTTCCCTGGCAGCCAGAACAACGCTGCACCAAATCCCAACTCATGGTCAATGAGCAAATAGTTGAATACCTGTCAAGTTGAATGTAATAAATCAGAAAGTATCTCTGCTGGCTTGCTCTCTTTATACTTTATACTGAGTTTTGACAAGCCTTTTTTCTTCTTCAGGAATTAAGTGCTCTAACATCTAGTCCCAGTGTTATGCTTTGACCAAGTTTGGAGCTCTGCTTGCTTACAGTTGGTGAACTCATCTCCATATTTAACCTCTGGTGGAGGGATATCAGTATGTTACTCCTCTCTTCCCTCACATAATTCCTCTGTTCCTATTTATACTCCTACTTGCTCATTCTATTTGCAAGTTCCCAATTACCCTCCTTCTTTCTAAAAAGTGTTGGCTAAGTCTGCTGTTCTCATGAAGTTCACAGTGTGAGCATCCTATTAAATACAACATTACATTCCCATTATTATATGTAATGCCTGGCACACTAGTACTGTATTAGACAAATTGCCTGGCTATAATCACCCATGTTGTGGTAAATTCAAGATTAGCCTAGGGTTCTCTACAAATCTGTACATGAAACTGCTATTGACATGTCATTGCCAGTTTATTAACTAGCTGGTTGGATCTCAAAATTTATTTCTTAAAGATTCCATTCTGGACTCACTTCTGATGAAGTATAAAGCCTTAAATCAGGGATCATCAGTGAGCAAAGCTACTGTTTTGTGGCCTTTCAGATATATTAATAAATTGCATTACAGTATTTCCAGGCTGCGTGTTCTGGCTAGGTGCAGGGAACCACAATGGGAAAGACTATAAAATATGCTCACCTTGTTTATGTTCCTCACCACGTGATACTTTTAATACATGTACACAACCGTTAACTACTAGAGTGCACAAGTTATATTCACTGCATTTAAAGAGCATAAATTTAATTACATTTAGATAAAATCAACTTTTGTTTTTGCCATGGCTTTATTGCTGTTGCTGGCAAGAACATATTGTATTTTTTAGGAAAAGTGGCCCCTCCATGATTTTATTTAAGGGTCAAATGTGCTTCTCAAGCAAGCAAAACCTGTATATCCCTATAACACAGATAGGTAGTTCTTGGGTTATAATGGCAGCTGGGACTAGAATTTCTGTCATTAAGCGATGCAGTCATAAAGTACGACACCACATGGCTGCACCGCTTAGTGACGGCAATCTTGGCAGTGCCAGGATTGTGCAAGTCATTAAGCAGGAAAAGTTGGTAGTCCCAGGCAAGGAGTGTAGGTGAATAAGTGGGGGCCATAGGTGTGTCAGCAGGGGCCCTAGACAGGTTGACAGGTGCTGTGGGTGAGTGCAATGGAATGCAGGCAGGCAGCTGCTGGGGGCTGCGGGCAGGTGGGGCAGTGCTATGAGTGGTTGTGCTATGGAGTGCAGGTGGATGGAGGGGTGCTGTCTGCAGGCACTCTAGAGAGGGCAGTCAGACAGGGTAGTGCTACAGAATATGGATCCCTGGGATCCATAGCAGGATTTGGGGGGGAAAAGTGGTGGGAGCAACTTACGGAAGCAAATAGTTACTCTCCTCACCAGCTACCCCATTATCTTTGCTTGTGGGAAGCTGGCAGAGAAAGTTGCAAATTGCGGCCACACGTGCATGGGATGCTGCAACCATTGAGGGGGCAAGCTAGTTGCCAAGTGCCCAAATTGAGATCATGTGACTGCAAGGATGAAGTGACAGCAGGACCAGTCATAAGTACCAGTCATTTAGTGCAGTTGTAACTTTTAATGAACGCTGAACCAGTTATTGTAATTGGAGGGCTATCTGTAGTCCTCATTTAGCAACTCCTTGTTTAGTGACCATTCTCAGTTACGATGGTGATGACCTATGCAAATCTGTAAAGCAAAGAAAAACTGAAATTAGATTGTAAAATTGCAGTTTCACTTAATGAACACTTCACTTAATGACCATATTCCCATTTCCAATTGTGGTTGCTAAACAAGGACTACTTGTACTAGTACATTTTCAGCATATTGAGATAATAAAAAATTTTACCGCAGAATTTTTTTCTTTGTGTTAACAGTCAGGTATCCTACATGTGCCTTACCTTGTATGTAAACTCATGAGGATGCACATATGCTCACAAGCATCCATGGAATGAATAGGGACTATGAAAGTACATGCTCATTCTGTTGTGGTGCACCCTTCTCTCTTGTTCTTCCATCCCAGATGCCTGTAAATGGAAGCAGAAGTTGCAACAGACTGTTTCTCATGCTCGCCTTCTACCTCCATCGCAGCTACTGAGGCTGCCTGCATCACCCTGTTGGTATTTGCCTGGTCTGACTGGACAGCACTCTTGGAAAATGTTTAATGACCACTGGCTCTTCTTAAGGCTATGGGGTAGATGATGCCAATGGACCTAAAAAAGGGGAAGTGTTTGTTACTCATCCTTTTGCAGTGCCCCCTGATTCGAAAGCTTGAAGAATCAGTGGGTGGTGAGCAATACACACTTTGTGCTTGACTAACAGCTTCTCTCACCCCAGGAGGTGAAGATAGATCTGGAAAGGTGCCCAGCATATTGCAGCATCCCTGACGTGACTTATCACTTTGCTGCTGGTAGATTCCACTAGTGCCTGACAGTCCTGAGAGAAGGCACTTGGCATGTGGGAAGACTTGGCCAGTTGCTATGGAGCTCCCCCCCCACCCCGCCACCGCATCCCCGCTGATCTCCTGGTTTCCCTGCCCCTCTCCCATCCAAGCCTGCCTGCTGAAATATTTCAGGCTGCAACATCTGCGCTTTCTCTGGGTCTTTCTCTTGGAATGTGACCCTGCTGCAAGACTGTGCTAGAATTCAGGGAAGGAGGGAACAACAAGCGAGGACTATGCAGAGAGCACAATCCACCCCGCAAATTCAAAATAAGCCCTGCCGGAATAGAAAAAGCAGCAACGTGTGATTTCCTCCCACTCTTAAAATATTAACTATGTTCCAATCATGCAGGGGACTGAGTGTCTCCTGCAAGAAACTATAGCCTTCTGGAGGCTAGAAATATCCCCTTGGGGACAGAGTCTCAAGGGGGAGTCTGGTATTTTATGTTCACTAATTATACTGTGGTTTTCTGCAGGGAGAATCTCGTCCCTCGTATATCAACTGCAGCTTCTAGCACAGCAAAGCAGGAAGGAATGGAATGGAACTGGGGAGGGGCTTTTTGGGTGGGGATATGTTCCAAAACAAGAAAATTTTAAAAGGCAGGAAAGCGGCAAAGCGAGGCTCATAGGTGCATAGGCTCCAACAAGTCAATGAGATGAAGTAAATTTATTTCCTGGTGGGGTGAGGGAGAGTGCAGCATCTTTTGATGCTTCTTTTTGCCAGTGAAAGAGCCACAAGGAAGTCAGGGAAGCTTGTGCCACAGAGAATTCATCAGTTGGCAAGGATGCTGCCCTTGCTCCCTTGGGAGAACTGTTTCTTTCAGCTGCCCTCTGAAGAACATCAGCGCTCTGGCTTGAAATATTAGTCCTGTTTTCCTCCTTTTCTCTTTCTGTCATGAATCACGGCCTCTGTTTATAGATATATGGGTGTCTGTAAATACACATTTTGTAGGTTTGTATGTTTTGTTTCAGCTTTTTTCCTTCTTTTATAATTTTATGCATTTTCTTTGTTTAATTAGTATTTTAGTTCTTACTGTACAGTTATGAATAATATTTTGAAGCTCTTCATTTCTAAGTCACTGGGCACAGTATTCTGTTTCATGAATGAGTTGTGTTTGCATTCATCATATACTCAACATGCATTTTGGATAAATTTCATCTTGGTTTTTTTCATTAAAATAGGTTTCTAATTTATTAATGTATATATTATTTTATTATGACACTTAGAGGAACCTATCAGAAGTGAGAGCTGAAGGTGACTTTCACAATCTATTCACAGGTGTGGGATAGTGCTATAAAATCCTGCTGGACCAAAAGCCAGAATACAACAAAAGGAGTTTATGTTTACAATATTGAAAAGATGCCTTGGTTGCACTGCTTCTTTTAAAAATGACTGTCAGTGACTCATTTAGATTAAAAAAACCCCAAAATTAACATGTCAAAACACGGGTGCTCAGCTCTCTTGAAAGTGGCAGCAGCCAGAATTCAGGCCGGGCTTGTAAGGTTTAGCTCTAGATTCTGACAGTGTGGGCAGCTGTTCCAGCCAAGCTTTAAGACTCTCTCTGATCAGAAGAGCCACAATCTTTTGAGCACTTCCTAGCCATGCCAGCTTAGGAAAAGAAGGTTTACCTACCTACCATAGGGTTATTCTCTCTCCTTCATTCAAAATAACAGAACTCAGGGACTGCCCATGACGGTGAGTAACTGCAAGTTCAAGAGTGACAGAAATTATTACTACATATAATGCAGTGGTGAAATCCAATTTTTTTAACTACCAGTTCTGTGGAAGTGGCTTGGTGGCCATGGTGTGGCTTGGTGGGTGTGGTAGGGGAAGGATACTGCAAAATCTCCATTCCATCCCACTCCAGGGGAAGGATACTGCAAAATCCCCATTCCCATCCCATTCCAGGGGAAGCTTACTGCAAAATCTCCATTTCCACCCCACTCCAGAGGAAGGATACTGCAAAATCCTCAATCCCACCCCACTCCAGGAGAAGGATACTTGCAAAATCTCCATTCCCACCACACTCCATGGGAAGGATACTGCAAAATCCTCATTCCCACCCCACTCCAGGGGAAGGATACTTGCAAAATCTCCATTCCCACCATACTCCATGGGAAGGATACTGCAAAATCTCCATTCCCATCCTACTCCAGGGGAAGGATACTGCAAAATCCCCATTCCTTCCCCACTCCTGGGGGAATGATATTGCAAAATCTCCATTCCCACCCCACTCTGGGGCCAGCCAGGGGTGGTATTTGCCAGTTCTCCGAACTACTCAAAATTTCCGCTACCGGTTCTCCGAACTGCTCAAAATTTCCGCTACTGGTTCTCCAGAACCTGTCAGAACCTGCTGGATTTCACCCCTGATATAATGCAAATATTAAACTTGTGGAATGTAGTCAAAGTAGCTCTGATCTGGATTTGGAAAGAGGAATAATAAGGTTCTTTGATGTCTCTGGCTTTCAACTAAGCGCTATTTAGGATAGGTAAGAGGACTTTCTATCTTTTGGGTACAGTAATTGCAATAGTTTTCTCATGTCACAAATGTTTTGTCTCAGGCATGGTTCTAGCCTATAAATGCCAGCCAGTATGTCCTGAAACCTGGCTAATACAAATACTGGTAGTTTCCAAAGAGCATCTTTACAAAGAACAGGTCAAGGGATGAGAAATTTATGCAAAGCAATAGAGATAGTCCTTGGCTTTTGACCACAATTGAGCCCAAATTTTTTATTGCTAAGCGAGACAGTTAAGTGAATCATTTTAGTTTTTAAGTTAATAACATGGTTGTATAGTGATTCTGGCTTCCCCATTGACTTTGCTTGTCTGAAAGCCACAAAAACTCATCACAAACCTCTGGGACACTGCAACCATCATAAATATGAGCCAGTCGCCAAGTGTCAACATGTTAATCATGTGACCATGGGGATATTGTAATGGTCGTGAGTGTGAAAAATGACCACAGTTCACTTTTTTCAATGCCATTGTAATTTCAATCACTAAACAAATGGTTGTAAGTCGCAGACTACCTGTGCACTTTTTTTTTTTGCAGCAAAATTAACTTCGTATCTGATTGTGAATGTGAGAACTGTAGTCCAATAATCTGATGCTTCTGTGGAAGAAATGAAATATGATCCTTCAGCCAGTTGTGGCTCTTTTGGCTAGCCCTTCTCTCCCCCCCCCCATTTCTCATGTCTACATCCTGTTGAGGAGAATGATTTGTGTGAGCTGCTGCAGCCTGGATTGGACCCTTAACACTGTGCTTCTCTGCCAGTTAAAGCTTGGCTTCTAAATCTAACACTGTTCCTTCCTCTCTCAGCCACACTTAGCACTTGACTAAATTCAGGATGTGCTGAGATAAGGTGACTGCTGTTGTCCTGCCCAGTCATCAGTTTGCCAAATGAAAGAGAGGAGGAGCAGTGAACCTCAGTGGCCTCTTACAGCTGTTCTCGGCAAAGGAATTTTCAACCCTATCAAATAAACAAAACAACTCATCCCTAGCTTCTGGGTTCACTGCATATTCTTTTATTTGAATACTTTATTATGAATCACAATATTGCATGCAAAACCAAGAGAAAAAAGCACAACCTTCACCGTTCTTCTGAGTGCTACATAAAGATTTTCTAAGGAACTGTTCTTTTTCATATCCATCTTTACACTGCTCCTTCCATTGAATTTTAAAAGGGGGAAACAGAAAACAATCCATAAATCCCACCAGGCCATCAAGAGTTCTGGAACAATGGTCCATTCTCCCTCCCTTGAGTCTCCACAAATACTTGACACTAGTTTGCAAAACCAATTAAATCTCCAGACTTGCCGATATGGGACATGCCCAGTGAAGTAGAAAGGATGGAGATAAATACTGACAAGGAAGGAAAAGAGGGGCAAACTGTTAATTGTGTTCCATCCTTTCTTGGTGAAAAGCTACTGATCAAAACCAGAGAGTGAGTGTTGTTTTGCAGAAGGTGATGGCGGTGGCGGCGGCAGTGGGTAGGAAAGACATCTATCACAGTGCTAAAACAACACCAGGAGATGTTTGAGAAAAGAGTTGCCAATATTTTGAGCTATACTGATGGCAGTTAAACATAGATGAACAGCTCATCCTTCAATAAGAGCCAATCAATGGTGTCATCTGTACAGGTTGCAACAAACCATTTTAGGTCAGAAGTAAGTAACACACTAGAAAGAGAAATTTTTTGACAGAGAGAACAATTAATCAATGGAATAGCTTGCCTTTGGACTGGGGGCGCTCCATCACTGGAGGCTTTCAAAAATAGACTGAATAACCATTTCCTGGGATAGTATAAGGTCTCCTACCTTGAGTCAGGGATTGGACTAAAAGACCTCTGAGGTCCCTTCTGGTCCTATGATTCTATGTTCTAGAGTAGAATTTCAGGATCTATATGAGGATTGAATTTTTAATATGATTTTTTATTATGACATCTATAATATGTACATTCCCCAAATTGTACACACTCTCCACCTCCCAAACTTCTAATAGCTTTCATAATGAACCCAAGACAAGGAAACAAAGCGTAAATGATGAAAGGAAACATGGTGCTGGCAAGTTTTTTTCCCTTTCATGTTATTTTTCTCTCCAAAAAAGTTGCTTGTCAGGTTAACCTTGCTTAATTATTGTCCTGTTTAGCAATTGTTTGAAGTTATGATGGCATTGAAAAAGTAAAATTATGACCAATCCTTGTACTTATATCCAGTCACAGTGTGTCAGTTATTTGATAGCTATTTGTGTTCAGAACCAGCTTCCAACAAGCAAAGTTGATGGAAAAGCTGGCAATAAATCCACAAATCGCAGATCCTTGATGTCTTCTTTAATGATTTGCTACAGTGGTGAAATCTAAATTTTTTTACTACCGGTTTTGTGGGTGTGGCTTGGTGGGTGTGGTATGGCTTGATGGGCATGGCTTGGTGGGCCTGGCAGGGAAAGGATACTGCAAAATCCCCATTCCCACCCCTCTCCTGGGGGAAGGATATTGGAAAATCTCCATTCCCACCCCACTCTGGGGCCAGCCAGAGGTGGTATTTGTCGATGGTCTGAACTACTCAAAATTTCCGCTACCAGTTCTCCAGAACCTGTCAGAACCTGCTGGATTTCACCGCTGATTTGCCATGACTCGCTTAATGGCCAAATGAGAAGAGATGCTGTCTGTTGCAATCACGTGTTTTGCTTAGTGACTGTGTTGCTTAGTGAAGGAATTGCCAGTCACTAAGCAAGGACTACCTGTCCCACAACCTGTTCCTGCACTATCCAATGGAAGCTAGTGGGAGAAATTACAGTGGGGTACATCAGACTTTCTTATATTTGTCTGATCCTCCTTTTCCTCTTCTACTGATTCTTCCAAATATGGATGTAGTTGTTCTGCTCGATTGCCCTCACATACTTTAATACTTTATCCTAACATTAGAGTTCTAGAATTCAGCATTTTAAAATAACTGCAGTTTTCTACCTTCAGAATGCTAATGTGAAAAAAAACACCACACCCCATTCTGCCCAGGTACAGGAAGGAAGAAAACTAGCAGAATGGGATAATAGGGATTCCCTCTCTCTCTCTTTCAGTCCTTATGCATTCTTATAATTTGCTAGGGAGGGACCTTCACAAGTTCCTTAGATGAACTTAGATGAAAGACGTTCAGTTTGTGGAAAACGTAATACAGTACATAGCGCTTATTATACTGGTATTTTGTACTTCAGGAATTCCAAATTCTAGGGGTTTTTTTAAAGGACAAAATTTCGATATTATAAACACTGTGGGTAGAATCTGGTAACACAGGTGAGAAAAATTCAGCTTATACAGGAGACCTGAGAGGCCCCACGTAATAGATTTACAGACCGATGTATGTATGCATGTGCTAGATGTGTTCTAGCTGCACAAATTTTCTCAGGTCCTTCTCCTACCTGTTAGTTGACCTCATCAAGCTCCTGTGGTTTGCAAGACTCTGCTGCCAACAAAGGAGAAAGGAAGATTTGTTGCATAAGCTACACTTAGCACATTTATAAGATGTTTAATTCAGCAACCCCAATTGAGCATCCTGGCTCTTGATCTTCTGATCTGGGTATAAAAGCAATTGAAAACCTTCTAAATGATCAATTATTTTCTTGTTCCACAAGGAATTTTGTTCTTTCATATTCATTCTTATGGCATCCACCACAATGTTTACCATAGTTCTAGAGGTATAAATTCTTGAATTCCAAAGTAACCCCATCCGCTGGAGAGAGAAGTCAATAATCAAGCTCCTTATTCCAACCAAAGAGGCCAGAAAAAAGTGAAGAGGAAGTTCACAAAACTTATTTATTTATCCATTTGTTCATTCATTCATTCAATATATATATACTGTAGCTCTCCATCTCACATTTGTGACTCTATACTGTAAAACTACAGTATACTAAGGGATTTACAGCAACAATGGACCTGAGCCTATTCAAGGTCTCACTTCATTATCTCAGTCACCTGAAGTATCTCTTTATCTTGAACTTTATCACTCACTTCCTGCTTGAACTTTATCACTCACACCTTCCTAAGAGCATGCCCCCACCATTAGACCAGCTGAAAGTCCTTCTCTTTTAGGCATACCACATCTGGCTGGCAAATCTTTACACAACCATAAGATGACAATAGAGTTTTCCAGTTGTGTAAGGGTGGGGATATTAGCCTTGGCTGAGATTTGCCCTCTTGGGTGGTATGATGATGATCTTTCAGAACCCCTAGTGACCAATTGTGTTGCTCCTCAAGAAATCAGGCATGATGAAAGCCTATAGGTTGGAGGGGTAAGTCAAGGTTGCTGCTAGTGTACTGACCATTCTGATGCCCAGGAGCAGCCTTGCATAAACTCTTGGGTCTCCTACTGGAATCCTCCAGGCTATTGGTAGTATAATATTTCAGTCTCCGTGCCCTAAGTGTAACTCTGGATGGCTCAGGATGTCATATAATAAATACTTATGAGGTTATCAACTGGTGGTCATCCAGACATTTGCATATATAGTATACCTGTTCTCCCTCCTTTCATTTCTTCAGAAGCAGGAAGGAGAGAGCAAAGACAGCAGGCAGCAGCAATCAATGGGGATGCCTCTAGGGTCCTCAAGGGTTCCACTTCCAGTGCACTTCACTGTGCTGAGGAGACAGCTGACTGTGGAGAAGCAGGTGGAAGAGGTGACAACAGCAGCAGCAGTTCATTCATCATGTATTCCCTTTTTCTTTCCACATCACTCTTTTGCTAAAACTCCTGCTGGTGTTTTGTGTTTAGTCTATCAATCTGGGCTGCATGAATCTGAACATCCACTAGACATGGTAGCAAAGAGATACAGAAAACCCTTTCTGCTGTTGTCTAATGACCATCTGAGGGTTGTGTTGTTGTTTTTTTTTGTGTACAGCTACATTAGCCACACCTGGCACACTGTGATCTGTTGAAGGCACAGGAAGAACCAGTTAAGCCCAATGGTCCTCTGGCCAGCCTTCAGCATATTTACATTACTATCTAATTCTTCTACAGCAGAAATTGATCTGGTATTTAATTATTTTATTGCTGTAGAAAAGCTTGGGGATGATCTCAAATTTCTTAACTGCCATGTGGTTATACTCTGACTGGCTACAATTCTCCACATGCCTGAAGGAATTAGCAAAATATCTCAACAGTGGGTACCTTTCTAGAAACGCATGCATACTGGGAGTAATAGATGAACAAAGGAAGATCTTCTGAGGGTCACTAACGTAGCTCTCCAAAAAGAGGAACAGTACAGTATTTTGGATACTTTGCTCAGGCTTCTCAATTTTTCTGTACAATAATGTAATTTTAAAAATGTAGTACTGAAGTTTACCGTAAGGAATATTATATTTTTTAATAAGGGGAAATTTTCAAAATATGTTATTGTTGTTTGTGATGGAATTCAGAATTCTGGAAGCACAAAACGTCAAGTAGAGTACGCTGAAAAGCTTGAATTTAAAAAGTGTATTTTGTTTCTTCCAGGATATATCACCAACTGTGTAAAACAGCTGCATATATGCTCAAAGCTGTTTGGATGTTTAGGAGGTGTCAATAAGGACATCTGCAGTGAATGGACAAACCACCATTCATTCAGGCAAGGCATAGAAGGCATTTCCTTTCCCCCCATTTATTCAGACAACTAGTACCCATAGCTCAGATGCCTGAGCAGACGGGCAAGAGAGTTTATACTGACTGCAAAAACTAAGCCTATGGCTGCTGGTGGGGAAGAAACTTACCCAGGCTTGCCCCCTTCTTGTTGGCAAAAACCTTTGTCTTGAGACCAAGGGAAAAGAGAGAGAGTTAAGAGATGTGGAGGGAAAAACAGACTACTTGGGTGGGGATCAAGAAGAAGAATAGCTGAGAGAGAGAAAAAGAGACTGCTGAAAGATGTAAACAAGATGGAGATTGCTCTATGTATTTAATGAACTATTTTCTAAGAGAAACTGAAAAAACCACAGTACAATAATTCAAAGTTCAAAGCCGGAGGTGATTAGGCCGGTTATCCCCTCCAGGCAACTGGCGGCCCAATTATCTAAAGCAGTGGTCCCCAACCTTTTCATCTCTGTGGACCAGTGTGGGGTGGGGAGAAGGGATTGTTCAGTATGAGCAATGGGTGAGCATGCACACACAGTTCCATTTGCCTGAGTGGTGAGCACATGCATCCACCACTCGGGCAAATGGAGCTAAGTACATATGCATGTGCTCACTCACTGTGCAAGTGGAGCTGCGCATGTGCATGAGCTTGCCCACCGCTTCTGCAGCCCGGTTCCAAACAGACTATATCCTGGTACTTCCCCATAGCCCAGGGGTTCTGGACTGCTGATCCCTAAAAGCAGCTTTAGAGGAAGACAAATGGTTCCAAATGCACAAGAGTGAATGTACAATGCAAGATGGTCTAAGCTTGGGTGGTGGCCAAACTGTATGTCCCACAGAGCCAACTGTTAATGGTTCTACAAAAAAGCCATGATTCAAAAGTGGCGGGGCATTTTGGCTTCATAAAAGCCCTAATCAAGTGCCAATTTTGGTGGCTGTCACTGAAGAAAGACATAGAGAGCTATGTAGCTAGCTGTCTTATCTGTGCCTCTGCCAAGAGGCGACAAGGGAAAACATCAGGACTTCTCCAGCTGATAGCAGAACCAGAATAAAGCCCCATGGAAAGATATATCAATGGACTTTATAGTAGAACTGCTCGAAAGCTTGGGAAATACAGCAATTTGGGTGATAACTGACTTGTTTTCTAAACAAGTGCACTTTATACCCTGTCAAAAAGTAACTCCACTTGCAATTTGGCTAAGGTATTTGTGCAGCATGTTTACTCACTGTATGGTGCTCTAGAAAGAATCATCTCAGATTGCAGAGTCCAATTCACTTCATAGTTTTGGCAGGAGTTCCTAAAACCTTTTGGGACCACTCAAGGGTTCAGCTCCATGCATCATCCATTACTAATGGTGCCTGTTACCCAGAGGTGGGTTTCAGCAGGTTCTAACCAGTTCTGGAGAACTGGTAGTGGAAATTTTGAGTAGTTCGGAGAACTGTTAGTAAAAATTCTGACTGGCCCCGCCCCCATCTATTCTCTGCCTCCCAAGTCCCAGATGATTGGGAGGAAATGGGGATTTTGCAGTAACTTTTCCCTGGATTGGGGTGGGAATGGAGATTTTACAGTATCCTTCCCCTGACCTGCCCAACAAGCCACGCCCAGCAAGCCATGCCACACCCACCAAGCCACAGTCACAGAACCGGTAGTAAAAAAATTTGAAACCCACCACTGCTGTGAACGTACAAATGGAGCACTATCTCAGGTTTAACGGATTAACAGAGTTGAAAGGGACTTTGTGGGTCATCTAGTCCAACTCCCCGCCCAAGCAGAAGACCCTACACCATTTCTGACAAATGGTAGTCCAATCTCTTCTTGAAAACCTCCAGTGAAGAATCTCCCACAACTTCCGAAGGCAAGCTGTTGCTTACATAACTCAAAACACAGTAGCACTGGGTTCAATCTATTTAAAGTGGTCACAGGACAAGACTTTGTATCTATCGCTGAATTGCTTCAGGCCATCCCATCAATGGCATTCTAAAAGAGTGGGTCACCCAACTACAGAATACCTGGTTGGTGGTGAGAAAGGCTTTTGATAAAGCTTGGGAAGCATATAAAAAACAAGCCAATCAAAATCCCATTAAGTCAAAGGACTTTAAAGTGAGAGATTAAGTCTATTTACCAAATTCTTACAGTCTAGATAACCATCCAAAAAATTGGGCCCAAAATAAGTTGGACCTTTCTCCATAAAAAAATTAATCCAGTGACTATAGATTTAATGCTGCCAAAAACGCTCAGACGCATACACTCGGTATTTCATTGCAGCCTATTGAAACCAAAGATCACATCTCCCCCAACGCCATGAGTCGCAACCACCCCCTGATCCCATTATGATTGAGGGAGAGCAACTCTTTGAAGTCAAAGACATTTTGGATTCCTGTATACAGTACATCGGGGCGGGGAGATCCAGTATTTGGTAGCATGCACAGATTTTCCTCCCTTGGATCCTGAATGGGTAAATTCCAAACATATTTGTTTTGTTTGTTTTTGTTTTTATTAAATTTGTATACTGCCCTCCTCCCGAAGGACTCAGGGCGGTGAACAGCCACAGAATAAAACACATGGATACAAAAATTTAAAAGTAGAATAAAAGCGAATTAAATAATTTGGCTAAGACAAATTTAAAATACCCAATAATTTAAAAAACAAATTAAAATTTACATTAAACAGGGGAAAAGATTTAGGCCAGGCCAGCTTGAGGAAATAAAAAATTCTTAAGCGTGCGATGGAAGGTGCGCAGATCCGGCATTGTCCGTATTTCCAGGGGAAGCTCGTTCCAGATCGTAGGTGCCCCCACAGAGAAGGCTCTCCCCCTGGGGGCTGCCAGTCGACATTGTTTGGCTGACGGCACCCGGAGGAGCCCCTCTCTATGGGAGCGTACTGGCCAGTGGGAGGCTATTGGTGGTAGTTGGCGGTCCTGTAGATAGCCAGGTCCTAAGCCATGGAGCGCTCTAAAGGTGATAACCAAGACCTTGAAGCGCACCCGGAAGACCACCGGGAGCCAGTGCAACTCGCGCAGGAGAGGTGTTACATGGGAACGCCACGTCATTCCCATAACCACCTGCGCGGCCGCACACTGCACCAGTTGGAGCCTCTGAGTGCTCCTCAAGGGGAGCCCCATGTAGAGAGCATTACAATAGTCCAGACAAGAGGTGATGAGGGCATGAGTGACTGTGCATAGGGAGTCCCGATCTAGAAAGGGACGTAACTGGCGAATCAGGTGAACCTGATAAAAAATCCTCCCGGTCACGGCTGTCAAGTGCTCTTCTAAAGACAGCCGTGAATCCAGGAGGACGCCCAAGTTGTGCGTCCACTCCGTGGGGGCCAGTGACTTGCCCCCAATAGTCAGTGATGGCACCAACTGACTATATCGGGACGTCGGAAACCACAGCCACTTGGTCTTGGATGGGTTGAGCCTGAGCCTATTCCTCCCCATCCAGATCCGCACGACCTCCAGGCACCGGGACATCACTTTAAGGGCATTGTTGGGGTAGTCTGGGGTGGAGATGTACAGCTGGGTGTCATCAGCGTACTGATGGTATCTCACCCCAAAACCACGGATGATCTTGCCCAGCGGCTTCACATAAATGTTGAACAGGAGGGGTGAGAGGACCGACCCTTGCGGCACCCCACATATGAGGGGCCTCGGGGTCGACTTCTGCCCCCCTGTCAACACAGACTGCGACCGGTCAGAGAGAAAGGAGGAGAACCACTGCAACACAGTGCCTCCCACCCCCAACTCTTCCAACCGGTGCAGCATGATACCATGGTCGATGGTATCAAAAGCCGCTGAGAGATCTAACAGGACCAGGACAGAGGAGCACCCCCTGTCCCGAGCCCTCCAGAGATCATCAACCAACGTGACCAATGCTGTTTCCGTGCTGTACCCGGGCCTGAAGCCCAACTGGAACGGATCCAGATACGTCGTTTCATCCAGGTGCTGGGGGAGCTGTTGTGCAACCACACTCTCAACAACCTTCACCACAAAGCGGAGGTTGGAGACTGGACGATAATTTACCAACATTGCCGGGTCCAGGGAAGGCTTCTTGAGGAGAGGCCTCACCACCGCTTCTTTCAAGGTGGCGGGGAAGTCACCCTCACTCAACGAAGCATTTGTAATCCCCTGGAGCCAGCCTAGTGTCACCTCCCGGGAAGCCAGCACTAGCCAGGAAGGACACGGGTCTAATAAACAAGTGGTCACGTTCAGTCTGCCCCGAATCCTGTCCACGTCCTCAGGGGTCACAGGATCAAACTCATCCCAAATAACATTCTCAAGACCTGCCCCAGTCCCTCCCCCTGAGACTATCCAGTCAGAGTCCAGACCGTCCCGAATCTGAGTGATTTTGTCATGCAGATACTGAACAAAATCCTTGGCTCTCCACTCCAAGGGGTCCTCCCACGCTTCCTGGTGGAGCAGGGAGCGGGTCACCCTAAAGAGGGCGGCCAGGTGATTATCTGATGATGCAATAAGAGCAGCAAAATAGCTACATTTAGCTGCTTTTATCACCACTAAGTAATTCCTAATATGGGATCTTACTAGTGTCCGGTCAGATTCAGAAAGACTGGCCCTCTAAATACTCTCTAGGTGTCTTTTCCGGCGCTTCAACTCTCTCAGCTCCTCGGAGAACCAAGGAGCCAATTGAGATCGGCACCGGGTCAGAGGCTGCAAAGGCACGACCCGATCCAGAGCTCCGGCGGCCGTCCTATCCCAGGCGGCCACTAGGTCTCCAGTCGAGGTGTGTGCCAGAGCCTCAGGAAATGGCCCAAGCTCCATCTGGAACCTATCAGGTTCCATCAGGCGCCTGGGGTGGAACCATCTTATGGTTAACCATATTAACCATATTAAAGCCTCCAGACTGCTTAGAAAATTCCATGAACAGTACCCAGATAAACCTCATTGAACTATTTGCTAATTAGAGAATTCCCGTTTGTTTTTCCCTCCCCTTTGTTTTCTTTCCTCTACAGGACTAATGTCTCTATCAAGGAGGGCAGAATGTCAGGTCTGCCAGCTTCAGCTTGGCACCTCATAGACATCCTGCCATCAAAGGCTATGCGGGGGAGGAGGAGGGGAGGATAGATGGACAATAAAGCTGTTTGTGTATGTGATAGGAAACAAAGAGTGGGGAATGACAGGTGATAAAGACCAGAGAAGCTCGGAACCAGTTTGTACCAGCATCCAAGGCCAGGCATCCTGAGAAAGTTTGTGGATTACCCTAAAACACTCAGCATTCTCAAAACACTCAAAACAAGTTCCAATTGGCTGAAGACAGACTGGTTGGGTGGGGAGGGGAGAGGGCTGGGATGAGGGGAAACCTTTCTGTATCTTTCAAGTATGGGAAACCCAGAGTTTGCCTGACTTTACTGCAGTCAACATCTCATAGTAAAAGAAGCTTTCTCAGCTTCGCTTCAACAAAATGGAGTCAAGGGTTTTTCTTTCCTAAGGAATCAGATTGGGGCAGGTCTGACAGTGCCACTCAGTCATAGTTGCATCTCTCTCCCCCATCCCGTCTCTCTCCCTCTCCCTCTCCTTTTCCCTCCCTCCCCTTCTCTCTCATTATTATTCTTCATTCTTTTACTGCAGATAACTCCTTGTTTAACCTGTTACTATTTACTTCCAAAATAATATTTATTAACATAAACATTGTTCAGCAATTTTACTTCTTTACATCTTAAATATTCCTTATTCTTTCTGAATATATTCTTTGTAATACTTTTTCTCTAAATACAGGTAGTCCTCAACCTATGACCACCATAGAGCCCAACATTTCAGTTGTTAAGTAATATATTTGTTAAATGAGTTTTGCCCCATTTTATGATATTTCTTGTCAGAGTTGTTAATGAATCACTGTAGTTGTTAAGTTAGTAACCTGGTTGTTAAGTGAATCTGACTTCCCTATTGACTTTGCTTGTCAGAAGATTGCAAAAGATGATTACATCTGGGACACTGTAATAATCATAAATATGAACCAGTTGTCAAATATCTGAATTTTGATCATTTGTTCATGGGGATGCTGCAAAGATCATAACTGTGAAAAATGGTCATAAGTCAGTGCCATTGTAACTTTGAAATGTCACTAAATGAACTGTTGTAAGTCAAAGACTACCTGTACATATTATATAATATCTTTCTTTTATCCTAATTTCTGAAACAGTCCTTCTCCTATATACAGTATATATATTTGTAATCTATAATCTGCAGATTTCATTTTACCATCCTTTTTCATACTTTCCATTAGCATACTACCAAAAATTAGTCAGGCCCACACTCAAAACCTCTCATTATCCTTATACCCTTTACTAATTTTATTGGTCCATCATAAACAATGAATCTAATCTTGTTTTATATTTATATTTCTCCCATTAATATGTACATATATACTTAATTGGGATCTCTGAATGATCCAATCACCTTTTTCGGTATTCTTTCATCTCATTCCTCTTTATCCTCTTTATCCTAGGTCTATAAACTCTTTCTATACATGAATTTATCAATTCCTTCATTTAGACCTGTTACATTTATTTCCCTTAGTTTAGCAAACACAAAACATCTATTTTTCATTCATTAATTCATCATTTTTATCATTCATTCCTCTTTCATTCTTATGTCATGGTTGTTACTAGATAAGTCCAGAGTTCTACTGCCTGTCATGTTTTTGTCAGTTGATACTTTCAAATAAAACTTTCTAGTTTGAGAAATTCCCTATTAATCTTATGCACAATACCAGATAGTTTTGGCATAATTTAAAGACACATATTCATTATCTTCTCAGCATCTCTTAGTCACATGTTTGCTATTCCAATCAGTTAGTAGGGTAACCTATTGCCCTGTGCTTGATCCCTTCTTCCCCCACTCCACAAGAATAGAGAGATTGCCTTAAATAAAATCTCTTTTCCTGAGCTGCTTTCTCAGCAGTGCAGCTCTTCCCCAAAAGGTTCTAAATACAAATCAAAAAGTTCTGTGACCTTAACTACCCAGCTCCCAACTGCTACCTGTAACTGACAAGACTTTAATTATTTTCACACCTTAGGCTTAGTTTGCCTCCTAAACAGCCTCAGGTTTACAGTCCAGATCTGGGCAGGATAATTGGAAAATTGAAAAAGTTTGACAAATCATAGAATTTGATACCTGAATTCTACACAAATTTAGCATAGCTGCTCTTTAATGTATTGGAGTTAACTAAGTGATAACTTGAAGACAATAGGAAGTATTTTTCTTTATTCCAGAAATTTTACAGCATTTTAACATCAAAAGATCTTTCAGGATGCATAGTATCTAAGAATAATATTACTAATTTATGAAAATTAGCATATATTAACCAATTAATAATTGAAGAAATTATGCTATACTTTATTTATGAATCTGTGTTTTACACAGAATGTAAAGGCATCTGTCTCAGAGATACATGTGGATTGAAGCAGCAGCTCAAAAAAGAAACTAGAGTCTATAAAGTATTATAAATTTATAGACACTTAGTATGAAGTAATCAGGAGTCTAATTCTTTTAGAACCAGCTCCATCCAGTTTGAAACTTTTATAAAGGCCCTCTACACAACCAAAACTGCACTAATTCCAGGTTGCTTCTTTCTTTGATTAGTTTCCAACCATTGTTTCTTGTCCTTCCCTCCGGTGTTTTGGAGAATAATTTGACCCCCTCTTCTTTGTGGCAGCCCTTCAAAAATTGGAATACTGCTATCATGTCACTCCTAATACTTTTCTTTAGACTAGTCAAGCCCAAATCCTGCAGCAGTTCTTCATATGTTTTAGTCTCCAGGCCTTTGATCAACTCAGTCACTCTTCTCTGAATTTTTTCAAAAGTCTCAACATCTTTTTTGCAGTATGGTTACTAAAATCAGTTTCAGTGTTCCAGGTGTGGTCTTACTAGGGTTTTATAAAGCAGTAGTAATACTTCACATGATATTCGATGCTTCTTTTTATACAACCCAGGATTGTATTAGTTTTTTTGGCTGCTACTTCACACAGCACGCACACCTTCAGAACTCTGGGATGTAATCTGTCAGGTTCTGGTGATTTATATTCATCAAGGTCAGATAGGTGTTCTCTTACCATTTTCCTGCTTGTTTTAATTTAATTCTGTATACGGTGGTGGCAGTTTTCAGCCAGTTCCAAGAAGCACCCTAACTATTTCTGCAGTCCATCTGCCAGTGTGCGGAGATCGAAAATGCGATGCTTATTTTTGGCAATGTGAGGATCCCCACCGCTGGAAACCGCCAGAAAATGCGGAGGCCAACAACCTCCGAAAGGTGGGGGCCGGCGAATAGGTGGGGCTACATTCGGACTATAAGACACACCCAGATTTTCACCCTCTTTTTGGAGGTAAAAAGATGCGTCTTATACTCCGAAAAATATGGTGTGTGTGTGTGTGTACACAGACACATACACCCCCCCCCCCATATTTTTTGGAATATATCTATATCTATATCTATATCTATATCCAACTATCCTAAAAATACAAGTTCCAGGTATAGCTATAAAAGAAGAAACAGACATCGTGATCTCCGGAACTTAAAATATACTTAGCTTTCGTTAGCCTCTTGCTAACATTGTCAGAGTGTAAAAACTACCATTGAAGAGATATTTGCCTTTATGCATCATTGATCAATTTGGCCATTGCGCACATGATAGGCCCATCCACCCGCCTCCCACCTATAATTAGCCCTTGTCGTTTTTACTTCAGACATGTGATTCGATGGAGGCTTAGCTCCTGCTGCTTCCTCCCCTATCTCACACTGCTTGGGTTGCCCATCCCCAGGGAATGACACTGAGCTATCAGATATTGCTTTAAAGGCATTCTCTCCGGCCACTTCCCACACACCACTGCTCCTCCACCTCACAGGCACATTTGATACATCAACCAAATTTGTTTGTTGTTTTGCCCATGATCTTGTAACCGGCCTATCTCATTCCTCATTATTCATGTCTATTGTGGCCTGAAGCCGCTCTGCCGGGCTCCTTGGCATTCGGCCCGGGCTGGCTATGCCTCCATAGGACAAGTCTACATGCCCAAAGGGGAGGGGGTGCTGTCGATCTCTACTCCCCAATAGAAATCAGTCTCTGCTCATCCTGCAGGATCTTTCCCGGTGCCTCAATTCTTGGTAAGCTGGTAGCAGGTTGATGTGTCTATTGATGGAGTTATTGTTGGAAAACCAGGCTTCTTTCAATAGGAGTCCCCCTTTAATTGCATCATGGGCAACAACTTCAGCCTCTTGAAAGTTGAACCTGTGATTGTGCTCCTTCATATGTGTCCAGATCTGAGAGTGCGGTTCTTGGCACCAGACAGCCAGTTCATGTTCATGCACGCTAGTCTGTAGCCACTTAGCTGTTTCCCTTACATAATTGCTTGCACAGTTATTGCAGTTAATACGGTAAACCACTGAGGATGCTTCCTCTTTGGGTAATGTTTCTTTTGGGTGCATCACTCTCATTCTCAGTTTGATCTGGTTTGTGCACCACCTTAACCCCATGCACTGAAAGAGTGTGTGTGTCAGTTTCGGATACCCCCCCATATATATGGGAGCACCCTCCACGCAGATGTTCCACTTGTACCCTCAATGGGCTGTCAGGCCCAGGGTGTAATACACCATTGGATAAAGTCCATAGAATAACCATTGAGTGTGCAGATCTGATAGAGATGTGCCCGCTCCTTCGCTTTGGCCGTCAGTGTGCTGCAATGGGTGTCTACCCTATTGAACAATGCCCAAATGCAGCTAACTTTATGTGCTGTGGGGTGGTTGCTCTCATGTAAAATGCGGTCCATACTCGTGATTTTTCGATACATATATTTCATTCATGAGCTCTGGCTTTCCAGTGGAGGGAGGCGGCATTCCCTGCCCAACTTTCTCTCCCTGTCCGGGGCTGCAGAACCGGGTCATCGGTGGGGAGGTCCCGCCACCCAGGGGACTGGCAGGGGGGCAGGAAGGGAGGCATGAGAGCCCACAAAAGGAACATGAGCTAGCTGATTTTTGTGTGTGTGGGCATGCCGGAAACCAGAATATCATCTGCTTTTCCGGTTTCTGTCATTCATGCACATGCATATACACACTCCTGTTTTGGCACTCAGTGAGAAAAAGGTTCGCCAACACTGCCGTAGGGTCGCCCATCAAGCAGTTGCTGGCTGCATTTCACAGAGCCTGGCGGAGCGCCGCTATTTTCTAGCCATTCCCGCCATGACATCAACTGGAAATCCCTGAAAGAATATATTAAGAACATCTTGGGCACAAGAACAAATTATTATTTTCTAGATGAAATAAACAAGAGGACTCTTTGGAAGTACTAACAATGAAATTAAAACTAAGGTATTTTGAAGACATAATGCGAAGGAAAGAATTGTTGGGGAAGGCCCTAATGCTTGGAAAAAGTGAAGGCAAATGAAAATAGAACATAAGGTGGCCAGAAAACATCACTGATGACACAAGCAGGAGCTTAAGAGTATTCAAAGAAATGGTTATCTGACAATCTTAAAAGAGATTATGTCCATCAAAACATGTGCAGATAATCTGACATTTTATTTTTTTTAGAATGTGAAAAACTAAGGGAAGCAAAACTAACATCTTGATGATTTCAGCTTTGCCTTTATTTTTCTCTCCCTTTGAAGAAACAACACTTGAGGAAAAAATAAATCAGGTAAATTCCTTCAAATGTAGATGAAGGGAGGTGACTTCCAGTCTGCTAGTGAGGCTAATGAGGTAAACAAGTGGCACATTTGAAAGTGAATGGAAAAATTATTTAGAGAGATATCCTTGTGGATGATCAGAAAAAAAAGTGGTGTTTAAAATGAATCAGAACAGGAAGTATTCTAGCTTTAGAGTGATCAAAACCAAAACCTAATCAAGTTGGCTTTAAAGAAAGTCTGCAGTCCACTTTCTCTTTCTGCTGGCACTGAAAAAGATATATGCTTTTTTTCAAAGCATTAGAACTCTAAAATTGTGCCAAAGAACATCTGTTTCCATATGCCAGAAGAGGAAAGTGATGACTCTGAGGAATCAGAAAAGAGGGGATAAGGAATGAACACTGGCTATAATACACTCTGAACTGAATATAGTAAAATGCACACACAAACACCCATACACAAAGACTCCCTGAAACGTGGGGATAATCAATAGGAATTTTACTTTTAGTTTATAGCAGAAAATTGGTAGTGCTAAATTTGATCTGGAAGCACTATATATCTTGATGTCCCCCAAGCAGTAATAGTAATAATGTAATACAAGATAGGGTTCAAGCAGTGTATGTTTTAAAAACATTGATTTTATCTCAATAAAAAGTTTTCCAGGTAGAAGTGAGATTATTTTTTAAGGTGGAAGAATACACAGGACATTTCACTGGTGTGTATGTCACTATCAAAATGGAAATAAATAATGGATCTCTAAATAGTATTGTCAGCAACCTTCCTAGTTTCACACAGCTAAGTTTTCTTTTTTAAATAAACTGTTTTGTAAACAGAATAAAATCAAATAAGCTAATATGTTGTATGAATTTACATAAGAATGAAAAGAGACAGAAATGAGCAAAGAGAAAGTAAGAAATCAAAGAAATGAAAAGAATGCAATGAAGTGACTTCTAGGTTTTTTTACAGCCGTTATAAATATAGATATATTAACCACTTATTCTCTGCTTACAGCATTTACATTTTTTCTATAATCCATTATTTTTATTTTAATCATACAAGCCATATATCATGATTTCATTTTTTTGTTTCTTACAAAATAGTCAATAATGGGTTTCCAATCATTTTTAAACTTACACAATGTCCTATTTCTCATACAGCTTTCAAGAGATGGTTCTGCAATTAGAACGATATAGCCTTGAAATGATATAACTGATGCATCAAAGTAAGAGAAAAAAGCCAAACCTGGACTCATCCAATCAACAGAGACAGAATGTTAAAGTAAAACTTGGAACAAATAAAATACCACCAATTTGCCATCCTTAGGTAATTATGAATGAGAGATTACTGTTTCACTAGGGACACATAATTTTTTAAAGCAAGTGGCTTACTGTCACAGCAATACAGGAGTGGGCTTCTACCTTTCCCTGTCTGTTCATTAAAAAAAAACATTTTAATTGCTGGCAGAGCTGTCTCACTTTTCCTTTTTTAAACAGGAAAATATAAGGACTCTCCCATTGTTGTGGTCACCTCTCCCTTGATGTATTTTAACCATAAACATAATACAGAAATACCAGATATTTTCCTTATTAGAGTTGGAATTAAGTTGAGGAAGAAGACATACTCTGCTTTTTAAATCGTTTACTTTTTCTCATATTTTGCCTAAGAATAAGCTTAGATGGTAAATGCTGGTAAAATTGAGGAACTTAAGAAAGGAGAGGCACATATATCAGTGTGCCTGAGGGAAACCCCAGTGTTTACAGAAGTAGAAAAACATCTTTTACAAAAATCCTGGGGGACCAAACACTGCTTTGCCCTCCCTCTTCCCCCGAAACAGCCCACTGAGTACTGGGAATTCTCAGTTGCTGAGGAATGTAGAGCAAGAAGTGGAAAAGCAAAATAGAGGAGGAAGAAAGGAGGAGGAGGAGGCAGGGACCAGGAAATGCTCTCAGAATAGCTAGTTGGAATCATGATTTGGAGCACCTCTTTGAGGGAGAGGATATACTTCAACATTTTGTCAAGTCCAAATGTACAGCTGCAATATATTGTTACCCCGATGGAAAAGACGGTGTAGATTAGATTAACAGTGTATAAAACTTTGAACTTTTTAAACTGCAGATATTGAAACCCTGAACTCTTTTTTTCCAAAATAAAGGAATGATCTGAAGGCATTTATCCAGTCACTAGAGAGCCTACATGTACTGAAACGCAGGGCACTTTGTCTTATGAGGCGATATTAAGCCCTAAGAGGAGCTCAAATCAGTTTGGACAAGAAAGTGATCTCAAATGTCAAGAATCATTTGCACTTTTTTGTGGCCACTGGGAGCTCTGAGCAGAACTGAAGCACTCTTGAAGAAACAAATAGCATTTGCTTACTCTTTCAGACCGGAGTTGCTAAACATAAACTAGGGGAGTGGGTGGCTATTAGAGCTATCCTATTGTTACTGAATAATTTAGAGAATTCTTTCTCTCTCTTTTTCTTTCTTCCTCTTTCCCCTTCTAAAATCCAGAGGAGATTGTGATAGGAAGAACTTGGTGGAAGAAAGCAAAGCAAAGCAAAGCAAAGCAGCTTGTGGCTAACGGCAGCCACCCTTTCCTCTTTACACAGGGTTTGTAAAACAACAGCGCTTCTCAATGAAGCCGGCTCCCTCCTCCCTTTCTGTGCAGCCTTTGTTCCACCAGCAAAGGTCAACCGTTCTCTGTTCAAAGCAAAAATACACCCCCTGGTTATCAGATTTAGGAATTCTGTAGGGAGGTTGCAGATGGAACATGTTTAAAGCAGGAAGAGTGCTGCAGTTCTCCGTGAAGAGAGGTTGTAGAGGTCAACAACACGTAAAAAAAAAATCCCAGAATGCTGACAAGCTGTGTAAGTGGGAGGAGAGTCTGGTCAGTTTAGAGAATGGAAAAAAAGGAGAAAAGGGAAAACTGTTACCGCATGTGAGAACTGGGGGTGGGTGAGGTGAAGTGTCAGGAAGCACAAAGAAGGGGAGATGTACACAGAGATCCAGGTGTGCTAACTAAAGACAAATAAGATTAGAAGAGAAGACTGTAGTATGTGAGGTCTCTGCAAGCAGTGGACATAATTATCATACAATTGATAAACAGATATGAAACTGTTACAAGCTAGTTGCCGGATAAACTTCAAGAGTTTCAAGCTTGACAAAAGTTTGTCAGGTAGAATTTACTTTGTCTATTTGCTATGTGTGTGAACAGCTGGAGGACAAGAGAGAAATAAAGCTCTGCTTTTGAGATGCTTGCCTAAACAACAGAAAGCTTTTGCCCCTCTCCACCAGCTCCTTCTGAATTCAGTGATTTTCCAAAGTCCAAAACCTTCGTTGTTAGTATAGAACAATGGCTTACCCAATCTAGCACTCCATCTTTGGCCTCTTCCTGGCCTCTGGGCAGGTAGCCATGAACACAAGCAATTTAAGTTGAAAAGACTGATACAGTCTTTCCAGGATTTGCTGGAACCTGAAAAATGTGCTGTTTTTCTTTCCTTTTGTATGGTAATTTTTGCCTCTGAGTATTATGGGTTCTCCTGTAATGGATGAAGGTGAAGACTGCCTGCATATCTTGGCCTTTTTCTTTTCTTTAAATGTGACTGTAAGTTAGAAAGTGAAAAACAGCAAGGAATAGTTAAGGGAAACCTGAAGGAATGTGACTGAAACCACAAGTCACATTTACTTTGCAAGATTCCCCCCATTCACATTGCTAAGGCTTCTCCTGCAGCCCTTCCCTGTCTCATCTCTTCGAAGAAAGAAGGGCCACTTGTGGTACTTAAAACAATGATTTGGTCTTAATTCACTCCCACAACTTTCCATCTGAGTAAAGGAAGCCAACTATGCCATCTCCTTAAGGTATCAGGAATGCTGAGAAGCAAAAACCAACAGAGTCCAAGTCATTTTGTGGCAGCAATTCTAAAAACTTCTCCATTTTCTTTCTTTTCCTCTGTATGAAGAGGAGTGGAGTAATGTAAATACACCCCCCCCCCCAAAAAAGAGAGAGGAATGACCTTGTTTCCTGTTGATAAGACAGCTCTCAAAGTCCATCCCCAGCATAAATGTAGGACAGAAACTTTTGTCATCTTTGCTTGAAAACACATGGAAGTAATGCTTGTAGTCCTCTGTCTCCAATTACATTTAACTAATACTGATTCACTTTGTTCTATTTTATGCTTTAGGGAATAAGTTCATTTTAAAGCATGCATCAGAGATGGCTGATGGATGCCCTCTAAGTGGCTTTTGAGAGCACCAACTATTGCATCCTTTTGGACAGTCTGGAAGATGTAAGGATAGAAGGCATAAGTGGTAAAAATGCCATTCCTAACTCTCAGGTAGGTCTGAACTGGTGTTATTGAAAGACAGTTGTTTCTTCAAATGGAAGCCTTTTACCTTACAGGCTCCATTCTGTCTTTCCAATAGCTGCATGCTACCATCAGGAGACCTCAGATTTGGAAATTGGTACCATCAGTATACTTTAATCTATTTGTCTATAACATGTTTGGATAATGATGTGGCTCCTATGAATGTTTGTCTGCAGTTGTTAATGAGCTACACCGGGTCTAATAAAATGAAGCTGCAGAAAGTTACAATTCAAGTAGAGTGACATATTTTCTCATTCTTACTTTCCAGAAGAGCAGATACAACATTTGTAATTGCTTCTGGATCCAAAACTCTCCCTGTTTCCAAGAATGAAGCAAAGGCCAAGAGTGTCTTTTATCATGCCCTTTCTTAGAACAAGATGACATTTAAATGGTAATACACACTCTGGTAACCTCAAGGGTTGACTTCTGCAATGTGTTCTAAGTGAGCTTACAATTAGTACATGATTTAGTAGCCCAGTTGATTTCAGTTGATTTCTGGAATGGTTCAAAGATACCACATGTTCTCAAATAAGCCAGGATCTAGCACAATACAATACATGGCTCTAGTTAATATGTCAGGCATTTTATTCAAGTACTATTCACACATAGTATTCGTCATCTCTATGACAAATGAAAAGGTTGTCATTTCTACATGGTGTGCTCTTGCACTTTAATGAATTTGCATACCTGCCAAATTTGATGATGAAAGCAACCCTTTGGTTTCACACTTCCCACTCTGCACAGAGATTTGCTTCTCAGCCTGTTCCTTCTCTTTCCCTCTGAAGCCACAGGAAAAGACCTTTCAAAGCAATCCTCTTACAGATGCCCATCTGTGGCTGGGCACCCCACTGTTTTATGCTTGTTCTCTTGGTTCTGTTACTGCATGAACAGCTGTGCCCTTGAGAATGAGCCTCCCTCCTTTACCTGGTCTAAAGATGGTGGCTTTGGGAATAAGGAATGAAGCCACCTCCCTCTTCTTGTTGTAGGATTTGGGAGCAGGTTTCCACCTACTGGGAAAATACATTCTAGTGCCCCTAGGAGATAAATCCCACTCTTGGTAGATTGTGACTCTGAAAATCTCTTACAGGACTGAAGTCATCATGAGCTCTGCCCAGAAAACCAAAAATGTAGAAGAAAAAAACTGGCTTTAAGAGTAGTGGAGATAATTCATAGAGGAACTAAAAAGGCCTCAATGAAATATATTTCCCAGAGTTTGGGGTTTGTTTAACTTGGTATTGCTAAAAATGCAGCACTAGGGGAGATTCTGTTCTCATCATGTCATCATTTTTCTGCTATGTTGTAGCATCCTTTTTCTCTCTTATTTCAATGGATGCAAATTCTCTTTTCTTACTTCTGTCACACAAACTGATCATATTTATTCAATTTCTACAGCCACACATCTCAATCCAATTGACTGAGGGTTGCGAAAAATATTACAATTAAAACCATTAAAACACAAAACAGTTACAAATAATACATATAGGCAACTGGGAGTTATTGTAATAATTTCATAAAAATTAAGACTAGGTAGCAAAGCCCCTTACACTTTCAGAACCCCCAGGCCTGTGCACACAGCCAGGCCTTATCTTTACAAAAGGCTAACAGGGTTGGGGACAGTATGAGCTCCGAAGGAAGAAAGTTCCAGAGAGCAGAGGCTATTGTTGAGAAGGGCACCCCTGCCAGCTGACATTACTAGGCTGATGGGGACCACAGTAACCCTAATTTACTAGACTGAACTGGATTAGTAGAAACTATTGAGAAGAGATGGTCCCTTAGGTAACCCAGTTGCAAGTCATTTAGGGTTTTAAAGGTAGCAATCTGCATCTTGAATGGCAACCAGTGCAGCTTCCATAATAGTGGTGTTCTATGTACCTTATACCCATCACCATTAAGTACCTGTGCAGTTGCATTTTGCGTAAGTTGAAGTTTTTCAATGCTCTTCAATGGCAACTCCAGAAGTGGTGGGTTTCAACCGGTGTTACCACCAGTTTCCTTCGCGCACGCGCTTTGAATTTCAGAACAGCTGAGGCATGGCAATCTGCTCTGCCGTGCCTATCAGCTGGACTAAAAACGAACAAATATAGGTAGGTATAGCGCAGGGGCAGGCGGGAAGGCCCAACTGATGGTCAGAGCGAACTGGTTCACTCTCATCTCACCATCTCTGCTACCGGCTCGCCCGAACCGGGGAGAACCAGTAGCAACCCACCACTGATCTCCAGGTAGAATATGGTACAGTAATCCAAATGAGAGGAAATGAGGACATGAGTGTGTGCAAAGGTCCTCCTAGCCATGGTGCCACCTACTCTTAAAGCAGGAGCTGCAAGTCCAAAAGGACCCGCAGATTATGCACTTGGTCTGTCTTGAGCAGCGCTACCCATCTGGACCCCACATGTAAGCAAGGGTTAAGAAATCTTAGCAAGAGGCAAGAAGCCCAACTAATTTCATTAAAAACTGTGAACTTTGTCTTGGTATACCCATATAGGGAGTGAAACTTAAAAAGCAAGACTGAAAGATGGAGAAAACATTTAAAAAAAAAACCCTGAGCACTTTCCTTTTTTATATCTTAAAACTTATCCACCTAATAGACAACAGCCTTAGTGAAAGAAGAGTACTTGAAAAGAGTATTTGAAAAGTAGCATATGCCTTATAGAAAAATTAAAAATAAAATCAGTAAGCTTAAGCAGATAAGCTAACAAAAATCAGAGGAGGACAGGAGGTGGACAAGCTATGTCAGGGGAGTCAAACTCAAGGCCCGCTTGGGGCTTAGATGTGACCTGTGGGGCCACCCTGGAAACAGTGAAGGACCAGCCCAGGCCAACCGGGTGCTGATCTACAACCTGCTGGCGGCTGGCAGCATGCTGGAAGAGTCCATGGCAGCTGAAAACAGAGCTCAGGAGGGCCCAGTGCTCCCCTCCAGAGCTCTGTTTTTGCTGGCAGCATGCTAGCAAAACAAATTACTAGCAAAACAACCAAACTACTGGCATTTGATCACAAGGCAAGGAGGCATCGAGAAATGTTTCCCCCTTTGCATTTTAGTAACCAAAAAGGGGCAGGAAAGGAGAAAGATAAAGAAAGATGGGAATAAAACAAGGAAGGAAAAAGAAGGAAAAAGGGGAAGGAAGAAGAAAGAAAGGAAAATGAAGAGGGAAGGAAAAAGAAGAGAAAAAAGGAAGGAAGGAAGAAAGAAAGGAAGATTATAATGAGAGGGAGGAAGGGTCTGAGGGAAGTCCTGCCTTAGCACTTGGCCACCGGCAGCCCTGCTGCCCTTTCGCCATCCCCTTGTCTCCTCCTCCTGACCTCTCCTGGTGGTTTCCCATCCTATCACTGAGGATGCTTTGGTTACAAAGTCAGGTCTCCTTGTGTGGAGAGGGAGTGGGCCTCCCTCTGACCCAAACTTTGCCCTCCTGCACACACCATGAACAACCTGACCAAGGAGAGTGAGCACAGCAGCAGCAGCCTCGAGAAGGAGGTAAGCACAACCAGGCATACCCTCAGGGAAGCAGGGCTGGGCTGCGGGTTCCCGGGGCCCTGGGAGCTCGAGGGTTGGGTGGGGCACTTGCCCTCTGCTGCCTAGAGCTCTGGACAGCCTGCACCGTTGTGCGGGGGTCCACCGCATGGCCTGAGAGGGACAGTGAGGCTCCTCTGGAGGACAAGGGTTTGGCCCTCCCCCTGGTCTGACCTTCTTCCTCTGGAGAGAATGGATCCCCCAGCCCCACCTGGGCCACCCAGGTGCCCCCGACACAAGTGACATCGAGCTGGCCATGCCCACCTTGGCCATCCCCCCTGCCCCAAGGTCAAACACAACCCTGATGTGGCCCTGAATGAAATCGAGTTTGAAACCCCTGAGCTATGCAGTTTCCAAATTTGGGGAAGTCTTGTTTGTTGATTGTTATCACAGTTGCTTTTATTTAACTTCACTTCCAGAAGTCCAGAAAAATGTAACATTTGAAGTGGACTTTAAAACAGTTTCCACTTGAATTCAAGTGGTCTGCAAATTAGGGAAGAGAAAAAAAGCAAAAAGTTAATGCTGGAAGGATGAAAGAATAAACACAAGTATGAGAAGGTAAACAAAGCCAAGAGGAAAAGGAGTAAAATGAAAGATATATGTCTCCAAGTTCATGCATTATCCCTCAAATCATAAATCTCCTTTTTATTTGCTTTATACAATCCATTTTCTCTGTTAAATTTTATTTCTCTAAACTTGCTTTTCCTTGGCAAATTGAAACTGGAATAAATTGCTTTGTGTTCCACATTTTGAAAAATCCCTAGAAGGATAGAACTGAGTTTAGATTTCTTTTGGATTAAAGAATATTACAGATTTAACTCCATTGTTTAATCTTTTGCAAGAGATTGCCAGAGAGACAAATAGTTTTCTCTTAGTCAGCAAATTAACTGCATCAGATGCTAAGGCTATTTGCCCTCTGGAAATGTACCTCTAGTTTGGGCTAATTCCTACCAGAAACTCTTATATTTTCAATCTCACTTTTGCTGTTTTTGAAGTGGGATACTTTTTAACCATATGAGGAAAGATTCTCCAAATCATTGCTGTTGGTGCTATTCCTTGCTTTTCCCCCTTAAATATAATAATATGTCATGTTTAAATATAATTTAAATGGGCAAAACATCATTAATAACAACCAATATCAGTTAAACCATCTAGAGTCACAACTAACAGCTAACCAACCAATTTACCAGTAGTGCTAGTGTTTCTCAGCCTATATAGTCCTTGTCATTGTATCCTAGTAGGATAGAGAACCTATTTGGGTACAGAAGTGGAAATCTGAGTTCTGAGAAAGTGACTTGCCTTCAAAACTTAACACTTAACAGCCAGCAACCTCAGAAGCAATGGAAGAAACAGACACTTTGGGTAAGATGAGTTTATTATAATAACAGACTGCTCCAGGAAGATTCTTGGGAGCCCATGAACTCTGCCCTCCAGAGAGATTCACACCTGAAGTAGTGCTTTCCGTTTCTTGACAGTTTCTACCAGCTTCTCTGGATACTTTCTTCCCTGTTGTACCTGTGTCATATTTAGTGGCAATCCAAAACATTTACATCCCTTGCCGAGGAAGGCCAGGCCAATTTCAGTCTGTACTCTTTCTGTTGCAGTTTTATTTAAGGAGGCCTGTGGCATGATTGGCTGCTGAAACAAGTTTAATCTTAATCCCCATTGGTCCAGTATAGTGAAAAACTGCCTTAAATAATGGAACAAGAAAGTTTTTTCTTTACTGCACTGTTAAGCTTTTGTTGTCTGGCATAGAATGCTCCTTCTCACCTAATTTCTCTGCTTGTTGGTTTCTGTTTAACCCAGGTTAGGGTTGCTGATTTTTTAGTACTGTAAATGGGCACAATCCTGGAGAAGGAAAGCTTCAACACTGCAGGTTTAGTCTGAATTTTAGTTCATCAGTTCTTTTAATATTACAAAAAGATAAATAGTTGTTACTTGCTCCTGAAAGGACAGAACTACAGTTTTTTTCCTATCCATTTGTGCCGGTGAATTAACTTTGCTAGAGACTGAATGGACTAAAAATAAGAAAACTTAAGCCAAATAATCTTATGTTATTTCATTTATTTGCCAGTTAGAAGGCATGATAAAATCAGTAGTGTAGTAACTGGCTTCCATACGACTCCAAAAATTTTTTTTGGGAAGAAAGTGTTATTTCAGCTTCAGATACCTCTGACTCACTGATTCGCTGGAGATTTTTCTAGATCCAGCCTGTGGCATTTTATTAAACCAATGACCACTTTAATTTGTCTACTCGTTGCAATCAGTAAGCAAATTTAAACAGACAAAGTCTCGGAAGCAAAGCAAAAGCTCTGAACTGAAGGACAATCGGCAGCGTTTACAGCCAGACCCTCGAAGATAGCCGTAGCTTTCCGGTCCTGACAACGGCCCCAGCCATGCCAATCAAAGGGCCAGAAGACGCAAGAAAAGGCGTCCTTGGCGAGTGAGCACCAACTACGTCAGAAGCGGCTCTTTCCCCTCGCTCTGCACCGCAATCACGACCTGGCCTGGGCTCCTGATGGCTGCTCGCGAAGCGCGTGGGAATCGGCGAAGGGGATTCAAGCTGTCTTTTTGATCTGCTACGTTACGTTAAATCCCAATGACGCCCTCCCGTCTTACAGAGGCCGTGCGGGGCGTTTATTGGAAAGCAAAGTCCCGCGTCCAATGGGGCCTACTTCCTCCTAGGATTGGGAGCGCAGCAGCTTTTGGTCACTGTGCAGCATCGCCTGGTCTCCGCTGCGAAATTAAGTTAATTCTCCAATTCGTGCATACGTGATTCCTGCCACACATAATAAGCAGATGCGTTTTTACTCGGCTTCCGCGGGGCTTGCCAGCGCCCACAGAACTGCAGCTTTCTCTCGACTTGCCGCCCGATTCCTCTCCTTCGGAGCCTCAAATGAAAGGGCGCCGGAGCTAAGAGCCCTGGAGGGAGATGGGGAAGGACAGGACAGGGAGGGCCATCATCGTTACTCCCGCATGGGTCGTTTGCAGACAGGCCGTGGGTCAAAAGAAACGCCTTGCTTTCTCTTGTAAACATGAAGGGGAGTGGAGGGACGAGGACAAAAGCCGAGCAGAGCGGCTAAGAGGCTGTCGCCAAAGAACTAGAAGCCGCCGCAGTTATTCCAAGGGCTCGGGCTTTTAAGAAACCGCCTGCCTCCTTAGGCTGCGTCCGTCTCCTGTTTTATTAAGGGCGCCAGAATCCCCTGGTCGCGTTCCTTTTCGGTGACCTCGTTCTGGGAAGGGCGGAGTTCTGCACGGCTGACTCCCAGGACTGCCGCCGACTCCTTCCCGACCCCCAGGCCAGCTGCAACTTCGCGCGCGCTTTGGTGCCGCGCGTTCAGACGCAGCCATAATGCCGCGAGTGGTTTGCCCAGTACGCCCGCGCACACGCTCACAGAGCTGTCGGAAGTAGAGACAAGGAGGAAAGCATTTATTCTTAGGCATTATGCACGTGTGAGTGAGTCGCCAATTGTCCGAAGTACTTCAACTCTTGTTGAGTTTCCTTCGTGAAAAACATTAAGTGGGAAAACCGTCGTTGCGTCATCGATGCCCCCACTTTCTCAAACTTTACAGCGTACGAAGGGAGGTTGATGGCTATTTCTAAGAGGCCAAAGAGCAGATGTGGAGGGGGCTTGGGAAAAGACAGAAGTAGGTGGTGGTTGCATTAAAATCCCTCTCATTCCGTGTATGTGTGTGTGACTGCACACTGGTATTGCTGTGTTATTTTCCCAGCCCTGAGCCTAGTCTGAGCAGCTCGATCGATTCTCATTGATTGTCCCTGACGAGCTGCTCCACTTTCCAGCCAATGTCAGCCTGTCTGCATTCGGGAAAGAGAGAAATTAAGGAAAATCTCTGCCGCCCTGGCGGTGTCATTTCCACACACTTCAGCTGGCAGGCTGCCAGACACAGGGCTGCAGCTAAGAGGTGGACTGGACTACTTTAGTTTAAACTGAGGATCAGCATCCACAGGCTTGAACAGGAAAGTAAAGGGACACTAAATAGACGCTAGTAGTACTCATCACTGTTTTAAAGCTGGTAGTGAACAAAAAACCAGGCAATGTTCTCCTTTAGGCAGGGAACTTCAAACTTCCTGAAAAGTCTTTTATCAGATGGCAGTTATGGGGCTGAACATGTATGTAACCCGATAAGATATAGCACTATCTCCTTTTTAAAAAATGTAGCTCAGATGTGCCTATCCTATCCTCAAGTATATTGCTTTTTGAAATTACTTGGGTACATGCTTACAGTTACAGCCACTACATTTTAATAATCTTGAGGTTGCTTTATATTGAATTATTTTATGACCCTCAAGCCAAGTTCTTTCTCTCCACCTAACCCTGCACACCCAACCCTGTTTGCAGCAACTCACCAAGGTCTCAGACAAGTCACTGCAAATGTTTAAGTGCCGAGAGAGTCTAGAGGTCCTCCTGCTTGAGTCAACTAATACTGAAAGCCTAATATTTCTATATTGGGGGGAAAAATAAGCCCAAAATAAAGGAGTTCTGGACAGAAGAGATCATAGCTCACAGATAGAAAATACACTTCAAGTTCAGTTTCTGTAGCATTTCCATTTAAAACAATCTCAGGTGGCAAGACTTGAATTATATTGAATGAGGTTTTGAGGAGCCACCAAAAGACTAAACAAATTCTAGACAAAATATACTGATAACCTGATTCTGTGTGAGCATCTCCAAACTATGTTCATAACAGTGATAGCATATTGTTATGGAACAGTACAATAGTCTTTTTAGACAAACAGTAGGAGGTTTGATAGAAAAGTAAGTTAACCTATTGGGATTGCAATCTGGCTTGAAGTGGGATCAGTCTACAATGTTCCTCCACATTTTAGCAAAAATTAGGATCTAGAACTAAGCAAAGAATCAAACCATAAAGATTAAGGCTGCGGATCTATAGTATACATACTTTGGAATATGACCTATGGAACGTCATGGGAATTTGGAATAATTTAGTACTTTTAGAAATACTAAATTGGCTTATAAAAACAAAATATAGAAATAACTGAAACTGCAGAAGTAATATCTTAAATAATAAATAGTAATTTCAGCATTTGACTAAAATCAGGGTGAGGTCTACAGAACTAAATTTTAAAAATGTTTTCCAGTGGAGCTTGTCTAACCTCCCCTGGAAGTTTAATCCACAAGTTGAGTACCAGTACAGAGAATGCCTGTTCCCAACCCATAGCTAAATAAGTAGCAGCAGCAAGATGTCACCCTCTGAGTATAATCAGAAGATATTTCCATTTAAAATTGGTCAGAATAGCTGTATGTTCTGAGTTCGTTGAGATAGATTTCTTAATGTCTAACTTTGCTTTTTGCCCCTATAAGGGAGTCTGTGAGCTTTGCCCATTGTAGGAAACAGATTGGGGCTAATTTGTGTTTTCAGAGGGTGGATGAAGAAGGAAACAACCATTCTTTTTTGTTGTCGTCCCTTCCCCCAATCCTAATTGTAATTTGACACTGATAGCACCAACCACTTTCAAACCACCTGGCTTCTTGCCTCCTCCTCAGTCAGTCACTGCTTGTTACAGTGTCTTGTCTACAAAAAGGTTCTGGAACTTGCTTGATCTTCTATATTATCTTGTTCGGTTTTAATAAATATAGTATTCAGCTTAGTGGACTGATTTTTTTCACTGAACAGCATGGCATTTCCCCCCCTGATTATATATATTTAGGCATCCCCTCTTCCTTAAGCTCCATCAGGGAGATTCTGCTTTGCATTCTCAGTAATGGCTGAAATATGGCCAGAGTATTGTCTTTTTGCCTTGAACGTTTACTTGATCTGTCTCTCTTCCACTGTCTGGGTAAACAGTTTCCCATCCTTGCAAAATTTTCTGCTGAGTTAAAAAATGTGAGGGTAGACCTTTTGACTGTTTTCAAACAATATTTGTATTAGTTATTTTTTATGATTTATTTTGTAAATTGGAGTGCATATTTTCCTTAATAAGTAAATTTGCTCATAAAATCAGAGTAATAGTCATTCCTTGATCTGTTAAAGGTCCATTTAGACTACAATTCAATTTTTATGCGTGGTTGATCAGATGACTCTTAAAAGAAAAAGATGGGCGTAACTTCCAAGCATATGTAAAAACACATTTTTAAAAACTTTCTTAGCAAGTTTCTCAAAGAATTTCAAAGTTTTATGTGTCCTTTTGAGTGATACGAATGATTCTCCTAGTCTTGGACTATGTGAAAACCTATGGTAATATATAATTCTCCTAGTGTGTTTTGCTATTAGGTGCAGCTATTCAGCTTCTTGATTTATCTGGCTGTTGGATATGATGTAATATACAGAATATAGGTCTGTAAACATTGTAAAACTCTGACCAGTTTTCAGCTGAGAGTTTATTATATTGAGCCCATGATGATAATAGCCATTTTGTAACCAACAGTATAAAATGCTACTACTAAATATTTATTTATCATGGTTGCATGTCTAAATAGTTGAGGGTCTTTTGCACTCTGCCTACTTTGGAAATTTACGGTCTCAAATAATACGTCATTTATAAATTGTCTTGACCTGGATTTGTGTTATATATCAATCCAAGATGTGACTTTTCTAGCATTGGTCTCCAGCTTATTGACTTGTTGTTGTTTTTTGTTTCCACTGGATATGAATACTATGTTTGGTGAACTGTGCAATGAGACTGATAATATGAAGCATGAGAAATTGATTAGCTAGATTTAGAAGGAAGTAAAAGAAAACTAACAAATGGATACGAAAAAAGGTGTTCTTGGACATGGTAGCTTTGATTAGCCAATTTCTAATACAGATAGTCCTTGACTTACGACCACTATTGAGCACAAAATTTCTGTTGCTAAGAAAGATGGCTGATAAGTGAGTTTTGTTCCATTTTACGATCTTTCTTGCTAATGTTAAGTGAATCAGTGCAGTTATTTAGTAACACAGATGATAAGTGAATTTGGCTTCTCTTAGACTTGGCCTGTCAGAAGGTTACAAAACATGACCACGGGACAGTGCAACTGTCATAAATTTGTGCAGTTGCCAAGAATCTGAATTTTGATCATGTGACTCTGGGGATGCTACAATGGTCATAAGTGTGAAAAATGGTCATATGTCACTTTTTTCAATGTTGTTGTAATTTCGAACAGTCAGTAAATGAAATGTAAGACAAGGACTACCTGTATCTCTTTCCTGTTGAAATACTTAAGTAGCTACTGTCCTGCCTTGTAGCTCTGGACTTTTTTGGGTTTCATTTAGCTGCCCAGAGTCATTTCATTGCAAGATGGGCAAATAAATTCAGTGATTCAATCAATTAATCAATCAATCAATCAGTATCTCTCAGCTCAGTGTACTTCTATAGCGCAGTACAACTTTATAGGGTGGTTAATACATGACTTTGAGTGCGATTGTATTAATTTAATTAATTAAATAATTATTGTTTGTGTTCAGTGAGCTGGAATTCTAATTTTAGTTATGGGACTGTGCTGTACTTGGTACTGCAATATTGCTGCTTGACAGCTCCAAAGCAAAGATTAAACATTGTGCATTACTGAACCGAAGTAGAATGAAAAGCACAAATCCTGTGGTGTGGCTGAACAAATCTTTGCAAATTGTGTCTACTAGTTCTCTGTTTCTACGGGAAGTGACTGTGGAATATTGTTTTTTAACAAAACATTCCTTTTTAAGCTTTCATTCCATAGCACATGAGCTGGGATTGGCAGTTTCCTTATAATATATGCTTCAAATTAAAGCCTGTAATCAAGTGAAGATTCCTCCTTTGGTTTGATTTAAAATGCCACCAAATGTCCGAAACTCTGTTGGATTTCATTCCTCTTAAATGATTGTTTCCTTAATTCCACTATAGTACTTCTTTACACCTTCCCAGCCTTATCTCATTTCATCTGGCTCCTTTAAACTACATTTTTTCCTGCCTGACTCTTGATAGCAAAATGACATTTGCTATTGATGGTAAGATTCACATTTCCCCCTTTGGTTAGGCATAATCAACAGCGCAAGATTTCTGGAACCTGGTTACATTTTGTTTTGAGATTCAGAAAATGCCTTCCTTGACTCATGGTATCACACCTTCTGCCAAAGAGAAATAATTCATAAGAAAGGGTAATAAATAAAATTATTTAAATTGTTATTTAATAAATAAATACTTACATAATTGTAAATATTTTTTAAATGCATATCTGAGATAGCTCTGATTCTCAAGAGGCTTGGAAATTTCAGAAAATGCTCTTGCATAGCTTAATAATCTCTGAAAAGAGCAGGAAAGCACACTCTTTGTTGCATGCTCTTTGGAGGCTCCATAGGCTGCTACCCAAGTGCGCAAGTGCAGGGCCCTCCCCCGTGACTTTCAGAGGCCTGGAGGTCTGGCATGTCACCAAAAATGACATGGTGTGACACTTGTAACATGCATGTCATATGTTCATCATCACCTTATTAGAGTGTCTTCCCTACTTCAGAGAGTCCATGTAATCACAGTTGAAAATTGAATCAATAAAATGGTGTTCAACTGTTACACATATAATTTAGTGGATCTGGGTGGGGTCAAATGTGTAAATATAAGACTTAAGAGACAAAGAATAATTGAATTAGACCGACTGATAAAGGTCATCTAGTCCCTGCTCAGTGCAGGAGTCATTATAGCATTTCAGGTAGATGATTGTCCCGTCTCAATTTGAAGACTTCTAGTGAAGTAGATTTCACTATGTCACGTTGCAATCTGTTCCTTTGGTTTTTTACCATCCCGGTGACCTTCCTCTGAACTTGCTTCAGAGTTTTGAATTGTGGTGTCAGAACTAGACATGATACTTCAGGTCAAGTAGAGTGGATTATGGTCTGGAGTGTATGCTTCTATAAACACATTTTTAAAAAGCAATTGCTTTTTGAACAGACAGATCACATTGTTCAACTTCCTGTTTATTGTTTACTTCTGTTCAATCACCCAAATCATCTGACATAGCATTTTGTTTTTTCAATTCTGCCCCAGCCTCACAATAAAACACATGACTTTCAGTTATTATGCAAAATTAGTTCCCCAGCACCATTTGCAGATTTATACAAAGGCAGTATAATGCTAATGGTTTTCCTTTCAGCTTCTTTTCTTAATAACCCTTATTTGTCTCTGTGGTACCACTTCAAGGTCTTTTCATTGAGCTATCCTGTATGAACTCAAAATCTGCTTCATGGTTGACCACAGTCACTTCACATTCCTTCCAACGTTCCTTACCTATGGAATTAATTTATTTCCCCCAATGTATTATTGTACAGCATCATAATTACAATATAGTTTTTGCCATTTTTTTTGTTTCGTGTTCATTTCATTTGGAAAGATTCTAATGAACATATTTTTGTCTACCAGATTCAGGATTTCCAGATCTTGAATTCTAGGACAAGATCCCACATCACAGGAATAATTCTTAAGGGCCCTTTTG
This sequence comes from Ptyas mucosa, assembly GCA_012654045.1. Lineage (NCBI taxonomy): Eukaryota > Metazoa > Chordata > Lepidosauria > Squamata > Colubridae > Ptyas > Ptyas mucosa. The sequence continues at coordinate 10,077,046 of WNWU01000057.1, forward strand.
GGGAGTTCATTATTTGTCTATTTCTGGGCTGGCTTCTTTGAAATGCAAAACTATGGGCGTAATTTGAGGCAGCTGAGACAGTCCTTGTCAGGGATTAGGATCTCAGCCAAAAGGGCATTAAGGTTTATAGATCATGATTAAAAGGGAAAAGCTGACAAGCAATAAAACCAGTACCTGCTTGATCTAAGTATTAGGAAAAAAAACTAGATAAACTGAATTAAGTTGGCTGTGTAATGCAATGTTCAATGTTTTTTTATCTTGCAAGGGAGTCATGGACTCCCTATACAGTTACAATATTTGTGCCATTTCCTGAAATTACATTTCCCCGGTGAAGTACAATCCTCATATCCCTTTCAGAATGATGTTGTGCTTGTATAAGCAGAGATGCAGAGACCTGAGGGAGAAAAAAAGAAATTTGAATCCTTCCTGGCCCAATGCAAGAGCCATAGTCCCGCAGTGGTTAGAATGTAGTATTGCAGGCCTACTCTGCCCACTCCCAGGAGTTTGATCCTGACCGACTAAAGGTTAACTCAGCCTTCCATCCTTCTGAGTTCAGTAAAATGAGGATCCAGATTGTTGGGGGCAAGGTGGTGACTCTATCAACTACTTAGATAGTGCTGTAAAGCACTATGAAGTAGTATATAAATCTAAGTCCTATTGCTATTTTCCTCAACCTAGATCTCTTATCTTCTAGGGTCCTTCCTGATATATTTGCTTCTGTTCTTTGCAGAATGATTAAAAGAAAAGCTGTGATGACCTGGGGTGTGGCATGAAAGCAACACACCCAGATAACTGGTCTAACTCCCCTTTATTGGTCCAACTTTGCCCCCAAATGTCACCATGTTTACTACAAGTCCTGGAGCAAAGGTCTCACACACACTTTCAGCAGCCTCTGGCTTCGAGTAGTCCAGTAAGTCAGGTTAGCCAAACAGTAACCAGAGCAAGAAGTTCAGCGAAGCAGGCAAACCGGGCAAGCCTCACAAGATAGAGCACAGTAATCTCCAGGCGTCGGCAAATGCACACAAAATTCAACGTTTGTTCCCAACAAATGCCCCTCCCACCGGCACCTCCTTATATCTCAGTCCCCATGTGTGCCTTGTGAAGGGGGGGCGGGGCACTTCCCTCCCTCGTAGCCAGCTCAGTCTGCATTGTTCTTGCCTTCTCTCTTCTCTGCGTGCTCTAGGATCAGAAGGGGGTGGTCCTTGCTCTTTGCCTAGCTCTGTCTCTCCTGCTCCTCCCTGTCTGTATGCCTTTCTAATCCTGAAAAGCTTTGCCCAGACTGACTCTGCCCTTCCCCAGGTTCCTCCAAGGCCAACGGAGCCGCACTCTCGATCTCTGTCGGCTCTTGTTCCAGCTCTTCTTCCCCCGCAGATTCAGACTCCGACAGGGGCATGGCAAAAGTAGGTGGGAGCTGGGTAGTTGATAGACTGTGGACAGTTAGAAATTTGGTCTTCTGCTCAACTCTTTTTCACATGCAATTACTTCTTTGTTTATAGGTTAAGAAGTACTTCATTGTGAGAAATACAGTTTGATTCTATCATAAATTTTAAGTGTTCATAGCTTGGTACTTTACAGGGGTGTGTTCTACTTACCTTTACTACCGGTTCGCAACGGGCCGCACGCATGCGCAGAAGCTTCTGCGCATGCATAGAAGCATTCTGATTACGTTGGGGTCGGTGGGTGGAGCCTCCCACCGGTTTTACTACCAGTTCTATAGAACCGGTGCAAATCGGGGGCAACCCACCACTGGTACTCTAATACTATATATCTGATTATTTCATTTGTACATTGGTGGAAGTATGGGATTCGAATTTCAACATGTTTGGAGGTCACAATAGTAGGAAAAGCTGTTCTATATGGAGACAAAAATAATTTTGGACTTATCCCGGTCCCATGAAATCTGTATTAACAAAGAAGATGGAGTAGATGGCATTGGCTAGTTGGGTTCAGTTCTCTTGCTGATCAATTTCTTTTTCATTATTTGCTTTGTTCGTTCTCTTTAACTTTTTTAAAGACCATAGCTTTGCATGTAAAAACTTCCCTTCAGAAACTATTTAGTTTTCTGAACTCCGTTGTTGATGGTGATAATGTCTTAAATATGATTTTATTAATTTTATTAAATTATGAAATCTCCTGACCTAAATTTATGTTCCATTGCATATCAAATGTCTCGACTGACAAAAATGGTATGATCTTAATTTCATTATGTCATCTTGTTGCATATGGGAATGCTCATTTGGGGAATTGAAAACTCTTGCAGTGAGCGACACAACTTTTTCCATTATAAGTTTTTTTCTTTCTGAGACATATCAGTGAAGTTTTTCACAATTCATATATTAATCTAACATCAAGCTAGTTCAGGCTGTTCTTGACTTAAGACTCATCAGAATATTGATGGGCTTGGAAGAATGCATTATGGCTCATAAAGCACTTCTGACTGCTGTAAAATGTTGTAACCCCCCCATGGTCACATGGCTATACACTGGGCGCTTAGCAACCAGCCTGCATTTATGATTGGCTGCAGCATTCAGTGGTCTTTTGATTGTTATTTGGGATGGGTTTTGCTGGTTTGAACCAATTTTTGCTGGTCTAAGGCAAAAAATGCCCATTCAGAAGAATGGGTTCACTTAATAACTGCACCATGATTAACAACCACATGTTTTGCTTAACAATAGTTTAGTTTAGTTTAGTTTAGTTTAGTTTAGTTTAGTTTAGTTTA